>OW204031.1:28395355-29595355 GCA_934048045.1 Polygonum aviculare | reverse complement strand
TTCAGCACTACCATGGGAGTTGCTTTCATTCCTTGTGAAATTTGAAGATGGGTTTCCCATTGTCAGCACAGCATTTGGATCCGGATTCTCAAAATCAGTAGATAAGAGTTGCTCTCCCTCGGAACATTCTGAGACAGCACCACTTGTAGCAAGGCTGTCAGAAGGGGGAGGAGAGCTACAATGTGTCTCTGAACTTAAGTTTTCTATCAAATTAAGTGCAGCGGTGGTCGCTTCTTCTATAAGGAAAGAATCAGTTAAGCTTGGCTCTTTATGAGGAGTGACCTGATCCACAACTAGTTCTTCTACTAACTTTACAGGGCCTTGGCTGGTTTTACAGTCGAGGATGACCTCTACTTTTGTTTGAAGCACAGTTTCAACGTCATCGGGAGTAACGTAGCCAGACTCTGGATCATCCATTTTCCCGGAAACCGAACATGCAAAAGGTGAATTCTCACTCGACTCCCCATTACAACCGTTCACTCCTCCCACAAAGCTTAATGAGGTTCCACAATCTATTCCGTTGCCATTGTCGGCTTGTAGACATTGAAAAGAGGTAGAATGTGCATCCCCACTAGGGAATGCATCAAACTTAGACTCTCCTGATCTTTCAACAAATGAGTTTGAACTAACAGATCCGGAATCAAAGCTATAGGCACCTTCCTCATTCTGAAGAGTTCCAGCATCACCTATATTGGAACCCACTGAACTCTGAGAAACCACACCAACCTCAAAATGTTTTTCCTCTAAAGTAAAAGGTTCCATAAAAGTCTCTGGGGCTGTTGAAAGCGGAATTGCAGTATCACCTGCATCATTGATATAATCTGAAGTAGATGAATTATCATGGGAGCCATTAGAATAAGGCAGCATAGAGGAATCTGTCTTACTTGATGGCTGCTGATCAGAAATGGATGGACCATTTTCTTTTTTCTGTTTACGGGTTGCAAGACTCGTTGACCACCTGACCTCTAAAAGATCAGCTGCAATCTCAGCACGCTCCAAGGCAGCGGACCTATCCACTCCAGCAACATTTTCTTTCTGTAGCGAATCATTCTCTTTCTCTGACCTTTGCCCATACACAAACCCTAAAATCCTAGGTGAAGTAGAGGTGCTTCGACTCACAATTTTTGCATTCCCAGCTTCAAGTTCAGAAACAAGCTTGGATCTTTGCATGTCATAATTGCAACTCATCAACTTCTTTGGTCCCCTAATACTGGAATCCCTTTCTGAAGTATCTTCCCAGGAACCAGTTTCTGATACATCATCTTCCCCATCATAAACCTCCCTCAGAAAGTAAGCCCCGCCTTTACTATCCAAGTACATACGAAAATCAGCATCCACCCCATTCACATTTAAACTGACCACCTTCTCCCTCGCCTTCAACACACCTTGAAACTTCCCAAACTGTACATACCAAGGCGACGACTTGAAGCTCCCGTCTTCTTGCTCCACCACAACAATGTCCACTGCACCACCAAAGGGGTGGAATGGAGCCGCCACAGTAACTACACCCCGCGATATATAACTACCTAGCTTCCCCACAGCATACATGCTTGCAGACTTCCAAATCAACAATCCCACACATCAATCCATCATTCAAACTGTTGGAGCCTTACACACACAATTCAAAATTCAGGCAGCCTTTTTCACCTCATATCAATGCAGAAAGCCTCGCAGGCGATAAAACAGGACCAGAAACCCTCAAATTGAGAGACCCTACCCGGCCAAACAAAAATCAACTACTCAATTCCATAAACAGCAAAAATCGATTCGCCAATTGTTCTTAGAACATCAAAACCTAATCCACAACCGAATCCCTTTCTCAGCTCAGCATATTCAGCCTATCGCATTCAAACCTAACGGACAATCAACCATCACACACACGCCTTTGAAGAAAGAATCACGAAAAATCAACTACTCAATTCCATAAACAGCAAAAATCGATTCGCCAATTCCTCTCAAAACATCAAAACCTAATCCACAACCGAATCCCTTTCTCAGCTCAGCAAATTCAGCCTATCGCATTCAAACCTAACGGACAATCAAATCAACCATCACACACGCCTTTGAACCACGATTACCAGACACGAAACAAGAATCGCTCCGCTACCGAATCCGAACCCTAGCAACCTCCTCTCTTTGCAATTCCATCACGTCGGAGGCGATTACGGCATTAAAACGAAAGAATCGACGAAATCGTTCAACGAATTGTGAAATTGAATGATCTGAAGAAGACTGACCTTGATAGAGCTTGCGGAGAAACGAGGAAGGGACACGAAGACGATCCGAAGGCCCCGATCTCTCAAGAGAGAAAGCAGGGGGGAGATACGCAGAGAGAAAGAGAGGAGAGGAAGAATGGAGAGAAATTTGATTTCAGGTCTGGAATCGTCGAGGAAGAAGGAACGGAAGGTGAGACCAATACGTCGCCGTTTTCCGACGTCGGTACTGATATTTTGATTATTTTATTAACACGGGTATTAATTTTGATTTTTTTAATCATTTTTGGGTTATTGGGGCGGAGTTTAGATTAGTGGGAAAAATTTAATCAATTCAGATTAAGGGAAGAACTAACGGTTTGAAATCTGGAAGTGGAAATAATTTTCCAAATTAGAAATCTCCGGTGGGCCCATTGGTCCGGCTTTTCGTGTTGGCGCCACTTTGCCCCTTTATTTAATCAAGAGGATTATCGTTAATAACGTAATTTTAAGTCAAGTATAGGGTTTGAACTAACAAAAAAAAAAAGGAAATTGTACTTGATATGGTTTTTTCTTCCTTATGGTATTTCATTTTCTTGCAAGAAGAACAATGACATCTTTTAAATTTGTATAGTGTCCCCATTTAATCACCAACATATCAAGTAAACAAGAGGTTACATTTTACATTTGTATAATATCCCCATTGATAACATGAATCTAACAAAATAGCTCAGTCCCATTTCATTCAAGAAACACATATAGAAGACTGGCTTGATTAGTACATTGGCATACATTGTTGCTTGATAGCAACCGAGTTCTATAACTCTTGCATCGCTAATCGCTATACTTTGACATGAATGCGCGTAGGATATGTTTGCTGAGCAGTGAGCACATTGCAGATTTGGATAAGAAAGATGTGTAACAAGCTCTGTTTATTAGAAAAACCATCTTTTGCTAGAGACGTGACTTGAGATTCGAGATGAGCAGTTCTTTCATTTGCTTGATCCAAAGGCGTGGACAAACCTAATTTGTGCTCAGTGTCTTGAAGCCTTTGCCCGAGTTCCTTATCCTACACTTTAGTTAAAAAACCGAGTTATATTGAAGATGGCTTGAACAATATTTTTGGTTAAGAGAGTAATATTCTCGAGTCATACCTACCAATCTCCATATATATGAGATTTCCAACCTTGTTGACTAGCCATCTACCCTTCCAACTTCATCACTACATTTCATGAAAACTTACACATTCAATCCTTATAGGTTCAAATTCTTCTCAATCAAGCTCCAAATCCATATACATGCAAGTGTTCATTAATGAAATCAGACCAATTAGCATTGGTGGTGGTTAGTAATTTAGTATTGTCTTTCTATCAAAAAAAAAAAAGAGAGGGTAGTATTATCTTTTGGGTTATTGGGCCTGATAGATGCTATTGGGCCAACCCATGTTGTAGAACAAACCAACTAGCAATTAAGTATTTTCGGTATTAGGCTTATGAATTCAGTTAATTAAATAAGTTAATTAAATACCAACTTTATCTTTCTCTTTATAATATGTTTATTTGTTCATGTGCTTATTTTCTGAAAATGCCTCTCCTCTCCTTATTAGATATTGGAAGAAAAAAAGTTCTGACTATCTCATTATTCTCCTATCATTTGGTTTATTTTGTTGCAACTTTTGTGTTTGTCTATCTCCTTTTTTTGCAGCATTTTTTATATGGGTCCATTCAATTATGGGTAAATGTCTTACACATACATTTCATTCACTATTCAACTATCCTTAACCTTTCATTCATATCTTTGCACTGTAACACGTACAATTTGTGGTCTTCATTTTTAGTATTTTATAGTGTACTGCTTTCTACAGTTAGATTTTTGTATGCTTTTTTTTTGTTATTTTGCTGTTTTATATTTGTCAATTTATGTGTATGCCTTCCCATGCCGATTTGTCTAAGTGTCTAATTTTTTCGATCTCTCGATCCATTGCAAATTCTTTTCTAATTAAAAAAAAACCGTACTCCCTCTGTTTCAAAATACTTGTCCATTTAAACATTGCACACATATTAAGAAAAAACGTTATTCCTATATTACCCTTATCAAATATAGAGTTGATTATTTGTTTAACGAAATATGAAAAAGTGTAATGAGTATGATATACATAACTATTATGGGTACAAATGAAAAAAGATAGAGAAAAAATGTTAAATGTACAAATATTTTTAAAAAATAGTTATATGAACAAGTATTTTGAAACGGATGAAGTTATATGAACGAGTACATGTAAATCCTTGCCCGAGGAAAATTATTTTGCTTATTTTGTCTAATTTTGATGGTTGCTTCTTCCATTGTTCTTAACAAGTTAAGGATAAAACGTGGGCCTTTGATGTGTATGAGACATGAAGATAAGAAAAACGACTTTAAATTATCTTCTTTCTTACACTTTTAAAAGTACAATTGTCTTTTTACTTCTATTTTTATTAGATAAGAATTAAATTGGCCTCGGTACAAAACTGAAGTCCAAGCTCACATCTTTATCAATATGGGAAATTTTGCAAATCTTTACTATTGACGGTCAGATATTCATTCATCGTAGCTAAAGGTCATGTGGTCGCAAGTCCAAAGTAATTTTTGATATGATGACAAGTCAACTTGATCATATACTTGTATTAAAACTGTTATTGTTACCCTTTTTATAGCTGATGAGAAAAGAAGGCGTACAAATATCAACATTTGGAATTAGAACATAAATCACCCACCATATAAGTATATGGGTTGGGTTGCTCTCTCTATTGTTAATTGGTTTTAGATTAGAACCGCATGGACATATGCACTGGACCTATTGTTCATATGCGCACTGACCGATATATGACCCCCACGTCGGAATTGGCCCAGAGACTTTAACAATAGCCTTCCAAGTTCATCCATGTGCGATTCAAATAATCCCTATACACACTTGTTGGAGAATTTTGTCTTGAAATAGTTGGAGGTAATTAGAAATTATTTCCATTTATCATATTGTTTTTCCCCTTTTTTCTAGTCTTGAGCATTTGTAGTGATGGTCTCAAAAGTGGATGTTCCAATGAAAAAAGTACATGTCAAGTGAAGGGATATGTATAAGGATTTTTTATTATAAGGAAAGTGATTATGGTCGTCCTAGAGTCTCGAACCCAATATCTCATGGTAAATTCATGAGTGCTCAACAGTAAGTTGATGTATCAAGTGCATAATATAATACAGTATAAGGGTTTTACTTTGTTAGTAAGGTTGACTATTTTTTTTTGGTAAGGAAATTTGACTATTTTATTAGCATAAAATGCTTCTTAATATAAAAAGTTTCACTTTCATTGCACTAATCATTAAATGTTTTTGATAAAAAAAAAAAGAAGTTAAGAGAAGCAATATAAATGACTTCTAGTTGTAGAACATCTTTACGGGTAAGATTATAGGCTCTTAATTTGTGATTATGTTTTGCAATCAAATTGGTTGGGACCCAATTCCAGTTTCAAGATTCTTTTTTTTTTTTTTAAAAAACCGATACAATGCATTCGGGCATCAAGATAAACGGTTAAGTTATAATGGTAGTACTCAAAAGTCATTGATTCGATTTTTATGGATAATACCCACGACAACAAAAATCCGATATAATGTTAATTTCCTCGAAGACATGAGAGACCCGCTTGCATGCTTGGTAGGCTTTTATAGCACTAATCATTTTGTAACTCATGGAAGTTATCATCAATTCATCGTAATATCATACCATATGCTCGTGAGGATTAGTATATGGTTTTAATCTAGTCAAAAGATGTGATCTTTGCACGCTTGGTAGCTTAGCTATCATAAGGCCCATGCACAATGTGCAACAAGTACAACTCCTACATATCTAGAGTCCATTGTCATGATATATAGAGACTTACTTGCAAATGGGGTCCATAAACTTTTCCATCATTAATAATAATTCCTTCATACACTTTTTTTATGTCATTCAAATCCTAAAGTTTCTAGTTTGATAGTTGTAAGTAAATCTTCCATTAATGATTGCCTGGAGATAGCTAATGATGCATTCATGTAACTGTTTCATAAGGATTTTTGTCAGATTAAATGTCTTGAAGCATCATCTTGTGGCTCTTTTCTTTATGATGATAAAGGGTCGTTTAAAATACCTAATTTAATGCACTAAGTTGTAGTATTAAATTTATCATTTGGCATATTAAAACTGTATTAAAGTGACTAATTAAATGTATTAAAATGGCTAATTAAATGTACAGAAAATCCCTTGGAATGAAAGGAAGATTTGTCTTGCTATTTTTGGAACTTGGCTTTCTTGAAACTGTAATTTTAACTCATATGATTAAGGCAAATACTCTGCTCCTAACTCAGAGTCAAAGAGAAGGTTCTTGTCACATAGCCTTCAAGGACCCCATATACATAGTGATTACTGATTAAGCGTTAATAACCCTGATTAGTGATTAGTGATTAGTGATTAGTGATTAGTGATTAGACATTAGACAATGACATTCTGCTGAAATTTCACAAGTTGCTTATGAAAATCACTAACTTGCCAACCGCCTAATCTGCTGAAATTTCAAACCAATCCAATGAGCTTGTATCTAAAAAAGAATCAAACTTTAAACTTTTAATCAATTCCTTTAATCACTTCATATACATAACACAACTCCATTAACAACTCCATATACAAGATCTGCTTATCTTATTCAAGAAACCATAGCTTTATTATCTGCAATTGCAATGGAGTTCTTACAATGAGCAATTGCAGACTGAATTGCAGCTTGAAGCTCCTCCATTGAACTATCATTCGAATGATGATGACGAAGACCCACCTTCGAATCCGCCATCAGAATCCCACTGTTGCTTGGAGAAGTCCTCATTGAAGCCGGAGCCGAAAACTCGGCTCTCCTCCCTCTCAAATCCCTCAAACTCACCTTCCCTGAAAAAGAACAAGCCTTTTTCCTGAACTGAAGATCCTCTCTTCTTTCCTTTGAGAAAAACTTCTTGAAAAAATGACCCATGTCAAATCTTCTCTTCTTCTTGTTGCCCTTTTCGCTCCGGTCTTCTCCTTCTCCGGTTTCGCCTTCTTTTGATCGCCTCCTTAGCAAGGAAAAGGACTTGGACTTGGCCCTTTCCTTGGACAAAAACTCGCCGTTTTTGTTGTTGGTGTTGTATTCATGGCTGTTGAAGCTATGTCCTCTGGTCTTGTCATTGACCAGGAGGTTTCTTCGCGCAGGGGTAAAGTCGTCCGAATTGGGGTGAAGAGGAAGCAACTGGCCATGGAAGAAGATTTCATCAGCTGGGGTTAGATCAATGGCTAAAGGGTTTGTTGTTGATGATGAATTGAGTGAGCTTGTGAAGGAGAATTCTTGTGTTGGGGAAGTGTTTGATGTGGCTTGTTGGATTTCCATTTTTTTTTTGCTCTCTAGGGTAGATTGTTGTGGTTTTTATTAGATGTTTGTGTTTTTTTTTTTTTTCTTTTTTAAGGAAGAGAATGGGAAATAATTTGATCATAGAAAGACAAAATCTTTTTCCCTTTATTCTAAAAACCGGTCTGAACCGTGCAAGAGTTTTAGGGTTGAATCCCGGATCCGAAAACTAATAATTCATAGAAATACGTGAACTTTTGAGTGACTCGAATCTAATTGAGTTGAACCTAACACATGCTAGATTGACCTTAAGTTTTATATTCTTGCATAAAGTATAACATTTACATTAACTATCATAATAACCTATTTCATTAATAATTACTCCTATGAAATGAAACCCACGACAATGACCCGACCCGATTCAGTTGACCATAATTTTAACAGTTTGAACCCGTATTCATCTTGAACCTGGCTCAACTCGAACTTGATTGAACCAACCCAATTAATACATTGTATTTGAGTTTTTCTATTTTTGGAGGAAGAGAAGGGAAATAATTAGCGAAAAGATATAAGGAGTGAGAGAGTGGTTAGCTGTATTAATTAAGTGCGGTAGGTCCATCACTAATCAAGCAGCTATTATCGTTATCGACTGCTGATTTGTCCTTGACCAAGAACACAAGATTTTTGCCTTTAGGACCTTTAGGTTCGACTTTCTGATTTTTTGAAGTATCATTATTATTATTGTGTCACGCTTGGAATTGAAGTTGTGGTTGTACAAATTCTTGTTTGAGAGATGGCCTAATAAATTGTGGGTGACGTGGTGAGCTGAGTTGGGTTACCTGAAAGTAGGTTTATGGTAAATTGGTAATCCAAAAATGGAATGTTATGCAATCGAAGAATGGTGTGTTATTGGGTAAGGAATTTCATGTGATTGTGGAATTTCATGTGATTGTGTTATTCAATTGCGGATTTCGTGGTTGATTGGTTCAGACGTGTTCCCTCTTATTCGCTCGAGTCTGATCCGGCCCTTAAGGGTCTCATCTGAAAGAATGCTTTAGGATAACCTTTTTTGTTTAGGGATTCCTAAGTCTTTCCTTATCAAAAAAAATAAAAAGTCATGTGATTGTGTTGGGTTATATATGTGGAAATTGATGCAGGTAGACTTGTCAAAAGTTGACCCGACCCGCAAACACAACTCAACCCGACCCGAAATTTTTGGGTTTCAACTCGAAAATATATATAGACTCGTGACCCAGTTTCAAGAACCCGTTGAGTCGGACCCAATTTATGATAATTTATAATATATAAACTTTATTCTAAAAATTATGTCATATTTTATTATTAAAATCTTTAAAAATAATATTTTACTATAATATTTTACTATTTCATTAATATTTTATTTAAATTTTTGTAAAAAAATTGATACTCCCGACCTATTGGGTTGTTCCGACCCAACCCAAAAACCCATGACAACCCGACCCGATTAACCCATTACTGACTTAAACCCATTTCAACCCGAGCCCGAGATGACCTAACCCGAACCCGATCAACAAGTCCAGATGCATGGAGTTATATTTTGTTAACTTTTTCCTACGATTTATGTTTTGAGGTAATCCAAATATAAACACTCGCCTTCGGTTGAAGGCATCAAGTCATCAACCCTAAATAACAATATACTACGTAATTGACATGATGATTAGCAATTGAAAGACAATCATATTCGTAAAATTGGAAAAAAAAAAAGAAGGAGAAATGTAGACCCAGAGCACACGTGCAACAACAAGTGATTCAGACCAAATGTCCAATCCAAGCATGTAAGCTATTTTGGTTTAGCCGACCTCTCAAATCAAAATCAATTTAATCCCTAACCAACCAAATTAATCATGATAGTTTTCCCTATCAAAATTCAGTGTTTATTGAGTTAAATACGTGTGACTTTAAGATCAGAGACACGATGGAGCCTTCTTCCACCACTCATTCAACCACATTGCACTTTTTTATTAGGTTCAGTTGGCCAGTTGATCTACCGAACAAAATTCAAGTGAATTTGGATTTGATTAGCATGAAAGTTAACAACAGGAAAATTAAGCTTACACAATTAGGGAGGGGTATACTAACTCTCACTCAATAGAAAAAATAGCATACTTTTCAGATTTCCTCATTCATTTACCTGTGAAATATCAAAAGAGAAAAATAAAATAATGAAGGGGCAAAATGGTACAATGAACTCCCCATTGAGCCTTCTTTCTTTCTGCATCATTTACCTGTAGTCAAGAAGACAACTTGAAGCTCTAGCTCCAAAGTTTGAAGCTCTAGCTCATGAAACCAGATTGATATGTGAAACAGCTCCAAAGTTTCTGCCTTAATGTCTGCCCATTCTGGAGGCTTGTTTTTCAAACTCCAATTTCAGACTTTGGCCTCTGGTTTGTCTAGTCACTTCCACTGCTATACCGATCTATACGTGATTGGGGCAAATGTAAATGACAGATCCAATGGGAAATCATTTAGTAAGACCACGAAAACAGAAATGGAAACGAATCCAAGTTTTGGTGCCATGATTCGTCAACAAAGAATTATGTCTTGGCTCGTCACTCGTGGCTTTAATACGCGGCTTTTAGGAAAAGAGGTGCAGCAAAAGTGGGTCAAAATGGCGTAGATTCGTTTCCTTTCCGTTTTGGTAGTTTGTAATCAAACGGGTCAAAGTTATTTACTCACCTCTCAAAGATCTTTTGCCTTCCATAGCCTCTTTCTTTTCCTGGCAACTTACACAAAGAAAAGGGCCATCCCATGGACGAATTCTCCTATTAGCCGAGCCTGCATGTATTGAAATACCTTCCCCTTGTTTGATATCAACTTGGCAGATGGCACATGTGAACATCTTAAACATAGTGCAAAGTGGATACTTTGTGTTTAGCCTGTAAGCAGTGAAATGATCTCCAACTAAGCAACTTTTTCTGCTTGATCAACCAGAATAATAGGTATCAGTCAACAATCTAAAGAACAAACCTTTCTGAAAGCATAGCAGATCCTTCCTCAAACATTTCCTCCACAACATCTGGCTCCATGGTTTCCTCCTTCACGGTATGAGATGGTGGCTCAGAGGGTTTCTTTTTGAATATAGACTTGAAGACGCTTTTGCTTGGCTTTTTTTGGGGTGGCAAAGAAGGAGGAGTCTTCTCGGGTTGAGATAGATCTACTACAATGCAGGTTGTGTCATCTCTAAGGCCCTGCACCTGAACAGCCTCCTGTATATGGGATGTTTATGTATTAGAAACTAAAACGATAGAATATGGGATGATAAAATTTAAAACGGGGTCTGGGCGTCTGCATACTTTAACAATTTGTGCAGCTGCTGCCTCGGGATGCATCCCCCGGCAACATTCAACTGCCACTTCAAAACTTATTGCATCCCAAACACCATCACTTGCTATAATCAGTCTCCCACCAGCTGTGGGCATCTGCAAAAAGGATCATAAAGCATCACACCTTGTACCAAAAGGGAAATAATACTAGAAAGCATCTGCTCCACTAATGTGAAAACTGACTAGCGACTATATTATGATAGGATATTTTTGCCATTGCTTTTTCTTAAGTTTAGTTAATTTGTGCTATACAAGAATGAAACGAAATTAAATCTGACTTTTCAAAAGCATAAACAGAAGATACATCCTAGCGTATCACGATACGTTGACCTCTGAGGTGATGAAGATTGGAGCCACGTAACATACCTTGATCTGCTTCACATAAGGAACTGGGACAATAAACTCGCCAACATCCCTGTCTCCAATAGATCTTGAAAGACACAAGCCACCAGGCCAGCATCTCAAGGGCCCAATCTGCATATACAAAATAGGCCAACATGATTTAAACACAAGCAAATTAGCACCTTATGCTATAGTGACAGATAAAAAAATATAAGAGAAAATTATCAAAGTGGAAGAACTTGCCTCAGTGCCAGCACCTGTATTAAGACGACCGACCTCACCTCCACTAGCAGTAACTCGTTCTCTCCTACAAAGGAGAAACAATTACAGTTAAGGTTGTAGTCGTTAAGAAGGAACCAAAGAATTATGTGATTGTATTTATAACTTACTCTTCCTCATTACATTCGAGCCTATGATCAGCTGATAAACAGTATATCTCCCCATCAGCAGATTCAAATACACATTGAGAATCACCAACTGAAGCCACTGATACAACCCATCCTTCAATAATTACAAAAGTTACGGTTGTTCCTGATGATTGACCTGAAAAATTGGAACAAAGGAATCAGCAAAAAGCTTATAACATTTAACATAACTATAAACCTTCTAAAGTTAAAGCAGATGAAAATGACTCTTTTTTTATCACATATCCAGGGAAATTACAACCTTACATGCATGAAATTCGTGATGCAACAAGAACAAAGGTCATAGTAGGCCGCATAAGAATTATCATAATAAAAAACAAACTGCAAGATTCCATAAACAGCTCGACTTAGGTCAGATGCACCAGCAATGTCACACCAGGCATCACTATCAGCAGGATTTATGTAAGAATTCGCTCTACCTTTCTGAATAAAATCTTTGTCGGTTCTCACAAATCCTGACACCAATGCCCTTGGCAATGCAGTTATCCACTCATCCCTATTAAGATCAGAAGGAGTAGCATCTAAAACATTCTTTAAGAGATTTTCTTTCGTGTAAATCGCTGCTGCAGGTCCATTGTGACCATCAAATAGCTGCAAAACAAAAGCAGGCCAACATCCATTTCAATAAAACAGCATATGCTTCTCAACACAACAAGTATGTAAATGAAGCCAATGAAGTTAGTACACAAAGAAATTCAAGCATCAGACAGATAAACTATCCAAAATATTTGATAATTCTACTCCTTTAAACCTTCTTTTATTGCAGTATCCAAATACCTGCACCTTTTTACCAACTTATGTACAGCATAAACTATTCATAATCCTCAGTTTGTAAGCTAGTTTCAGATCAATCATAGCATCTCAATCTATATCACAATATGATCATCCAATGGTACATCAAATTCACAACAGTTGGTGCAACTCTACAATCCAGGCATTGCAAAAAGAAGAAAGACAGGCAGAAGCTGAAGGTGTTACCCCAAAAACTGAATAGGTAGTGACTCCATCAGCAAGATTGCGCTGGCAATCTGTTTTCACAAGCGTAAAATCCTCCCCTTTCTTGCTCTGGCTGGCTTGACCACACACGATTTCCGGCTTTTCAATCTTCTCATTGTTCGTTTCACGCTTCAACAAAACTGACAACGGAAGATGTTTGCCTCTAGAGGACATCTTCCTCCCCTAAAAATCCACTCTCAACTACTCAAATCTTCCTCCAACCAGCAAAAAACGTCTACAAACCAGCACAATGACGGAAGTATCTGCACACGAATCAAGCAAAATCGCAATCAACTAACCAAATCACTCGATCGAACCAGATCTACGCCGAATTGAACTCAACAAGGCAATTAATTCACAATCACAACTATCCGAGCCGGCATTGCTCAAATCCGCGCAAATAGACCGAATCAAACGCGAATTCACACCACTCGGCAAAGCTAATTTCAACTAATTCAGCAGAAAACTCGAAATTTCGAGAAGAAACACAGGTCTAAGCCGAATTTAAATCACAACTCTCCGAACCGGCATTGCTCAAATCCGCGCAAATAGACGGCAAATTCACACTACTCGGCAAAGCTAATTTCAACTAATTGAGCAGAAAACTCGAAATTACGAGAGGAAACACAGGATGTAGAGAGGAATCATACACCAGTGGAAGACTCAGGCGATGGCGCAGATTAGGCGATGAGGCGGCCAGATTGGGATCCGAAACTGGAATTTGTGTGGAGAGGAGATCGAGAAATACGGATCCCGGCGAGGTGTGGAAATTCCATCTCGAGAGAGGGATCGGCGGAAGACATGCATGTGCTAGAAGAAAGAGGGGGGTCGAAAAAGAGTTTTCTTTCACCGAGAGTGAAAAGGGGGAATTTTTGGAGGGTCTTTCATACTTATCCGCCACCATGATGTGCGCCTTTATCGGGATCTTTTATGCGTATAAATTGGGCGTGTGGGGCCCGCTGACCCCGCCGTATCTAGCGAAACGCAGCGTTTTGGCTGATTAATCCGTGAAAAATGTCGTTTTCAATACTTGTGCCTTTGAATCTGATTTTGTTAGCCTTTTAGTTTGGGGCATAGATATTAGATAGTCCGCGGGGGCCAGGAGTGAGACCGTGCTCTTGCTGTAGGGTTTTATTATTTGTATATATATGAAATTTTAAATTAAATATGAATATATTTTAAATCAATTTGTATTAATATAATATGAAAATCAACTAGTCTAGATAGTTTGTTGTTTATTTTTGTTTTAATTTCTTATAGTATCATTTTGGTTTTTTATTCACATACAATTTAATGTATTCCTCTCCATTTTTTATTTATAAACTAGTCATTTATTACATAAATTAGATTTCTTTTTTTTTTTGGATCGCCTAGAGCATCCACAAGGGATGAGCTAACCAGCTCTAAAGAAAATAGGGCAAACCGCCGCCCTGGAGTCTCGAACCGAGACCTCATGATACAACTACGAAAGCTCAACCAGTGAGCTAATGCGCCAAGCACATATATTAGATTTCATACATAATATAATTTTTTGTGATAAATAAGTAACTATTTTTTTACTATCCAAGAGTATTGAGTAGCTAAATTTATCGATTATACTTGACCATTGAATATCATATAAAAGTTGTGCTCCCCTTAAATTCGTTTTGCGTTCATCACTAGTTGTGCTCCCTTTAAATTTGTGCTCCCTTTAAATTCGTTCCGCATCCATTTAAATTCGTTCCGCATCCATTTAAATTCGTTCCGCATCCGTCGTAGTTTGGAGCGTAGGCTGTGTATATAGTCGGTCAATTAGGTGACTAGCTCATACCAAGGAAACGGACCACATTTTCCGGCGTTATTATATATTTATTGTTGGATCATGCATGATAAATTTAAGTATTGTAATGCAATAAAACACAAGTTGCAAGGAGCATGTGATGGAGCTGAGGCCAACAACTGATGTGTTAAGCCGGTGGCCCTAAATACTCTTATCAAGGGCACATCCATTTGGTGACAAATCTCGGACTCGAGACTTAGTCACTTGGCAAATCTCAGACTCGTGACTCAGTCGATAAAGACAACAAAGTCGCGCAAATCTCAGACTCACGACTTAGTTGGTAAGAACAACAAAGACCCTAGTCAAGTAAACCGGCTTGTACCCGACTCAAGGAAATGTCGATCCAATGGATGGAAGGATCTTCATAGATTTAATCTTTTGTTTCTAGCTACATCAGTAACATACTAACATGCAACCTCTATAAAATATACAAATGTGTTTGTAATGCATTAAGAGAGCAAAGCGGAATTCAATGCTAAACAATTAAGCACGAATCTTCATTCAGATTTCAGAACAGCTCAACTTCTATCTTATTGTTTATTCCCAATCTCAACCCATAATAAATCATTAAATTTACAACATTAAACTTCTGGCATCCTACATCTATGGAACTTCTCCCCGACTCATTATTCACATCACTGCACATGAAAGAGACAACCGACAAAAACTACTATACACATTTCACCCAGAAGCATAGCCCAAGGAAGTGTTTGGATTACCCAAAAAAATCCATTTTAATTCAATATAATGCATTATCATGAGCAAAGAAAGGAGGAATCACAACCTTGAACGCCGAAAGAGTTTGATAGGGTTCGAATGTGACTGTCTTCTTGAGGAATGGGACCATGGAGGAGAATGCAATGAGCCTGCTTGCTTGATATCCCAATCCTCGACGTTCTTGGGCACACAAATATCAAACAGGATCTCTCCTAGTACCCCGTGTGGGTTTATACTAGGCGGGGCGCTTGGTAGGTGGACCACACTTCCCTTGGAGTCGTCTTGGGTGGAAGAGCTTGGCGTGATAAAGTGCTCTGCTAGCTCATCTGAGGCTCTCTTGAACACTTCAGCTGGGCTAACCGCTACTTGTTTTAGATACCCGAACTGCTGCTTAACTCTCTGTGAGTAGACTCTCGATGCCTTCTGAAGAAGTTGGGTTACAGCTGATTTGTATTCTTCAGGATGGTGTTTGTAGTGACCTGTATAATAAAAACCTTAAGAGGTTAAATAACCAAAGAAGCTTCCAGCTAGCGAAGGGTCGGTTTGGATTAGACTTGATATTGTATTATGTATTGAATTATAAAAAATGCATCATGTATTGTCATATATTATAATACATAACCAAGCACAGACCCTATGAGATCATGGGAAGAGGTTATAAAGTATATTACCTACATGGGGTGAGCTAACCCATTTTACCAGTGTAACATCCGCACCGAGTTCCCGGATTTGTTGTGTGAAATTGCATATTGTCTCAACTGGGGCAAGATCGTCATCTTCCGAACACAAAAGAAGATATGGAGCCCTCATGCTCTGGAAGAAACAAAGTTATATCAGCACAGGAAAAGGTGAAAAAACATAGAAACAATTATAGAGAGGGATGAAAAAAAACGTTCGATGATACATACTACAGAAGAGTAGAGAGTTTGCCAGTACTCAGCACGCTGTGACTCAATCCTGTTGAGAAAGAGGGTGTCTATTCCAGAAGCGATGCCATTTGCTATCCATGTCGCTAATCTTGATGGGCGGCGCATATTGTGACTAACAAAGTCTACAGGACCAGAATCATAAATGTGGCCTGCAAGACAGTCTTTGACGCAGCGATAATAGCCCTTCAACCATAAGAGAAAACAAGATAATGTCAAGTTACTATAAAAAACAAAATGTACATTCAATTACACATTTCTTCAACTACAAGAGTACAAGACACATAGTCATATTTAGAGAGCATACCACATCATATTCTAAATCACATCTTCCCTCAATGATCTGAAAAATGACAAGAGGGAGTAGTTGTATTAACAAAGCTGACATACATTACACATTGCTCAGGGATAGTTGAAAAAAGATCCTTTTAGCCCACATGTACAGAAAACTTTGAGATTGAAGGCTATACCTGAAGAGCCTTGTACAGGCAGGCCTTCGGACTACCAGAAAAGGCCGCGAAAACAACAGGTCGTGGCTTAACCCTGATCTCCTGTACATTAATGTAAAAGAATAATCAGAAATATAGTAGGTCGGTGTCAACAATAACTTATACAGTGAAGAGCCCTACTATACATAAACATCAGGTATTGCATAACCTTCAACAAGAAGGTATATAGCAGACCGGAACAAGCATATGACAAAATTCAGCACTGACCTCTACTAGCTCATTGACAACATTCCAGGCTAACAGCATGGCCTTGTCGGGGAAGAAACTGCAGGAGCAAGGAATCAGATACTCGCGAAGCCATAAACCAAGTTGAATAATACAAGCAATACAGAATTTCATATAAGTAGACATATCACCAACAGAGATGGACATAACTATGAGTTTTGAACACAAGCCTTCAAACAAAACAAATTTACAGATCCATCTTGACTCCTTTCAATTAAATACAAACTCCTAATCTAGCACTAAGGGATCAATAACTATGAGTTGTACAGTAAGGTCCATTATACATGCATGTGAATAGACATAAATGTGTTCAGTCAATGCAGTAACAAACACATTTGCTTCCAATACCATCATTCAACAACATCAACATCATGTTCCCTACATAGTACCAAATTGATTGCACATAAGAGCTTCAACCCTAACGCTTAATTAAAACCTCTTCAAAATCTAGGGAAGATCAAAAGGCTTAACTGACAATTGACCTGAAAAATCCAACTACAAGAAGCTACCAGAGCATCATCCAAACACACAAATCACTCACAATTTCAAACAGAAATTCACTTCATTAGGAACCAACACATGTGATAACTCAAGGTAGGAAAAACACATAAATGTGTTCAATCAATGCTGTGACCAACACATTTGCTGTCAATACCAGCATTCAACAACTTCCATGTCATGTTCCCTACATAGTACCAAATTGATTGCACATAAGAGCTTCAATGTTCAACCCTAACGCTTAATTAAAACTTCTTCAAAATCAAAGGCAGATCAAAAGGCTAATCTCACAATTGACCTGAAAAATCCAACTACAAGAAGCTACCAGAGCATCATCCAATCACTCACAATTTCAAACAGAAATTCACTTGATTAGCAATCACTTGTACACGGAACTTGAACTGAGAAAGTAGCATAGACTTACGAATTGAGGAATTGGGAGTGGCAGACAAGAGAATCCCATCCTAGAGAGGCGTAGAGATCTACATACTGCTTCAGATGCTTCTCTTCGCTAGACGTCCATGCGAACACCACTACAATCCCTCCGCTTCCTCTTTCTCTTCTCCCCCAATAATGTTTCCCACCAAATCCCCACATCTTTCGGACTTCCTAATCGACCAGAGAAAACCTCGTATTTCTCCGATTCAAAGCTCGGAGAGTAAGAACACGAGAGGGAAATTGAGGTAGACGGAGAGGAATTTCGGAATCGAGCTCTCTTTTCTGGATTAATGGCGGAAAATTGGGAAGCGGAGAAGAAACACTAAGCTTTTGTTTTCCAGCTCCAGATCATCAATGTATAGCCATTTCAATCGGAGAAATGTGCTAATGTACGTATTTGCCCTTCGTATTTGTTATAATTACGAGTTGCCATTTATTTATTATCAAAATACGGAGTGTTTTTTTAACGGTGATAATAATGTGATATAGATTAATCAATTATTTATAGAGGTGACAACCTAACAGTCGTCAGAGCGGTCCAATAAACTTGTCAGTCATCTTGGAAAATTAATATACTGATCTCAGATGTTTCGGTTATGATTCAAACGTTTAAGTCCTTCCGTGTGTCTCACGTGGGTAGGAACCTCAATCCTATGGCTAATAAAATTGCAAAGTTGAGTCACAATCTCCTTATTAATCACGTTTCGAATCCTTACCTTTTCAAAAAAAATTAAAAAGATAAAATAATGTGATATGGATGGCTACTTATGAGTTATAACACATGCATGAAAATGCATTTGTTTATAAAATAATTTAATCAATTATTAAGGTTGAGATGACTTTGTCTTCCATTGAAAACAAAACAAGGTTTGAAAGTCTGGATGAGGTTGCCAGATGAGACAATAGCTGTCAATTTCATCATGTATTTTAATTTGTGAGATTTCCAGGTAATTTGCTCCAAAAAAAAAAGAAATTTCCAGCTGATTAAGG
Organism: Polygonum aviculare; assembly: GCA_934048045.1. Taxonomy (NCBI): domain Eukaryota; kingdom Viridiplantae; phylum Streptophyta; class Magnoliopsida; order Caryophyllales; family Polygonaceae; genus Polygonum; species Polygonum aviculare. Next base: position 29,576,544 of record OW204031.1, on the reverse strand, counting down.
TCTTAAATTATGTTGGGTGTTATTTTTTTTTTGGTTGAAATTATGTTGGGTGTTATTAAACTATAATTGATAAAGATTTGATACGAACTATGTTTCACTTAAGGCTTTATATTGCATATTTGCATGCTATAATTGGATGATGACTTTCGACCAAAAAATAATAATTGGATGATGACTTATAGAATTGTCATCTTGTAGATTGCTAGGACGTTGCTACAATGCTACGTAACGTTAGCCCATACTTTAATTTAATGTAGTATTATGTTATCACGTTAGCCCCCATTCTTCACCTACATGAATTAAATGTATTGAATAAACTAATGGAGTACAAGATTAAAACTACCTAAATAAGTTTGAAATCCAAGCATATCATAATACGTACAATTCATGTAGAAAAAAACAAGGGAAATAATACTTCCAAAAAGAATCCTTCAACGTGAATTATTTGGTTCCATAATATTCGAATGAAATATATTGTTGTTTCATCATGCATTAATTATAAGATTTCCAATCAATTATGTTGTTAAAAACCTCACTATGTTAAAAATATTTTTAATTGATAAGATTTGATACGAACTAAGTTTCACTTAAAGCTTATTGCATGCTATTATTAGACTATGACTCCTGAAAATTGTCCACTTGTAGATTCAGTTTGATATTAATAGATTACTAGGACGTTAGCACGTAACGTAATAGCCCCCATTATTTTTTTTGGTCGAAAAATAGCCCCCATTATTAATTCTTCCACCTAACTTTATGTTTTATAAAACTACATATAATAAATAAATTAAGCATCAAAAATAAGAATCCAATATTGCGTACGTATAACTTTTCAGGATTGTCAATGAGCATGCATGAATAGGACGTTAACCCTCACTCTTCTCCTAACTTTATTTATAAAACAAAGACTTATAGTACTTTGTAACAACCTATACAACTAAAACTAATGAAAGCCTAATCACATGCATTAAATGCTCAATCTAAAGTAAAGAATCAAGCTTAAACAAGTTGAAATTAAGGAAATTCTTTCAAACATTAATATCATGTTTGAAAGAATTTCAAACACGTGATTGGTTTGTTAAGATGCACGTGCTCGATATGTATCACCTTTGGTATCGTGATCAAGCTCCCATAGCTAGGCAAACAAAGATCTCACCTTTAGTTATGTGGTTGCAAGTTGCAACACAATTGCACAAGTTTGGAAATTCATTCTCAATCTAAAATATTCATAACGTTGACGTCTAACAATATAAGCTAATAGGGGTGAGCACGCGAACCAAATTGAAATCGATGGAGTTCAATTCGGTTCGGTCATCAGTTCAATAAATTTTAGGATTTTGGTTTCGGTTTGATTCCAAATTTTCAAAGAAAAATCTCATATTTATTAAAACTGAACCTAATCAAATCTTTTCGGGCAGGTTTTTGGTTCACCAAATTCATAAATTTTGGTTCCAGTTAGGTTCTGTTTCGAACCGATGCTCAACCCTATCAGCTAACTTTCATCATTGCAAGAGGGATCTTTAGGAACTGATAGAAAGAGTAATATTAGGTGAACTCAAGGTTCGCTCAAGCTCGAACTCTTGTTCGAGCTCAATTTATCTAACGACTCACTGAACTCGAGCGCAGTTGGTGAGTTGGGCATTCATTTAATTTGTCCGTGAGCTTGCATTTACATGATCAACTATACAATACAAACAAATGACGGAAAAAAATATTTAAGCCTTGTATGGGAGAGACGTCTAAAAGTATGTAGTTGTACTTTAAAGTATGTAGGTTCAAGCTCGACTATCTGATCGATCTTGTTCGTGACCATGTAATCGGTTTAATTTGCTTGTATAAACGAACCGAGTTTCCTTGTGCTCGAATCCCACCCATCCCTTGTTAACGAAATTTCTTATGCAGCTTTTGTCTTGCAGTTTGTTGGCCAGTAGCTTTCACACTTGCTCTTATAATTGGCTATATTAACGAAATTGCCATCACCTTTCAGTCAAACTTTTTAAGTATCTGTTTATAGATAATCAATAAGTCATTCAATTTATTAAGTTTGATAAGCAACAAAGTGATGGACCCAGGCTCCACGTGAATAATACTTGTCAATTATCATAACTTGTGAAAAGCCCTCTAATCAATCCCTTTACAGTCACTATCAACTAATCACAATTTCAGACTAATCCTGAATACTTTATCCTCTTAATTTCCCTATAAAATTGATGAAAGCTCTAGGGAAGAAGCTTTAACTTATCAATCAACCTAACATGGCAAACAAACTGTACATAATATTGTAAATTATGGCTTCATTTCCATGACCCAAAATCAATAGCCTGAAGAGAAATGTGACCAAGAAACAAATCTTTAACATGCTGTTTACAAAGCCCAACTCTTCTTCTATTCAAGCTAGGATGTATACAGCTTGCAAACCCAGTTTTCCAACCAGGAAACTTTTGTCTTTCCATCACATGAAGTGTATAAACACAAGAAGCTGCAACAGAGCAGCCCACCACAAAGCAATCACAAGGCCTTGACTGACTCACCAGCCTCGTCAGCGACAGCACAGACAAACCGTCATAACACGTCAGCACCATGTCATCACTGGGCCCACAAAAATCGAGCGTCTCGTTTTCGATCCCGAGTGTGGATGGAATCCCAGAGAGCTCTGTATCGAACTGTTTCTCGATCGCGTCTTCGTGGATTCGGTACTTCGTTGCGAGTGTTCGAACGCAGGATTTTCGCACTTCATTTGATATCATCAGTTTCAGATCATCAAAGTTGCTGCATTCGCTGTACCATTTGATCCATCGACGAACGAGACCCGAATACCAGTCGATGATTTCGCTGCTATCGAGTAAAACGAGCAGAGGCGACGCACGGGCATAGCCTTTCGGGTTTATCAGCTTATAACGAAATAGACGCTTCTTGATTACGTTAACCGGAGCTATAACCTCAGTAGTGACAAGACTGCATTCTCCGGAAGAGGTGGAATTCGGGATAAGGGCAGCAAGAGACTCTGTTTCCGAGGTAATGTACTCTTCAGCGCGTTTCTGGAATTTGTGAAACGATTCGGTTAATTCCCGTGGGAGAGACGGCTCGACAATATGTCTGGACAAAATTGATTCCACATCAGTTGCAGAGCTCAAATTCATGTCATTCATCCATATCTTTACTAAATGCTTGTACCAGTGATCCGTCTCCATACCAAATTTCCGATAGCGAGAGATTTCGGTCAAAAGAGAGCTGCTGTCAGCCAGATGTTGTATCTCAGACTCTTTCACTTTCTTCAAACCATGAGCCAACCACTTCTTCCCAATCCTAACAGTACCTGAGTCCCAAATTTCTTGCTTTTGTGAGGCAAAAGACTGAACCTTTTCCTTCAGCTTATGAACTGTCCTCACTGCTGGAGTTTCTTGAACAGTTCTCTTAAGCAATGTTCCGATGAAGCGAATTCCAGTACCGCCATCACAAGGTAGTACTTCAATGTCCTGTCCCAGATCCAAATGAAGGGCGTTTTTCAAGAAATCCTGAACGTTGGATTTCAATGCAAGTGCAACATCCTCACGACCCGAAACAGCAAGAAAAATCTCGTCCATGTAGCGACAACAATAAATTCTGGCACTTGGTTTTTCCCCCTCGTCCATTTTGTTGTTTTGATCCTTCAAACTCCTCCTGAACCAGGAACGTAGTTTTGAATGGGACCTCTTTTCATCAGCATCGGATCCCGAGACAAGAGCCTCATATCTCATTGACAGCCTTAGAAACTCATGATCTAATCTGTCAAGATATATGTTCATCAATATAGTAGATAAAACGCCCTCTTGCGGCAGACCATGAGCTTTAGGGAACCCGCCGAATTCTAGATTAAGCACCTGAGCGTCAAACATGGTTCGAATAATCCCATATAAAATTTCATCATCGACTCTATCCTCCATAGTAGATAAAAGATTATCAAGAACCTGGGCATCGAGTTTTTTACTCAGTATGACCGTAAACCACCAATCAGGATTAGTGACCTCCTTGCAAATGAACTTAATAGCAGAGGAATGACCTCTGCCAACTCGCCCACCGTGTGAGACCTTTAAGAAATGAGGCCTATACACAACTTCCAACACTATCCTTACAGCCTCTTGGACCACCTTTAGCTTCAAATTGGGAAGGACTAGGATTTCTTTGTTGGCCCCCTTGGTGGACACAGAGAATGTGTTGGCCTTAACGTCAAACGTGCCATTTGCAAGCTCATCTGCCAATGACTCGAACCAGATATCATCAGCACATTCTGATGATATGTCGACATTAGAGTCTACTCTAAGGGAATTATACGCATCCTGCAGAGTTTGAGGAACGAAAACAACCTTAGCCATGAGCTCCCTAAATTTTCCATTTGTGAATTGCTCCTTAACCCTCTTCTTGATTCTCAGTTCGAATAACCTCTTCATCTCCGCTCTACTCCTAGGCTTCTTCTCCTCTTGAATCCGTGAGGACTCATCAACCACGGACGCTAAACCCTCGGCCAAACTCATTTTCATAGTACTAGTTGGTTTATCCTCAGTGTGATGAATTTCCCCCTCCAGAGTAGAATAAAGTTCAAGCCTTGGTTCTCTCATCGACCACATTCCTGTCAACAGGAAAAGAAACAGGAAACCAAACTAAAAAAAGGTTCTGAAATCAGTTTTCTGGTCCTTCATCTCTGAGGGTGAAGTTTAATAAAATCATAGAATTTTCATGGTAACAAAATTTCAGAATTGTAGCTACACAAAGAAAACATACCAAACGGAACGAAACGAAGACTGTAAGAGCTAAGGCGGCGACGACCATGCATCACAAGAGAAACTGGAAGAAAGCAGGAGCCACATTTTCCAAGCACCTTGAACCAAGACATGTACACCCCAATCTGTAAGAGAAAGCAGAAATTGAGCATTACAATCAAACCCTAGAATCAACTAACTTAACATGTGATAGTAGAACACACATAAAGATCTCAAGGCAGATGATACTGGCCAATACTCAATGGACTATCAGCATAAGTTTATTGGTACACTAGGCACAGTAAAAACACAATCATTAAACAAAATCATCACTTCAAAGTTAAGTGTCTTGACATTATAAAGATTCAGCAACAAATTAACATAGAAACCATTACTTCGAAGCTCATCAGTTGCCTCACACAATCAAGTATAAAAAGCACTAATTCGGCAGAATCAGAAGGGTTCACACAACAGAAGAAATGGAAACAGGGGAAAGAATCGAGCATCGACACGTGTACCTAAAGTGATTTGACGAGTAGCTCCGACGGAGGTAAGGCCGGCGAAGGCCGTCGGCGTTTAATTGCAAACACACCAGGAGCTTGAATGAAGGCCAGGAGCAAGGACGAGTGAGGGAGGGTTTGGGTTAGGTTAGAAAAAAAATTATGGGTTAGAAAATTATGAGTTTGGTTATAAAATTGAATATATATATTGTTCGGTTCAATCCGAAATATTTCACATTTTCACAATCCACTCGTAATATATTATTTAAAAAAATTATTTCGAAATATATAGAATTTTGCCAATTAACTAATTTATAATGTGAATATTCAAATTGACCTAAAATAGTACTAACATTCAGTGTATTAATTGATACATGTAATACGATAAATACCAACTTGTACTAATTCTGAAATGTAGGTTATGTTTGCTCAAAAAAAAGAAAAAAAAGAAATGTAGGTTATGTGATAAAATTTGGCGTTATTTATATGATAAAGTTGGCATTATTTATATGATGAAATGGTAGTTTATACGATGAAAGTTGATAGCAGCGACCTCAAAAATCAAAATCCTATATGTTTAGCTCAAACTTCCACAAAAAATATCCATGCATTATTGTTAATTAAATACAACAAAGGTTGGTAATATTTTCTCATCACTTAAAAAATATGTACGTAGTATTATTTTTTCATAACAGGCATAAAAATAGGGTGACTGTGTATTTTCAATGGTAATTTCCTTATGACTAGGTACTACCAATGTGATCGAACTGAAACAACATTTTTGCTTCTTTCTTTATCTTGATCCATCTGTTCATACGTGATTGAATATTTTTATGCCTGCACCTTCTTGCTGTTTCGAACTTTTCCATACATGCATATAATGGTTCAAACTTCAAATGTTTCCTGAACTGGAAGCATCCATGTTAAGGTTGTGGGTCGTGACTACTTGTACAAAAGAAAACTTATACTCACACAATGTTAGAGCACAATGCCAACCGGCAGACGACGAAGAGCCATTGGCAACACCTTCAAAACTCACACCAGCTGCCTAAATTGTCAATGCAAGGCTCATCATATCACTACTATGAAGCCTGTGAGGCTGTGATGTTGACAAGAGAATGCTCTAACAGCAAACTTTATAATGCACTTGCCAAAGGTTAACCAAAACCTACATTATCAGCCATCTGGAAACAAGACCTGTTGCTCATTCCAGAAAGATACTAAACATGAGAAGACATTGGTTCAAAATATCTCTGATGAAGTTTAGATTGTGATTAGAATCCATTCAACAAAAACTCCCACTGCAAATCCAGCTAGAAATGTGATCCATACAAAACAAAACAAATGCTCCAAAATAACAAGAAGCCAGAACATAGACCACTAGCAGAACACCAAAACAACCTGATTCGTTCACTCTAACTCTCCGTCTGCTCCCTCAACCTTCTGATCGTGCTCCTCACCGTCACCGCACTCGCCGTGCTGATCATACCAAACACACAGCAAATCAGAACCTCAAACCATCACAATCTGAATTGAAGAGCAATCAAAGCAAAAAAATGGCGGAAAATGCAGATTCTTACTTCAAAGTGTAAGCGCCTCCTGCCTTGACCTTTCCGCAATCCTTACATCCCCAAATCCCCACGGATTTCCTCTTCACAGCGTACTACAAATCAAAAATTCAAAAACCAGAGTTTCTCAGCAATTGCGCAGAGAAAAAACGAAGCGATCTGGATTTTCGAACTCGGAGAAGAAAAAATGGCGGAATGTGGAAATTACCTTGCCACAGAACTCGCAGAAGTACTTGCTGTGTTGGCTGACCTCCATCTTCTTGACGATCTTACGAAGACTCGCACCATAACGAGTCCCGTACTTTCCGACGATCCCGACCTTCTTCGTCCTCTTCGTCATCTTGCTCGCTCACTCGCCTCGCTCCGGATTTGGGGATGAAATCGGACGCTGCGGAATGCGGATTGTGGAGGAGAAACCCTAATTCCCAACTGATCAGAAATATAAGCGAGTTTTTTTTTTGTTGTTGTTGTTTATGGGCCTTATGTCCCGAACCCGGCCCAATTACAAAACTAGGCCCATTGGCATCCCCATAGTCTTACTGAGCATGCTTGAATGTTTGCCGAAAGATAAATTGTTCAAATGCAATCCCTCAATCTAGCGGAAATCTCAAGTATCCTGCAAAAATGCACATTCAAGCAGCTGAAACAAGCTCATGCCTTGATCATCACTTCTTCTCTTCACCAAAACATAGAGGTCTTATCAAGGCTTCTACGCCGGAGCACAGAGTTTGGTGACATGGAGTATCCCAATCTGGTGTTCTTACACCTGAAAGACGGTCATCTCAGCAGCCATGTTACATTGTGGAATGCCATGATCAGGGGCTATGCATTCAATGGACCCTTTGAGGAATGCTTGGTGGTTTATAAAGAGATGCAAAAGAGAGGCTTGAGGCCCAATAATTTCACTTACCCATTTGTTCTCAATTGTTGTTCTAAAATGAGAAGTTTTGATGTTGGGAAAGGGGTGAGTTCGCATGTGATTAAATCAGGGTTTTTGGGTGCTAGTAAGGTGTCTGAATCCTTGTTGGATATGTACTTGGATGTTTGTCGGAGTTCCGATTCGATGGCGGTGAGAATCGAAGGGCTTTGTTGTGCTCGGAAGGTGTTCGATGAAATGCTTGTGAGACCTGTGGAGTCATGGAATAAGATGATCAGCGTGTATGTGGAGTTTGACAGTGTTGATTGTGGTCACAAGCTGTTTGAAGAAATGCCTGAGAGAGACATTGTCTCTTGGAATGCAGTGGTTTCAGGGTTTGTTAAATCTGGGGATATTGCGAAAGCTAGAGAAATCTTTGAAAGGATGCCAGAGAAGAATGTTGTCTCTTGGACTTCCATGGTTGCAGCGTATGGAAACTCCGGTGACCTTACGACAGCTAGAGAATTCTTCGACAACATGCCGTGTAGGAACCTTGTTTCGTGGAATACCATGATCTCGGGCTACACACAACACAAGAAATTCAAAGAGGCAATGTCTCTATTTGTAGAAATGCAATCAAAAGGCATAGGTGGAGATGGGTTTACGTTTTCTTCTGCTTTGACAGCTTGTTCGCAGCTAGGTGATCTAGAACTAGGGAAATGGACACGGACCCGGATACACGACTGGTCCAAGATAGGCTTAGAGGTTGCCACAGCCTTAATAGAGTTGTATGCCAAATGTGGGGATGTGGATGTAGCCTTTGCAATATTTATCAAAGCTGGACCGAACAAAGACGTCTTCTGTTGGAATGTAATGATCAAATCATTAGCGAGCCACGGCAGGGTTGAAGACGCCATAAAGCTCTTTTTCTTGATGATCAGAACAACACCATTGAAACCAAATGATTATACCTTTTCCAGTGTTCTGTTTGCTTGTAGTCATGGAGGGTTAGTGAGTGAAGGACAAGGGATTTTTGATATGATGGAGACGGATTTTCGGGTGAGCCCGAAAATCGAACATTATGGCTGTATGGTGGATTTGCTGAGCAGAAAAGGCAGACTTATGGAGGCGTTTTATTTGGTCGAGAAGATGCCTTTTGAGGCGGATGTCGCGATATGGGGAGCTTTGCTCGGCGGTTGCAGGATTTGGGGCGAAGTGAAGCTTGCCGAGAGAGTGATGACGAAGTTAGAGGGATTGAAGATGACAGAAGGCGGGGTTTACGTTTCGTTATGTAACGCTTATGCTGAAATGGGAGAATGGCCACAGGCTTCAAGTGCTAGGTCTAAGATGGAAGAGGATCATGTAAGGAAGAGGGTAGGATGTAGTGTTGTCATATGAGACCTGTTTGTCAGATTTGTAAAGTACATCTTCAATCCCAGTTGTTGTATGAAATTTGTCCAACTTGTATGTGATTGTAACTTGAAATTGAGACACCGACTCATTTAACTGATCAAACATAACATAGCCACCTTTTCTAGTAGTTGCACACCTATAAACAAACAAATCATGAAATTTGAGTTTTGAGCATAGATTTATAGAACAAAACGAAGAGCTTGAACTCCAATTCCTGTCATCAATCAGAAATTTAAATGAGAGTTTTTGATTTTATAGGCCTAACTAGTACAAATATAAACGAGAGTTTTTTTATCCTATAAACCCGACTTAACTGATTCGAGATCGAATTTTGACTCGAGTCTGTTTTTTCCTAGATAATGTATGTATAACCCACACTCGATGGACCCAAATATGAACCTATCGAACTATACATGTATTTTGTTTTTTATAATTTAAATTATGAAATCTATTATTTTAATTGTGTTTATTTACAATCTTAATAAAAGATTTAAAAAAATCTATTTTACCAAAAATGAAAAAAGATTTATTAATTTAATTAAAAATTATGTTTTTTTAAGATACCAAAAATAGATAATATATTAAGAATATCGAAAATTGGATAAGATATCAAGTGAATATAGAGATAATTTCTAAAGGATACAATTAAAAAAATAAAATCATTATTTTTAAAGGATATCGAAAATCAGGCCCAATTTCTAAAAGCGGCCCAATAGCTAAAAATAAGGAAAAAGGAAATATAATTATACGTGGGAGGGCAGATAAAGGCGAAGGATGTAGCTTCGAGACTAGTTCAAACATTCCAATCCAACCACCATACAATCACAAAGAAACGCCATTCAATTCGCCAAAAACGGCGTCGTTTATCTTCTTCCAAGGTTCAGCCATGGCCGATTATCGTTCGGACTCGTCCTCGCAGACCTTGTAGCAGTTTGATTGCTCTTCATCGGTCTTTGAATAGGTAGGTTTCAGGATTCCTTGCTCCTTTCGTTCTTAATCAGCAATTTTGGCTTGTTTTTCCGGTTGGCGATTGTGTTTGGAGGTGAATTGGTGCCATAGCTCCTTAAATTGAGTGAAATTTTGTTGAATTATGAATAAGAAGCCATTCATTTGATGTTTAGTGGTTTGTTTGCTTGTGATTTCTATATTTGTTGTGAAAGATTGTACAAAATTAGAAAAGTTGGACTTTGATTGATTGATTATTAGCGTTTTAGCTAATTGAAATTTGTGGTTGAGACTGGAGACATTCCAAATAAACACTTTGTGGTTGATTACTGACATTCATTGGTTTCTTACTACAATTTTTTTAGTAGTTCTGTGGTATTGTTATCAATTGGAATGCAGTTCAAATGTTTCTCCATTCTGGAAAGTTGCTACTTATGCTCATGAAGCTGTAGGTTTGTTTGTGGAGCCAAGAAAATGTGTTTAGAAGAACTAAATCAGTTTATGTCCTAATAAGGAATGAGATGGTTTTTGAAACACTCAAAGTAGTCTTGTTTTGTTGTCAATGCTTGTTGTCAGGGCCATCTTGTGTGAGAGAAGCTAATAGTACTTTTAGTTATTTTAGGCCCTCTAATTGTATCATTTTAGAGTAGTAAGCAATGATTTATTGATGAACTTCAACTTGAAATCTCAATCTTTAGTGAACGGAGAGAGTATCGTATTGGTCACCTGTTCTATGAGAGTCACTGATTTGAATCTCCAGATGAACTGATTGCATTGCGTTGTTTCAAGATATGGCCTCCAGGGAAGCGCGTGCTCATTGGAGCGTCTTTGATGGAGTGAAGTTTCTCCCTGGAAAGCCCGATGCTCTAATGGCAGAGATCAACTCAGCAATCTCTGCTATTGAGTATGCACGTGCCACTGCTCTTCTGAACCCGACAACACCCTCTTCTTCTTCCTCGTCCACACCGAAGAACAAGAGTCCTGTTAGGAACCCGGTGGCTTCTTCTATGTATAATGCCCGTATTTCTGAGGAAGCCTATAGGATGGGGTGTGTAGCCTTGGCTGAGGGTAAGCTCGACGAGGCCCTTCATTCCTTTAAAACCTCTCTGTCCAAATGCCCTCCTGACAAGTCTGATGCTGTTTCGAAAATCCAGTCTCGCATTTACATTACTTCTCAGAAACTTCACAAGTCTCTCAAGTGACTACGCGGGTACTGACAAACAACCACCCTCTTGATTGTGTGTGTATGTTTGATAACTGGTCTGGTTTAAGAACTAGGGTCTAGGGTTCATGAAATATTTGAATGAGTAAAGTCTTCTGTAGTACAATTCATGATCATTCTTTTATTGATTTCTCTAGCATATAATCCCTTAGAATATCCGGATTTATAGTAGGCTAATACTTTCCATATGCAGGTTCTTATCCTTTGAATTAACCACATCCGGAAATATTTTCTAGGTTCATAATCTAAGAGAATTAGTGAATCTTACAGTTTGTTTATGTGCTATATCTTTGCCAAACATGACTTGGGATGTGATCTGATCTCAGTGTTTATACTGACATTCTTTTGTAGAGTTCGTCTCCTCCACCCGACTGGTGGGTGTGGCTTGTTTCGATGTCTTGTGAGTTCGTTGGACGATGCATATGTGGATTATGAAGAAAAGGGTAAGAATAAGATGATTTATGGGAGAAAATACTGTTGAGAGTAGCCAACTATATGTAGGGGCTTTGATTGTTGATTTTCCTTTTAGTAAGCAGATTATTAGTTTGAAAGGATTAGTGAAGCTTCTGGAAGCTGTTAATAAGTTCATCTCAGTCATTTTGATGAATCTATCAGACGACCTAAAGGACTATATGATAGAAAAACTTGCCATTCATTTCTGATATTCGTCATCCAATGACACAAAACTGTCAAAACTTGCCAATTCCAGTGGGCTCAAGAATGTTTGCCTGCAAGCTGAAGAGAATAAGTAACATACATGTCTCAAGTGTTGAGACTCAAATCAAACTAGTAAGTAGTAACTTATAGGCTTATTTAGGCAGGAAAAGTATTTCTTTTGCAACTTTCTTTTCAACACTCATCCACATTATAAACAACTCTGCAATATGTTAAATTAACTACCCAAAACCATACCATTTAGACAAGATACTAGCAAGGTCATGAAACAGAAACATTAAAGGAACTAACTCAAAAGGGTCACAACAAATCCTATTCTTCTAGTTCTACGCATGCATGAACTATATCCTGATCTGTATAAGACTCGGCGTCGAGATGATCCATCAAGAACAGGCTTTTGTCGTAGACATGGTACTGCACTATCCGGCTCATCTCGCTCCACTCGTTGCTTGCGCCATAAGGAGCCAACTTTTCGATGTAGAACGACGGATCGCCAATCACACAAGGCAATTTCGGGTCGAGTTCGAACCCCAAATCCGGATGGGCTTGATCAATCATATAGAGCTTCCTCCATGACGACGTAGACACCCCATGTTCCTGACCCATCACCCACATACTCGAAAAGCTCTAGACCTTGACAACCGATTTCTTTGGGGATGTCCATGGTTGTAAACTTCTCGCTCACGCAATCAAACATCAGCATGGCATGATCATTATCCGTGAAATCATCATCCTCAAGTATTTCCATTATGAGCCAATGAATAGTTCCATTTAAGAAACAGCCGCTCAAATCCGCGGCGACGAAGTACCATAATAGTTTGTCGATTTCGTGGCCTTTCGTTCTCGTCAATGGCGGCCTCCAGCAACCTTGTCGAGTCGAGTACACCTCGTATATCAAGTATAACATACCGTTTGAGACCCGACCCCTTTCCCCCTTTCCCTTTCCTCCCGTACCCCTCCCATGGCGTTCAAGCAATCTGCTCTTCGACCCCCAAAAATTTTCGGATCCTGTTGTGTTCTTGCCCTAATCTGTGTGTATTTGCCTCAATCCTCCACCAAAAATCTCAAAACGAAGAAAAGAATCCCGAGAGTACGATCTCCCGAGCCTGAAAAGTTAAATGATAAAAACCCTAGAACTTGCGATCATGCAAATCGAGAGGAGCTGAGTGGAGATCTATGGAAATTGAGCAATTTCAAGGCAAAGCAAGGCAAGGAAAAGGAAGATAGAAGGGGAATCTCAGATAAATTGTGGGATATTGTAGCTCTCCTATGGCTACATCTCACAAAAGACTACTCCAGCAACTCGTGTAAGGGAAGGAAAGGGGAGAGGAAGGACGGCGTCTCCAAACAAAATACTCGATCCAACCATCAAGAGGAGGCGGCTACTGGCAGAGCGGGACACAAAGGGCGTGAGCCCTCCAGACACACATGTTCGACCCTATCCAGGTGTGTTGATTCTAAACTACTGAAATGGAACTTTAGCTTATATAAGGATCCATATTTGCTATTAAATCTTGTCTATAGAGTGGATGGGATTATGAACCCTATTCTGTCTGAGCAACTTCTTAATGACCAAATACCCATTGAACAATCCCTTTCCGTGGTTGATCCTGGAAAGGCTGAACCCATCCCCACTAAGGTCGAGGAGACCAACATTAGTGTGGTGAAAGTCAATTTGAACAACGAGTTAAACATGTTGAACCTTAGTAATGTAGAGGAAGATTTGCCCCTAAACAATCTGGATTTGCTCAACTCTGGAAATGCTGTAACTCTTTGCTATTTAGCCAGAAGACTATGTGCCTCTATATTGTGCTGGCAAATAGAACTAGTGCTTTATTATGAAAAATTTTGTCACCAGTGCTGGGGTGATTTGCATAGGCCTTCAATAAACATGATCCAAAGTTATTGGAATGATGAGTTGGTGGGCAACTTTTGTTATCTAGTCATAGAGTTTACATGCCTTGACAAAAATAAAGAAAGACTAATCGTGTTTGGATTCCTCTTTATGGCATCTAAAAGAAAAGAAAAATTTGGATACTTGAACAAAGTTACGTCAAAAGGAATGGATTGTCTCAAATCCCTGAAGTTGGTATTATTTGGTATAATCATGATAAAATATATTGTTATATTTGGGAGAAGCTATTTAGGTATGTATTTGGATGAACCTTATGCTCTCTTGGAGCGTGACAGAAGAAGAGATGTGTATATACAACTAGCTGAATCATGTCAAATTCCATGCCCCAATATGAAAATCAAAGTGTTTGATGGAAAACAGAATAGTGTTTCTGACCTTTCACAATCTCAGTATGTTACAGCTTGTAGTTTCCATGGTATGACTATTGGTTGGAACTTTATATGTTTAGAACTTGTAGTCAAAACAGATAAGGAAGGATCTAAAGAATTTACTATGAATTTTGCTTGGCATTATAGTGTTACTAACAATATTCATCACCTGAATCAGTTGAGATTACCATACTATGTGTTGTGTGATTATGACAGGAACCCTAAAAAATATAAAAAATCTAAAGAAGGAAGTTGTGAAGGCTACTGGATGGATTGGAACAAAAAAGAAGAACGGAGAACAAGTCAAGATACCAAATATGTAGTAGAGATCACATGTATGAGTGTAAAGAAGGAATGGATCATCCTCCTCAACAACAGCCAAGAGATGACATGTCTAACTCGAATTGTCCCTTGTCAAACACGGAGGACATTCACAATCCTACATCTTCTAGGATGGATTAAGATCTTTATATGCAATAGAAAACAAAGAAATGGTTTGTGTATGATAGATAACTTTCCAGCACTCTTATTTGTTCTTATGGACTGTGCTTATATCAAGGACATTACTACTTGTCGGATTGCCCTATCTATGTGTAGTAGTGGATTGATAGCGACTAAACCCGGAATGCAAGAAGACCCTACATCTCATTTTTTGGACACAAAGAGGCAATCCAAGGCCTGTGGGGTTCAAGAATCCCTAGACTTTCTCAATAACATCGATTATCATGAGGATTAGTACTTGGAACAGTCGGGGAATGGGTCGTAAATCCTTCTGGCCGGAGGTAGACGCATTCTGTAAAATAGAACGAATTAACATAATGGCCATAATGGAAACCAAAACTGATAAAGAACCAGAGGAACACACATGGAGAAAAGCAGGTTTTGATAACTTTGTTTGGTCCCCTGCTACTGGTAGAGCGGGCGGGTTATGTATCATGTGGAAAGCACACCAACTCATAAACGAACAAATTGACGTCCTAATCCACGAATCCAGATTCATAATACTAAAATGTAAAAATCTAGCTACACAATACGTAATGATAATTTGCATAGTCTATGCCCCTCCCCAAGAAACATGTAAAGATGACTTCTGGAATCAGTTAACTAACATGATCAAACAAATAAACCTTCCCACAATTGTAATGGGTGATTTGAATGAAATACAAGACCCGAGTGAAAAAATGGGCGGTGCTCACCCTGAACCCAATAGATTCGAACGGCTCCTTAAGTTTAAAAATGAATGTGAATTATTTGACACCCCGACCCTAGGAAACAAATTTACGTGGAGGAAAAATAAGACGGAAATCGACAACATATATGAGAAACTTGATAGAACTTTAATTAGCAACGAGATATTACAATGGTTCCCAAACATCTTCACGCGAAACTATGCATTCTCATCTTCAGACCATTGCCAAATTATGACAGAGATAACCAATGAACACACACAAAAGTCACTACCTTTTAAATTTGAGAGGATGTGGATGTACCGAAAAGACTTCCGCAATGTTGTTAAGGAAGCATGGAGAGTCGATTTTCAAGGCTCGAATATGTTCAAACTCGTAAAGAAAACTCAGTTATTAAAAGCACATGCGAAGAAATGGAACAAACGCACTTTCGGCAACACTTTCGAGCAACTCAAAGTAGTAGAACAAGAATTAACTACAATCCAACATCAAATACAATTGACACCAATTCCCAACCTCGTTCAAAAGCAACTCCGATTAATAGAGAAAAAAGATAAAATCCTTAGATTCCACAAAATGTATTGGAAACAAAGAGCAAAAGACAAGCACATAAAATTGAACGATGCAAACACGGGATATTTCCATAAGATAGCTAATGGGAGGAGGAACCGGAAACGCATAAAAGAAATTAGAACAAATACTGGAACCCAAGTGACAGGGGAAGAGAACATTAGGAATGAAGTTCGAAAGGATTTCACACTACGATTTAAATCAGAACAAATTAATGAAACACTTCTACATGAATATTTAAACCTCATACACTGCGAAGTAACTGAAGATGATAATGAAGAACTTATCAAACCCGTAACTAATGAAGAAATCCATCGAGCTATTTTGCAAATAGGATCAGATAAGTCCCCAGGTCCGGACGGCATGTCAGCTGGATTTTACAAAAAGTACTGGAACATCGTAGGACCTTCGGTTATTAGAGCAGTTAAAAGTTTTTTCCATTCAGGAAAAATATTGAAACAAATCAACCATACCTTTATCACACTTTTACCAAAAAGAGAAAACCCAGAGTCAACAAACCACTTTCGACCTATAAGTCTTTGTTCCACCATCTATAAAACCATTGCGAAAATCATCACAGAAAGACTGAAAAAAGTAATGGAAAAACTCATTCACCCGTTACAAGGTGCTTTCGTCCCCAATCGATCGATCCAAGATAACATTCTTATCGCGCATGAAATCCTCCACTCCTTCAGGGGGAGAAAAGGAAAAGACGGATGGCTAGCTATCAAACTAGATATGGAGAAAGCATACGACCGCGTTGACTGGAATTTTCTAACTAAGGTAATGGAAAAATTCGGATTCTGTAGCACCTTCCTTAACTGGATTAAAGAATGTACTCAAACGGTATCTTTCTCGGTACTCGTTAACAACGGACCAACCGAACCTTTTATACCAGCTCGCGGGCTCAGACAAGGAGACCCCTTATCACCATATCTCTTTATCCTTGGAATGGAAATTCTTGCAAGAAAACTGCAACAAGCTAGCAACAAACCTCGTGCACCCATTGGATTTGCTCTTGCCCGTGGAGGCACTAGAATCCCATTCCTTGCATTTGCAGACGACATTATTATTTTCAGCAAAGCTAACCAAAATGCATGCGAACAAGTAAAGCAAATGATTCAAGAATATTGTGCTATTTCAGGTCAAAAGGTAAACTTCCACAAATCTACTTTCCACCCCTCTAAATCAGTAGACAATCAAGGAAGAATAAGAATCCAACAAACACTCAACATAACACAAATGTCTGACCTAGACAAATATCTAGGTTGCCCAATGATTAATGGCAAGGTTAACAAAGAAACATTTAAGGACATTGTTGGAAAAACTAGAACACAATTAACGAAATGGAAAGCTAATGGTCTGTCCCAGGAGGGACGAACTACCTTAATCCGCTCAAACCTAACAGCTAAACCAAATTACATAATGCAAAGCTTCATGTTACCCACGAGTATCCACAACGAACTTGACCAAATAAACCGCTGCTTCTTATGGAACAAGGACCGTAGTTATAAACCCTTGATTGGTTGGGATCGAATTTGCAAACAAAAGGAATACGGAGGCCTAGGTATTAGAAAATCAGAGCATACGAATAAAGCTCTACAGATGAAGCTGTTATGGAAAATACTCGCTGAACCAAACAACATATGGGTGCGGATGGTTACGGAAAAGTATCTCAAAGGAAATTTCATCCTCACATACAAAAAACAAGCGAACACGTCGTGGCAGTGGTCGCAACTAATGAAACTACGACCCGAGTTCAAAGAAGGTCTGATTTGGCAAGTGGGTAATGGTGAGTCAATAAACTTTTGGACAGAAAATTGGGCAATCAACGAACCCCTGAAAAACTATGCTATAGACCCAGAAAACATTAATGAGGAAAGGAAGGTGAATAGCTTCATAATTAGCAAGGAATGGAATTATGAAGAGCTCACTCAAATACTTCCACAGGATATAGTTCACAAAATCACCTCAATCCAAATACCGGAAAACCAATTGCAAGACCGCTTGTATTGGGCTCCGAGCAAAAATGGGTGGTTTACAACAACCTCAGCTATGAACCTAGTAGACAAAACAAACACGCTTAATATGAGCCAAAACAACTGGATTTGGAAACTAGACACATTCCCAAAAGTCAAGAACTTCTTATGGAAAATTGATAAGAATGGATTACCAACAAAGGATAGACTACGAGCTAAACACGTAGTAGTCCCCCAAAACTGTAACATGTGCAACGGCGCGAATGAGGATACTGGCCACCTCCTCATCGATTGCCCATACACGCAGAACATTATCCAGCAAATAAACCCAGTAACAGCTGAAGTGATACTAAATTTTGACACTACAAACAAGACACCAAAGGATATCCTAACACATCTACATCAACTGATTGGCACAGATATGCTCACAGAACTTGCTGTAGCATGGTGGTGCATTTGGTACCAAAGGAATAAAATAGTCTTCCAACAAGCACCAAATGATGGTATGGTAGATCTCGTGCAACACATTCGAGCACAAATCAATAGCTGGAAAAGGTCAAAGAAATGGACAGAAGATGAGGAAATGGAGGTGAAAAAACCAAGCAAACCAAAACGAATGAAACGAAACATGACATGGGAAAAACCGGAGAACGGGTTCATCAAGATTAATTTTGATGGTTCGAAACTCAGCGACGAGTCAACCTCAGCCGGATTTGTATTAAGAAATCACAAAGCAGAAGTTATCAGTGTAGGGGCAAAGAAATATGGGCATAATTCCATTTTGATGACTGAGGCTCTCGGCCTTCGAGACGGAATCAAAAGAGCTAAGCAACTAGGCTACAAAAAGATTGAAATAGAAGGGGATAATTTGATTGTCATCGAAGCCACCAAGGGAACGAGAAAATGCCCTTGGCAGATTGACTTACTGATCTCGGATATCTGGACCTTTCTCCAAAGTTTCGAGTCAGTCAGGATTAAGCATGTGAGTAGGGATCTTAACTCTGTGGCTGATAAAATCGCTAAATTGGGCCACGAACTCCCTAGTGATCACATTGCGAACCACCAAGAACTTATTGTTCTCATCCGAAAGGATGCTCTAGGTCGTCCCCCTTGAGTGGGACTCCTAATTCTTACCTTATCAAAAAAAAAAAAAAAAAAAAAAAAAAAAAAAAAAAAAAAAAAAAAAAGTATAACATACCGTTTGAATGCTCCCCTTGTCTTATCATGACAACCTTAAAATCGTCCTTACTTGCGTCGTACCCAAACCCTATCGCCTCGAATAATGGCTCGTCCAATTTACGGCGAGGTAGGGCAATGTACTTGTGGATTGATGGGTTTCCAAAGAAAGGTCCAGTGGGAGGACGTATCCATGGATAAACCTTCACTCGTGCATGGCGTATGTGAGTAGACAATGCAAACTACGCCATGCACGACGTCAACAAAGGTGAACTTTTTAAAGATTTCGCCATCCTCCTCGGCTCGAATCGGAAAATGCAGTCGTTGTGAAGCCACGTGGAGGGACAGAATTCTAAGACCTCGCTGTAAGCCACGTGGAGGTAGGGTTTGAGGTTGCAAGGTATGGCGGAGAGATTGAAGGTGGAGTAAGGGTTTGTGAAGAAAGGCGACGAGATGATCGAGTTCCATCGCTCGGAAACGCATCGGAACCGGCAAACGCTTTCGGGCGGTGATCTCTTCAAGATCTCTATCCATTGAGTGATGCGGAACGACGATGAGATGATCGAGTTCCACCACTTGCAAACGCATCGGGATCGGCAAAGGCTTTTCGTAGGTAATCTCGTGAAGATCTCGAACAATACATATTCATCCAACTGATGTAAACCAACCATCGTATCCAAAGACAGGTGGTGAACTAGTGGGTAACCGAAAAAAATAAAATAGAGTTGAATTCGAAGGACTCTATTGAGTTTGAGATTGAAAGACACGACCGAGAGGACTAGTGGATATGAGTATGGCCGGGTTTGATATGCCTTGTGGCCTAAGATACATCGAATCAATGAATATATAGGGTTTTGCTAGGTTTAATCCTCGCACATCATCAATCCTAATAAATTTGGTTAAGAAAAATATTTTATCTAAATTTGCTAAGATACAAAGATATTTTTGTAGATGATTTTTTAAAAGGTAAATTTTTTTGATATTTTACCTATTAAATAAGGTAAAATCTTTTAAATCATTAAAATAAATTATCGATAAAATTTACCTACCTTAATAAATCTTTATTATAATCATAATTTGATATTTTTTAATAATATTACTATTTGATCTCCATCAAAGATATTATTCAATGATATTTTATTTTATCGACCAAAAAAAATGATATTTTATTTTATAGGTCACGTAATTTTGTTTAAATACAATATTTAAGGATTTTATAACTTATTTATAGATATTATTTAAGGATATTAGCTAAAATAGTTATAGAAAAGATCATATTTAATATGATCATATTTAAGGATATTATTTTTATATTCATAAGATCATATTTTAGTTTAATTAATTTTAAAAATTCTAAACACTTCAATTAAGTATAGATAATTTTGTAAATAAATTTTATGAAATCTAGCTATTAAAATTGAAGTAGATATGTAGGTTTTTTTTTTGGTTGAAAGTAGATATGTAGGTTTTTAATTTTAAAATATATTATAGTACTGAATAAGTAAATAACCTTTATTTTTATTTTATTCAAGTAGATATGTAGTTTTTTTTTTGTGAGCAATATCTAATTTATTTTCACTTCATCTTAAATTCTTAACCGCTTTATCTTGTCATGATTTTAGTTCTTCTGGTTAATTACAAAGTCAAGCTTATTGCACATTGTCTTTTGAGCTCAAAAAAATAAAATGGATTGTGCGCTCCAAGAAGAAAAAAAACACTTGGAATTGCTTTGCTCATCAAAGCCCACCAAACTCAACTTAAAATTGTAGAGAAAGGTGCCTTCTGAATCTCAAAGCTCCAACCAATCTAACATGAAAATATTGGTCTTAACAAGAACGTTATACCATGTGCATAATTTGCATAGCCCTATCGCTAATTCCACTACTAGTGAATTGATTAAGCTAAAGAAGAATAACACATATGATAACACAATGCAAGTTGGAACTTAAGTAGTGTATGAGATTAAAATAGGAACCTAAATCCTTCTCTTTCTTTTCCGGATCGTGGTTGAGATGAAGACATGAACTACATCCCGGTTATTGTAAGATTGAGCCTTGGGATGATCCATCAAGAACATGCTTTTGTTGTAAACATGGTAACCCAATATCTCGTCCCTCTTCCTCCATTGGTTGCTTGGACCATAAGGAACCAACTTCTCGATCTCGAACGAAGGATGGTTCTTAACAATCTCACAAGGAATCGGGTCTTCCAACACCAACCTTTCCAATTCTTGATTCAAGTCCTCTACTCGCTCGTCGAAATCCAAGCCTCGAAACACCGGGCTAACCGTATAGAGCTTCTTCCATGACTCGGGCACCCCATGCTCTTCCATCACCCACAAGTCCATGGACGACCAGTGGTACCCGTACGAGCCCACCAGGATCGCGAGCATGCCACCATCCCATGCAAAGGGCTTCCCCAACTTATCATGACCACCTTAAAATCATCCTTACCCGCGACGTAGCCGAAGCCTATGGCTCCAAACAATCATCGTCCACTTTCATGAGAGGGAGGGCAACGTACTTGTGGATTGATGGGTTCCAAAGGATGGTCTTGTGACCGGTCAAGTCAGTGTAGAGAATGCATACTACACCATGGATGACGCTGACATATGAGAATCCTGGCTCGGCCCGAAATGGGAAATGCACTTGCTCTTCGTTGCCCTATCGAGGGCGTCGAAGAGTGGCACAGGGCTTGTGAGTGAGGGAGATGTAGGGTTTGAGATTGCGAGTCGTGGAGTAGAGATTGAAGGTGAAGTAAAGGCTCATGAAGAAAGGCGACGAGATGATCGAGTTCCATCGCTTGCAAACGCATCGAAATCGGAAAAGGCTTTTCGTAGGCAGTCTCTTGAGGATTTCCGGCCATAGATCTTCATCAACCTCACGTACGGACCTTAAGAGAGGGAGGGTAGCCATAGCCTGAGAGGACCTAGCTTAAGAATTTTTTTTTTTTTTTTTGGTTGAGGGCACTGCCCATGAGAGTCGAACCGGTGACCTCTGGGTACTACCCTTGGAGGCTTAACCGTTTTGACTAAATGCCCGAAGGCCCTAGCTTAAGAATTTTACTCAATGATATTTAGGGTTTTGCTATGGCACAAATCTATAACCTATGAAATCTATAACCTATGAAATAGATATCTACTTGATTTTTAGCTCAATTCTTATCTTTCCTTGTATTATACGAATTCTCTTACGATTGGAAAGTGGAAACTAACTTAGATATCTACTTGACAAAAAAGAAACTTTAGAAAAAAACTTAGATATCTACTTCGATCGAATAAAAGGCAAAAAGAAAGAGAAAAAAGAGAAGAAGAAAGATATGCTATTATACCATTATATAGTGAGGGAATGGGGTGGGGGTCTTATATAATTGCAAACTTTAGAAAGATAAGATTTTACAATTTTAAGTATGAAATAATACTATGTTCATTGAGAATCTATATCTTCAATGTGGTATATAATTACGGATTTTCTCGTTATAAATATGAAAACTAAACCTTAATGAAGAAACAGTAAACCCGTCAAAATTAAAAAATTCTAAATTTAATACTATTTACCAAATCTTTCTAATATTAGAGAAGCCTAAGGCACATAATAGAAAAAACGGATATAACCAACCTAGTTTTATCCTCTCTTAATAACCATTTTTTAGCCCTTTAGCCCTAGCTCACCGCCGTTGGGCAACACTAGTCCTCTCGACCAAGTTCCCATATACTCACTCTCAAAGTCTCTAACCTTATTGTGTACGTGATGGATGATCATATGTTGCTAGAGATCTTCAAGACACTACCGATAGGCAGCCTTTGCCGATTCCGATGCGTTAGCAAGCGATGGAACTCGATCATCTCGTCGCCTTTCTTCATCAAACTCCACTTGAATGTCACTTCCTCGGCCACGCCTCATAACAAGAAACCCTTTGTCCACGTGAGGGGCAACGATCCCGTCTTACACCAATACGACAGGGACCGCCGCCAACAACTACATTTTCCATTTCTGGTTCGGGTTGAGTATGAGGGTGCATGTGGTAGAGAGCGTAGCAAGTTTACTCTTGTGGATGTCATCCATGGCGTCGTGTGCATTTGCCATACATTCCCTTCCTCGACTTGATCTTTCTTTGGAACCCCATGATTCACAAGTATGTATCCGTGCCTAGTTGCCCTAGATTGAGGACTCGTGCGGTCGTGCCATAGGGTTCGGGTACGATGAGAGTAAGGCCGATTTTAAGGTGGTCACGATGAGTTGGACATCGATCGGGACGTTGTCTTTTAACGTGTACTCGGCTCGACAAGGTCTGTGGAGGCAGCTCAAAGGTATGCACATCGATTGGATTTCGTCTTTGATCCGCAAGAATGGTTTTAAGACCCGTTGTTTTGTAAATGGAACAATTCATTGGCTCCTAGCGGCAAGGAAAGACGACCTAGATTATTACGACGACGACTCTGACTACGAAGAAGAAGGACTAGATTATCACAACTCCGACAAAGAAGGGCTAGATTATTTCTTGTTGATGTTTGATTGTGAGAGTGAGGAGTTCAGAGTAATGGACATCCCCAAAGAAATCTCTTCTAACAATGTGGTGGTCCTTTTCGAGTGTGCGGGCAAAATTGCAGTGTGTCCTGACCGAGATTTCTTGGATCAGTGGGTGATGGAGGAAGCTGGATCCTCATGCCCGTACACTGTCTCCTTTTATGACATCTTGTGGCATCGTTTTTGACGATGAAAGCATGTTCTTGATGGATCATCCCGAGGCTCAGTCTTACACAAGCCATGATATGGTTCCTATGTTTTAGTCTTAGACGATGCTAAGTTTCTGATTTCATTCGCTTCTTTTGTTGAGGGCACTGTCCAAGAGTCGAATCGGTAACCTCTGGTACTACCTTTACAGACTTAACAGTTAAACTAGATGTCCGAAGGCGATTTCATTAGCTTCTTTTTCTTTGGTCGATTCCATTTCACCATGATATAGTTCCTATGTCTTGGTCTTAGACGATCCTAGGTTTCAGATTATATTAGCTTCTTGTGTTAGCCATCCTAAGTTTATGGTTCCTATGTCTTGATCTTAAAAGATCCTAGGTTTCAGATTTCATAAGCTTCTTGTGTAAGCGATCCTAAGTTTCAGATTATTTTTTTTGGGAATAAAAAGGGGTTACAGATTTCATTAGCTTCTTGTGTTAGCCATCCTAAGTTTCAGATTTCATTAGCTTCTTGTGTTACTACATTTAGTATTATATCGAAGCTTATTTCTGTTGTGCTTTGCTACATTTTAGTTACTGTAGCAAGTCCATTAAACTTTTTGCAGGAGGGTGTGACCAAAATTGATTCTAGAATATGTAATTAATTAATGTAGCTAAGCACGCCTAATGTTATCATTAAGCATGTATTATTAATGGTGATGATGATGCACATTGTTATTATCTTATGCAAATGGCTTAAATTAAACATCCATACTTGATCTTCTTATCAAAATCTAAGATTGATCCAAGCTTAACAGTGCATAAGCGCATAGCTTGAAAATCCTATTGCTCATGCAACTTCTAATGACCATAATCATAATCAATAGATAAAACCACAGTAAAAATGCACTTGATAATTGGTCATATATGGGGTCTCATGACAATTCTATGGATAGAGTTCTAAAAACCCAGTTAAGAAATAAGTAAACCTTAATTGAAATACAAGTATACAAGTACACATCAGGACACATTTGCCTGTGTAAGTTCTAACTCAGCAAGAACAACATTTATTGCATCTAAAACATCAGTCTTTCCACTAGTCAGGACTTCATCAACTGGTGTTCTGTCATGGCTATGGAAGGAACAAAAAAAAAACTGCATTATTATCATGTTTGCCAAACTAAAAAGACTTTGAACCACAGCTTAACCAAAGAACGCCGATTACCTGTTCAGTGAAGATACGCTCGCCCCAGCCAGAAGCAATTTCTTCACCACCTAAGACAATGATTCGGCTAAGCTTATAGGCGCAACTGACAAGTCACATTTGCGTGCGTACGTTTATATTTATCTTACCTCGATATGGCCATTGAGACACGCCCAGTGCAAAGGCGTGTTCTTCTCCTCGTTGGCAGCATTTAGATCCTGTTCACACGACAATGCCTACATCAGACTTTTCTTTGACATGAAAAGGTTAATTTTGAGGATACACTCTGATTTCTCAATCTGTGATCCACTCTGCTGAACCATATGCCAGATTTCGATACTCGTAAGAGGTTTTCACAGTCCTTACCACTCCTTTACTTATGAGGTAGTCAACGACTTCAACGTGCCCATTAGCTGCTCCCATGTGGAGAGCTGTCGACAAACATAGCAAAAATTAGACCTTACTGAGACAGAAACTTATCATGTTCAAAAGTTTGCATAGTAAAGATGAATTTTTATCAGGTTTTCCTTAAACACACATAGCATAGCATCAAAATCACAGCAATGTTTCCAAGCAACCATCGACAAACCAAGCAAATCATTTAACAAAGTGATAACTTGCATTAAGAGAGAATAACCTGTACGGCCTTGAAAATCCTTAGAATCAAGAGAAACAGCCGCAGACTCTAAAATTTTGATATCATCAAGATCGCCGTATCTAGCAGCCTGCAATCTCAAAGAAATCTCGAATCAGACTAGCAATACAAAGATGAGCATAGTACTAGCTCTTTACAAGTATTATACAAGTGAAAGAACTCAGTCTTGAGGGTTGACAAAAGTGTCAAGTTTGATTAATTGGGAGCAAAATATGCAGAAAATGGACAACACCTCGAGTAAGGAATCGACTTGCTCCTCTGTCACGAGTGTCTCCTCCGACACGGGGTTTGCTTCCGCACCCATTTCCCTCATTCAGCACTAATCACCAACAAAGATAGCATAAGAGTTGCTTATCAAACAATGTCCAAAAAGATTCCAACTTGACTTAAAACTTTCTAGCAAGCCATACACCAGTGCACCTTTCCCATTTTCCAATTTTGAAGGTACATTTACCACCTAGCAATGCAAGAAAAATTGGACCTAAACCCTAAACCCATAGCAAAAAAAAAAAAGGCTAAGCCTTTAAACCCTAGACGCTAGAAAATTTCATTTAGAGAGCACTATATATATTGGAATAAGCTTAATTCAATCCAAACTTCGACCCTAAACCACAAATTGAAAGACAAAATCCGATGCAGGGAAAAAAAAACACTAACTGAATCCTGTTTCCGTGAAACTTGAATCTTGGAAGAACAAACTTGCAAACTTGACAATTGACAGACAAGAAATATGAAGAAGTTGATAGCGTTTCATACCTTCTCGAAACCGGAGTTCAATTCAAGAGATCGATTTCAGCGCCGGTGGCTCTCTAGTTCGAATGATGTGGTTTCGGTGGAGAAATTTGAGTGATGGGAAGTGCAAAGCTGAACTCACCAAAAAAGAAAAACAATTGGGCCGACTGAGTCTTGGCCCAATAGGCCCAATTGAAGAGCTTTACAAGAAGGACATATGGGAAAAGCTTATTGTGATTGTAATACAAGTATACAACTATACAAGATCGGGAACCGGTTCATAACAAAGGAACTCAAACGGGGGTGTTCATGGATGGATATCCGATCCGTTTAACCTGAACGGATCGGATATTATCAAAAAAAAATTCTCAAAGGTGCTATTCGTATCCGATCCATATATACCCGGATATCCGATACGTTTATCTCGGATCAGAACCGGATTTGACATGTAATTAAGTTTAAAACACGAAAATATTACATTATGCTAAGAAAAAATATAATTCTATCGGATCGGATAACGTTCCGCCGGATTTTAGGGGTAAATTTCTATTCCGTATCCGGTCCATTAACCGACTAATTTTCTCGAATCGAACCGGATTCGGATAACTTTCCATTGGACACGGATTTTCGTGAATCGGATCGTCGGATCGGAACGAACGGATCGAATATTTATTAACACGCCTCAAACCTATTAAACAAGGCCAACATAGACTACATAGTGAATTTGTACTTGGTAGGTTCTGCTATAGCTTTCCAATTTATTCATTACATTTATTATTGGAATCCATGTCAGTCTTTTTATCAAACGAAATATATTTAGCACAATTTTTTATTCACCTAGTGAAAAAACAAACAAACGGTAAGACTTACTCTCCAAGTAGTATTAGTGTTCGTATCTTGGAGTCATGATTTCTTTTTTTTTGGGTTGAAATATCTCGGAGTCATGATTTAATCAAGAAAATTATGTTAAATTTCATATGAATTTGTTCAATAATAATTGATAGATAGATATCTTTGGAGTTGATATATATGGTTTTATATTATTACTTCAATCTCTTTCTGATATATAGTAAGATAAATTTTACGTGTGATATAGTATCTTTTTCATATAGAAAATTTCCAAATATTGACAACTCTAGATTATAGATAGATTTAATCTCGGCGGACCCATATCAAAACCCTTTCCACCTTACTATATATATTCATACATACGTTTGTTCAAAAAAATATTCATACATACGTTAATTCATAATATCTTCAAGCTCGTAATATCCTAGGTTACTTATTTTCTCGGTCAACCCTTCTTCACCGCTTTCTTCGATATCAGGTTCGTTATTTTCCTAATGAACATGTTGTGTTAGTAACTTAGTTTTATTTCCTAACGAAAAGTCGTTCTTTAGGGCAAACTATGATGACGGATGAAGATATGTGGTTGGAGATCCTCAAGAGATTGCCGACGAAGAGCCTTTGTCGATCCCGATGCGTTTGCAAAGAGTGGAACTCGATCATCTCGTCGCCATTCTTCTGTACCCTTCACCACACTTTCGGTCTCACCTCCACGCCTCGTAATCAGAAACCCTACCTCCAAGTAACTTTGAACGAGCGCTACTCGGGGCCGTACCATCCCTCTGACAAGTGCTACGCTCTCTGCAATCCCAACAACGACGTCAAGCAACAACTCTACTTCCCGTTCCGGGCAGAGGAAGACAACGGAAAATACAAGACCTTCAATTTCGTCGACGTCATCCATGGAGTCGTTTGCTTCTCCTACTGGTCTAGCTCACATGAATACACGATATCGCCGCCGTCCTTCCACTCGACCGTGCTTTGGAACCCCGTGGTCCACAAGTACATAGCCCTCCCTTGCATGGATGTGGATGGCATATTCTATGTCATGGGCTTTGGCTACGACGCCATCAATGACGACTTCAAGGTAGTCATGATCTTTCTGAAGCTTTTTAATGAGACGTTCAAGGTGTACTCGACTCGAGAAGGCGTCTGGAGGCCGCCCGCATCTGAAATGGAACGTTCAAGTTGGACGCCCATGCCCGGGCCCGAGAATCGCACCGGCTGTTTCGTAAATGGAACCATTCATTGGCTTGTTGAGAAATACGTGTCTCAACATGTACATGATGATCTCGACGGTGATGATCTCAACGATGATGATGATTACTTCAGCTATTACTACTCGTTGTTCATGTTTGATTGCACGAGTGTGTTGAAAGTGTCCAAGCTTGATCAAGTTAGCCGTTGGAAACCTGTGTCAAAAGTCAGCTTTGAATTGGTCAAGTTCAGTTGCTATTTCTTAGGAGTTAGAAGTCAGAGTTGTTAGCTATTATTTCTCATGTTAAGTTGTTATTTCTGATTCAATTAAAGCCACGACTATAGGATTGATTGTTAGCTAGATCGTGTGCACAATTCAGTTTCATGTAAGGCTACTTATAGCCAGTTTCTTCATTCAATCAAAGTAGCAATTCAGAGCAATATTCTTCTTCTTTTCCAACAGAGTGAAGAGGGAAGAACATTGGACATCCCCCACGAAGTCGTCGCCTATGGTGATGGTAGGGCTGCAACTCTTTTTGAGTATGGTGGCATGCTCGCGGCGTTCGTGCGTAAGAGCGCGACCTTCACGATTGACGTGGAATATTTCGTGTGGGTGATGGAGGAGCATGGCGATCCTTCCTCATGGAAGAAGCTTTATTCAGTTAACCAAGAGTACCCCCATGTTGAAAATTTGGTGTTGGAAGACCATGGACAAGAAGTTTTGGCCTTGGAAGGCCAAGGGCAAGATTTGGACCACGAACACGAAGACGAAGAAGAGGATGAGGAAGAAGAAGAAGATTTGGATTTCAACGACGTCTGGATTCCTTATTATAACATTCTCAAAAGCGACTCTGCAATCGAGATTGAGAAGATGGTTCCTTATGGTCCAAGCAACTATGAGTGGGGAGAGAGGTTAGGGATATTGCGTAATCATGTTTACAACCATAGCATGTTCTTGATGGACGATCCCAAAGCTCAGTCTTACACAGACCGGGACACCGTTCCTATCTTAACCCCCAAAGACTAATTAAGGATATGTAATGCACGTTGTTCCTACCTTAATTAACCTCAAGAGTACGTTAGCTTGAAAGTAAGCTAGGATATATAATGCTAGCTCATTGTTATTGTTATCTATCTTCAATTTTTAGGGAGTTTTCGAATTTTTCCATAATTTGGTCCTATGTCATCAGCCTAGCTTACCCAAGCTAGGGTTTGTGCTTCTTTGCCTTACACAAAAAACAGGTTGTACGTGTTTACAATATTATTCACAAGACTCTTTATCTCCTTTTTAAAATATACAATGCATTGTATTGAGGTCTTTTTTAATCACTTGTTAATTTGGATAAGAAACTGCATTGCTCTTCCTTCTGTTTTGACGAGAACAAAACAGATATAGAAAGCAATGAATTTGCCTTTATGATTAATATGGTATGTGTCAGCCAACATCACATTATTCGATCACGTATACAACATAACTGAATGAAAAAATTGATCTTGTGTTTCTTTAATTACACTCAATAATTCGATCATAAAATCATTCCTCTTTGATTAATTCGAGGGTCACGTTCACATTATGCTACTGATATATACACATCAGTGACTTCCATAAGGTGATTTGCATTCTCCAAACCTTCTTTCGTCTGAAAGCAATTTGGCAAACCTACAAAAATTCCAAACAAAATCATTATGTATCATCATGGATTGTTTGTGAATTAAAATTTATCTATACTACCAATAGTATAAAGCGGAGACAATGTCTTCACAAAAAATTGCGCCACGTGTCATTTCGATAATATAATAATCAGTCGGGCCCTCTTTTATACAGATTAGGTAGTTAGAATCTTATATAATCTTATCCCGTAAAAATTATTTACAAATTACCGAAAACCCCGAAAATTATGAATTCTATCCTAGCTACCAAGAATTAGTTGTAATCTTCTCGTAACTATATTTAATAAAACATGATATTTATCACAAAGTAATTTTTGAACAAATCCAACTTATTTATATTATGAGTTGGTTTACTATTGGTAAAAAGACACTAATCACAATACGAACATAAATATATAATATTCTATATTTTCAACGTGATCATTGACATTACATATCTAAAATAAATTGGGTTTATAATCACGTTACCCGTACATGATACGGGGTTTAAACTAGTTTCGAATCAAATGAATTCATTAACTCCATTTAGATAATAATTTGGATTTTTTTTTCCATATTTGATTTTGTTAGTTAATGTGACGCACGAACCCATATTAGAAAAATCGATAATATATAGTAGATCTTAAATTTGGATAATAATTTGGATTGTTTGTGAATTAAAACTTATTTCGAATTACATGAATTAAACAAAATCATTTGATTTTTGGGCATGAAGTTTTTTTTGTAGATCTTAAATTTTAGATTTTTTTAATTTTTTAATTATTTCATTTTTTTTAAGTTTTAGTTTGTGCCCTATTAGAAAAACCTTTTAAGATTATAGATAGATTTAATCTCGGGGGACCCATATCAAAACTCTGTCCACTTACCATATATTCCAACGAAGATCTTCTGGTCCCTTCCCCTACACCCCTCCCCTAGTCCCTTCATTTTTATTGGGCCACGTAGCAAATGCTAAGACACATTTTAACATCATCATTTTCTATTGAAACAGAGTAAGGAAGAGCTTCAGCGAGACACCATTTTCACTCATCCTTTTTAACTTCATCCTCTATTTTTTCTTCACATGCAACTGGATCTATAGAACGGTAGAACTAAAACATCATTTTCTTTCTTCTCTCTTTTGAAAACAGGCCAAGAAAAATCACACGTTTATTAATACAACACTTCAATTGGACAAGGGGAATGCAAATTCAACAACATACAGCAGGAATCAAGTGCAAATCTTTCCAAAATGAAAATTAGGCTCTTGCACCCATTTTTATGAAGACTTATTTCCTTACAAAATATTTTGGCAATTACTGAATAGAAAAATTCATAAAACACATATGGGTTATGAGCAATTGGATTTATTCTGATATTATCGTCCATGAACTTGAGCCAATTTGATAAAAACAAAAAATTAGGATTTTGCACTCATGGTAGTGGCCGGTTGCGGACAGTTTCTGGAGTCGAGACGAGTCGATCACGGTGACTAACGTTGTGATGAGGCTTATCTGGCTTGAATTTATCGAGTGAATATTCAATGAAGGAGAGAAGATGGTTGAGATTGGGATGTAAAAATTCGTAGGAATTCAACAAGAAATCAACAATTGGTTTAATGGCTCAGGTGATTGGAGTGTTTAATTTAGTTGGAGGGGTAAGGAGCTCCATACATAGAGGGGAGGTGGAGGAGTTGAAGATCCGATGGAGAGAGGCAGAGAGGTGGGGTAGGTTGTTGAGTTGGAGAAGCATTTACTACGTGGACCAATAAAAACGAAGGGACTAGGGGAGGGGTGTAGGGGAAGGGACCAGAAGATCTTCGTTCATGCATACGTACGTTTATTCATAATATCATCATGGGTTAAAGACGCCAATAGCCTATTTTCATTAATCAATTCCAATAATATACCCCTAAATAATAGATTGGACAATAATAACCTATTACATAAAATTGGACAAAATTGCCCTCTAAAACCAATTTACGTAAATTATTAACCTCTCTTCTACAGTTTTTACGTAATTCTCAGTCCTGCAATCTTCCTCCCGTCGGCCACCTTCCATCTGCCGGCCACCATCCTCTCGCCGGCCGCCGCCCTTCTGCCGGCTGCCGCCCTACCGCCACCCGCCGCCCTACCGTTGCACCCTTACCGCCGCCATAGCCTTGCCCAGATCTACGCATCTACGCCGGCCACCATCCTCCCGCCGGCCACCTTCCTCCCTCCGGCCACCACCCTCCCGCCGGCCACCACCCTCCCGCCGGCCACCCCTCCACCTCCTAGGTCGAATTGCGTAGACCTGCAACTCGCAACTTTGGTATATTACATTAATTTTTCTAGGGTTTGTTACATTAAAAATTATGTAGATTAAATTTTATGTAAATGAAAGTTGTTAAGATTCTGTTGCATAATATTTGTTAGGATCTTGTTACATTAAATTTTATGTAGAATAATTTATGTAGGTTAAATTGTTACATTAAATGTATGTAGATAAGATTTATGTAGATTTAGTCTAGTTTATTTAAGTATTACATTAATTTATGTAGATTACTTTTGTGTATGTGTTACATTAAAAATTATGTAGATTAGATTTTATGTAAATTAAAGTTGTTAAGATTTTGTTGCATAATATTTGCTAGAATCTTGTTACATTAAATTTTATGTAGAATAATTTATGTAGGTTAAATTGTTACATTAAATGTATGTAGATAAGATTTATGTTGATTTAGTCTAGTTTATATAAGTATTACATTAATTTATGTAGATTAATTTTGTGTATGTGTTACATTAATTTTATGTAGATTAGATTTTATGTAAATTAAAGTTGTTAAGATTTTGTTACATAATATTTGTTAGGATTTTGTTACAATAAATTTTATGTAGAATAATCTATGTATGTTAATTTTTCTAGGGTTTGTTACATTAAAAATTATGTAGATTAGATTTTATGTAAATGAAAGTTGTTAAGATTCTGTTGCATAATATTTGCTAGGATCTTGTTTCATGTAATCAATTTGTACGCTTGTTTCAAAACTTGTTTTTTTTATGTAACCATAATCTTGTTCATGTAATCAATTACGTTCAAAATTTTACGTTCACAATACTGGCGCTCCTCCCTCGACACAACCACTTCGCCAGCAACGGGACCCTTCCCTCTAGCCCAGCCCGACCCTTGCTCCGGCCACCGCCCCTTCGTCTCCAGTTCGGGTTTGCGCAGGCCCGCCCCGAACCCCAACCCGGCGACGCCCAAACCGACCCCGATCCCAACTTCGACTCTACACCACCCACTACCCCGACCAACGGATGCCCAATCGCAATAAAAAGATAGGAAAGGAAGAAGAAGGGGCTTCAACTTACCGGTGCTGATCGGTACGACTTGGATCAGCTTGCAGACCAGGGACAAACGGCGGAGACGGGCTCAAGGCTGAATACGTATTTTGAATGAGAGGAGAAACTAATGGGTATTATTGCTTCTTTAATAGGGGTGTTTTGGTATTTCCAATAAAAAGATATAGTTTTGGAAATAGTATTAGATAGGGGTATATTTTTGGAATTGATAATTGAAAAGAGGATTATTGTGGGATTTTTCTCTATCATCAATCTGGT
Organism: Polygonum aviculare; assembly: GCA_934048045.1. Lineage (NCBI taxonomy): Eukaryota > Viridiplantae > Streptophyta > Magnoliopsida > Caryophyllales > Polygonaceae > Polygonum > Polygonum aviculare. The sequence goes on along the minus strand of OW204031.1, from coordinate 29,542,876 downwards.
AATACCCTAGGCTGTTTTCTCGTCCACCGCTTCCTTCGATCGGTATATATTGTACCTTCTTTCTTTCGCTTGGGTAAGTCGTACGTACGTGACTCCTATATATTTTGCTAATGAACATGTTGTGTTAGTATATATGATGTAATTTCCTAACGAAAAGCCGTTCTTTAGGGCAATTAAACTATGACGATGGATGAAGATATGGTGTCGGAGATCTTCAAGAGATTGCCGACGAAGAGCCTTTGTCGACTCCGATGCGTTTGCAAGGAGTGGAACTCGACCATCTCGTCGCCTTTCTTCCGCAACCTTCACCTCACCTTCGGCATCACCTCCACGCCTCGTAACCAGAAACCCTACCTCCAAGTAACCCCGAGCAACGGCTACTTCAAGCCGGACCATCCTTCTGACAAGCGCTACGCTCTCTGCAATCCCAACGTCGACATCAAGCAACAACTCTACTTCCCGTTCCGGGCACAGGAAGACGACGGAAAATGCAAGACCTTCAATTTCGTCGAACTCATCCATGGCGTCGCGTGCTTCTCCTATTGGTCTACCTCAAAAGAACACATGATGTCGTCGCCATCCTTCCACATAGGCGGAACTACATTGGGACCGGTGGGGGCCATGGCCCCCCCAATTCAAATGTTTTTTACCTTATATTGTTCCTCTCTTTCGGGACTTCGATTTGATATATTATATGTCTTAATCCGATATCTAAACAAAAAGTTATGAATACTTGAAGATTGAACATTTGTAAACCAATTTTAAGTCATTTTCTTAGTATAAGTTATAAATTTAATATGTTTAACTAACATACTTGGCCCCCTCAATACAGTCGGCCCCCTCAATACTTCTATCCTGGTTCCGCCTTTCCTTCGACCGTGCTTTGGAACCCCTCGGTCCACAAGTACATAGCCCTCCCTTGCGTAGATTTTGTGGATGAGCGTAATACTTTCGATGTCATCGGCTTTGAATATTTTGATAGTTTGTACACTGTATCATACACATAAATATCTTTATAAAATTTCATAGATTATTTTAATTAAATCTTTGTTCAAAAAAGTAAACTTTATAGATATAATATTTTTTAACTGATGTGTCTAACAAATTCAATACAGTTGCACATACATGGTACGGGAGTTAAGTCAATTAACCCGTAGTAAAGACATAATATTCTGCTGAGTAACAAAGACAATTGCTCCAAAATGTGTTATTGTGTCGTATAATGTTCTATATATATAACTCTCCTTATATAGAGATAGGTTCTAATTAAACAAATATTACAATGACGTTGTGGATATATATTCAGAACGTTGAATTTAAAAAGAATAAATCTACTAGATTTAATCTTTCGAATATAATAACATAAAATACATCTACGCTATTGCTTAGTATCTTTTTTCATATGGAAAATTTCAAAATATTAGCAGCTTTTAAGATTATAGCAAGATAGATTTAATCTCGGGGGAACCATATCAAAACCCTGTTTCTTACTATATATTCATGCACATATACGTTCGTTCATAATATCTTCACTCTGGTAATTTCCAACCCTACGAAACCCCTTAATTTCTTCGATCAGGTTTTTATAATTTCTTTCTTTCACTTATGTAAGTCGAGCGTACGTACGTGACTCCTCTAAATTTTCTTTTTCTTGCTACGTTGTGTTAGTGTATATATATATATATGATCTTATTTCCTAACGACAAGTCGTTCTTTTTTTCTTTTTTTTTGGTCAAGACGACAAGTCGTTCTTTAGGGCAAACGATATGTTGTCGGAGATCTTCAAGAGATTGCCGACGAAGAGCCTTTGTCGATTCCGATGCGTTTGCAAGGAGTGGAACTCGATCATCTCGTCACCATTCTTCCGTAACCTTCACCACACCTTCGGCCTCACCTCCACGCCTCGTAACCAGAAACCCTACCTCCAAGTAACTTTGAACGAGCGCTACTCGGGGCCGTACCATCCCTCTGACAAGTGCTACGCTCTCTGCAATCCCAACAACGACGTCAAGCAACAGCTCTACTTCCCGTTCCGGGCAGAGGAAGACGACGGAATATGCAAAAGCTTCAATTTCATCGACGTCATCCATGGCGTCGTGTGCTTCTCCTACTGGTCTAGCTCAAAAGAATACATAGTAGCGCCGCCGTCCTTCCACTCGACCGTGCTTTGGAACCCCTCGGTCCACAAGTACGTAGCCCTCCCTTGCGTGGATTTGGTGGACGATCATGACCCATTCGACGCCATGGGCTTTGGCTACGACGCTATCAACGACGACTTCAAGGTAGTCATGATCGGGCTCGTTCTTGCTCGTGACCCGATGATCAAGGTGTGCTCGGCTCGGCAAGGCGTCTGGAGGCCGCCCGCATCCGAAACACGGCTTTCGAGATGGTTTCCCGCGCGCAATGATAGCACCGGCTGTTTCGTAAATGGAGCCCTTCATTGGGCTGGTGTCAAATTTGTACATGATGATCATCACGACGTCGATGATTCCATGAATTACTCCTTGCTCATGTTTGATTGCACGAGCGAAGAGGGTAGAACATTGGACTTGCCCCACGACGTCGCGAACTTTGATGATTTTCCGCATGTAACTCTTTTCGAGTACGGTGGCATGCTCGCGGCGTTTGTGCATAGGCACGCGGTGGGTTTCGTGTGGGTGATGGAGGAGCATGGCGATCCTTCCTCATGGAAGAAGCTTTATACGGTTAACCGAGTGGCCCCGGGTGTTCGAAACTCTCCTTATACCGTTATCAGAAGCGACTCTGCAATCGAGATTGAGAAGACGGTTCCTTATGGTCGAAGCAACGACGAGTGGGGAGAGAGGTTAGGGATATTGCGCAATCATGTTTACAGCCATAGCATGTTCTTGATGGATGATCCCAAAGCTCAGTCTTACACAAACAAGGACACCGTTCCTATCTTAACCCCCCAAGACTAAGGATACAATGTACGTACGAACGTAGTTCCTATCTTAATTAACCTCAAGAGTACTATACGTTAGTTTGAAATTTTTAGGTAATTTGGTCCTATGTCATCAGCCTTACCCAAACTAGGGTTTGTGCTTTTGCCTTACACAAAATAATAGGTTGTGTTTACAATATTATTCACAAGACTCTTTATCGATCTTTTCAATATACAATGCATTCTATTGAGGTCTTTTTTAATCACTTGTTAATTTGGGTAAGAAACTGCATTGCTCTTCTTTCTGTTTTGCAGTAGATAATTAGTTGGATGAGAACAAAACAAATATAGAAATTAATTAATGAATTGAATAAGCTCTAATATGTACTAGCTCTCATGGTGGAGTTAAATTTGCCTTTATAATATGGTATGTGTCAACCAACGTCACATTATTCACGTATACAACATAACTTAATGTAAAAATATATTGATATTAATTAATTATGTTTGTTTAAATTCAATAATTTATAAATAATTTTTCTTTGATTAATTCGAGGGCCACATTATGCTACTGATATATATATCAGTGACTTCCATAAGGTGATTTGCATTCTCGAAGCCTTCTCTCGTCTGAAAGCAATTTCGCAAACCTGCAAAATTTCCAAACAAAATCATCATGTAACATTATGAATGGTTTGAATTAAAACTTATTTCATTCGACAAAAAAAAAACTTATTTCAAATTATATGAATTCATCAACTCCCGTTTAGTTGAATACTAGCAGATGACCCGTACCTTGTACGGGGGTGTTTTTTGCTTTTATTATATTGTATATAAATTCACTATAATAGTTATAAATATTATCATATGTCTAATTTCTTTTAAAACGCTACATATGTTTTAAATTATAAAATAACATAATTCTCATATATCATCAAATATTTATATAAAAATATTGTATTTTTATATTAATTATTTTTATACATACATAAACATATATATCGAGGAAGAATGCAATAAGATGAGATGCATAATCAAATTTTATTAAAAATTGATAAAAATATTTTGAAATTTAAATAAAAATTTAATAAACAAATCTATATAAATAAATAAATTATTCAAAATAAATTTTTTGATTAATACAATACTATATTTTAAAATGTAGATAATAAGATTAACCAACTCTCCATTATCAATCAATTCTCCATGTACGAATTATGCAGGTGGTGTTTTGTAATTTGTACCATATAATAATAAGATTGATATTAATATGTTAGGATACAAAGCAACTCAAAATTCAAGATATAACTAATATTTTAATAAAATATGTATAAGAATAAGCTTAAAATTAAGATTGGTAAGATAACTTTTTTTAATAAGGGGTGATGTGGCATAATATGGCGGCGATCAAAATTTGATTCCGCTTTAGTATATAGTAAGAGATAGATGATAATATCAAAAAATAAAACTTTTGGATGATAACAAAAATTTCCAATTTACATGCTTTTGGATGATAATATTTCCAATTTTTTTTTCTAATGATAATATAGTACGTACATGCTTTTGGATCATATATTATAAATTTACATGTAATAAGTAGGGAGTAGAAAGATAAAATTTCCAATTTAATAGATAACAAAAAATAAAACTTTTAAGTAGGAAGTAGAAAGATAAAATTTCCAATTTAATAGATGATAACAAAATTTATATAAATATATTTTTCTAATAAAAGGGGTGATGTGGCGCAATATGGTGGCGGAATTTGCTTCCGCTTTAGTATATAGTAATAGATTCTTTTTCCAAATTTGATTTTGTTAATGTGTGTGGTCTTGGACACACGTTAGAAAAATCGATAATATATTATATATAATTCAATCAAACCAATGAAGATGCCTTGAGAAGGTACATATATCGATATACACCTTCTCAAGGCATCTTCATTGGTACCACCATTTTCAACCGGTTCGGAAAGACCGGTCTCCAAATTAACCCTAGACATCGGCTTCTTCAACAACTTTTCACCTATCTTCACTAGATTGTCCAAGTTCTCCTTCGTTGCCACGTTAACCGAAGAATCTGCGCCCTTCAACATATCCTCCTAATCGTTTAATTTGAATTACAAATTCATGCGCATACTTAAAAATGCCTCAAATCTTAGGGCTCATTTAGTATCTATACCAGAATATTGATATTTTGATACTTTTTAGTAAAGGTATATAATCGTACCCGATATCAAAATATATTGATATTCATACGGATATAAATAATCGACACCTCATTTATATCGCTGACATCGATACCAAATGAGCCCTTAATGTACGTATATGTTATTCATTCATACTTGGATTCGGAGATATTTGTCTTCTGAATGGAGGGCTTGGAAGACAACGGAAATGTGGAAATCAACCATATCAGCACTCGCATGAGTAAACACATCAACCAAAGGAGTTGAATGGCCATGGATTAGCCAGCCTAGCTAGGGTTCCCCATTTAGCCGCCATCTTCGCGTTATACTTGCGCTCAGTCTTCGGCATCCCTGTGCCCAACGAGATCACCAGAAAACGCCCGTAATCCATCGGACTAATGGGGAAGAAATCGGGATTTTGGTCGAATATTTGCTTTGTCACTTGGCTTATAGCCACCAAAGTCTGCAACAAAAACATTCAACGTACATACTTTCTAACAAGTAATACAAAATTCGATCACCCTAGTTTGTAACAAGTAATACAAAATAATATTACCTAAGACCTATGGTCAAATTCTTTGTTGCATGTATCTATTGTTTTATCTTTTGTTTAACAAAATTTCATAATAATTCATAGCAAGTACTCCCTCCGTCTACTTCTATGTGGTTTTTTAACAATTTATACAAATATTAAGACAATCCTATCTTTACTAAAACACTCTTATTAGATCATCCCTAATGTAATTAATTCTCCTGATCATATATTATGAGCTTTACACTTTCCAAGAGTTCAATTAACAAACTACTTAAGGGTAATTTTGGAACTTACTAGGCAAAAAAGGCTAAAAGGCCCAATATAAGTAGACAAACATTTGAGTCTAAAAGGTCAAATATAAGTAGTCGGAGGGAGTACTAAAGAGGTTTTCGGCAATTACTCAAGCCATAAATGTCATTTTTCACGAACTTGCATAGTTCATAATTTCATATCGTATATACAACAAAAGTGGACGTACATACTGGATTATTGGCAGCAACACCACCATCAATGAGATGAAAGTCATGTTCATTGCCCTCACAATCTTCGGTTTTGAAGTAGTGAGCTGGAAGGTAAGTGGGAGCTGCTGACGTGCTCATGCATATGTCAGCAAGTCGTGCATCCAAATAAGGCGCCTTTGTAACCTAATTAAAACATTGTGTCCCCTTTGGTTAGTTAGTTAGAGTATATGTACACAACTATATGCATGCATTCATCAAAATGAAGCATGTCTAACCTGATAAGTTGAGAATATCGTAGGTTGTAGAAGCTTTATGTCGAAGGTTGGAATGACGACGTGCGCCAACGTATCGTGAAGTCGCTTGTCCCCGACTTTGTCCTTTACGAGCTTTCGCAAATACTTGCCATCATATTTCGGTCCTTGTAATGATTTCACGACTTTCCTTATCGGTGACAACATGCCTCTATATCAGGATATCAGATATGAGTATTGATGGACATTCGTAAACAAGGTGATACACAGAAACAACGTTCGTTCACATGGTTAACGATATAAAGGGTGTGCGTTCATGTGGTTACCTCCTTTGAGGGAAAATCTTGGGCGAGTGTTCGAGATAGAATGCTTTGATGTCTTTGGCAGAGAAAAGAGGGCGGTTATTCTCGTTCGGTGTAGCTAACATGGTTGTTATGAGACCGCCCGTACTCGTCCCTGCCATCACATCGAAATAATCTGCAAGCCTAGCACCCTCCCCATCCAATTCCTACAACAATTCCATAGTGAACTAAAAGTTATTAGCCTACAAGATAACCTAAAGTCAAGTTACATACATAGTATAAAACATCTAAGTCATGTTATTTCTCGTGCCAATTTGTCTGGCTATGTACCTGAAGGTATGCTTCAAGATTTGCAAGGATGGTCGCGGGAATGATTCCTCGTACTCCACCTCCATCGATACTTAGTATAGTTATAAGGTTTCCATATGTCGGGGGTTGGATTTGGAGAAGCGACGACAATGTTCTCTCCATATGACTTCAACCAACGGTTCTGCAAACTATTTGATGAAAGAATTGAAAGAAATCGACGAATATAGAAACTAGCACAACAAAATTGATATGAAGACTGAAACTTGTTGATATGTTATAGTAACATATGCCTAGAATCCCAATTATATAGTTTAACATACATATGGAAAATTCCTATGTGCTATACTCCTTTCTAGGAAACATCTGAAGAATGATATATTTGTACGTGGCCAAAATGGAGCCGTGAAAGATCGAAGAAAATTAGTTGAATGAAATTCTTTTAGCAGACTACTAGACTAGTCGTTTGGAATTGTCTTAACTCTCAATGCATATGGTCTGAGACGTGGTAAAAAGTATGCATGGTTATTGGTTAATTGGCCACCACGTAAGTTGGTTATAAATCTTGTCATAGATATAGTGCTTTTTTTTTTTTTTTTTTTTTTTTTTGGTCGAAAGATATAGTGCTTTTGTAATTTCCACCCATGGAAGATTATATTGCTTGTTTAGAAAGGGTTAAGGTAATTAAGTCAATATAGTCGGGCTTATTGGTCAAAGAATTTGACTCCCATTTTCGGAAAAATTAAAAATTCGAAAAATGTACATTCTTATCCTTAAACCTCCACAATTTAAAATTCTTGGTACGTACATATTTTCTCCGTTTTACAGTAAGTGTCGATTTAGCACTTAAAATTTATTTCATTATGTGTCGTTTTAAGTTTTTAAAGTGATTAACTAGGGGTGAGTAATGATATTTTTTATTGGAATGTGTATTTGTTGACTAAAATTGTTCATTCATTGGCCGAAAAATGTGATGAGTGGTAAGATTAAGAAAAAGTTGTAAGTTTTAAAGTGAATGATTGTTTTTCTTAAAAACTGTGTTAAGAGCTAAAACGACACTTATTGTAAACGGAGGGAGTATATAATATGTAAATTAACACGTTGGTCTCACTTTTAATTGGCTTATTACTTGCGTGGCATCATTCGACTAATTCCTTATCGGTAGTAACATGAGAACTGTGCATGCACTATTGCTACATGGGTTATTTTCTTGCTAGAGAAAACGCATGCATGATTGCATGTTGTAATTCGTTATCGTTGACTTCCGTTGCTTCCTCAATTTCATACGTAACTACTTTTCAATCTCTGACTAGAAGACGTAGTTATTAGGGTTGGAATTCTCGAAAATGGGTTGGGTTATGAATGAATGTTCGTATACAATATTGACTCGAGCTCGGCTCATAAGCTGCGTACTTGTTTTAATCGTAACCTATATAATCGTAACCTATATTATTGATGAGTGTAAGTTGAGAATCTTAGCTAAGCTGAAGATTGAGGGCAGGAGGGGCATGTCTATGAGAAGAAGACTGATTTTATAATGTGCTCTTTCCTGGTTGGTTTGAGGTTTCTTGGGCTGGGGGTTTCTTTGTTTTTAGAGCACTATCTCCCCTCTTCACCCATTGCTGAGTGCGCTGGCTTTGGCCATCATGAGGACGCAAGGGTGGGTTTGGCCTCCATTTATGCATCGAGACCTTAAAGGACTCTAGTGCTTGGCATTTTCGATGAGTCCTTTCTAAGGTCCTTGCAGAGCGTTCGAGGTAGTGTTCTGTTTTTGGTTGTTTTTTGCTCTCTTTGAGCTGGGTGTCTGGTTTTTGGGTAGACATGTTGTGAGTTCTGCTCCCCTCTCGTTAGCTGCTGAGTGAGTGCTGCAGAGGCGTGCTCATGAGGATGCAGTTGACGGTTTGTTCCACACTGGTGCATCGAGATTCAAGTAGTAGCGAGTGATCTCTCATGTGGACCTACTACTTGTAATCCTTGCAGGAAGTTCGAGCAGTTCTTAGGCTTTTTGATGTATTTTTGTTTTGGTGAGTTTTGAGCTGTGTGATGGATTTTGTGTTCCTGAATTTTTTCTCCTTGTCTTTTCAATGAAATTTACCATTTGCAAAAAAAATAAAAATAAAAAGCATACTATATAGTTCGAAAGATATCACCAAAATTACGTACATAGTTTTTACTCGAATCATATAACATATATATGCATCATGCATGTATAGTGAAACTTACCCATTAGTAGAGATAGAACTTTTCCCTAACATATAATCGAGCTTACTTATGAAAAAACGAGTCAAACTCTCTTCTATGCGCTTGGCTCAAAGTTCTTTCGAGCCTTTAAGTTTCATACCGAATTGACCCCAAACATGAAATTCCTCATCAAATGCGGATGAGTACAAAGAGCTGGGCCGAATATGGGCCTTAAGTGAAACACCCAAACAAGTTGGGCCGTTTAAAACGGCCCAACAGAATATCAGAATATACTTCGGCGTCCACCTCGCTGTCTCCATCGTCTTCCTAGGCTCGCCGTTCACGTTCTCCAAATAAATCAATCTCCCTTTCTTCCCGTACAATCCGCTGTTTTTACCGCCATACATATCTCCCAATCAATCCCCAACCCTAACACAATTCCACTTCCAGAACCTTCGCCATCTCCCAAACCTGGAGAAATCGGGAAGAATTCATGCTTCGTCCATGTCTGAGATCATCTCGCCGTCTCCGATTTCCGCGCCCTCGCCTTCTCTGCTCATCCTCCTCGTCCAATTCTCACCATCGCAATTCAATTGAATGCGCAAACGAACCGAAATCGCTCTCTCCAATCCTCAATTCAACCTCCCATGGCCTCAATCCTCTCTCCTCCGCTCCCTCCTCCTCTCGCACTCCTCTCCTCGCCTTCGCCTTCGTTTCCGCCTCCGCCGTCTCCTACCTTCTCCTCAAGAATAATGCCGAATCCGGAAAAGAGCAGTTTTCTTCCACAATTGAGCACTCGATGGAAAAATCGAGGGAATCGGCGATCAGGATCTTGAATCGGATGAAGCACACCGGAGTGGCGGCGTCCGTGCTATGGCAGTCGCTGAGGTCGGTGTTCTCGTCGGCGAACCACGAGGTGAGGTCCGGGTTTGAGTTTAGGGTTGCGTCGTTTCTGGCGGATATTGCGGCGGTGAATGCGAGTCGGAGGGCGGCGATTGTGGTGGCTGGGGGTGGTAAGGTGGTTGATTGGCTGTTGGAGACTGTTGCTGTTGCTGGAGAAGGGAATGGGACTCAGGCCGAGGCTGCTAGGGCCTTGGCTTACTTGATTGCTGATCCTGGTGTTCGTGATGAGGTGTTTGCTAGGCCTCGTGCTGTTACTTATCTTATGCGGTCTATATTCTCGTCTCAGCCTCATCATCGCTCCAAGAAGGTTAGGTTAAGACGTTTGTTCTTCAGTCTTTGATGTAAATTAATTGGTGTCAATGTAGTGTGCAATGAAGTTTTAACTGGCTAGCTAATGTGAGTCCTGGTTAGGTAGAGTTTTATTGGGATGACATGAATTTATCTACTGTATAAATGTGGACAATTTGTGAAGTACTAATGGTAACCAGCACTGGAACCATGTTGTAGGAGATGCTCAGTTTCAGTTGGTGGTGATAGAAAATAAAGTTTTGTTATGGGAAGACTTGACCAATTTTGCAGAACGTATTCATAATCCTAGCAGTTACATTGTGTGTTTGCTTTTGGGTGATCAAGCAGCATCTAAATATTCATGTTACCGTGGCTAGGCTAGATGAATATATGCTTTAGTTAATGATCAGATTTTCAAGAATAAGGATTTTAGAGTAGGCAAAAGTTACATGTGATTACAAGAATAAGGATTTCAGAATAGGCAAGAATAAGGATTTTAGAATAGGCAAGAATAAGGATTTTACATAGTGTATAAATGTGTTATCATAATTCATAAAGGTAGTATAAAGCCTAAGTTTCAATTGATGGTGAATTTTAGTATGAATTGATCATGTGATTACAAGAATAAGGATTTTAGAGTAGGCAAGAATAAGGATTTTACGTAGTGTATATATGTATTATCATAATTCATAAAGGTAGTATAAAGCCTAAGTTGCAATTGATGGTGAATTTTAGTATGAACTGATCCTGTGTCTTTCACAACTAATCTTATTCTCATCTAGTGTTTTTTCCCCTTCAATCTTTGTTGAATATTGATTTATTCATCATGAAATTTTGAATCCCAAGCTTAAAACTAACTTATCTTCCAAAAATGTTGTGCTGGAGCAGAATTCTAGACGCACTCCATTAAGTATTTCAGATTCTTTGAATGGTCGAAGCATGCTTATTGCAGCAATTATGGATGTTGTAACTTCCAACTGTGAGAGTTTGGACAATGCCCTGGTGCATTCATCTCTTCCAGCACACGCTGATATGAGTGATATTGCTGCAGCCATACAAGTTATTGAAGGTGGGATGACTGTGGAGGATCCACAGTCTAATGATGATGATGATGGCGGGAAGGGATTGAAGGGAATTGGAATGAAAGTTCTTGGAGATACTGCTGTTGTTGGACTTTCAAGAAGTTCTGGGACATTGGAGTACACCAGTAGTGGTGGTTATAAAGAACCTAGAGAATATAATCCGGAAAAATATTTGGTGCAAAATAGAAATAAGAGCTTTCTATCAGAAACTAATTTGTCTTCAGCTGTTGTCCCTGGTCTCTGGGATGATCTGCATACTCAGCATGTAGCTGTTCCTTTTGCTGCATGGGCATTGGCAAATTGGGCATTGGCATCAGAAGAAAACAGAATCCATATAAAAGAGCTGGACAGCGATGGCCATGCTATCACTACTGCTTTGTCAGCACCTGAACGGTCTGTGAAGTGGCATGGAAGCTTGGTTGCTCGCTTGTTATTAGAAGATAAAAACCTTCCATTGAATGACTTTGTTTGTGACTGGAGCACTAGTCTTCTTTCTACCATAACTCAAGCGTGTAGAGATGAAGACATTCCCTTGGCACAGGTGGCATTGACTACATTTCTGCTCTCTGTTGAAAAGAGTCCAGAGGCAAAGAAAGTTGTAATGCATAAAGGCCTACCAATGATGAGGAGAACTGTCAAACTGACACCAAAACATAAGAATATACAAGAAGCACTAGCTAAGGCCTTGGAATTGATCAATGCTGGTGATTTGCATTTATCACTTGAAGAAAGTGAAAGGTGGTCTGGTATCCTCCTTCCTTGGGCATGTGGCAGGTCATCTTCCGAAGGCATACAGTCATCAGCTACATACATACTGTCTCGTATACTTGAAGATCATGGCCCATCAACTGTACCAGTATCTCTTGGATGGCTTACTCTTATATTAACTGAAGTTTTGGCTTCTACTAAGACTAGATCACAGGACAAAATTCGGCCTAAAACTGATGATGTGAAGGTTTGATCTTTACTTTAAATTGTTTTCCTGTCCATTGACATTGAAGAATATCTTTCCTTGTGTTGATTCATCATGTTTTGTGTCTTTTCTTTTTATTTTTGGCAGACACAAGTAAATCAATCAAATATATCTTCTGCTGCTCTAATCACTAATCAGCTGGCAAGTGCTGTTGTCAATCTGGCTGGAAATAGGGTAGAAACAGCTGTTGACTCTGCTGGCTCATTTCCATTTGAGGACCTTCTTTTGCAAGAACCCTTTGCAGAGCCATTTAAAAAACTAAATAAACAGCGAAATAAGTTCCATGTTGCTGACTTTGCAGTTGTTACCATGAAGGGCATCAAAGCTTTGGCTGAAGTTTGTACAGATGATCCTTTGTGTCAAAACATAGCCACGGATTCTGGCATGCTATGTTTGCTGAGGCGCTTCTTACTTAGGGATGATTATGAGAAGTTGGCTGCCATGGAAGCATATGATGCATCAAGAACCAGAGAAACACAAGATCAGGCATCAAATGACCCTAGTGATGAAAAGGTCTCAGGTACTGAGGATCCATCTAGTGTTCGTATTCCACCAACTGCACATATGAGGAGGCATGCAGCTAGACTCCTTACTATTTTGTCAGCCCTTCCAAAAGTACAAAAGGTTATTAGGGGAGATGAAATCTGGTGTAAATGGCTTGAAGATTGTGCTAATGGGAGAATTCCAGGCTGTCATGACCTAAAGCTTCAAAGCTATGCCCGTGCAATCTTGTTGAATGTATTGTGCAATGGAAAAGATGAAACAGGGTCTGAAAGTGGTGATGATTCAGATGGTGCTATGACAAATCACAGCTGTACAACTCCACAATACGATGATAAGATATTCCTAATCAATCCTGGGTCACCGCACTGGAAGTGCCCTGACAAACGAATATCTCAGGAAACAAAATCAAATGTTTTTCAAAGATCGTCCACAAAAGATGGTGATTATGTTGAAGGGAAGGATGGACATTCAGAACATGGTACCATTGAAGAGGATCCTTCTCTTGATGTAGTTTTTGTTCATGGCCTTCGTGGCGGGCCTTTCAAGTCTTGGCGGATATCTGAAGACAAGTCATCAACTAAGTCTGGACTTGTGGAGAAGATTGATCAGGAAGCTGGAAAGCAAGGGACCTTTTGGCCAGGTGAATGGCTCTCAGCTGATTTTCCTCATGCCCGCTTGTTTTCACTTAAATTCAAGGTTTGTTTGCATTTGGTTCTTGGAACTCTTTTTAAAGTAGGAACTTAGAAGTAGTGTTTTTCTTGGAACTTAAAACAAGATTTATTTCCAACTTGATTTGCTGGTGCTTCAGCCGTAAGTTGTAAAGAGAAAAGAGTGTGTGCATGTTATAGATATATTCAATCTCAAATAAATGTCTACTTAGGTTGGATGGCCATTAGAAATTTTCTGGGTGTGATGAGGAGGGGAGACTGTGGTGGAGTTGGTGTAAGAGGGATGGAAAATAAAATTCTGCTTATAAATTATTGTGCTGTTCTTGAAGTAAACCCAGTTAGTTTAACATACCTTATATATTATCCTTGCAGTCTAGCTTAACTCAGTGGTCTGGAGCCAGCCTTCCTCTTCAGGTTCGTGCTGCTGTTCATTGTTTCAGAAGCATTATTGGACTTTTTTTGTGTATGTATATCTTTAATTAGTATCCAATGCCACATTTTCTGCACTCACTTGTATTTCCCTTTGCCTTGTGTCTTGAGTTTTGCAGGAAGTCAGTTCAATGCTTCTACAGAAGCTTATTGCTGCAGGCATTGGGAGCCGACCTGTTGTCTTTGTGACTCATAGGTTAAATTTCTGTTATTAGATCTCCCTTTCTATCTTACCATGTCATTTTGTTATCATATATGGTACCCTGGTAAAAAATATAAAAAATGTCACATTTTTCTTCTACCACGAAAAAAAAAGTCACCTTTGCTCTTTAACAATAGGAGTATGATAAACTGAGAAGGAAATATTTCTTGGGGATAATATAGAGCTTAACTTACAGTTAATGTGCGCAGCATGGGAGGCTTGGTTGTCAAGCAGATGCTACATCAAGCTAGACAAGAAAATCTGGATCATCTCGTGAATAACACCATTGGAGTTGTATGTCCTCTCATTCTACAATGGGGCACTGCTTCTTTAGTTTTTAGGCGATTACTAATCCTGGACATTGAATCTGGTCTTAGGTTTTCTACAGTTGTCCACATTTTGGCAGCAGACTTGCAGACATGCCTTGGCGTATGGGTCTTGTCCTTCGGCCTGCCCCAACTGTAATTATCTCTTCGTTCTCCTCTCCTTTGTTATATTTAAAAATGATTTCAGCAAATAATGACGAATCCTGTTATATATGTAGATCGGAGAGCTACGAAGTGGTTCACCAAGGTTAGTTGAGCTGAATGAATTTATACGTCAGCGACACAATAAAGGCTTTGTTGACGTTCTCAGTTTCTGTGAGGTAATACTACTTTCACATATCTTCAAGTGTACGAAATAAAAGGACCAGTTAGTGATATTTCATTGTTTTCTATAGACCAAGGTCACCCCAATAGTTGAAGGCTACGGTGGATGGGCTTTCCGCATGGAGATTGTACCAATGGAATCCGCATACCCTGGATATGGGGAACTTGTGGTAAGTATCAAATAAGCTAGCTAATGGGTCTGTTTTTCTCAGTAAGTTTATGGACTCTTGATCCTTACATTTAGTAAATTTCTGGAAATAGGTGTTAGACTCAACAGACCACATCAACTCATGCAAGCCACTTAGCAAAGAGGATCCTTCATACACTGAGACATTACAATTTTTACGCAAGTTGAAAGCTCAATATACATAGTAGAAGATTCCTTCTCTATGCCACTTCAAATTATGTGTGGTAAAATCTTATCACATTTGAAGAGTGATATAGAACATATGTAGTTAGCGTTACTTCATATAGGGCGCAACGCTTTGTTCATTTGCACAAATATTACTTGTAGTGTTTGTCTCAATAGATCCCTTATGAGGTATAGGGTTACTCGAGAAGGCGGCTGATTGGTGCTTCTTGTGTTTGGATTTGGATCTGACATTGTAAATGCATAGTTGTCAAGCGTCTTGAGCATAGATTTTGCAGTTGTGTTAACATTAATCATTGTTGATATACGTTGGATGCTTTGTGTAGTCCTTTTTTTGTTGGTGAATAGAATAATGTTCATTTATAGACTACTTTGTTCCCATTATTTCAGTTAATGCTCATTTTATTACATCTGTTGTCTGCAGCTTATTACATCCTTTCCGCACATTTACCCAGAATTTTATTAACGGTTTTTCTATCATGTGTCCTAAAGGCACATTATAATCATATTAGCAGAATTTTATTAACGGTTTTCTATCATGTGTCCTAAAGGCACATTATAATCATATTGTTCAAGGAAAACACTAGTGAAGATGCAAGGAATGTGTTGTGAAAAGAGAGGGAGAGAAGCCTAGCAAAATACCAAGCATTTCCATTTCTAAATCTTCAGCTGTTCTTAAAAGTCCCTATGTCACATTGATTTGCTAAGAAAAATCAAGCTAGTGTTATTTACAAGGAATGGTACAGATTTCGAACGAGCAAATAATGTGTCAACTAACAAGTATGGCCATTTTGCTGACTGTCATCATTTTTTGTCCTTTCGATAACAAACCTATCGACAATCCTAACCGTAGCCAGCGGATCCTGATGCGGAAACGCTGCGCTCCAATTGCTCGGATGCTTCCTCTGGTGGCTCAGCTTCTGCTGCTTCCCCTCCTCTTCCCACTGTGGATCTACTTTCCACTCTTTAGGAACCTGCAAATTCACCACAAAAGGAAAGACAAACAATGGTGTCTATGTTGGATAATATAAACTAGTTGAATGACTTGAACAGATTTCTCCAACTTAACATTGTTGGTTGGACACAAAAAAAGGACTAGAAACAAGTAAGAGAGCATATGCCACAGAACTTTACTTCAAAATGTTTTCAATGTGTTTCTTACCTTATCAACTGCAAGTGTAAAGACTTCAAGGTCCCCATCCGGTGTGATGTGGAACCGGGTGAACGACTTGTAGTTAGCAATACGAAGGGAGGAGAAGGCTTCGTCAAAATGTAAGTGGAGCCAGTTGATGCAAATGTAGAGGTAGCTTCCTAGCACCAAGGAGACAACTGGGGTCGAAAAGACCCAAAAGTAGAGGAAAACCGACGCATAATATATGACGGCTCCACTTCTCGAAAGTGACTGCATTCCATGCTTGCATATATTGCTCCTAGTTACAGCCATCACCTGATAATGTGATGCAATTTTTTTTCAAGATCAGAAAATCAACAGCGAAAACGAGTAACACAGAATAAGATACAGTACAACTGTTTTGTAACCTATGCCATGTAAATTGTGAGAATAAATTGGAAAATATGACAATCTTTAGTGAACAGAGGGAGTATATAATTAGGATTTTGAATTTTTATAGGGTTTATGTTCTTCTTTTAGGCTAACAATTTTGAAATCAGATTCTTAACCTATGAGTCTATGACTGATGATATAAACACACCTCAGGGACATCAAAAGCAGACATTAGATACTTGATGCATGCTGGGTACAGGCCAAATGTCCACTGCTGTATACGAGCACGAAGCCCAGTTGGATCCGGGAAGTGCTCTCCTTCAACTTGTTTATACCAGTCGTATAGCGTGTGGTATCCTGAAAAAACAAAAAACAAAAATTGCACTAAATCTTATAGACAACCACAAAGTTATCAACAAATCTAAAAATTGAGAAATTCAAGTTCCTAGAGGAAGATTAAGAAAGCGATTACCAGAAGTTGCTAGCAGTTTATGCCGAATACACAACTCAACCCCGAGTTCCATCAGCAACATCAAGATCAATGCGGAAGCAAGGTGTGCAGAAACATGAAGAAGCCCGATAAAGACTCGTCTTTTACGTGACACTTTGGATGGGACCAGATATATGGCGGATATCATCAATACGATAGCAGCAACCAAGGAGACGTAAGACTGCTCCAGCAAGAATATGAAGGCATCCCCCACAGTACTGAAGAAACTTTTCACATGACCCGAAAATGAATCCTCTCTGAGAATATGCTTAAGCTCACACTGCAAAAGAATGGGAAATAAACAATGAAACTTTCTTGAATTTGATTTATATAGAGTTTCTACAGCATTTTTAATAGGGTATGAAAAACCATTTTTTCCAATAACAGGCCTAAATTATGCTCTCGGTCAGCATGCCATTCGATCACAAAGATGCCTGAAACTCACTGTAACTTCGCAAATATTAAGGATGTTGGGTATGAAAATAACCTGAGGAAACATAGAGAAGGCCAGGAGAAAATATATAATGCCACCAATGAAATCAAATTGCCAGTTCTTCTTTCTGAACTTCAGTATGTTGCCCAAAGCTATCTGCGAATATCGCAAACTAGAGAAAATCAAAAAGGCTATCACTTTCAGTAAACACAGACTAGCAAAAGAACTAAGAAGCTAAAAATTACCCGGCTAGAGTCTTCACAAGAAGGATATGCAGCCTTCATCTCGTACGGGGTTTCATAATATTTTCTGAAATTGCCGAAGACGTGGGTGGGATGCAAAAAGGCACCACCACCACCATTAACAATGAGATGCTGCACATAGACAGGTTTATCGGAGGGCACGTATGAATGGCGCATATAGTGGTGTAGATCCCCTGAAATGCGAAGCTTGCATCTTCCTTTTAGATGGTCACGTATCAGATATGCGATATTTTTTCCAGAAGTATGATTCCAGTACCAATCAAGAAGCCAGCTTGGTTCGTGTGTCATTATGATCACTGAATCATTCTCTTCAACCTGGATGAAAGAAGAACAGAAATAGCAGGTAAGAAACACTTTGATATATTTCCCAAAAAAGAAGCTGCTAGGCTGAAAATCTGAGATACGCCTGTACCTTCTCACTTATCAACTCAGAGAAGAACTTGAACTGGTAAACATCAATGTCACCATGAAGGGCTAGATCGAGCCCGAAAACCCACCACCTTTTAGGAAGTTGGATTGCAAAATAACTCTTCTGCTGAGGCATAAGCCAGCCACCCAACCAATTCTTGTGGCATATGTAGCGCATGAAAGTGTGAAGTCCGTCAAACCAATCTAAAAGGTAAATAGAAAGGAAATAAGGCTTAGGTAACATGTAAAGTGATAAAGCCCATAAAAAAATAAGATATCAGATGGACTACAGCAATAAACTGAGCATCCAAACATGCATTTACAGTATATTAAATAACAGCAAATAAAAAAAAGCACTAGTAACTAGTTACAGAAAGTAAGTTAAACATACCATGATTTCCAGGAATAAGAAAGCATTGAGGTCCATCGTATTGCTTAAGACTAGACACCCCATCAGGTAGCTCTGGCTTCTTGGTAGCTATATGCTCATCTTTATACCACTGTGGAGACTGGAGAGCATACTTAAAGGGACGGAAAAAACGGTTTTCATATGTGAATGCTGATGGATTGGGGTACCTAAAATTCCAAATTGAGCAGAAATATTAGAATTAACCACTGATTATGTCCAGCCAACTATGAGCATATCACCATGTGGAGTTGTTGTATAAGTACCATAAGATACGGACATAAAAGTATTCAAGGATGAACTTACGCAAGATCTCCCCCTATAAGTAGCATGTTTCCACGTTTAAGGAAGCGTTTAGTGCCAGCAATCTTCTGACTGATACCAGGTTGAGCAAGCAACCGAGCTACACTGTAAGATGAGTTGCCTCCATCACCAGTATCAGCCATGAAGTCGAACCAAAAGTCATCTTTTTCACTGAAATGATCATAGAAAGGATCTCCTTGTTGGGCTCCATCTTGTGTGGGACTCATGGATGCCTAATGTAAGAGATTTCCATCACAAGGCACAAAGAGAGCAAAATTTTAACAAGCAGAACCACCTAAGACAAGATGATTGAAAACATCTAAGATAATTCTCAAGAATCGAGAAAGGACCAGAAGCCAATATCCTAAAAAACTTTTGAATCAAACAAATTCAAATGCTTTTAAACCCATAAAGTACCTAATTGAATATATACCTGCATCATTCGCATGTCAAACCGTCCAAGGAAAACTGTCACAGACACCAAAAGGTCAAAAACAGTTTTGAACAAATCAGCAGATGTCCTGAAAAATGAAAGCAATGTCAATGAAAACAAATACTCGTAATACTCAAAATGACCAAAATTTGCTAGTGGAAAGGGGTGAAACAATTACCCTGAGTACCAAGGTACCATATCCAGAAATTCGGGTTCATCCTTGTTCTTCTTCAGTTTCTCGTATTCCTTAGCTGATGAAGGATGAGTAAGAGCCCATCTGTTGAATGTAAGAAATAAATGAAACAGTAAACAAAAGAAATCAAAGGGGGATGATATGTATTCACATCAGCAGATTCAAATGTATGATGTTTCATTGAAGAGATATAGACCAGGAAGCTGAAAGATGTGTGATCAAAGAGGTTAGGACTACAAAATGCTATTTAGCATTTTTTTAGCCCTAAACCATT
This sequence comes from Polygonum aviculare, assembly GCA_934048045.1. Lineage (NCBI taxonomy): Eukaryota > Viridiplantae > Streptophyta > Magnoliopsida > Caryophyllales > Polygonaceae > Polygonum > Polygonum aviculare. Next base: position 29,522,977 of record OW204031.1, on the reverse strand, counting down.
AGTCTAGTTCTCATGTCAATCTGAAAACCGGGTTCTATTGCCCGAAAACATACAGCTCAGCATCTTTACCATTCAGAGAGTTCATATAAAGAAAGTTAGTTGACCATATACATTATGGGGAGTAACTAATAAGAATCAACTCTTGGAATGAAAACTAATAACTTGAATGCATAGTTCAAACTCCAACATGTTAGTCTGGAAAGAAGTTAGACCGGCCAGAGAGGAATAGAGATTGCTAAGATACTGACTTTTTTTTTGTTTCAACTAGTTTCAAGTATTATGGCAAATTCTAAATCTTAGATCTCATTATATAAAGTGGTTATCAATTGTATGCTCCAAAACCTTGGATCCTGAAGCAAATGTTTTTATCTAAAACATAAGATTAAAAGTAAAGGAAAGTTAGATTTTTATACAACACAACAAGCTGACAATACATCACTTAATATTAGAGCTCACCCATTTAAAATTATTTAAGGATACCACACTTAATAAGTTGAGTATACAAAATAAATTTTAAACGCACCCACTTAAAATTACTGAAGGATACAACATTATACAAGTTGTAATACAACACTAAGATTTAGAATTCACCCAAAATTACTTCAGTATTCAACACAATATAGCTATATAAGTTGAGAATTAGAACTCACCCAGTTGATCTCTCAACTACATAATTAGCCATGTAAAGGCCTATAAAAGTGGCCCACAAAGAATATATGGGAGAGATTCCATCTGAAGATTCCCCACATGATCCATTGCAAGCCAGCTGATAAATGATAAGAGAACTAATTATCATAGATTCTATATCAAAAACAGAAAAATCAGAACTTCTATTGACTTCCAATTTTACCTCTCCATAAATCACCCACTTTGACAGAAGAGGATAATCACTAGCAGAACCAACTGGAGCAAACCAAGAAGAGCAAACCTGGTCTTTGAACTCATTCATGCGCAAAAACTGTACCAACCATGTGTTGTTTCTCTCTTCCGTCTTCCAGAAGGAAAACCATCTAGAATTTCTTCGCTCAAGGGGCCTGTCTCTCATAATTGCCCGATTGCCACAGTGACTATAGAATACACAGCATGCTATGCTAATGACCTGCAAAAAAATGAGCATCAATTCAGGTTGAGATGCAATAACATCAAGTGAATGATAAAGCAAAAAGGTGGCTGAACGTACAGCACAGTTTTGAAGGATGGTCAAAAGAGCAGGCCTCTTGCGAGCTACATGAGCAACAAGACCAACATACCAAAGACCAAGAAATATAAGATGGAAAACCAGAAGAAACAGAATGGATGAGATGTATATTGTCAAAAACATCGACAGGTTCATCCTCAAATCCACTCCCATGGACTGAAAACTAGGGAGATGGTATACAGCTGCCACTGAAATCCAGGCAGTGTACCTACATGCCAAAGGAAGGAAATAATTTAAAAGAAAAACAAAGTATGTCAAATTTTTAAATCCTACTTCATAGTAAAAAACTAAGGAAGCAAATGATGGATAAAATGAGGGCAGGGCAGATAGAGAATGACTCACCATATACTGAAATTAGAATAGCTTGGTTTGATCGTCTTGCCAAAAAATGGGGATGAGAAGAAGTAGAAGAATACAAACAAGCATACGTACATTGACCACCATTTAATGTTGTTATCTAGGCCTTGTATAATAGTGAACATATTGTCGAATGATATAAAAAATAGGCATCCGACAACTACTGCGACAATAGCATGGCGAGAATGTTCATGTGGGTAAGGGTATGGATGTGTCAGTATTGTCCTGACACTCTCCATCTTGAGTGTATCCAACAAACCAGCAGAGTGTTTCTTAGTCAACATCCAGCAAACTAGAACCACTTAAAAAAATTTCGCCACACAATTCACTATCTTCGTCCAACTAAACAAGACTACTCCCAGTGAATAGATTGAGCTGCAATAAAAAAGCTTCTAAACCTGGAACAAATATTCAAACAAGACTCTAATGAGACAAAAACAAAATGAAACTTCAGGTGCACAAAAATGGCATAAGTGGTCCGTCCCTAGACGGATTACAACATATACATCCTAGATAGCAAGGAGGATTCCCTATAGCATCTACAATCTATGATTCCAGTCTTCAAAGGCTGATTTTAAGGTTAATACCCACATGATTGCAAATGGAAAATCTCAAATTTTTTAACTTTTTTCAATAAGAACTATACAATACCCATACCCAATTAAACATCAGTTTACCTACTTCATTACCAACTAAGCCATAAAAATTAATCAATTAGCAGCAAAGTTCAATTCCTCATGAATGCAAATGGAAGCTCTCAAAGATAACTTCTTTCAACAAGAACTACAACAGATAACATTCCAGACAATCTTCATGCATACCCATATTCAACCAAGCATCAGTGTACCTATTCCATCCCCTCTACAACTTCCTACACCATATACTAAACCCAACCAAGCAATTCAGTTCTCACATTTGATCATCCCATCACCAGCTAAGCAAGAAAGCTTCATCAAACCAAATTCAATTCAACAAGTTGAAGAACCCACAACTCTCATCAATTAGGGTTCATAGACAACATCAATAACCCCTCTTACACATATTTGAATACCCAATTCACAATCCTCAAAAACCCATCAATCCAATCCAACCCAGATTTCTAAAAAACTTAAAACTTACAATTGAGACAGAAAAGAAGACGAACCTGAGGAGAGAGAGGGAAAACAAAGGAAGCGTGCATGTGGATGAGACGAACCAAACAAAAGGGGGAGAAAGTAATTAATAATGATGAAAGGCGGTCGGTATCGATGAGTTGCAATCAAAAGAATTGAGGAACCAAAAAGGTATCTGAAAATGTCTGCTAGGGACAGGAAATTGAAAACGGCATATTCCACTTCCCTTCTTCCTTTCTTCACAAATTCGAATTTCTCTCTCCTCTCTCCTGGATTTCTTACGGAGGAAGAGAAGAAGAAGGGTAGAAGGAAGGAAGCCGTTAAGCTAGAATTTGCAATGGGAGAAATTTAAATGGGTTTCATTATTTCGCTCGATTTGAAAAAGGGTAGTACTTATATACGTATATCGATCGAAAAGTTTGAATCTTTGGCAGAAATTGATTGCTTGTGGTTTACAAATTCGCCCGTTTCTTCTTCTCCTTTCTCTGTCTTCACAAACGGAGGGTTTTCCTTTTCTTAGTTATGACATAAAATAATGACCGGCCTTTATTTTTGATTTTTATAAAAATAAAATGAAATGATACCCGACCAATGTATGAGAATTTGTGTATTGCCCATTTTACCCTTAGGTTTGTTCTATGTTGTCCATTTATGCACCCACTACGAGTATGGTCACTCCTATATAGATTAACAACTTTCGACGAAATAAAATAATGAAACACATACGCAAGAATTTCAATTTGAGCAAGCGAGGATTGCTTGACCATGCACAAATCCAACTAAGAAAATCAAGTTTAATGCAAAATAAACTAGTTTTCGGCTTTTCGCCCAAACTTTCGTATGGGTTGCTGAACCTAGACTTGTCAATCGGATCGGGTGTTTGGGTTACGCTATTTCAGATTCGAATAATAGAGCTTTACATTGGGTCGGGTCGTTACGGACGAATGGTATCGAGTTGACCAATGGGTTCGAATCATTAACTTATTTCTAACATGAGAACAAGGCACCAACTAAAATGACAATGGGCCAGGGTAGTAATTAATCAGATCACTGACTAATTGGGCTTTGATTTATGGGGCCAGCCAGGAAATCCGTTCAACTCCTAGACCAAAAGTCGTATAGAAGTTTCTTAGCTTTTCTTACTTATAATAACCTAATGTTTTTTCTCAAAAGAAAAAATAACACAAATGTTATAAAATTTGTAGAGAATCCATCTTTCTTAGGATTCAGGCACAACTAGTCCCTAGTCCCAAAGGAGAAGGACAACCCAAAAACCTTGTGCTAACAAACGAAGATGTATGCGTTCAGGCATTTAGTCAGACAATTACGCACTTAACGGTATTACTATATTAGTCCGAGGTCGATTATTTCTCATGGATAGTGCTCTCCACCAAAATAGAAAAGGAAGATATATGTCGGGATGCTTAAAACGTTAAATGAAAACGAATATGATAGAGTGGCTCTATGCAAGTCATGTTTTTTTAATCCTACGTTAGAAACTAGAAATGTCCCCCGATTTACATGGATCAAAGACTAATTCATGTTCTCCATTTGTTGTTCGTGGTTGGTACTACCTCGAGCGATTTTTACAAACTACATATCTCTTGTTAAATGAATCGTCTCACTTAGTATAGCTTGCACTACTCCACCAACCATTGAGTTTGTTTTTCTACGAAATTCTAAAAATCAACACAAATTGTATGTAAAAAATAAAACTAAGGGAATTGAATTAGAGGTTGATTCCGGTGAAAAAATTTCTTAAAATTGTAAACTGAAAAAATGAACAAAATACATAAATATGTGAACAAAATGAAAAAATATATGAACACAATCATGTTTTTATTATGGGTCGTAACAGATATTGAAAATTTGTGTTGTGATATGTATGAGTTGATTATACACATAATAACATAATAACACAAAATCACAAACATTTTTTTTTTGGAGTTTACGTATTTCTGTTTTGGGTTCACGTATATCTATTTCATTTTCTCGTATTTCTATTTCATGTTTACGGTTTACAGTTCATATGTTAAAGAGTTTTTATTTGATTCAAATCCATCAAATTATTGTACAAATTAACATAGTTTCTCTTAGTTTTCAATGTGAAAATAAATATAGAAGGTACAAAAGTGGACAGCCGACGTAAACACACATAGTGTCAGTCATGATCAAGGAAGCTAGGCATCAATATATTCACACACATATAGCAAATGACATGACTTTGCTCGAAAAACAACGTCTATATGTCGTTATGTTGAATATTCAATCATTATTCTTTACAAAAAACAATAAATACAATACAATAAAATAAAGATAGGTCAACTTTGGGTTTTTTTGAATTGATACGCCACCATGGTAGTGCAAATTGTATGCATGTACTTGGAATAATAGTAGTTCCACACCATGAGGAGTCAATTATAATGAAACCATGCATCTTTTGCTTTCACTTCCTTTTTGAAATTGCATTTGAGTGCTCAAAAAATATAAATTGCATTTGCACTATCAAATTTCAACTCCCTTTAATTTTTTATAAGATCTATTATAGGTACTATAAAAATGTCTTTTCTGTTACGACAATACATGAGCTCTGTTCGGTGCACATTCATTATACAATGTAAGAGCTTATTTTTGTATTCAATTGTGTGCATAAGATAAGAAAGAATTGTCTTGAAAAAGGAAAATAATAACTTATGATACATTATTTTTAAAAAGGTGGTGTAACTGAACAAGGCTATACTATAAGAAAAGGTCTAAACTAAGAAATGATACCCCCATAACTCAACGATTAAGATTCTACAAGACCAAATATACGTTATTAGCAAAACTATATAGGCTTTGTTCGGTACTAGCAGGTTGAGTAGCTGAATCCGCTAACGGGAGTGGAATTCTCTCAAAAATGGCACCCTTGGGGGTACAAGGGGAGAACAGATCTGCTAGCGAGAGCGGAATACCGCTATAAGCTTACAATTCGTCGTACACACCCATAGACTCGTACTTTCCCTAACCTGAATCACGTACACCATCAACATGCAAATGCAACAACAACAACAACAACAACAACAACAATAACCCAGTGCAATTCCCCGTTCGGGGAATCTGGGGGTCAGGATGGGGGCTCCCCTGGCTAACGCAAAGGGGGAGCGTCCAAAAGACCCAACAGTAGAGCATAAAAACAAAGACGCATACAAAGGCCAACACAGAACACGACAAAAAAAAAACACAAGGCACCAAACACAAAAAGCGAAACAAAACGACAAACAAAACCAATAACTAAAGATTGCCGGTCAACAATATGCAAATGCATATTGTTCAAATCATGGAGTTATAAAACCTGAAAATTTGTAATTGAATATGGTACATAACCTAATTCCACAATAAAGACGTCACTAATCAATGTATAACTAGTAGATCGACAATATGTAGTGGCCGGGTCGATCGCTATAAAGATCTTACATTTCTTCAACTGACTTAAATTAATTTGTACAAAAATTAATGCTAGTGACACCCACAAACACGTGTGCGGCCTTGCACTTTTTGGGTACGTTGCTAGTCAAAAACCAAAAGCCCAAAATCAATGGTTACAATTGCTTCCCAAGAAGAAAAGCAAAACCTCAAGTGAGCAGTTTAATTTGTATTTTGTAAGTAGTTGATCATTGCCAACCTTCTATTTAATGTACGTAGTTTCTTGCTTGTACGTAGGAATTGTATTGATTTTGATTTGGTTTGAATCAAACAAACGATTCCGATCAACATCAACGATTGATCAAGCACCAAGATACCATTTCTAATCCCACCATTTTATGCCTGCCATTCATGTTTAGGTGCCTTGTGCCATGGTATCAAAGCTACTTGGGAATCATTTCATTTTAATATCGCGCATTTTGTTAAGATGTCTTAAATCTCACATTTCGCTAATTAAATATAGGGCTAACGAGAATGAGAATCCAAGGCCGGTGGCATGGTCGAGGAGCTTGGGGGCTACTCATACACGCTATGAATATTTTCTAATTTGAGTTTTAATTATCGGTTTTTCTAACCTATGAGAGCATAGCTTAATTAATCTTATCGAATGTGAAAACGAAAACTGTAAAAAGAATGTATAAACATATCTTTTAATCCTCGAATAAATAAAAATAACAAACCATTCTATTTGTAAGATGTTTATCCTATATAACCCTCGGGTATAGGTGAAATTCCATTTAATTATTTGTTTCGAATATCATTTATGATCAAAGTTCGTCTAGGGTTTACTAGAGTTTACCTAACCTCCTATATACTTAACCTTGTTAAAATCTACTATTGTACTAGCATACTAGGAGCTTCTCTATAAAACTATTCTCTTATATATATAGCTTATAACATTAAATCTGTTCGTTTTAATTTTATTATCTTTCTCAATTCCGGTTTGTCACACATTCACACTCACGCCCATTTATTTCTAATTTAACCACATTATATAAAGATTGTTAAGTGAAAACAATTCATAAGATCTTCATCTTCCCTATGCCATGGTCTTGTATATTATAAATGAGGATCGGATCCCACTTCATCACCCCAAAATATACTTCTTTTCTCTAGACCAAAAACAAAAATATACTTCTTTTTATTCTTATATTTTTATATGGTAAACTTAGATCCGATCATTAATATTAATTTGACCATATGAAAGAATTGAAGTGTGCCTACCGAAGCATCCACTCCAAAGCCCCTAGGGATTTTTTAACAAAGAATTGATATTCCAAAGTTCCAAGAAACAACACCAAACAAAAGAAGAAAAGAACATGACGTAAACCAGTTAATTATTAGTAAAACCGGCCTAAGCAAATATAAACCGTTGCTTAATTATAGTATGGTTTATTAAGAACCCTTGGAAATGGACTACATGATGGGACCACATATATGATTAGGTATATAAAATATGATTAATTAGTAAATGAATATTGCACATGATTGTTAATGTTAGGTGGACCAATAACTATGTATCGTGCTCGAATGCAAAATCTCCCACCACAAACGTTGAAACAAATGTAAGTTTAAAATTTGGAAAGCAACTAAAAGAAATTTGTAATGATTTACTCCGGTATGTAATGTAGCCCAAGGTCCTCTCTTTTGAAACTTATTTTAATGAAAACAATGTTTGTAGTTTTTATATAAAGAGAATATGAGAGTGTCGATCAATGAACGATGATTTAAAGGTCGACTAGATTCATCATGTTGTAGAATTTTTTTGACTTTCAACCAAATGGGCGCACCCAAAACTCTTAACAAACACTGCTTAATTTAGATCTTTGGACATCTAGTCAAATGATTAAGTCTCTAATAATATTATCGAAAGATCACTAGTTCGACTCTCATAAACACTGGGAATACCGATATGCATTGTTCATGGTTGTTGCTTTTTTGATTTGGTCGGTTTGTTTGGTCATTTCTTACTATTTTTTCATGTAGATTTGTTCCGATGTCTACGTTTCGCGGTACATTAAATTCTTTCCATATTAACTTTTTAAAAAGAGGTTGATTTCAGTGAAAACTTTTCTAATCCTATAAACTAAAAATGTGGACCAAAGACATAAATATGTGAACAATATGAAGAAATATGTGAACAAAAGCAAGTTTTTATTATGGATCGTATTAATATATGTAATAAAAAAATTCTCAAAATCATGTGTTAGATCAGATTACTACACATAATAACATAATAACACAAAATCATAAACATTTTTGGAGTTCACATATTTCCTGTTTCGTGTTCACGTATACTCCCTCCGTTTCACAATAAGTGTCGTTTTAGCACTTAAAATTTGTTTCATATTATGTGTCGTTTTAGGTTTTCAAAGTGATTTATTAGGGGTGAGTAATGATAATTTTTATTGGAATGTGTATTTGTTGACTAAAGTTGTTCATTCATTGGCAAAAAAATGTAATGAGTGGTAAGATTAAGAAAAAGTTGTAAGTTTTAAAGTGAATGATTGTTTTTCTTAAAAACTGTATTAAGAGCTAAAACGACACTTATTGTGAAACGGAGGGAGTATCTTTTTTTTTGGTAGAACGTGTTCACGTATATCTATTCCATGTTCACATATTTATATTTCATATTCATGATTTTTAGTTTATAGGCTAAGAAAAGTTTTCATTTGATTCAAATCTTTTTAAAAATACCAACCTGCATCATGACATTGTTCATATTATGTATATCAAAACATGTTGTCTCATATCTTTACCAAACAAGCTAAATGATTTTTCCGAGCGCAAGGTTTAAGTGTACAACTTTCAATCAAGTCAAAATAGTGGCAAAAGCATATAAGTTGACGTATAGGGAAAAGAGTAGAAGAATATACGCACCTTTTTTACCCATCAATCATCACCTTCACGTACGCCATTAATTCTCTTGTAGCTCCATCTATAAATACCTTACTTCATTCACTTCATAACGCCACAACACCATACACACATCCTCTCTCACACAACTAGGCATTTCTTAGTCCTTAGTTTAACACATTCAATTCTTACCCTACATCAAGATTCCCATATGGAGTGCAAACTAATGAAAGCATTTTCCCTTGTAGTCATTGTTCTTTTGTTTCAGGCAATATCGTCCGAGGCCACATCGCGACAAATGATGCTCACGAGCCCATCATGTATAAAATGTAGTGACCATGGACGTCGGATCAAAGACATCTTTCAAGGGCGCCACCTAGCCGATGCTGAGGTGGCGGTGCGCCTAGCTGGAATCGGCACTCATGACACTAACCCTGGCAAGAGTCCTGGCGCCGGTCATCCCTGATTTATTCGATAAGGAAAAGAATTTGATGTATCACAACGCGCTTAGTAAATCGAGATACCAAGAAAATTTGACATTTGTATGTTTGTCCTCCCTAGCTAAGCTCCATATACATATATTTGTTTGGTGATTATACATTAAAATTTGAATATTAAAAGATATCAATGTATTATTTGCTTGTTATTTCATGCAGAGGTTGTTTACATCATATCATGCATTGTTGTTATATTGTACCAATTTGTACCATCAAGGATCAATAAATTAGTACATACGTAGCCTGTTAGGTCCAATGTTTAGTGATTGAATTATATGTGTAAACTGGTTTCATACATATCATGATAATATTTTAGTTGTCATCAATTAAAATTTGAAACCGTCAGTTCCATGATTCTCCTATTGGAATACCCGGACCGAAACCTTCAAAGGACACGGCTTCGGTTTGGTTCCACTTAAACATATAGGGTCGGAAACAGGTCTCGTGTCGGATAAATTTAACCACTTAAACATATAATGTCGGAATCCACTTTCTAATGTAATAGCTTAAGCCGATGGGTAGAGTTTCACCTTCGGGATTGCAATTCTCCCAAGAAATGAAACCGAACCATGGCCAGACTAGGAAAGGCCATTTGCCCACAACTCACAACGCGTGTTTGTTGCAATTGCTTGGTTAATGGTTTCCAGGAAATTGGGCCATGATTAATGGGGTTTAGAGAGTTACTCTAAAAGCCCAAAATCGAGGCCCATTTGGGTAAGGCCCACTTCATGTTCATTGAAGAATTTTCCGTGTTCTCCATATTTTGTCACTTAATTGCTTTTCTTGCTCCAAAGAGCAATAGCATAAAGTCAACAACTCTATGAAGGATGACCTTTTCAGCTTGTGCCACTAGCTATAGAACGGGTCTAACTAGTACGACTAATGTGATCGAATAGTTATATATTAAAGCTTAAATATTCATGCCAATAATTAAAGCCTTTAACGAGTGATTCAACGTCATAATGCTTAATTTAAGCATAAGGTACTAGCTTTGAGTCTTTGACTAACAACAAGTACGTAAATCAATATGGTATGTATGACAGAAAAATAACCTCTTTAAAGCCATTAGTTACTTCATAACAAATTAAACATAACGCCAAGAGGGAAACAATTATTGGCATTTTATACCCACTTTGAGCTGAGTCACAACCTATGGTTTTTTCAATGAGGTATAAGGTCAATCAAGATGAGAACATGGTCTAATACTATATTCTCATCATAAGCATTCTAATTTTCAGTTGCTTTTTGCTCAAAAAAAATTTTCAATTGCTTGAATACAATATAAAGTTGTTTTTTATAATGCCTTGGGGACATCAAATAGGAATCCATATTTAAAAACATCAAGGGGTTAGTCTAGTGGAGCATGATACATCGGTCTGATAAGTCGTAGGTTCGATTCCCCACTAGTCTTCTTGAGGTGAGACATATGTGAATCCCCTTGTAAGGGCTATCTGAGCCCTTGGGTCTTCCCTGGATCCTACCCTTAGACTGGGACACCATCCCCTCACCCTAAACTTTTTTGACCAAAAAAAAGGGATATCGGTTGTTTATTAGTTACTATGCATTGTAAAATCACATTTTACATCGAAATATACGACTTAAAGCTACCGATTTTCATTAGTTGCAACTTTTGTTTGTTTGATGATAATTTCATCTAAATAAAATAATAGAATAGTCATTTAAGCAATTAAATCTCTTCATATACATCGATGAAATCTTTGCATCCCTTCCACTATAGTGCCGTGGATTTTCTTGCTTTCCTTGTTTTTCCTTTCCTATTGGTTTTCATGTTCGTTTAACCCTTCCGAGAGTCTGAACTTTTATTCACTTGATAATATTCGGGATCGGGATATCCCCAGATGACGTACTACTTAATCCATTTTGATTAGTTCATAAAATTCTCATCGAAGACATAGAGATGACCACCTCCCCCTCAATAAAAAAAATAAAAATCGTTTGTATCCCTCCAAATGAGGAAACCTAGCTAAGAATTCTTCTGAATTTTCCAGATAATCATTCATTCATGCCCAGTGGTGCGCTTGTACCAAACAAGTATGGGGGCCCAGTTCTTATAAAAGCGGCCGCTAAATATACAGCTCTCTTTCATGACAATACGTTTAACAGTTGTTTTGTTTGACTTCTTACACAGTAGAAATTTTAAAAAATCCAGCTTTTTTTTACCGAAGCAGTAAAACAGTAATTTTACCATAATAAGAAGTGAAAATCAGGGGAATCAGGGTTTTGGCAGATAGATCGCCGGCTGGTTAAAGTGGCAGATCCGTGCACGTGATGATGAGCAAGAGTTTCAAACACAACCTTTCCACGTCCCCACCACCGTTTTATGTTTTTTTTTTCTTTTTGTTATTCCAATATGTACTGGATTTAGTCTCGATTATATTATAGGAATCTTAAGAATAAGTACTAAGTACTACCCACTGTTTTATTCTTAAAGATAAAATTTTAATCTTTTTATAATTATAATTAGTAATATTACTCGTAGATAAGCCTCTAAATGAACCGAGTTGTTCACGAGATATTTGGCGTATGACTCGGTAAAAATTCGTTACAGCTCGAAAAGATAAACAAGCCAGACACAAACAAATGAAACTTGTTTGTTCGTGAGCAAGCTCGGCTATATTTTCATAAACAAGCTTGTCCAAATATACAGAGACAATAGAAAATATACATAATTTTGTTATATTTTGGCAATAAACTATTTTCATAGCCGAGTATACCATGTACACATCTTTATTTGTTTTCACTTTTTTTTTTAACCTAAAATTGTAAAAGAGGAGTATGATCTAACTCTCTGCATTTAATTACGTGTAAACATTGTAGGTCGATTAATTTTCTCGCGAACAAACTAGATGAGCGATTCGCGAACCAAGCTCGAGCTCGATAAACATTTAAACAAACTGAGACCAAACAAAATGTTGATCTCGAAGCGAGCTCAAATTCAAGTTCGTCTATTTTTAAATGAACGAAACCTATACAATATAAAATTCGGATCGACTCGCATGGATTATAGCCATGCATTATTAATTTATTACCAACTTTGTACTCCTTTGTAAAATGTGATATCAACAAAACCCCCAATATATAAGAAGGAAAAAACAACCTCCGTACGCATCAAGACTGACCAGTCCAATAGTCCATCTTCACCACGATAGATTGATTAGATCCAACCTAGTTCATACATCGCCCCAAAAAAAAACCCAAAAGAAAATCAACGCACAAGATTGAATCTTGGAACCCAAATCGGACGGCCACCATCCCAACCGCGTTCCACAAAGAGACCAACTACGTGCTAATCCGCTCGCCCCCTTACCCTCACAACGTTCTCCCCAAAACCCAAATAAAATCCCAATCCAATCTTCCGCCCCCCCTCACAAATCCCTTCCCCCTCCAAAGATTCAATCTTTAACCCCCAAAGACTCAATCTTTCCCCCCAAAGATTCAATCTTTAGTCCCTTTTCCAATATGCAACCCAACGCCGCCGCCTCCGACACCCAGCCGCCTCCTCCACCGCCCCAAAACCGTCACCCAACCCCTCCTCCGGCGGCCCAACAGCAATGGATGGCGATGCAATACCCGCCGCCGGCGATGGTAATGCAACACCACCACCACATGATGCCGGCGCCGCCTCCTCAGCACTACATGGCGGCGACGGCGCCGGCGTTTCACCCCCATTACGCCTCCCCCCACCACCCCTTTCTCCAGCCCCCGCCGTCGCCGGGACACTACTCCGGCCACCGGTATTCCCGGAACGCCGGCGACGAGAATAAGACGCTCTGGGTTGGGGACTTGACCCATTGGATGGATGAGCAGTATCTCAACAGCTGTTTCTCTTCCCATCAGGCATAAATTTTCTTCCTTTCTTTTTGTGATTAACTGATTGTTGTTTTTAGTTCAGGTTGTCTCTAACAGCTTTTGCTCTGCTTTTTTTTTTGTGTCAAGATTTGATCTTTCTGGGTCAGGTAGTTATTATCAGGTTATAGTGGATTTAGAGTTAAGAAAAGATTTGATCTTTCTGGGTCAGAGTAATTATCTACGTTACCCGGAAACTCCAACGAGGTGGCGTTTCTCGTTTCGGATACACGGAAACTCAGAAACTCCAACTCGGAAACTCGTTTTTACACTAAAAATACCGAGATCTTGTGTTTCCCCGTTTCCGTGTAACATAGGTAATTATATCAGGGTATAGTGGATTGAGAGTTGAAAAAGATTTGATCTTTGTTCTTTTAGTAGTTGGAATTAGGGAGGAAGATTTGGGTGTCTTCTGAATAAAGAACATTGCCTTAAAGTCTTACTTACTGCTATGGGTTCAATCTGTCTGATTAGTGTGAAGATTCAATGATAAGGAGCTAATTAATTATAGTAAAAAAAAATTACTCCGTACCTATTACATACATAGGGAGTAATTGTTGTCTTGGTAGCATTTAATGCAATTACTGTGGTATTTGTGTGTGTTTGCTTTTTGAGATTCCTTCATTCTGTACCCTCTAATGTTGGTATTTGTTTTGTTGGGTCCATCTGAAGGGCTGGGATTTTTTGTTTTGTTGTAATGTAGGTATGGTTACTCTTATCACCAAACATAGCCTTTTTTGGCTAGTTATGGGATTAAGATTGCATTCTTGAATGACTAATGTTTTCTTTTCCTTATCAGGGCCTTTTCCTTGTATGTTTCTTTCCGTTTCCGTTTCCGTTTTCAATAATTGCGAAGATCATTTATGTATAGGGGGTCTTATCCTTTCTGGGAAATTTTATGGACTGTTATATTTTGGTTTACTGTTTTGTGTTGCATTCATGTAGTGGCATTATAAGAATATGAAAGCATTTCTCTTTTTATACTTTTTCACTCCCAATTATGATCAAACAGGCATCCATAGCTCATTCATGTTTAACAGAGAAACTTAGCATTGTCTTAATGATACAAATTATGGGAGCTCTTTCCTTTCCTGGTTTTGTATTGCAGTGTTGGTTTGTGATCTGAACTGTTTTATTGTGTAAATCAGGTTACAAATATTAAGATTATTCGCAACAAGCATACTTGTTTCTCAGAGGGATACGGGTTTGTTGAATTCGATTCGCATTCAACAGCCGACAAAGTCCTCCAAACGTATGCATCTATGTTGATGCCTCACACCGACCAGCCTTTCAGACTGAACTGGGCGTCATTTAGCACCGGGGATAAGCGTATGGACAGCGGCTCTGATCATTCAATCTTTGTTGGAGATCTGGCCGCAGATGTCACTGATGCCATGTTGCACGAGAAGTTTGCAAGTAAGTATAGTTCTGTTAAGGCTGCTAAGGTTGTCATTGATGCCAACACCGGAAGATCAAAAGGTTATGGCTTTGTGAGATTTGGGGATGATAGCGAGAAGACGCAGGCTTTGTCTGAGATGGATGGAGTCTATTGTTCAAGCCGGCCTATGCGACTTGGCGCCGCAACTCCCAAAAAGAACATGGGTTATCAACAAGGTAAAATCTTGTCATGAAATAATTGCATATATGTTCTGTTCTATATGACTTCCTGGTTTGAAGTTTGATGATTTCTTTTCGTCGTTGTCTAACTGTTATCTTCCTATCATCCATTGCTTCTTGCATTATGTTTCTAATCACGCACGGTGAATCTGTGTACTCTACATTGGTGTTTGTCGCCACGAAATACGTTTTGCTATAAAAAAGACATCCTTGCTTTTGTCTAGGTGGCTATTCGGCAAATGGTGGATCGGCACAAGGCTCACAATATGAAGGAGATTCCACAAACACAACAGTGAGTTTTTTCTTTTAGCCCCTTCTGGTTTGCCCTATAGTTTCAATCTTCCTTGATGGGTAAACGGTTCTGAACTGTACTCGTTTTCGTTTCAAATGACTTTGTTGTTCTAGATTTTTGTTGGTGGTCTTGATAAAGATGTCATGGATGAAGATCTTAGGCAGCCTTTCTCTCAGTATGGTGAAATAGTCTCTGTTAAGATTCCTGTTGGGAAAAACTGTGGATTTGTTCAATTTGCTAACAGGTCAGCTTAACATCCTTTCTTGGATGATCACACAATTAAACAAAACATGAAGAAATGCTAAGCCTTGCTTACCTCTCTTATACTTTGTGAACTTGATTATTAGTTCTACGCTTTCGTCTTCAAATCCCGTCTTTCATACGTGTTTTGTAGAAATGATGCTGAAGAGGCCTTACAGAAGTTGAATGGAACTGCAATCGGCAAACAGACTGTTCGTCTTTCCTGGGGACGTAATGTTGCCAATAAGCAGGTAATTAAAGAACACATCTTTCTATTTCACTAAGTTTAGCTTTTAATACTTGATTCTTTTGGTCAAGAAGTTGTTTGGTTCTCTGCACATTACAATCAAATTCCGTCATTTCTAATAGTAAGATCGCTGTTTTTTAGAAATTACACCCTTAAAAGGAAATAGAAAATCCGAATAACACATTAAATTAGCCCTAAATAAATACAATTCAACAAAATAGTTCCATTTTAAGGTGTCTTAGTTTATACGTTAGCTTCTAATCTGGTCCTTTCGGACCTCATCCGCAAGAATGCTCTAGGATAGGTTTCATTTCAATGGAACTTGCCTAATTTCTTTCCTGTATATAAAAAAAAAGGTGTATTAGGTTAGAAAGATGTTTTTTTTTACCATAAAACCACATGTTTAACTAAAAAAAGTGTCATTGTAGAATTGTATTTCGAACAAAATCTCTGCCCCTTCTTTTAGTTATGTGTGTGTGTGTCGTTGGCAGATGAGAAATGGTTACAGAAATCAGTGGAATGGCGGAGGAGGAGGAGGAGGAGGAGCATACTACGGCTACGATGGTGGGTACTACGCTATGCCCCATCCTCACGACCCGAGGATGTACGGATACGCAGCCTACCCGTATCCAAATAACAAGTGATCCGCGGAAGAAATGCTAAAACATACGTCGTTAACTGATCAAATCTAAACGGAAAGAGGTTCGTGATCGACGCCCACCTAGAGCTTAAAATTGTAATGTTCTTTGTAGGCTGTATGGTTTGAGTAGCTAGAGAGAATGATAAGTAGGTGGAAAGCTAAAGCCACATCAGAAGGAAAGAAAAAGAAGAGATTTTGTTTGGAGATGGAACCTGGATTTTGACTGTCCTTGATGATGTACTAGTTTGGTGGATGATGATAGTGTTTGTCTGTGTCGTGTTAGACCTAAATTAAAAAGCATTCATCAAGGATATTTGATAATTATACCATTGTGTTTGCAGGTCAGAGAAGATCAAAATCAAGTTTTTTGTTAACCATGATTTTAGGAACACCATATATCTTACTCTTTAATGTTGTACACTGTATGTGCTAAGAACACAAAGCAACCTAGTATGATGCACACTGAAACTGTCCGAGTCGGAAGTTGATAACGTGAAAATTTACCACTTTCATCGCTTCTTCGTAAGCCTTCCACGAGTATAAAAGCAAGCGCCATCTAATCAACTAGTTCGCGAACATTCCCTCGTTCTTGGAAACACTAGTCGATGATCTTACATTCGCCGATCATCCTGTTTTCGACGAAACCCTTTTCGTACCGACAATCTGAGGTCTCAACAAGGACTTCCGCACCATGACTACCGTATATAAAACTAGACATAAGCTAAGATATAGGGTAAAAAACATAGGGAAGTAGAAACATGTCATGGAGACAAGCAAAGATTTATGGTAAAAAATGAAGAGGTTGATTCGGATAAAAATATCCCTTAAGATACAAACTCTAAACATATAACAATCACTAGATTAAGAGAATGTACGGTTGAGATCCAAAGGGGAAGTTAGATATGGGGAACATGTTTTAAATTGACACGGTGGTATTTTTGTAATTGTAGGGAAGTTTATGGCATAATTGTCCTTTGCCCCCCGCCTGCACTATCGTCCACTTCCGGGAGCCCCAAAACCTTTGAGACTAATCACAAGGTCGCCGCCGACATTCCGATCGAGTTAGCAAGCTCTCAATCGATCGATCGGAGCTCCGCCGACATTCCGATCGGAATTATGTCCAGTTTGACGCTCGGTCTCATGTCGATCAGTCTCGTTGACCTAGAGATTCTCAGGCAGAGCGGAAGTCCTCGATTTTGCTCGATTAGACTTGAAAGTTGAAGTTGCTGAAACCTAGTGGTGGGATCCTGTGTCGGCTAGGTCTTCAGAGGAAGATACACATCGGTCCTTCTAATGAGAATTTCGGGGTTCTGTGTTCATCGGAGCAAATCAAACGGTTCTGGATCACAAGGTGGAGAATACGTCTTTCGATTTGCTTGGCGACAACAAGGTTTCTACGAAGGAAATCATCCCGAAATTGATCTCGATGAAGAAGGAAGGCAAGGCCAAATCCGAGAGTTCGTCTTTCGTGTGCA
The DNA here is from genome assembly GCA_934048045.1 of Polygonum aviculare. Lineage (NCBI taxonomy): Eukaryota > Viridiplantae > Streptophyta > Magnoliopsida > Caryophyllales > Polygonaceae > Polygonum > Polygonum aviculare. The sequence continues at coordinate 29,505,114 of OW204031.1, read as the reverse complement.
CATGGAAGAAAAGGTGGACGAAGCCTTAGCAAATTATAGAAGCCGAATTGAAGAGTTCGGTGATGAAGGTGGATCAGATTCTGGAAGGAGAGGAAAACAGTCGGGAGCCTGAGGAGATCGGAGAGCGTGATGCAGGATTCAGAGGGCTGAGGAAGAAGGTGACGTGGCCGGTGGCCGGAGCTGTCTCGGCAGGGGTGGTTGTGGCGGCGTTAGCTGTGTGCTGTGTTAGGTTCAGCAAGGCGAGCTAAACGGGAAAGGCAAACCACAATAACTTGTTAGCAAGTGATAGTATTATTTTGAGCTTTTTGAGGCTGGATGCCTTTGTTTCTTGTTTTGAATTGAATTTCAAGCATCTATTATTCGTGTGTTTTATTCCCCTTGAAACAGTTGCTTGAATACCAGTTTTGTGAGATTCATCCTTGTTTTTTTGGTATTTTGGTTTGGATTGTGAAATCTTCTGTTGATTATTCAATGGTGGGTACTAGCTATGGTTTGATTAGTTGATGACTCCATCTGTGACAATTGTTTGCAATTTGAATGTTTACTTTAGTGACCAGGAATAACACGAGCTCTCTATTGCCTACCAATCTACGCTAAAGCTTTTGTGGGTTTTGCTGATGCTTAATCAAAATTTATTGATGTTTGTGCCTTATTTGCATCTGATCATAGACAGCATCCCGATTCTTGTAGTCTTACTATGTGAACTTAATCCTAGCGTCATTGAAGAGGGTAGAAAGACGAACTTGTTCTAAATTTAGCATCTAATTCCAAATGCCATTGCCGAAATGATGGTGGGCATGTGCACACGAGGAAGCCTTTTTGCCTCTACGTTCACATATTTGAGTATCATGTTTAGATGTACGTTCACATATAAAGTAGTTGCATTCACGTATTTGAGTATCATGTTCACATATTTTACATGTACGTTCACATATGTAGTAGTTGTGTTCACGTATCTGGGTATCATGTTCACGTATGTTAGATGTACGTTCACATATGAAGTACTTGTGTTCACTTATTTGAGTATCATGTTCATGTATTTAGATGTACGTTCACGTATTTGAGTATAGTGTTCACGTATTTGAATATCATGTTTAGATGTACGTTCACATATAAAGTAGTTGCGTTCACGTATTTGAGTATCATGTTCACGTATTTAAGTATCATGTTCACGTATTTTAGATGTATGTTCACATATGAAGTACTTGTGCTCACGTATTTGAGTATCGTGTTCACGTATTTTAAATGTATGTTCACATATTTTAGATGTCGTTCACATATTTGAGTATAATGTTCACGTATTTTAGATGTGCGTTCACATATTTTAGTATAATGTTCACGTATTTGAGTATCATGCTAAAGTATGTTAGACGTGCGTTCACATATTTGAGTATAATATTCACGTATATTAGACGTGCGTTCACATATGAAGTAGTTGTGTTCACGTATTTTTGACACTTAACACATATATAGTACCGCATACTCACACTATATAGTTGGAAGTGGTGTCAATATAGTAACTTTATAATTTTGCAGTGTGGGGCTAAGTTTTGTAAAATTTACTTTTTACCCATCTCACATTATATCCTTTCAATCCGCCTTTTCTAACACACTGACAATGTCGTTGCTCCCGTTGGATTTATCAACCACCTTTGCCTACTACTTACATACTGCTACTACGCAAAAAAAAAAAAGGGAGTTTAAATTGAATGATTATGATTGTTCATGATTACCTAAACATTACTGCAGATAATCATTGCTCTTCTTGATCATACACTACACAGCGCACATTTGCTCCATTTCCATCTCATGAGTTCTTTTGTAGATCCCTCTTACTGATTAATTAGTTGTATTTTAGCTGAAATTCTCATATATTTAAGGATAATTAGCAGATTAATTAGTTGTTTCGTGTAAGGAGATCAAGAGGAACGAAGGACATATAAGGGTCCCAGTTCAAGGACACAATGAGTTGAACAACAAATGCATAAATCGATCATGAGGTAGCTAGGCCAGTTAAACCCGAATGATTAGGGTATACGTAGGTATGTACCCAATTATATTATGCCAGAGGTACTCAAGGGTTAATCAAAAAAGTTATCTAATTTAGGTCTAGTACAAGAATGTCTATTGATTCAAATCATACAAAATCGTAATGGAATCTAACAATAGTGTGCATAAACTGATACAAGAAAATGAAGTGGGATACAATATCCTCCTTGAGAAATAGGTGCCAATTGCCAACTCTGAAAAGCAAATGTATTTCTTCAAGATGATCTCTAAGAAATGGGCATGTTAGAGATTAGAGATACAGTATATTGTGAAGATCTGCACTAGCAATCATTTGCATTCAGCATAATGCATAAGGATGTATAATACTACGTACGAAAACAGAATGCATAAGGAATCAATCAAGTAATCCAAAGCAAGTGTTGACTACGAGATGGTGTGTTCAGGGGAATGGAAACCAGAAAAGCCTTTCTCCTGTCCTTTGCATTCAGCAGCCAACATTCTATTCTATCTTGTCTATTGTCTTCCTGGGCTCCTCTGTTTGTTCTCTTTAGAGATAGTAAGTAATAAATTTGAAGGACATGCAATCTAAAAGCTTAATAATCTGCCTACATTCACAAACCACCTTTGTTCTACAAGAAAGGAGTGATAACATCCACCAAATGATTAAACCTACATCATGGGTAGCAAAATCAGCAGAGCAAAAGAATCCAGGTAAGATCGAGTTACTTAGTAGAGAACATATATTACCTGTAGCATACCCCATGGAGAGAGTTGCAATGTGGGGTTATCAGGGAGTGAGATGTTAGGACAGGAAATGCTTTATTTCAGCAAAGAGTATATTAATGGCATGACTTGTAAATCAACTTAATTAGAGGGGTAAAAAGGGAAGAGTTTATGTGTGTCTTGGGGAACAAGCTGCTGTCCTTTAGCTTAAATAGGAGAGGGTAACAAATGAGGAATTATCCAGATTTCTGCTAAAAGAATCGGCCTAAAGGCTTGGGCTCTTTGGAGGAGGGTTCTCCACTGAGATTGGCTCCTTTGAGAGTTTTGTCTCTCATTGGAGATATTTTGTATCTCTCTTATCCTATCAATTCCATAAAATTGCTACTGTTTTATTCATTTCTGTCAAAATCCACTCAATCCCTAACTAAATCATCCTCTAGTCTAACAAATTGGTGCTTTCATTGAGAGCTTATCATGGGAGGGTTAGATATGAGGATGAACATGACAGAGAAGAATCGGGAAGAAGTTATGGAGTTCATCCGTAACTGGGTTGATGAAGTATGGGACTTATTTTCTTCATGGCTTTCAAAGGGAAAAAACAGATCAAGGGTTGATTGCGATGATCTTGCAATCCAAGTTGGAATGCTAGGGTCATGTCTGGAAGTGACTAGGGAAGAAATTGAAGAAGAGGAGACTGATGAAAGTGGTTTACAGATCAGGGTAATTGGTATCTACCAAGCCCAAGTGGAGCGTTGGACCTCTGCGCTAGAAGTATATCTCAAGGAGATCGAAGAGGAAGAGTCACTGGGGTCGTTAGAGAAGGCAAACGGCCCAGGAGGAGATGAATTCATCTCTGATGAAGAGTCGATTGGAGATTTTTCAGAAGTGAACATTTCAGAGTTTGAGTTGGAACCTGTGGAGAAGGAGGAATCCGAGTTCATCAAGAGCAGCAACGACGATCTTCGAGGGAAGGCTTTAGCTAATGTCGACGGGTCTCCGCAGAAGGAATCCGACCTCAATGCCGACATTATACGTCTCGGCAACTATCGGGATAGGGCTGAGGGAACGGGACAGGAACCAGGTATCGAAGTCGGGCCGAAATTCGAACACCTCGGACCACCGCCTTGGACGAAAGAGAGAAAGGAGAAAGTCGACATCAGTCCAAGCGCAGACGAGTTCGACTTGACCGACGTTCGTCGGAGTGGGTTTGGCCGAGAAGATGATCTACACTCTCAGAGAAGCGGTTCTATTCCAGGGAAGATAGGCGAGAATCAGGGCCAGACAAGAACGGAAGAGAAGCAAGTGGTCGATTACTATGGGGATTTTTGGCTGAACAAAGAAGAAAGAGCCAGAGATTTCGAGGACATGGTGACGACGGCGGTGCGTGAAGCACGATCGGAAAAGCCATCTGGGTTTTAGGGTTCAATTCGTTTGAACCGGTTTTCTTTCTAACAATGAATAAACAAATTACTGAACCGGTCTGCCAAACTCTGAAGCATGAAATCGAATGGGCCTGGGCCGGTGAACATGGGCCAGCGTGTATGGTAAACAAACATGGGCTTATGAATGGAGAGAAGAGAGCAGCTCAAGGAGGATCAATTGAAAACCCGTTTATTCGTCTCCAATCTGTGCCGTATGAATTGGTCAAATTTCAACCCCCGCCTCAAACGCAAAGTCGACGCCGTCCTCCAATTCACCAGTCGCCGCGGAAACCGCCCGATTTTCCACTGGAGCTTTCATGGTCAGAGCCTATCTCCTCAATTTCTGTTTTCATAGCAGCCGCTAGTCCTGTCCCTCTGCGTGTTAACGACAAGGCATACGCTGCCGGCGACGACTCCGGTGACCTCGAGTTGCATCAAATCTCGTTTTCGGCATCCGCTTGTGATTCTCTATACAGCCTTGAGGACAAGGCTGCTTCGAAGGGGTCGGTAAGGGCCATTATAACTCAAAGGGGATGTTACAGTGATGACTTCATTCTACCAATACTACTGGAACCCCCACCATGGCAACCATCGGATCAGTCGGGGTTTGCTTTCGGTTACAGCCTTGAGGTCAAGGCTAATTTGAAGGGGGAAATCAGGGAAGCTGCAGGGAAGTTACCGTCTCAAAATCATGGAGAGGAAGGGCATTACGTTCTGCCAATACCGCCAGAACCTCCACCACAACTTCCATCGGGTCTGGATTATGGGAATCCTTGTTGTGATCAGTTGGAGCAAGAGAATCAGTCCAGAAACCGAACTCTGAAACTATTCAATGAATTCCCTCGACCTCCAGAGGTCACAAGTGATGAAGAGTTCTCTTGGAATGAAAAGAAAAGGCATAGTTCAATGGTTGAGGAAATTCAGGAAACTCTCCTTCATTTCCAGGATGAGAGGGAGCTAATGATATTTGCTCCTGATGTGGTGCACTTCATTTCTACAGGGGAAGGTGACAGCTCACTAGATAAAGGGGTCTTTAAGTGGTGCTGTTTAATTCACCAAAGCATGGTGTTATCCATTACCCAAGCAAATGCAGCAGCTCAACAGGATTGCAATTTCCACCTTGTGTTCCTAACTGATCCATCCTAGCCTGGTGCATCCATTATGAATTCAACCTTGAGGACAAGGTTGTTTGAAGGGGGTGGCATTGTTAGGACAGGAAATGCTTTATTTCAGCAAAGAGTATATTAATGGCATGACTTGTAAATCAACTTAATTAGAGGGGTAAAAAGGGAAGAGTTTATGTGTGTCTTGGGGAACAAGCTGTTGTCCTTTAGCTTAAATAGGAGAGGGTAACAAATGAGGAATTATCCAGATTTCTGGTAAAAGAATCGGCCTAAAGGCTTGGGCTCTTTGGAGGAGGGTTCTCCACTGAGATTGGCTCCTTTGAGAGTTTTGTCTCTCATTGGAGATATTTTGTATCTCTCTTATCCTATCAATTCCATAAAATTGCTACTGTTTTATTCATTTCTGTCAAAATCCACTCAATCCCTAACTAAATCATCCTCTAGTCTAACATGAGACAGCAGTAACCGTTCATTCAAGCCAAGTCATCCGGGACGAATCCTCGGTCTCTACGGCCATCTTGACCCTGGTGCCCGCAGCCCAAGGGATGAACACGGCCGCATCGACCCTGTCCGCGTCCACCACGAAATCCCGGGAGCCGGGCCTGGGGTAGTAGACTGCCTCAAAGGGCATGTTGTTGGCAGCCAACTGTAGCGCCTGGGCCACCGACTCCGACGGCACTTTCTCGGAATGCAAAGGACAGAAGAAAGGCTTTTCTGTCCTTCAAAGACATGTTCATGTCTTACAATTATCACATAAAACTACTCATCACCTGTTTTTTCATACTTAGTCAAATAAATAGGCTAGCATTACGTTTTTTGAGCATAGGACAGGATTTGGACTAGATGAACAAGGAAGGAAAAAAGTCCCTAAAGAACACAAAAGCTTACCCCATTTGAAGCAAGAACAATGAACTGGTCTTTATCTGTGAGCGTTCTATGTAGAAAATTCAGGACTAAAACCATCAATTCCCATTTCCAGAGCTGCATTCCCCACAGTGTTTTGTTCCTAAGAAATGGAATCGCCAGACTACAGACGAAGGCCGCTACTATTAGAATCAAGCTCAGGAGCTGGATTACCGAGAAGTAGCTGACCTTCATCTTCTTGTATTCGTCGGGGAATTTGTCATCCAAAAACAGACCGTCTTCCTCGATAAAATTCTCGTCGTTTCGGTTAGGGTTTGGGAGCAAACCGGATCTCCGGAGCCATCCCGATCTTCTCTCACCGTCCTCCTTCGGATCCAATAGCCTGGACTTCGTTTTCGTCTTCAATAGCGTCGATTTGTGCTGGAACGACGAGTTCGCGCTACAAGCGAGGACTTCATCCTCCGGCCGAGCACTAGCTCCGGCGGAATTGGCACCGGCTTCGCGGCGCAGAACGAGCTCCCTCTCTCTGAACGGAGCCTTCTCGAAGGCGGTCCTAGGCGTGATTCTCGTTAGGGCTTTCGGAAACCGGCGAGAGATTTTGGCTCTGGCTCTCCAAACCTGATGGAAAAAAAAATAAAACGGGTAAAATGACGATTTTACCCCCGCGTCCTTCAATACTAAAAGGAGACCATTTTTTAATCCTAGCCATCCATCTACCTAATCTAACGACCATTGTTTATTTTTAGTTTATAGGTTAATGTATATTTCCATTTGAACCAATGCCAAAAATGAAACCGTCTTCTTTGAATTTGATCTGATCTACGTCGCCAAACGCAGCCTTTATCTATATTGGATTGATGGTGAAGAAACGCGGCGCCTAGCTATCATTAAATCAATGATCGATAGGATTGCGTTGGCCAATGCATACATTTAATCACACATTTTCCTTAAAACTTTTTCTGCAGTCAAGTATGATAAAAAAAATACAACGTCTATCTTTTTTTTAGTCTCGAACCCGAGACTCTACGAGTGCTCAACCAGTGAGCTAACGCGTCAAACGCTTAAATTATAAGGGTAAGCTTTTTATACTAGCCATCCCACCGTATACCAACCTACGGCCCCATCACAGGAAACCCCACCGGCTTGGCCCTACGGTTTGCATACCCCTGCTTGGCTCTGTGAGTTCGTATACTCCACGATTGGCCCTACGCGCATGGAGGGATTTTTTGAGGGAAAAATACGTACTAGTGATACCTTGGAGGGATTCGAACCTGAGACCTCATTGTCCCAGGGAAATACTCAAACCGCTAGGATGAGACCTCTTTGGTAAGGTATGGTACTCTGGTCACTAAATTGGACTGGTATAATATATTTTTAATTCTAATTTTTTATTTTTTATACATACTCGTAATCAGTGACGAATCTAGGGGGGCATGAGGGGGGCCGTGCCCCCCCTCCCGTCGGGTTAATTTTCGGTATATATATGTAATGTTTGATTAAATATTAATATATTTTAATTAAATTTGTATTAAAATGACATGAAAATCAACTAGTCTAGATGGTTTCTTGCTTAATTTTGGTTTAACTCCACCAAGGTTCAAATCCCCATAGCACCATTTTGCTTTTTTATTCAAATTTTTTTGGTATAAGAGCTTTATTATTCAAATTTAATGCATTTCTCTCAAAATTTTGTTTATAAACTAGCTATTTACTGCATAAATTAGATTTCATACATACCGTAATTTTTTTTTTTTGAAAAACAAGTACCTATTTTATTACTATTTAAGAGTATTGAGTAGCTAAATTTATCGATTATTCTTGAATCATTGGATCTCGTACACGAGTTGGGCGGCTGTGCCCCCTTTAAATCCGTTCTGCGTTCGTCACTGCTCGTAATAATTAGCACTTCATTTAGCACACCTTTGAAAACGTAACACATAGCACCAAAAAAAACAATATCTTACACTGATCATGATCATACATTTGCTATTTAGCTTGCAAAAATCAAGCTACGACGGCTGAAAAATAAACTTATAGATAAAGTACGTTATTCTCACTTGCAAAATTTGAACTTGGTTTTATCTATATTTTGTAACATGTTGTATATAGCTAAAATCAAGTCGCCCTCTTTTCCCAAACACAGTAGTTGTTGGCAGAGATGGCCAATTGAAACTCCGGCGGAATACGACCATTTCCGACGTCAAGCCTCGGCCCTACCTTCACGATTATCCTGCCGCCGACCATGGCCATGTACATGTCAGCATCGGCTGCGATTATAGCGACATCACTCGTCTCCGTTATACCGTTCCTCCTCCTCACCGCCACCAAGGTCGCCACCTCTCTTCCGAGTGGTCCAAACAGGTGATCATAGAACTGCAAAACATCATAACTATGTTACCCAGAAGCTCTAAGGACACACAATGGTTGGACAAAATTTTGGCCTTAGATTAAAGAAATATTAAAAAGGAAGAAAGTGGATGAGAGAGAGACAATTTTGGTCATGGTGATGGCCAATATTTTTGTTTGGTCTTTCATTGTGAGCTTGACAAGTGTCTAGCATAGACTAAAGTAAAACATTTTGGATAAAAAGGAAAATATAAAATATAAGAAAGTTGTTATTAACTTATTATTATAATTCTATGGCCAAATATTTTGGCCTACCATTAATAGTACTCTAATAAGATAGCGTTTTTCGTTTCCGTTTCAAACTGGAAGCAGAAACTCGAAACTCATGTCACAAATGATAATAATTAGGCTTCGTTTGGCTGGACAGGTAGCGGAGAAAGGAAACAGGAAAATACTAGCATGTTAAGAGTGCTGGATTCCGCTAGCATTTTCCTAGGGTCGAAAAGAGTCTGTACTTGAATTGATTAAGGTCAATTACGTACAATGCAAGGGTACCCGGGATGGGTGAGAATGTAGGCGTAGCCGAGCATGACTTTGTCGGCTGGAAACGGCCACCGTCGTTGACTTGAGCCGGTGTCGTGGTTATCGATAAATGTGACAGCGTTCCTCGGGGCGACTCCAATCAGTCCAGGTGGTTTCCCGTTGCGGTCTCTCATCCTCCACCACTCGTTCCCCACCGCCGCCTGCAATATCCCCTTTGTAGTGAAATCAAAGGCCGCGATTTTCCCACCGGCGTCCTGACTCCACCGGAGCAAGTTGTACCTATTAAATCACAATTCACAAGTACACAACAAATACATGTTACGTACCATTAAATATTAGCTAGGTTTTGTACAACATTTGGACCGGCCCATTGCAATATACATGTTATATTATGAGTGAGGTTGATTTCGGTGAATTTTTTTTTTATCCTCTAAGCTGAAAACATGAACAACAGGAAATAATATGTGAACGAAATCAATTTTTATTATGGATCGTATTATCACGTGCAATAACACAATTTTTTAATATCGTGTGTTATGGACAAGATTACTACACATAATAACACAAAATCACAAACATTTTTTAGAATTCATCTGTTTTTGGTTCACGTAGATCTATTTTATGTTCACGTCTTTCTATTTCATATTCACGGTTTACAAGTTACACGTTAATTAAATTTTTTATTTGATTCAAATCCCTCTATTAATGCTACAAAAAAGGTTGACCAACTAGGTTCATAACAAAAACATATACATACCTATGAGAATCCTGATTGTAGGCAGGCTTGCCACCTTCACCAACCACAATAGGATCCCAAACCTCCCCGACGGCGAACTCCGGCGACGTGTTCCCCATATAGACCCTCATGATTCCGGCGGAGTATCCCTTGGCGAAGTCAAACCTCCACCCATCAAACCCGACGTCGTTTTTGAGCCAGTTCATCCAGTCTGAAAGCTCTCTCTGTACCCTAGGGTTAAGGTGGTCAATATCCGGGGCAGGGTCATAGCCGGCCCCGGTGTCTAGGTTTCCGGTGCCATCGGAGTACTTGATGTCGTCCCTACAAATGTAGGATGGGCCCCAGTCGAGCCGCCCGTCGCCCGAGCCTCCCTTGAAGATGCACCATATCCCTCTAGCGTCTTTCTCGGCCGCCGTCCGGTGGTTGATCACGACGTCGGCTATCGCCTTTATTCCTCTCCGGTGAAGGGCTCCGATTAGGGTTTTTAGCTGGACGGAGTTTCCGTACCGGGAGGAATCCAAGTCGTATAGTTTTCCCGGCATGTAACCTGCACGATTAATTAGTTTTTTTTGGTAGAAGGAGAGACGACACGATTAATTAGTTTAATTTACATAGATTTAGTTTTATATATTTAGGGTTAAAATACAAGCAAAAAGGCTACAAAACTGTACACCCATGCAAACTAACCGTACAAAATTACATGGATTCGAGTTTGCATGATAACGTCAAAACTAACTATATGCATATGCTCACGTTTACGAGGCAAAAAAGTTACGTTGACAGTCTAATTGAGCTACGTAGCCTAACTTGCTCGCCGGTGTGCTTAATATTAATTATGACAATGTATTAATTGATATCGATCTAATGAGTTTAAAACCATACACATGTATAAGCTCAAAAGTTTTAAACCAGTTATGTACGTGTATATATATGATAATTAATCAAACAAATTAGCAATACGTTAATGGTTGAAAATGAATGATATGTATGATGTATAAACGTAACGTACTAGATAATTTTGTAGTACAAAATCAATTATGAACCTTGAGGAGAGGCAGATTGGGAAGGAGGAGGAAGCCAGACATGAGTAATTCCAGCTCGTGCAATTGAATCAACTTGAGCCATTAACGAATTGTAGAGCCCTTCTGCCTTGTTGCATGACTCCCAATTGAACCCCTACATATACATACATAATCCCAAAACCAGGCCCGTAGCTTAGGGAGTGCAAACAGCCCCCTTGCACAGGGCCCCCGAAAAAAAAAAGCCCAAATAGGGCCCCAAAAAAAGGCCCATGTAGAGAAATGAAAAAAAAAAAACAATTGATGTGGAAAAGCCGTAAAAAAAAACCAAAAAGATTCTAGCTTTGAAGTGGTAAAGCCCAAATTGGGCCCCCAAAAAAAGGCCCATAAGTCCTAAATTTTAGTTTCAGATTGTTCTACATGTGACTCTTCTTTTTTTTTTTTTTCATTCTTGTTGTTTCAATTTTTTTACTTAATTATTTAAGGTCCCATATTCCTATTGTTTATTTGTATGATAAAATTTTCTTCAGCTCGTTACTTTTCTGAATATTTGTTTTATAATTTTTTGTAAAATTGTATTATGATTAATAATAGATTAATAATTTTGAAAATTTACTAATAAAATTAACAAAAAAAAATGAAAAAAACTGTACTTAATTGAAGTTGAATAACTATAAAAAAATTTACACAGGGCCCCCAAAAGTTATGCTACGGCCCTGCCCAAAACGTGTAACAAAATGTATATAACGTTATGACTATAGTTGATCTTACGGATCGATCGAAACCCGCATGTATATACCTGAAGCAGAACAGTTGAAGCATAAACATTGAGTGTGAAACAAAAGGACAAGACAACAATACAAGCAAAATACTTCATTTTGGTAGATTAATACCAATGATTTCTAAATGCAACGAAAATGATTAGTGTATTGTAATGAGACTGAATTATCTAAATGGGAAGATGTGTTTTGGAATGGGTTTGTATGTAGCAATGGGTACGTGATATGTGGGTATATATAGGAGCCATGCACTTCAATTTATTGTTGTTACATACCCATAAGAAAAATTTATTGTTGTTACATGGAAATAACACGTAATGTCTTACGTGTAGCATGTACGTGTAATAGGCCAGGAATCCCACTGATGCCGTTCTTACACGTGTGCATGGGAGATATGTCATACTATAATGTATATCGTTTATTAATTTTAACGGATCAGGATGTTATTCGGTTGAGTTTATAGATATGAAGATAATCGGTTAAAATGAGTTGGGACTTACCTTTTTTTGACTTGCATGGAGGCTAGGTACGTATATTCAAACTTCAAAACGAACGGGCAAAAACTGAAATCTACATCGTCATGGTGGGCAAGGGTTGACCACGGTCAACACAAATTTGGATAAGCTTATTCGTCTTAAATGGCTATCGGGCCATGTCTATTTGGTAACCCTATCCGAGCAGCCTACCAATACCATGCCTTGTTTTTTCTTTTTTAGTGGATGACCTTATGACCTAGTGACACTATTGTTAATATGCCTTAAATCTAAATCGCACACTGCGACAGACAGTACGGGGATCTCGTTGCCCGGTCAGTGAGTCAGGGGGTCCAGTGGGGCGACACACTTCCTGACCGGAGGGTGGAGTAGCCCCCGGGTCAAACACTATACTATGTTTTCTGTTTTATAGGTCCGTCGCAATCTGTTTGAGTCTGCGACCCATATTTGTAATTAGGGTTTCTTAAGTCTCTCTAAAAGCTCACAAAATACCTAGAGCACTGTAATCCGAATTTTGTCTTCCATAATAATATATTGCTTCTCGTCCCTTCGACATATGATTCTCATTCGATCTCTCGTTACAACAAATATAGTATTGCGAAATGAAGTTTCGCATTCAATTCTTACCTCGTCTGCTTTTTTACTTGGGTGGATATATAATCATGTTTCATCTTCCATTCTTCAACATAATTGAATCGATTGTCGTCGTAAATCGGTTATCTGGTTTTGTGATCCTTATCGATTGGGTCATAAACCCTATACATATGGCATAATAGTGGTGTAGTATTAGTGGAAGGAGGTATATACGAGAGGATATGTTGGGAGGTTTGGGATTCGATCGATCTATACCTCCACCGTTTTTCCACTTGGATGACAGATCACGTGATGAAAAAAGGAAGAAACGGGGGATCTTAACCTATATTTAATTGGATTGAGTTGATCGACACAAAACAGTTTACCTCAGTCGTGATCTTTACCGACCGATCGACTAGATCACAGGCTTAGAGTTCGCTATCAAAAATAGGTTCTTTGTCATAAAAAAGACCACCCTTGTTACAACAAAACGATGAACAATTAAACATAGCTAAAAGTTGTGCCCGAACAGAATTGGAAGGGTCCCTTAAGCGTTTGTTCAGGAGGTTCGAAGTTCGAATCTCACTGGCGGCGTGTATGGAAAAAACAGAATTGGAAGGGTCACCCCCAGCAATGGGCCTCTACAGTACCCGGTCCGGACGTAGATTGACTAATTGAACCGGGCGAGAGATAAAAAAAAAAGTTGTGCCCGAACATGAATGATGAATGTGCGAGAGTTGACCACGGTCAAACTAAAGTTGGCTAAGCGACCTAAGCCCATTTGTCCACTTTTGTTTTCAGTCTAAATAAGCCCATCTGTCTTGAATGGGCATTGGGCTCTGCCATGTCTATTTGGCAACCCTATCCTAATAGTCTACCAACACCATACTTTTTTCTTTTTTTTTTTTCGGGTTGAGACACCATACTTTGTTTTTAGTAAATTGGTTCCAACATCCTTGTGATCTTGACAATTCTTTTGTATAAATCACATGTGTATCAAAAAGTAAAAATACTTTTTTGACAACAAAAGGAATTGTTAAGACTAGAGGGGTACCAAAAAGAATTTTCCTTTGTTTTTTGAGCACATGTACTTGACAATATTTGTTGTTAAATCTCGAACCTATGAACAGCAGACAAGAATCACAGACTAGATATTAATTGGTTTATACTGACTAACTCGATCAATCAGAAAGAGAAATGATTAAATTCGTTTTTTCATCCAAGTAAAAGAACAAAGATAAAGATTAAATTTCAGATCTCACGATATTTTTTATGATTATATCACTCTTTTGAACATAGTTAAAAATTATACCTTAATAAACTTTTTTATTAAGTGATTTATTCATAAATTTATCCTACCTCCTTTTTGGAAAACAAAAGATAATTTAAGCTCTGTTTTCATTCCCCTGTTTTTTTTTATGTAACCTTGCATTTGCTCAATTCACCATAACTAACATTTTAGATGTGTCAATTTAACAAATATATTGGAGTATTGGACAGTGATTCGATCAATGACTAAGAAAACAAGTGATATGATCAAAGAAATAGCATGTAATTAATCTGAAACTTTTCATTCAGACAAGTAAAACAAGTACGTAGTACATTATAAACCACTTAATCTCAAAGAGCTAGGTTAAATCATGTGCCAATTACATAATATTAGGCACATACAACAACAATAATGTAGCACATTAACACAGTACCAATCAGCAATTCAACAATTTGAATCACGAGTGTGATCCAAGCTCCTTCCTGGACTGCTGAGCACTCTTCTTCTCCCACACACAATAGTTATTTCCCGACGTCGCAACCTTAAAACCCGTCGGAATTAGGTTTCCAACATCGGCTCTGGTGCCTAGCTTAACCATCACTCTTTCTCCGATCATCGCCACGTACATGTCAGCATCCGCCGCCAATATGTTGACATCACTCGTCTCCGTCACCCCGTTCCTCTTCCTCACGGCGACTAGGTTCGAAATCTCTTGCCCTAATCCCCAATCGAAGAAATGGTCGTAGAACTACAAAATCAAAGCGAATAATAAGTCTTATATCCAAAGTTTGAAAATAGAATGTTTATTACATAGACTCCCATTTTTTATCTCGTTGTCAATTGATTTTAAGATAAAGAACATTGACGTGTATATTGGGCGGGCCCTAATCACATAATGTGAAATTGAAATTAAGGTCAATTTACTTACAATGGTAGGGTGTCCAGGGTGAGTGAGGATGTAGGCGTAGCCGAGCATGACTTTATCGGAAGGAAAGGGCCAATAACGTTGAGTCGAACCGGTGTCGTGGTTGTCGATGAACGTGACGGCATTTCCAGGGGCGATTCCAATTAGGCCCGCGGGCTTTCCATTCGAGTCTTTCATCCTCCCCCACTCGTTTTGCACGGCGGCCTGGAGGATTCCCTTTGTTGTGAAGTCGAATGCCGTGATCGCCCCACCAGAGCTCTGGGCCCAGTGGAGCAAATTATTCCTATAAACACCGTGGTAAAAATTTTCATAAGTATCTATCAATATATATTATAAAAGCCGATTGTTTTTGAGACATCATGTTGATTCTAATAATTTAAAACTCACCTATGATTGTCCTGGTTAT
This sequence comes from Polygonum aviculare, assembly GCA_934048045.1. Taxonomy (NCBI): domain Eukaryota; kingdom Viridiplantae; phylum Streptophyta; class Magnoliopsida; order Caryophyllales; family Polygonaceae; genus Polygonum; species Polygonum aviculare. The sequence continues at coordinate 29,489,881 of OW204031.1, read as the reverse complement.
AGGCCGGTTTGCCGCCATCGGCATACTGCATGGGATCCCACACCTCGCCGACTGCAAACTCCGGCGAGGTGTTCTGCATGTAAATCTTCATGACACTACCCGCATATCCTTTCGCGAAGTCGAACCTCCACCCATCGAACCCGACATCATTTTTGAGCCAATTCATCCAGTCTGAAAGCTCTTTCTGAACCCTAGGGTTAAGGTGGTCGATGTCAGGGGCCGCGTCATACGCAGCACCACTATCGAGGTTGCCCGTGCCATCGGAGTAGGCGGTGTCGTCCCGACAAATGAGGTTAGGACCCCAATTAAGGCGGTCGTCGGAGGTGCCGCCTTGGAAGATGCACCAAATTCCCCTAGAGTCCTTTTGGGCGGCGGTCCGGTGGTTGATGACGACGTCGGCCACCGCTTTTATGCCTTTCTGGTGGAGGGCTCCGATTAGGGACTTTAGTTGGCCGGAGTTTCCGTATTTTGAGGAGTCTAGGTCGTATAGTTTTCCCGGTAAGTAGCCTGTACAAAGAAATTAGTTAGTTGGTTAGTTAGTTATAGGGATTAGGCCTAGTAAGTAATTTGCATATAGTCTCGATCAGTTTTCTACCTACATATATGATAATTTAAATATAAACCTTTATGAGATAATATAATATGATTTTTTTAATATATTCTCATGACATAATATATAAGTTAATATGTCACCTCCCACTTGAGTTTGTTTATTTATTTTGTTGTTAAAAAGTAACGATATGCAACAGAAACTCTTTGTACAATTATACATCGATTCATGAGTGGGGTTATCCCCTCCTTGAGTACTACTTAACCTTTTTTAATGATTAATAAAACGCTCTCTTGAGAAGCCGGAGACTACCATCTCTCCTTCGACAAAAAAAATTATACATCGATTCATTCGGGCATATAATAGTATACCTAATACTTTTTGTAGTGTGAACCATTTGGATCCATGTAGCCTAGCTTATTCGTACTAGAGGTAAGATAAAATTCTCTTATAGGTTCTAAATCCTACAAATTTGGGGAAAATGAGAACATATAGAGTTTGGTATAAGCCTATAAGGTATATGTAGTTTACGCGCGCACCTTGAGGAGAAACCGATTGCGAAGGAGGCGGAAGCCAAACATGAGTGACTCCGGCGGAAGCAAGTGCATCAACTTGGCTCATTAGCGAGTTGTACAACCCGCCTGCCTTGTTGCATGACTCCCAATTGAACCCCTGCAATTAACATGTATCTCATTTACGATTCAATCATCATATAGCTCGGATCAGATACTTCCTAACCCTTTTCGAGCGACTTTTTCCTATATCAATCTCTACATATATGCTATCAGAAGAATCCTAATTCGAAGAATATTTGACCAACATGTAAGAATCTAACGAAATATTCGCACATTGATTGAGTTGATTTGATTCGAGTTACCTGAAACAAGATGGCGGAAGATGAGAAGTGGACAAGTAGGGACAAAGAGAGGCAGAAGAAAGAGGAAAGAAGAGAAGTTGAGAGCTTCATTTTGATTGATCGATCTTTAAATTGGTCGAGTTGAGTGTGTTTTGGATGAGTAAAGGAAGATGTGTAGGTGGGCATATATATAGTTGTACCTTGTGTGTGGAGGAACGTAACCGTGTACATGACATGCCCTTTGGATAAGGTATACAAATACAATTGATCTTAACTTTATTGTCATTCATTTAGGATAGTTGCAAATTTAATTGGCATGTATATACAAGTTCCTTTTCCCAATATAACTAATTGTTTTGCAATGCCAAATACGTTTCCTTCAAGTAAGAAGTTTGTAACCGATAAGCTGGTTGATATAATTAAATGTCCTTTTTCAGCCTCCGGACATATAGTCATGCGGTTAAACCTACAAGCGTAGTATCCAGAGGTCACCGATTCGACTCTTATGAGCAGTATCCTCAACCATAAAAAATGGGGTTAAAACATATCCAGCCCCCCGAACTTACACAAATTTGTTACTTAGACACCCCACCTTTGATTTGGACCTATTGAGCACCTAAACTTATATTTTTTGACCTATTGAATACCTGCTTGCTGATGTGTGTAAAAAAAATTGCCAACGTGGCGCCACGTGTATGCCACGTCATTATTTTTTATTAAAAAAAAGAAAAACAATAAGAAAAATGAGATAAAAATGTATATTCTGTTTTTGTATTTTTTTTGCTAATTATTCTGTTTTTGTATCTTGATTCTTGTGTTTATGTATTTGAATTTTGTGTTGAAAATTTTATAAGAAAGAAAAAGAAAAAGAAAAAGAAATATAAAGGTAAATCTAAATCTAAATTTTCCGCCGCCTCACATTCACGGCCGCCCACCCGGGGTTCCGGCAGGCCCAGGCTGCCCAGCCCTCCCAGAACGCGGCCGAGTGCGCCCACGCGCGGTACTCTGTGTGCGAACCCTCCCTGGTCCACGTGGCCATCACCCTCGACGCCGAGTACCTGCGGGGCTCGGTGGCCGCCGTCTACTCGGTCCAGCACTCCCTCTGCCCCGACAACGACTTCTTCCACTTCGTGGTGTCGGAGACGGACCTCGAAACCCTAGTCCGCGTCCGGCGCGTCATCTACCTGGACTCCGACCTGGTGGTGGTCGACGACATCGCCAAGCTCTGGCGGACCAACCTGGGCTCCTGAACCATCGGCACTAAGCGCTGGAGGCGGGTCGGATACACCGTAGGATCGAAAGGTGGCCGCAGAAGGGTGGCCGCAGGATCTACACCAACGCCGTCAGGAACGTCCTCTTCCGCCAAGCCCAATAACCAATCCCGCTACTCCGACCAAAATTTAGATTTAGATTTATATTTCTTTTTCTTTTTCTTTTTCTTATAAAATTTTCAACACCAAATTCAAATACATAAACACAAGATACAAAAACAGAATAGTTAGCAGCAAAAAAAAAGTATACAAAAACAGAATATACATTTTTATCTCATTTTTCTTTTTGTTTTTCTTTTTTTTTAATAAAAAATAATGACGTGGCATACACGTGGCGCCACATTGGCACTTTCTTTTACCCACGTCAGCAAACAGGTGTTCAATAGGTCAAAAATATATAAGTTCAGGTACTCAATAGGTCCAAATCAAAGGTCGGGTGTCTAAGTGACAAATTTGTGTAAGTTCAGGGGGCTGGATATGTTTTAAGCCATAAAAAATGTCCCTTTTGCAATCAATCATGTGGATCCGGTTAGATGGATTTTTGTCGTTCTTATATCTCTGTATATTGTGTCAATCATTATAAGAAGTTTGAAGGTCATGTTTGTTTCTCAAAAGAAAAGAAAAAAGTTCATGTTTTGTTATCTAATTAGCTAGATTGTCAATCTTTCACACCTATAAGGTATATTATGTTAGGAACTTAGAATGCTTCCAATTCTTTCACATTCACTATTGCTATATCATAATGTGAACCGGCCACTTATTTAGTGGACAATCATTCACATTCATTTGTACGTCGCAAGCTGGTTGGTCTAGTAATATTTGTGGTGATAGCTAGTTGTCAAATCTCATATCGGAATATTTAAGTTTGAATTCTCTTAATTTTGTTGAATCGACTATGAGTAAGTATTTCGAATTCTTCTAACGTTGTTAACTCCATTGTAGACATCTAAATAATTTAATAAGCATGATTAATTAATACATTATAAGTATTAATAAGGCCGGGTTCAACTATGCTCCTATCAAATGGAAGTATCATGTTTATCAAAAAAAAATATTATTTCCCTTTCATTTCTTCGAGGTGACATCTATTGAGAAGGTGGACAAGTGAATGGCTAGTGAAGTGATCAAGCTCTTATTCACATATCCATCCCTATCATCAAATTTATGATACTTTGCAGATTGAGATTTGCCTACATCCTACGTACACTTGCATCTACACCTCATTGAACTAAACTGATATTTCCTCCACAAGGGTTATGCCTCTTATCCGATCCAATCATCCCATGTCATCATCCATAATAAATAAATAAATGTTATTAGTGATTGACTAAAAAAATTGGTTATCAAAACAAAATAATTGTAATTCTCCTTTTTTTTTTTCAAGTTTCATTTTTCTGTCTTCAATTATACTTATCATGATATTATTCAAGGATCAAAATGGGATTTTGATCATCATCGCCGATACCATCCCCTCTCTTCTCAATTTCTTCTTCTTTTACTCATTTAAATATTTTTTTATTACATGACCAGATTTTTGATCTACCATTATGTATGCGCATATCTCATACATTAAACAAGGCTATAATAGTCTTCACCAAGGCTCGATCTTTTATAAGGATTAGTAAAATCATTGGGTATGGTATCTTCGATTTAAAGTTTTATAAAATCGATAAATCCGTGTCTTGTTAATGTCATTAATAACAACCTTACAAAATCAAAATGACATAAATCACAACCTCTCGAACTTCAACAATTTCACCGCACCCGAAGTACTTCGTGTATTTTACAGAGACCACCGTCGTTTATCGCGCGATTTAAACGACGATTAGGGTTTCATAATCGCGTAGCTAATCATATTGTCATCTATCGTCGATATCATCCACATTGGGCTGATACTTGGGCCAAGCTGAATGCTGACATGCTCACCGGCCTTCTTGGCAACCGGACCCATAAAGAAACCGCCCCCAAATCCATGCAAGAAGACGTCATTATGAAGTCACTACATGCAATTGGTCTAATCCAAACGTACTGACAATGTTAGAAGGCCGCAAAAGAAAGAAGATGAAACGGATAGGCACCTGCCATCTAACTGCCTATTCTATCTAACCCGCCCACTAGCCCCACACTTTCACTCCATCTATTTATGGGAACTTTGCATTTGGTGTCCTTATGTTTAAGATTATTTTACTTGGTGTTTTATGATCAAGTTGTAGTGAGATTTGATTCTTAAAATACTCGAATTTATTAAGAGTTTATTTCGATTTGAGCTTTCAAATAATCGGAATTTTAAGGAGCTTTGACGGTACACTTTGGTGTCCTAATTTGTGGTTTTCTGGTATGTCTGGTTATCTCGTTGTTGTTTTTTTGGACGTCCCCTTTGCGTATAGGCACCCATCTCGACCCTCTAGATTTTTCCCTACGGGGAATTACATTAGCATAATGTTGTTGCTGTTAAGGGTATACTGAGAGCTTGTTTGCCTTCTTCGTATCACATCCAAAATCCAATAGTTAATCTACCATCTAGTTTCTCCTTAATAATATTGTGAGTCGAGTCATACATGGACCGTGCCTAAACAAGCCCATTTGATCCATGTCTGGGTATCATAAGGATCCATTATCGACCAAGATTATAGATCAAACAAATTCAAAACTTTAGGAATATTAATTGAAAAAAAATAATTATGAGATACTCACCAAAATACCCTTAAACTCATGAGCATCAACCTAAATTTTCATATTTATATTTTAAGTTTTACGTAATGATACTTTATCTGTTATATGACATTTATATTTATTTTTTTCCTATAAAATGCTTAAAACCTAGAATCACTCATGTGAAAACTGAGAAAAAACTATAGTTGTCCGATCTGAAAAAATATAATAGTCCAAATGACACCCATATTTAAATTGAATAATTTGGCACAAGTTAGTTTTATTCCGCCAAAAAGATTGGCACATATGTGTGGCTATGTAAATTTTGACAAGGCAAGAGTAGTTGATCTGCAAAGCCTTTCAATTGCGTGGTTCATTGCTATAAACTCTAGAATATAAACAATCATCTCGGACAACTCATTAAAATTGCACATCTTGTATTTTTCTTTAATATTGCTATTAATATGTAAAATTATGTATCTAATAATACTCTGTTCCATTTTATTTGTCCTCTTTCTTTTGTAAACAATAAAGAAAAATAGATAAACAAAATATTCCCACCATTAAGTAAAAGAATAGTGTTAGAATTTGTCAGAAAAATTAAGTAAATAGAAATATTCTCAATCTTGTTAAGAAAATTATTTTTTAATGGATAAAATAATATATAAAAATATGATAAAACATCTAAAATTGATAAAAATATGTATTAATAACCCAATAAAACTAAAATTTTGTTTCTTTGATAAACAAATTAAGGGCTTGCTAGTAGAAAGTATTTTTTTTGCAAAAAATATAATTTTTTTTGCAAAAAATATAATTTTTTTACCTTAATATTTATAAAAAGTAACTAAATTTCATATATTTTGAGATATAAAAAATAGACTTTCTAAAAAATATATATATTTTTTATACAAAAGTATAGCAAGGTCTAAATTTGGTTTTTTTTTTTTTGGTCGAATCTAAATTTGGTTTCTTGATAAACAGAAGAAGTTTGGTGGGAGGCGTGTTTGGTTTGCACTCTTGACCGCCACCTTGTCGGGGCAGTTATTGCACTGCTTTCATTCATTCACCTCCCCTCTACGAATTCTGCGTATATCCCATTTTCCATCTCACTTCCATTATTTGGTTGGTTCGAGAAAATATCATTCATCGACCCAAATTTGTTGCAGAGCTGAGCTTGGACTAGAATTCTTCCGATTGTAGAAACCATCAATGGCGGGGTCAAATCAGATGAAGACCGAAGCTTTGATGGACCAGATGAAGGCCCACTTGGCCACCGACGCCGGAAAAGAGCTTTCAAAGAAGTTAGGGCTCGTTTACGAAATCCATGTCTCACCAAAGGTTCAATCTTTTTCCCCCTTTTCAGAAAAAAGTTTGACTCTTTTTAGGGTTTTGATTTGGGGGTTTTTGTTTGTCGGCAGAAAATGGGGATTGATGAGGTCGTCTACACCGTTGATTTGAAGAAGGGCGAAGTTAAGAAAGGTTAGGGTTTTGGCTAATCGATTTTCTAGGGCTCAGATCTGTTTTTGAGTGTTTGGCTGATTTTGGGTTTGGATTTTGTAGGGGTTTATGAGGATGGTAAGCCTGATGCAATTTTTACATCCAAGGATGATGATTTCTACAAGATTGCTACTGGTGGCATGAATCCTCAGATGGCTTTCATGAGGTGTTCTTTCTCATCTCTTGCTCTGTGTTTTATGGCTGATTAGGTGGCTTGTTTTGTTCAATTTCCCCATATTAATTCTCAAATCTTTGTTAACATATTGGTGTGGTAGACTTAGCTTTCTGATGTGAGTAGATGATTAGTATAAGTGTGAAGAAAGTGTGTCTAAATTGATTTGGTCAATGTGAAAAAAGGACATTTTTTTTGTTGTTGTTGATTATGGAAAGTGATCAGTGAAGAGATCGGATGTAAACGGTCGAGAAGAATTCGGCCTTGCTCGTTGATAGATTTTCTATGTTTCTAATTATGCAGAGGTGTATTGAAGATCAAACCTGATTTGATCGTACTTGTTAGTTATTCACAGATCTCTGCTAACATATTATAGTTCACTGTAATCGTCAAGATTGGTGAGCAACCGAGCACAACCTTTGTTAACATATCACAGATTAGCTTTCTGATGCCAGTAGAAGATTAGTATAAGTGTAAAGAAAGTATGTCAAAGTTGATTTGGTCAAAATGGAAAAAAGGACAGTTTTTTTGTTGTTGTTGATTATGGAAAGTGATCAGTGAGAGATCGGATGTAAACGGTCGAGAAGAATTCGGCCTTGATCGTTGATAGATTTTCTGTATTTGATAGTTATTCACAGATCTCTGCTAACATATTATGGTTCAGTATAATCGTCAAGATTGGTGAGCGACTGAGCACGGCTTTTTTAATTAAGACTTGCTTTCTGGTGTAGCTGAAGTGTGTTGAAACTTGAAAGTATTCCCTATCAGTTTTTTTCCCCTGAGATTGGATATAAAAGGTATGGAATTTGGCATTGGATTGATGATAGATGTTCGATTGTTGTAATTATGCAGAGGTGCATTGAAGATCAAAGGAAGCATAAGCGCGGCTCAGAAATTTACCCCGGACATCTTCCCGAAGCCATCCAAGATGTGAGGAGATCAAAGGAGGAACAAAGCTTTTCGCATTCAGGGTACTTATATCAGATGCTTGCTATAGGCTGTATGAAATTTAATTGTGTGATATAGTGAGCTAGGGAAACTTCAAAGATCTTAAGCCATATAAACTTTATATACTTGATGAACGCGCACGTCGTTTCCCCATTACTATCTTTCAGCTTCTAATAAACAGGCATGAACTGCTCCAGCTTCGTCACTCGCCTTTTATTGTGTTTTAATCTTTCTAATTAAGAGCCTTCCACTTAAGGAATTTTAGCAGTTGTCTTGCTTAGGCCATATGCTTATTTCTAGGTCATCATTGATGGAGAATTGTGCTTGAAAAGCCAAATGTATAAGCCTCAGAAAGCTTTCTTAGGCTTAGAAATTGATCTATGTTTGGTACACCAAACTTTCCTTTCCATGTGCAACATTTGGCTTTGTGACAGACTGCCTTTGAAAGGGAAAGTTCTGCACTTAAATGGTGATCAAATCAAGATAGCAACAACTTGTAATCTTCTCCTTCAGCTTTCCTAAAGAAGAAATTTTGGATGCTAAACACTTTGCTCATAGACTAAAACAATTAGAAAGGAATCTTCTGAGATCTCCACCTTTTTGGAGATTCTCTGAAGTGAAGTTCTACTAACAAGTTCTACTGATCTTTCTAAGACTGAAAGAAAAGCAAAATGCAGGCTCTTGTGCTGCCTTTAGCTGGTCTCTATTCTTTCCAAAACCTCGTCGGAAGACCTTGCATTGGCACCGGAAACGGACTATACTGAACCCCGGTTTCTGACCCGACCGCTTCCCATCTGTAACCAAAACATACACAAAAACAACCACATTAGAGCAAGAAACAGCAGAAAGCACACAAGTAATCACACCTAGGACTGGACTGATATAGGACCTGAACTTGGTGACAAGATGGTGGGTCATGACAAGCATCTCTAACTTGGCAAGCTTATTCCCGGGACAAGCGTGAACTCCGCTTCCGAATGGCATGTAAGTACTGGGTTTCCATCCAACCTGAATTTACATGAGCAAGCATTAGGTCTTCCTCCATGTATAAATTTGACCCTTTTGAGACTTTGTGATGGCTGATACAAGAAAATATTTTTTTTGGCCTTTTGGAAATACCTCAAATCTTGAAGGATCAAATCTTTGAGGATCTTGGAAGAATTCTGGATTGTGATGGATGTTTCTGAACAAGGGCAACACCTTCCACCCCTTTGGAATCACACATCCTGCAAACAAATCATCAAAAATCACTTTTTTTTTGGCTACAAAGTAAGACTTTTGAGAAATGTTGATTATAAAGTATGCAATTAGTTAGCTTACCTTTGAGTTCTACATCAGCTACTGCTTCTCTGAATGTGAATGATATAATGCTTGCCATCCTCAGACTCTCTAACACAACCTGATACTCAAAAGCAATATCACTTCAGTGAAAACAATACTCAAAACCATACAAAATTCTGATAAAAAAAATGTTCTTATTCTGCTTTAAATTAGGTCATGGATTACCTTGTGAGTAAGAGACATGCTTGTTGTTTGAGCCCATGTCAATGGCTTTTCACCTCTATTATTTGACTGAAATATAGCCATTTGTTCTTCCTGCTCAAACAACCAACACCAACAGAGCAATTAGTTTGTTCATCTATGTAGAAAAAACCATGCTTTCTCAATTTCTACATTCAAAAAAAGTAAAATAAAAATTAAAAAGGTTGTTAATTTGTACTTGTGATCTACCTTTACAGCCTCTAGAAGTTTTGGGTTATCATGGAGGTACTTGACAATCCATGTCATAACACTGGCTGTGGTATCTTGAGCTGCAAAGAGCACTCCTATTACATTATCAGCAATCTGATCTTCACTTAGCACATTTCCACTTTCATCTTTGGAGTTTAGAAGATGACCCAACAGATATTTCTCCTCCAATCTCATTTCCTGTCTTTCATTTATGATTTCCTTGATGACATCTCTCAGCCTCTGCCTTGCCTTAAGTCATTTGATTAAAAAAAAAGAGTCAATCTTTATGCATTATGGAGTAGTATATATACAAGTTAGATTGTTTCTAGATATCAAATGAAGAACTTACGAGTAATGCTGTCTTGAAACGAGTCCCCGGTAAGTTTAGGGGGTAGGAGTTATAGCCCTTGTCTACCAAGGAGTAGTTCTTCTTCAACTCTTCTCTGTATCCACCATCCAAGTTACCAAAAATTGCAAGAATCCCAACATCAAAAGAGAACTGTGGAAAAGACCCATTTCAAGTTCAATTCAAAATTTCTTAGCCAAAGGAAGTTCAAGTATTTTGAATGTATGTACTAGTATTTGTCTTTTAGTTGTCTAACAAAAAAGTACGTTGAATGTATTAATACCCCATCATGTCACAACTTGAATGACTAGATCATTCGCGTGGATGATGTAGGCTAGTCCTATACCAGATAAGTAAGGAAACACTTTGAATGTACAATTAGCTAACCTTCTTCATTTCATAGAAAGTGTTGATGACATGGCCTCCACCCCAAGACTCCAAGGTAGACAAAGCAATCTCTTCAACACCAGGCAAAAGAGCTCGAATGGATTCATGGGACAAGGAGGCGAGAACCAGCTTCCTAAGGCGCGTGTGGTATTCGCCTTGGTGGAAGAACAAAGCCGAAGGACCGATCAAAGTCTCCTTGCTTTTCGGGTAGGTCGGTTTGAACAAGTGAGCTTGTGTTGCCAGCACAAACTTGGCTGCTTCTGGACTAGCCACCATCACACAAGGGCAACCTAGTATTTGGGTCTTAAATATCTCCCCATACCTGCAAGTTCCTTACACATTAGTAACATTGTACGTCTATATGATGTACTTGACTTTATATGCTAAAGTAATTAGTTTTGCATCAAGTTAACCTCTTTAGTTTTTGGGCAAAGAACACATTTGGGTCCTGAGAATAGAGTTGAAGAGTTTCCCCAATGTATGGCCACCCCATGGAACCCGGCGGAAGCCGAGCTTTTTGCCATGGCTTCCCATTTGTCCTGAGGAAGATGTATGAGACTAGGACTAGGAGGAAGATGGATAGGATATATGCAAATAATTCATACATTTTTGAAGGTTCTTTTTTTCAAAATTTTTATGGAGGCCTAAGACAATTTGCTCACTTGTGTATATGATTGAACTTTGGTGTTTTGTAGTAGGAAAATGCAAGATGTTTGGAATGGTGAATTGGGTCCATTTATATAGAGGGGGAAGTGGTGTAAGATAGCGACACCTTATAGTGGAGATTCGGATCCCTCACGTACATATTTCACTTTATATTATAATTTCGTAGAATAATAATAGTAGTACTTATTTTTCATTTTGCTAATCTTTAACCACGTTATTATTTTTTCCCCCTAAGGTGACATCATTAAAAGAATAGTGAATATTATACAAAAGTTGTAACTAAGTTGAAGGTAACAGGCCCTATTAAAATAGTAAAAAAGTTGTAACTAAGTTGAAGGTGTCAACTGTCAACGTCTAGCTAGATCTAGCCAAAATGCATGGTTCAGGAATGGCCATGTATCAAATGGTTTTGACGTTGAAAATCCACTTTATTTCTTCTTTGTTAGGGCACGACAATGTAAAGGACATGATCGATGCATACATATTGCTTTACACTAATTTTCTAAATTGTCGAAGTAATTAGTATATTGTGTTTAAACACTTTTACCCTATAAAAATTCAACACTTAATGAATGAATAAAATCTTAATTTTGTTAGAAAAATTGATTTGACAATCATTATTTATAAGTATAGACAAGTTTATCGGTTTTTCTTTCATAAAAAGGAGTTAGGGGATAATTGACTGAAATGTACCATAGATGAAAATGAAAGTTATGGAATGACAAAGATGCCGTGATCAGCCTTAGGATTAAGGAGGGATAAGTTCAACCTATGGTGATTAATTAGCAGAAATATTATAGCTCGAGTTAGTAGCTTGCTTCTTGTGGATTATATGTGCTAATATATAGTTTTAGTCTTTTTTAATTCTTATATAAAAACGACTAAGGACGCTCGAGTTGATGCGTCCTTGTCCCCGGCTAGGCTCGAACACGAGGTGTTCGATCTAGATCATGATGAAAAGTCTCTCAATTTTGCAGAAACAACGGGTTGAGGTTGGATATGCGTGTCCAATGCATTAGGCACGGGCGCTCTATACATAGAACGTGGTGAGTGTTTTGGGCGAATTAACCACGTAAACGTGTTACTTCGCTATAATGAGGGAATCCTAGTCACAAAGTCGTCACAACGCGTTACAAGTTACGAATAAGATGTAAATCGAGAAGAAATAACCAACAGAAATTGAATAAACGTAAGGAAATGAGAAGAATGCTTATGATCGTTTGTATTGATCGTGTATTATGTATATGAACTCCTCAATTGTTACAAGAGATCGTCTTTCTCCTTAGAACAAAAGAAATGGCTAGAACATATGAATTTGAGAGTGTTTTGAGGGTGTAGAGAATTGTGTGTCGATAGTTGTGTTGATTGTCGTCTCGATCCCCTTGCTTTGAGTGTCTTCCTTGCCTTTTATAGCGATGCCTTCCTCAAACTAGCCGTTGCCCATAAATGAAGAAATCCCTAAGATCTCGCCTGACTTTATGGTGTAAATGTGTAGAAGATTTGTTATAAATGCCCAAGATTCTTGCCTTTGACTTAGCCGTTGGCAATCAAGGAGCAAATCCCTTGATTTTCGCCCTTGGAGTTATGATCCTGTATCCCGTTGCTACAGTACCGTTGCAGCATTAAAGAGGAGCGAAATTACCGGTGCTCTTAACTAGCGTGGACATAGCATTGATGATGGGCCTTATCCAATCTTGCACTTCGTGGGCTTGGGTTTCTAATGGCCCAACAGTGAGAAGTCTCTCAAATAAGGGACATAAGAGCTTCGTTGGGCACGACTTCAATTGCCTTATATATTCCTACAATTGAAACTCAGCATTGGCATCCATGTCATTCGCCTTCGCCTCTAGTAAAATGAGCTCGTAAGTCATTTTCTTCGCCTTGAGTTTCTTCTTTCATGTCACTACTGTTATGAAAAAGTTAGGTAATGATACAATATAGTATCTAATCGTCAAAATACACGATAATAAATTTTGTACCCTTTGGATACATCATACGCCCCTAACAAATTGAATTGATTGACACGATCGAGTTAAGTAGTTAAATAGGGTTGGAAATCTTAGTAGCTCAAGCTCATCAAGGTTGGATTGATTTAGTAGATCAACAATGGCCTTCTATAAGAGACAAATCTATGGGACCCACGTGATTTGAGCGGGCTCTCGTGGGCCCAACTTTTGGGAGAGACAAACTAGCTAGAGACACGTTGCCATCTATTTCATTCTCTTTTCATTTCTTTTCTTTATTTAAAATTTTTTTTTTGAAGTGAATAGCTCAAAATAATTTACTAGATCAGATAAGAGTAACAATGAATGGGTTCTTCCATCCTTGTGGTTGCCAGCTGAATCCTACAATTTCAGCTTCAAGATCGATCGAGTTGTTACACTTCTTCCTATATTTTTTTTTCTGTTTTTGGTCAAAATCTTCATCCTATCTTTCAATTGATACATTAGTACATTAATCATCATTTTATGATAAAAGATTACAATATGATTTTGGAAGTTACATGTGAATGGTGCACTTTCAAGATGTGAAGAGTAACACCATATCCAAATTTGATCTTTGAGAAAGAAAAAAAAAAGGGTATTGTTTTAGGTTATATTTAAAGTATGGTATAAGGATTTTTCTATCATGTACCATAAAGGCAGATTATAAAAGACTAATAATGTAAATTCACTCTTTACTCATTTTTAAGATTTACCGGTATATGTATGTAGACATAAGTTATTCAATTTAATTCATGGCTAGAATTTAATGATGACTCACTCCTATTGTTTAACTATCTTGGTCATCAAGAACATTAACAAACAAGAATGTATAACAGACATTTGGCAAGCTTTAGATTGAACTCATGTTGCTTTTTGCATAATGGGAGGGCGCATGATCAACGAATTAAAGTTCATTCATGGAACAATGAGATTTATTGTGGAGTAGTCTACATCTCATACCTAAATTAATACAAGCAAATTAAAGGTTTAATTTAGTTGTAAATGAAATGTGTAAGCATGCATTAGCTCAAGCTTCTATTCTTCTTACACGTTTATGGTGTATGTCATGGATGTGTGTGTGTTGTCCACTTCCATTAACGAAGAGGGTAGATAAGATCGATAATGGAATAATAATGTATGTGATTTACTTTTTTAGTTCTTTCTTGCTTTTCCTTTTTTTGGGTCGGGAATTCTTTTAGGTGTTCTTTTTGGGAATAATCAGGAACCGTACAAAAACTTGTGCGAACTTATTAGACAAAAGATAAAAGGAGTACTTCAAAAGGAACACTAGATTATATTTGCCATTTTGGTTTGTGATGTAGGAATATATTGTTAGGTTGGGTAAATTCCCCCTTAAGGATTGCCTTGCCATTCATCACAATATAAGGTATTACAAGGATATCATTACATGGAAAGTATAACATAGAATCATCTAAATATGCACACTATCCTAATATACAATATCCTTGCTAACATCCCCCCGCAGTCGCAACGGGGAGAGATCGAACCGTAAGACTGGATCGAAAGTCAAGAAACAATTGACGTGGCAACCCCTTCGTAAATATGTCCGCATATTGAAATGAAGACGGGACATGGAGGACTCGAATCAACCCAAGTGCCACCTTCTCACGCACAAAATGTATGTCAAGCTCCACATGTTTTGTACGTTGGTGAAGAACCGGATTGCCGGCAAGGTAGGCGGCGGAGACATTGTCGGTGTAGACTATGGACGCCTTGGACAGAGGACAATGAAGCTCCAAGAGTAAGTTGCGAAGAAACGCACACTCGGCCACTACATTTGCAACACCGCGGTATTCGGCTTCAGCACTAGAGCGAGACACCGTGGCTTGTCGCTTGGAAGACCATGAGATTAAAGTGTCATTTAGGAACACACAATAACCCGAGGTCGAGCGACGAGTATCCGGGCAACCACCCCAATCGGCGTCGGTGTAAGCTACCAACTTTGGAAGAGCGGACGACGGAGTGATGGTGATGCCGAGAGCGGCCGTACCCTTAATGTACCGAACCACACGTTTGAGTGCTGCAAAATGTGGCTCCCTAGGTGCATGCATGAAGAGGCACAATTGTTGAACTGCATAACTAATGTCCGGTCGAGAGAAAGTCAAGTAGTGGAGAGCTCCCGCAAGACTCCGATAAAGAGTCGGATTAGACATGAGTGCCCCAGCCGATGCACTAAGTTTGGAGGATGTGTCAACTGGAGTGGCGGCTGGCTTGCACGAGGACATGCCGGCGCGTTCAACGATGTCAAGAGCATACGTCTCTTGGGACAAAAACAGCCCGGAAGAAGTCCGTCGAGCCTTGATTCCCAAGAAAAAATGAAGAGAACCGAGGTCCGTCATAGCAAACTCGCTACTTAATGTTGAAATCAGAGAGCGGCGGAGAGAGTCAGAAGATGCGGTGAGGATGATGTCGTCCACATAAAGCAACAAGTAAGCTGTGTCTTGACCTCTTTTGAAGATGAGCAGAGACGTGTCACTTTTACTACTTGTAAACCCAACCCGATACAAGAACGTAGCAAAACGTTGGTACCATGCGCGAGGCGCTTGTTTGAGGCCGTAAAGAGACTTCTTCAAGAGACACACATGACGCGGTTTTGACGGATCAACAAACCCGGGCGGTTGAAACATGAAAACTGTCTCGTGTAAACTTCCGTGAAGAAATGCGTTTTTAACGTCGAGTTGATGAATAGCCCAACGACGCGAAACGGCAATTTGGAGAACCATCCGGATCGTGGCGGGCTTGACGACGGGGCTAAACGTTTCCTCACAATCAACCCCGACCTCTTGAGATCGACCATTCGCCACCAACCGAGCTTTATAACGCTCAAGACCTCCATCGGATCGGAACTTGTGCCGAAATAACCACATACAATTCACAACATTGGCATTGGCGGGACGTGGAACAAGAACCCAGGTTTCATTACGCAAGAGGGCTCAGTATTCATCGAGCATGGCGGCATACCAATTCGGGTCTTGAATGGCCTTTTTGTGAGATGTGGGTACGGGCGAGGGAGACGAGGTCGGAGGTAGTTGAGTGTGGAGATTGAATGGGATTTTTGGTTTGAAAATTCCGCTACGACTACGGGTTTGCATAGGTGGCGGAGGTAAGGGGTGAGGCAATGGAGGTGAAGTTGGGGCCGGTGTAGGTGACGGTGAGGAGGGAGACGGGCTGTTGGGCTCAAATAAAGGCAAGGGGAGATTTTGGGAAATATTTGTGGGAGCCTTCTGAGATGTAATAGTGTCCGAAGAGGGAAAGAATGATTCATATATTATTGGAGAAATATCAGACTCTAAAATAGGAGAAGATCCTTGACAAGGAGATATGAAAGGTGAATTTTGGGCAAATGGGAAAACATGCTCAACAAATGTGACGTGTCTAGATATTATGATTTTCTTGCTTTTTATATCAAGACATTTGTATCCACGATGATGACTCGGATATCCCAAGAATACACAGGGAGTGGAACGGGGAGCTAGCTTGTGAGGAGCGGTAGCGGATTGGTTAGGGAAACATAAACACCCGAAGACCCGTAAGTGATTGTAGGAGGGAGCCGAGAGGTATAAGGCTTGGGCGGGGGTGATGTTTCGAAGGAGAGACGAGGGAGTTATGTTGAGGAGGTAGCAGGCCGTGTCAAGGGCGTGGGGCCAATATTTGAGCGGGACCGAGGCGTGAAGGAGAAGGGTTCGCATCATATTGTTAATTGTGCGAATTATACGCTCGGCTTTCCCATTTTGAGACGAAGACTGAGGACAAGCAAAACGGAAAGAAATTCCATGAGCAATAAAGAAAGAGTGAAAATCGGTATTATTAAACTCACCACCGAGATCACATTGGAAGGATTTTATGGGTCGTTGAAATTGTGTTTGAACAAATTTGTGAAATTGCACAAACAGTGGAAATACTTGTGATTTATACTTAATAGGAAATACCCAAAGGAAATGAGTAAAAGCATCTAAAAACACAAGATAGTAACGACATCCATCAATACTTAATATAGGCGACGTCCAAAGGTCGCTATGAATAATATCGAAAGGAGCATAAGCTCTCGACTTAGAGGAATAAAAAGGAAGACGAGTGTGTTTCCCAATTTGACATGAGGTACAATCATTGGAGGACACATCTTTATTACATTCGGGAAGAGATAAGGTACGAAAAACATGAAAGCTAGGAGACCCGGGATGACCAATCCGAGCGTGCCAGGTAGACGCCGGGACAGCCGTGAGAGAGGTGTGGATGTGGGACGAGGAAGACACCGGATAGAGGTCGCCGGAACTATTACATCTCAGACGAGTCGTTCCCGTGAGAAGATCCTTCACAGAAAAGCTCCGCCCACGACGTATATGGGCCTTTCTCCGCATCGAGAACAATCGGGATGAGGTTCTTGATGTTCGAGACGGTAAGCGCGGAGTGAAACGAGGATTTTGACTTGGACAGATCCTCGGTGGTTTGGCCGGGAGTTTTGTCTCCGTTAGTCATGGTGAGGGCTGAGAGAAGGTGAGGCTAGATCGATGTTGCCGAGGGGGATCGGTGGGGTTTGGGCAGGAACGAAGAAGAAAAATGGAGTTTTTCTTACAGCTCTGATACCATGTTAGGTTGGGTAAATTCCCCCTAAGGATTGCCTTGCCATTCATCACAATATAAGGTATTACAAGGATATCATTACATGGAAAGTATAACATAGAATCATCTAAATATGCACACTATCCTAATATACAATATCCTTGCTAACATATATTACCACAAGTAAAAAGCTTGTCTAATTTTAGCTTGTTCGAACTAGTAGCTCTTCAATCAAAAAAAAAGTAAAAAGCTAAATCACACTAGCTCGGTTTTATCTTTACCGTACTTCTTGTGAATGTTAGGGTTCATAATAATTAATTTTACTTTTAAAACAAGATTTGTTATATGAAAATGTTGGATCGTTAGTGTGCTTAAAATTAGTGAACGCATTCAAATGTAGGGTTTTCATCTCCACTAATTTTTTAAACAATATATATCTCGATTGCTCTTTCACCAAAACAGTAATCATTTTCCTTATTTATCTTAGTTGTCATTGACTCGAACCGTACACAACTTTCTCATGAACCTTTGATCATCTTTTCAGTCTCCATAAATAGAGTGATCTTCCCCATCTTATATCCGAAAGCATATCATATATCATCGCTAACATGTATTAAGGACAGGTCAACTTGTCGGGAGTTCAGGGGGCGATGAGGCTAGCTAGTCCATGGCTAGGGGCAACATCGTCCCGCCAAAACAATATGCTATGTTTTCTGTAAATGGGTCTATTGCTATCCATTTGGGTCTGCGGCCTACATGCACTTGTATTAAGGTTTCTTAAGTGTCTATATAAGTTTTCAAAATACCTTATAATCTCTAATTTGAAACCAGTCTCCATAATAATGAACTTTGTTTCTCTCCTCATGGATGTAGCTAACACACTGATCTCTATGCCGTTTCTGTTTTTATTTTTCTCGTTTGATCTCGTAACACATATTATGTAAGGAATGCTTAATCTCTTTCCTAATAAATCTTATCTATTCACGAGTCTTCTATCGTCGAGCCTTTATAGCTAGCTAGGTTACCTTTAAAGGCCATCGATCGACCTCCAAAACCATTTTGGTTCCCTTGTTCTCATGATCACGTTCAATTGAACTCTTCTCCTATCTTCTCTTCATGTCATTTATCTCAATTAGCTTAATATTCTTCAACACCTAACTTATCTTCTAAAGTGCATGATTAAGATTGCTTAACTCACAAATTAGCTTAATTTTTCCAATATGATTCATATTGGAAAAACGCAAGAAATCCAACATAAAATAATGCCAAAGTACTTCTTAAACAAGTACAAGTATATTCGTCCATTTCTTTGACAAAAAAAAAACATACATTCTTAAATTTCTAATCATTCAGTGGACTTCAAAATTAGAGCATCAAAATTCAGCTGAGATTCTGCCACTTTTACAACCACAAGTCCCTTATCAATCAAGCCATAAAAACACATGCAGCCGCCTAAAAAGTAGGCTAAAACTTTGTTGTAGTACAACAAAGTTATAAAGCAATACATGCATGATTTCTATACAATCGCTTAGCTAGGATATTATTCTGCTACGTACTACAGTATAACTTTGTTGTATTCCTCCATACAAACGAAGTTCCTGTAGTAAAATCATGCTTTGTCAAAAAAAAAAAAAAAATAGGGCATGACCCAACTTCTAATCGATCGAGATAACGCCCTCTTCGGTCCGCATTCTCGTATCCTTTCGAGGCTTCGAGTCAGTCTGAATTCTTCATGGGAGTAGGCAGTGTAACTCTATGACCAATAAAATATAGTTTTTGGGCCACAGTCTCTCATGGGATTCTATTTAGAACCATCACGGGCTGCTAGCTCTCATCCGAAAGAATATCCTAGGAATCTCGCCCTAAGACGAGATCCTAATCCTCAACGTTTCAAAAAGAAAGAAGATAAGGCCAAGCAATACAAATCTAAGATGGCAGAGATCAGCACTAGACTTTGGTAGACACACAACTAATTTTAGACCCACAAATTTAGGCCAGATCTTTGTAGGTTTGTTCTTTCTTTCTTTTGTAGTTATCCGTATTTGTGATGTAACAATAGGGTGGGATATAAAACCCTAAGGCGTCGATAATGACATTATCCAGCATTATAAGCCATGATTTGCAATATCGTCTACAAAATCAAGCTAGGTGATCGATCTTGTGGCCCGAGAGGGGTGAGCTAAATAATGTAAAAACAAGTGTTGTTGAAAAACATGTCTATGAGCCATCTCTATTTGGAGAAAGCATATGGACTACCTCGGAACACGACCACGACCTCATCTAGAATAACTTGATCTCGTCCCAAAATCAGTTCTTCAACTGCATGAAAAAATCTCTAGTTTAGTTTGTATTAGGTTTCCAAGCTTAATTGCTACATTGTAGTATATTATTGTTATACTACTATATTTTTTGTAGTACTGCTTCTCTATAGAAAAGGTTGTCACTTTACCTCTCAAATCTTGCTAGAAATGTTTGTTGGTTTAGAGTTTACGGTACAGTAATTGTTTATGGATTTTTTTATTATGTGCTCCGAGGACACACTATAAGAAGCTAATAATGGAAAATTTTGATAAATCTTAAATTTTCGATTTTTTAATCTTCTTGTGACGGGTTCACTATTTCCTCTTTAGAGTTTTAGTTTCTATATTTAGTACGCTTATAATGTGTCCTTAGGGCACGCAATAGAAAAACCGGTTATTTATAGTGACTTATAAATGTTTCATATTGATAAATTTCTATCGGACTTTTTGATGCAAATTCTCTTTATAATAATAATAATACTAATGTAAAATGTGATCCAAATTAAACTAAGATAATAACAATATAATATAATACATTATCTTAAAATTTACCTAAGCATTTACACTACTCAATTCTTGCATGATCTAGACACAAGAAGCATGGAAAGACCATGATCATAGTATCAGTACAATGTATCAAAGTTTGTAGTTTGTTAGGGACTTTAACTAATTAAACTCTTATTATTGTTGTGTCTATCTATCTAAAATGAAAACGAAAGGCAAAAAAGGCATTAAATTTAAAGCAAATATACCATGAAAGCAACACAAGGAGATTTACAGCCCATTCCTTTTTCTGTACATGTCCTCTGAGCAAAATCTTAATGCATCAATTAATAGATCACAAAATAGAGCATCTACTTTAATTTGGTGACAAATTTATGATCACCATCAATCTGATTCCTTGGTGGACAAAAAGAAGACAATTCAATCTCAAATTTTAGCTTTTCTCCAAGCCAAGATATCAAGGCAATTGTGGTGGTCAAGGAAAAATATTCTCATGATAGTATTATTATCAAAATAATTGTAGCAATCTCCAATAAACTTGCATTTTTAGAAAATACCCCACATACTAAAATCATCCTTCCAGCTGTATGGGCCTTTAAAAGTACATGAATTATTGAAAAAGATCTCCAAATCATGTCTGTTTATTGATAAAATGGGTGACAAAGACTTAAAACTATGACACATCCCATAATCCCCACTAATGTCTTAAGTGGTCTCATCATCAACTATGCATTCCAGCTGGTAAGTTGTCACAGTCTCAACAATGTAATTATATAGCAAAAATTACATACAATAGCTAATCTTTAAGATGGTTGTGGAAAAATATGATACCCGAAAACTTTATACAATGATATGTTTTTTTACATTTTCGGTCATTGTAAGAAATTTGAAAATCGAAAAACTTCAAAACTCGTTGTCTAGGGTAAAATAATATGGTAACACTGCGTTCTCTCGTGACCATACTACTGGATGAGTTCTGATCACTTCGTCGAGGATTATGTTTTTCTATCGCTAACGGTGATCATTCTATCTTTTTTGATAAACCACGATGATAAATTGATAACGTTGCTTCATCGTTGAGCTTACAAAATCTTGTGTATAAAAATGTTTATGCTAGTATCATAACCTATCTCATGGTTGAGGTTATTTACCGCAACTTTAAGAGATCGGGTTATTTTTCACAACCACTAACCCCAAAGATTTAAGTTATTTTTTAGGACTAGTCAATTTAATGTGAGTATATAATGAGAGAACAAAAGCCATCGGAAAACTTCCAAGATGAATAAACTTAAGCAAAAACTAAAATACCATCAAACTTACAAAACCAGCTAAAGAGCACTAGTCATATTAGTGTTTAATTTCCATCTAATCTCCAACAAAATTACCCTAGCGTGTCTATATAAACTTTTCAGTTTCAAATTAACTATTAGTTGTAGAAGATTAGCTAATTAATTAAAGTAATGTAATGCATATTGCAAATGTGGAGCTAACACTATTATGAGTGAATGCAAGATACAACTAAATCAAAGAAAACTTAATTAGTAGTGTACTCAAACAAAGAGGAGGCACCATGGAGAACAAAATCTCCAAACAAGTCAAAAAGAAAAACTGAAACATCTATTATGATGATGAAGCCAAGAACTTGCACATGCATTCCTTGTCCAATTATTATTAAAAAAGAATTAAACTTTTAATGGAATTTTGGACCTCATATATCTCATTAGCTTGTTTTAGACCAGTCCTTCATAGAGCACTGAGCACATGAGAACGCCACTGATATTTCACCTCATAAAAAGTGACCACATCCTTGACAATAACAACCTCTAATGATATGTTAGCTTTCATATTATTAGGATAAACACTACTTAACGCAATAAAACTTTAAAGGTACTACATAAAAAGGATACAAATTTCAACTTAATAATCTTATCTTAAGTTGATATATATATATGCTCATGAATCATCCATGTGAGCATGTCCCAACTGAATGGATATGTTAGGCAGATACATGCTAAAGATTTTAATTTCCCCAAAGTCCAAACAAAACAAAACTTCTCAAGAGATTGACATTTGATAGACTCAAGCTCTAACAACTGGCAAGATAAGATCAATGAACCAAACAATAATCACCTCCCAATTCAAGACATCTAACAAGTATGTGCATTTTTTGGCAGCTTGTGAAGACACATTAACCACCATATAGATAATGTATATCTCCTCTCCTACTGAAACAAACATAACTATATTATAGAAACCAACACAAAAAATACCCAAAGTAAAAGAAAGAAAGATAAAACCCCAATTAACCATAAGGAGTCATTCACCAGCCTAATCTTCCCCTCCAATTACTTCAAAATTGGCAACGAAAGCGCTCTTTTTTACTTACATTTTGCATATGGATCTCCGGATGGAACGATTCTTCCACTTCGGCTTGGATAGGCATTCAGAAAGCGCGCTCGGTTTTTGTTGCCTGTTCTCCTTGCTCTAGTGTTCTATCCTGCATACTGGAGCAGCTTTTGTTACGGTCTTGCATTGGCAAACACGGTAAAACGAATGGAACCACCTAAAAGATGCAGAATTACGTTAGGTATACAAGACAAGTTCCTGAATCCGTCAACAAACAACTATTTTCATTTAACACACTACTATTAATTAAGTTTTACCTGGTCATTGTTGTTTTCAGCCGAAGCGTCCAAAGTCCTCAACCGTTTTGCCCTTTGCCTTCTTGGAGTCTTGTTTTCACAAGCCTCATTGATAAAGTTCTGATCAGAACACTCTGCCAAACGATTTCAGGACAAAAAAATACATTAGCATGTTCATAGTAATGCACTAATGCTCCTTGATAATGCAGATGCATAGCAGAAGATCAAATAGACAGAACCTAAAACAGAATCTGAAGTAAATACAAGGGAAAAAGAAGCATCACCATAGATCTCCCATTACATAAATTTACTACCATATGCGACATTTTAGGTAATTGTGGTGCTTAATAGTGCTCTATACGTCAGGCAAGACATACCAAAGATGTCCATGACAATAAAGTTTCAATGGTACAAGAAAATCAAGACAGATTCACCGTTCCAGCCAACACATGAATAAATCTATTGCAAATCTTGTAGCTGTCATAATGAAACATCTATCCTAGAAACGAATGTAAATTAAGAACATAATCTATCTCATATAAGTACCCATAGTTATGAGGAATCTGGGAGATGATCATAAGCTACCTTCACTCCCATCAACTACTACATCTCGTGGAGCGGTTTTACGAATCTGTTTGGGCCAATGACAATGCTGCTGCAGTTTGATCTGATCAAGTGAAACCAGCATCAGCACAAACCAGAAATGAATTGGAAACATAACACAGATAGGGTTTACAATGAGATATAGCCAATAGAACAAAACCTGGCCAGATCCAGAAGAGCTGCCTTGCCTGCACACTTTCTCATCAAACGCGAACAGATCTTTCAAATTGTACAACTGCTTTACGAACGAAGCTTCCATTGATTTCAGATACATGCTATGCTTCTCATCCGTCCATTCAACATTCTCCTAAGCAAGGCAACAGCCAATTAATGCAATGAAATTGAATTTGTATAAGATACTTTTGGTGCAAGTTTCCATTAACATCAAACGCTTTACATGGAAATCAGAATTGAATGAAGCAAACATTTAATCATCACACAAATCGTCGAATCAAGAGGTGCACAAACCCTAGGATTCCGATAAAATCGAGTATACAAACCAGAATCAATCTACAACTACTAAATCTCTCACAGATTCAAATTCCATAAGCACAAGCGCGAAATCATCAAATCAAGAGGTGAACAAACCCTAGGATTCCGATAAATCGACTATACAAAGCAGAATCAGTCTACAACTACTAAATCTCTCATAGGTTCAAATTCCATAAGCGCAAACACGAAATCATCACTCCACAAGACAAGATCGGCCAAATCGATTCATGATTTTCGTTCAAATCAAGCTATAACAATGTCTTACCAAGCTAGAAGTCTCCTCCTGATCTTCATGGCCTCCCATCCTCAAACAACAAAATCTCTTCCCAAAATCAACAGCAAAACTAGAGAAGATCACAGAAAGACGATCGGATTCAGATTCGGATCTTCCTTCCTCGCCGATGATTGTCAATTTAAAACTCTGTGTATTTTCTTTTTCCTTTTTTGGCTCTGGTTTTTTTTCCGAGATATTTTTCTGGTTGGAGATTTGAAATGGCGAATAAGACGATAAACACGAAAGGGATTTGAGGATGAGGAGAAAGAATGGCGGTGGGGGCAAAAAAAGCGTGCCAGTTGTAAACGCTTTTACACGTGGCGTGCATTCATTACACGCCATGGTTGGACAGATGGGATGAGAAATCTGCCTGGCGTGGAAGATATTTTCGATCTGACGTGGCGCTAGCTAAAATATCTACCCCGGAAAAAGAATTAAAAAAGCGTAATTTTTAATTATTTTCGGATTTTCTTTTAGCGAGAAAGCGTAATAAAGAAATATCTATAGCCCGGGTCTGACGGAGTCGTTTGCCTTGGAAAATTTTTGGCCCAATGGCCAATACTCTTGACCAGAAATAAATTGTCCAATACAAGAGTGTTATCCATACAATTCAGTTTTTTTAAGATCATACTCCGTATTTGAAGTACGGGAGTCTTTTAACATTTAGAAGGAATACCGATTTTTATAGGTGATAGGCGACGAAGAGGGGTCGTCTAATACCTCGACAATCGAATACGCTTGTTCAATCGGTATAAATGGATGTGTAGATTGGTTAAAATGTTAGGTTGTTTCTAAGTAGGAGAGAGGTCGACATATAACTATTTTCTTAGATTTCAAGGATATATGACATTATTATTCTTAAACAATAAGCCCATCTTACTTAGACGAAGTGTGATAAATCCACTTCACTTGTTTGTCCTAGTTTTCATGGAAAAACACAACCTTCTTCCTACATATTCTAAGTTCTTAAAAAAAACATAACTTGTAAACTTCACACCCTATTTGTATTGTCTTCAGACTTTATTGTTTTTTTTTTTAATCATAGAGTCCTTATTCTATTAGAAAAAAAATTATTTAAAATGCAACAATAAGAACATTTTTTTTTTATAGAAGGCAACAATAACATACTAACATCTACTTAATTCTTACCTATAAAATCTCCTAGTTATAGTCTTACGTACCTTAAATAAAAACATCCACGAACAGTTTTGTAGTATAATTTAGTGTAAACCTAACATATATCTAATGGGGGTTGTGCCCTTTTTCAATTATCCTAATAATGAAGTTTTAAGATCAAAAGCTCAAAATAAGGGTGTGATCCTTGGTTATTTGTCAAAGGGCTGGACTTGTGGAATCAAAAGCTCAAAATAAGGATCAATTACACACTTCAAAAAATTGTAGGTGTCCATTTTTTATCAAAATTTTCTCGGTTCAGAACTTGAGAAATTTAGATTTCTTTAGGTAGAAGCCAATTCTCAAAATTTTGTTATTTTGGAAAGATGATTGATATGTTTATTAATAATAAAAATCATATAAGATATCTTACTATCTTTTGTTATTATAAGGAAAAAAAAGATATTAAAATAATTTTATAGTGTGATATATAAAAACCGATGTGATGTATAAAGGCATCTCCTAACAAAAATTGCTAATCCTCCTTTCATTCAGTTTATGAAGAGACATACCAACTGTATACACACACACACACAACACAATGAACAAACCACACAGGGCGAGCTACCATGCTGGCCAAACCAAGGTTTCAATCTCTCAATCACATCTGTGCCGTGCCTGTAAATAATTTCAAAAGGAAAAAGGTAGTATTTGTTACATGCTTTCCTGTTGCAGGAATCAGGAAGTCAGTTGAGTGACAAGGCTAGCTTAATGGCCCAATCAACCAAGGAAGCAATCCAAGAGGGGTTATGTATGCGTTCAATATTTCTGTTGCCTATGAAGATGATGTTGCACTATATATGCTCTGCTATTTATCTTATTATCATGAATGTCAAACTTGGCTGTTACAGTTTAGAACAAGAAAACCTCCAACATCATGTAAATGGCAATCCAAATATTGATGTTGCACACATTAGAGTATCCGACCTGCAGATATGCAAATCACCGAAGAAAAATAGAAGATTTAGTAGTGAGAGAGGGGCAACCAGTGTCTAACTACAGAGCAGGGTGTCCCTTGTTGCATTTCCTGTTGTTGGGTTGACCCTGACTGAGATATGTAAAAATGATTCAATTTGAGGTGTGTTTGTATGTTCTCAGGCACAGTGAAAGAATTCGTTACAAAGTCATACCAATTCATTTATTGAAACCAGACCAGAAATAAAAGAAAAGAATAGAAACCACCACAAACCAGCCTTAGAATGTCTACAAATTCCCAGCAGCTATATGAAGCAAGCTTGAATGTCGATCCAATCCCTTGCATCTCCCCCGGGTAGCTCAGCGTCTGTCCTATACAAATGCCTGTCCACGACATCAACACGAGCGAACTCTAGTTCAACAGGCCATTCCTCGCTTCCTTTTGCCGCCACTTGTCGAACCTTGTCAGCAGCATCAGGAAGCTCCTCCACAGTGAAAGTGTCGATAAAAACGTACAGCCCAGCACGTTCGCCATAGAATTCTTGTGTGCTTCCCATTACAATGGAGCACATTGTCCTCTTCTTCCCCATTTTATCTGTTAACCTAAATATATTCTCATATCTTATTGTTTAGGTTGTTACGTAAAATCAGCTTGTATTTAGTTTATTGTTTACCTAGAAGATGTACTAGGGTTTCCTAATGAAGGTGTGTATGTTACTATAAATACATTCACCCTTCCATAATACAATTCACACAATCTTCCATCTATTCCTTTCCTTATATGGTATCAGACTTTTCTACGATCCTCTAAACCTTTCTCTACCTAACCCTAATCGCCCATCACCATGGCCACTGATGGCACCCTCACCCTTCGAAATCCCCTCAACCCTAATGAACCATTCATCTTTGTCAACCTTCCTAGTGTCATCAAGCTTACGCCCACCAACTACATCGGTTGGAAGAGCCAACTTGAGGCCACACTAGAAGGGCTTGACCTTTTCAAGTATGTCGATGGCTCTTTTGCCTGCCCTCCGGCCACGGTGGTCACAAACAATGTGGCTGGTCCGAACCCGCTCTATGTCTCATGGCGCCGCCAGGACAAACTACTTCTCAGTGCCGTGCTTGGCACTCTCTCACCACCGGTCCATGCCTTGGTCTCCAGGGCTAAGACCACGATGGATGTCTGGAACCTCCTTAAGACTACTTTCGCAAGTTCGTCTAGGGGGCACATCCAGCAGGTGAAGTACAAGATCAGCCATGCTACGAAGGGTACTCGTACTATTCAAGAGTACATGCATTCGATGCGCGAATCCGCGGATCTCTTGGCGTCTCTTGGTGCGCCGCTGTCTACGGAGGACTTCACCGACTACATCCTCAAAGGCCTCGATGATACGTACCAGTCCATCATTGACGGTGTCAACATGAGGGATACTGCTATATCCTTTGAGGAACTGCACGAGAAACTCATTGTGCAGGAGCTCCGTATTCAGAAGTCCACCAAAACTGATGGTGCTATCACTGCTCTTACGGCACAGTCTAAGTTCGGGAAGAACAAAGGTAAGTCTCCTCCTGCTCAGTCGAATTGGCAACAATCCGGCTCTCTGCTTCCTCTTCCCCCTTCTGCTCAAAAGAACCAAAACTGGAACCCGAACCTTCGCCCACAACAGCCAAACGCCCCTGCCAATCAACCCCGTCCCTTCAAGGGGCGTTGCCAGTGGTGCAAAACCATAGGTCATGTTATGTCCCAGTGTCACGACCTTAAACGCCAACACCCTACCTTGGTCCTGCCTGACTCAAACCGTTTCCCTGCAAACAACAATCAGCCCCAGGTTCACTTTGCTAATGCTCACCCTACTCCTAACCAATGGCTTATGGATAGTGGCGCCTCTCACCATGTCACCAATGATCTCAATGCCCTAGCCAACCATTACCCATACTCGGGGCCTGATGAAATTGTCGTTGGCAATGGATCCAGTTTAAACATTGAAAATCAAGGTTTGCTTTCTCTTTCTCACAAATCAAACTCGTTTTCTCTTCCTCATGCTTTACATGTTCCATCTATCTCTCAGAATATCATTTCGGTTTCTCAATTTACAAAACAAACTAACTTGGGTGTATTGTTTTTGCCTACGTGTTTTTGTGTTAAGGACCTAACAACATGGGAAACCGTGCTTGAAGGACCCTGCGTCGATGGTGTCTACTTCTGGCCCAGCTCGTCACCATTGGCTTTTTCAACTCGTCTGCAACTTCCTAGCTTATTGCATCATCAACTAGGCCATCCGTCATCAGAGACTTTCAATTTCGTTTTAGCACATTTTCCCTTATCTAGGACTAGAATTTCTTTTAAACAGACTGATTGTAAGTCGTGTCAGACGAACAAAAGTCATAAGCTTCCATTTGCTCGTTCTTCGCTTGTTTCAAATGCACCTTTGGAAATAATATACTCTGATGTTTGGTCTTCTCCGGTGATCTCTATTGATGGCTATTGTTACTATGTTATATTTGTTGATCATTTTACGAGATATTCATGGTTATTTTTGCTCAAACGAAAATCGGAAGTTGCTACAATTTTCCCTCAATTTCGAGCCCTAGTTGAAAATTACTTCAAACACAAAATCAAAGTCTTGTATTCTGATAATGGAGGCGAGTATATTGGCTTGAAATCATTTTTGAATAATGCTGGAATCTCTCATTTCACGTCTCCACCACACACACCTGAGCACAATGGTATTTCTGAACGAAAACACAGACATGTAGTTGAAACTGGGTTATCTTTACTCACTCATTCAAATGTTCCCTTGAAGTTTTGGTCGTTTGCTCTTAAACATGCTGTATATGTTATCAATCGGTTACCTTCAAAAACGCTCAATCATGATTCTCCATATTTTCGATTGCTTAATTCTTCTCCTGACTATACTAAACTCAAGAGTTTTGGATGCCTATGTTTCCCATGGCTCCGACCTTATAACAAACACAAACTTGAATCAAAATCTACTCCATGTGTTTTCCTTGGTCATAGTCTTACTCAACATGCTTTTTACTGTCTTGATCCAACGACAAGTCGTGTGTACGTTTCTCGCCATGTAAATTTCTTAGAAACCGAGTTTCCCTTCACACAAGACCAATCTCGACCCTCGTCCTTGTCCGATGAGCTGCATGGGTCGGAATGGGGTTCAATTTCCGTCCCGGTAGTCTCGTCTCCTAGCCTTGCTGTTCCTCCGTTAACCACTAGCCCCAACGTGTCCTCAAGTGGTGCATGGGATTCAATTGTGCCACCTATGGCACGTGGAACCGAAAACCCTAACCTAGCTTGTGCGCCAAGTCGAGCCTCTCCTATTTTACCTCCCTTGACTTCTCCTAGACAGCCGGCCCCTCTAGTGCCTAACAACCCTGATATCTCTCAAAATTCCGCTGCTAATACTCCTCCACCAAATCCTGGATCTCAGCTAAATCCGATCTCTCCTAACTTATCCTTGTCTAGCTCAAATTCAAATTCAAACTCAAACCTGCCTCCACCAAATCCGATACATATCCCTGCTATCAATCTTCACGTAGATCTCCCACCTATAAACCCTTCGTCCTCACCTGAATCCCCGTCCTTGTCGGGTCCCCATCCGAGCCCTCACGCGCCCTCACTTGCTCCCCCCTCTACGCCACCTCCTAGCCCAAACCCTAACTCCTCCCATGCAAACCCTAATTTAGCTACAAGTCCAACTCAGCCTAGTCCATCTAGTGACTCGTCCACAGCCCAATCCATCTCTACTGGGTCTCATTCACCCTCACCTCCCCCTCCTGAGCCTGCTGGTATGATAACCCGATCCAAAAACAATATTTTTAAGCCAAATCCCAAATATGCGACTGTCACCAAACTTGCACCCGTTGAACCTAACACCATCACCCAAGCCCTTAAAGATCCGGATTGGCGTCATGCCATGGAAGCTGAGTATGGGGCTCTTTGTAAAAATCGAACTTGGGAGCTTGTGCCTTCCGGGTCAGCGAAAAATATTGTTGGTTGCAAGTGGGTCTTTCGAATCAAATACTTGCCTGATGGTTCGATTGATCGCTTCAAAGCTCGTCTTGTTGCCAAGGGCTTTCATCAACGCGAAGGGTATGATTACTCTGAAACGTTCAGTCCTGTTGTCAAGCCCGTTACAGTTCGGGTGATTCTCTCTCTGGCAGTCTCGAATAGCTGGCCTTTGCGTCAGCTTGATGTTAATAATGCCTTCCTACAAGGTACTCTGACTGAAGAGGTGTTTATGGCGCAGCCACCGGGATTTCTTGACAAGGAACGTCCTGATCATGTCTGTAAACTCCGAAAAGCAATCTATGGTCTCAAACAAGCCCCTAGGGCATGGTATAATGAACTCAAGACGTATCTTTTGCAGCTCGGGTTTCGTAATTCGGGATCCGATGCGAGTCTCTTTGTTTATAAGCATGGTGGTGTCACATTATTCTTGCTTGTCTACGTTGATGATATCATTGTCACTGGCACTAGCTCAGCATCAGTTGATCGGTTGATTAAGTGTTTGGCTAACAGGTTTTCGATCAAGGATCTCGGCACTCTCTCATATTTCCTTGGTGTTGAAGTTATTCCTACGGCAGATGGTATCTTTCTCTCTCAGCGCAAGTATGTGCTTGATACTCTTCAGAAGGCAGGTATGGCGGACACCAAATCTGTCGCCACGCCTATGGCTCCCACAACCCTCAGTAAACACTCGGGTGAACCATTGCCCACTCCGACTGACTATCGTATGATCGTTGGCAGTTTGCAGTACTTGTCGCTCACTCGGCCGGATGTTGCTTTCGCTGTCAACAAGTTATCTCAGTTTATGCAACAACCGACATCGGATCATTGGGCTGCTCTCAAGCGCCTTCTTCGGTACTTACAAGGTACAATTCATCTTGGCATTACTATGGCTGCTGATGCGTCACCTACCTTGCATGGTTTCTCGGATGCCGACTGGGCCGGTGATCGTGATGACTATGTATCAACTTCCGGCTATGTTCTTTACTATGGGCGTACTCCTATCTCATGGAGTTCTCGCAAGCAGAAAACCGTGGCTCGATCTTCAACCGAAGCGGAGTTCAAGGCCCTAGCTGATGCTGCGTCTGAGCTCCTTTGGGTAACTGCGCTTCTTTCTGAGCTTGGCGTCTCGCTATCTACTCAACCGGTGCTTTTCTGTGATAATCAAGGAGCTTACTACCTCAGCACCAACCCGGTCTTCCATACTCGTATGAAACATGTCGCCTTGGCGTTTCATTTTGTTCGTGAGAAGGTTCGGAACGGAGTCTTTCGGGTGTCTCATGTGTCAACGCATGATCAATTGGCCGATGCACTTACCAAGCCATTGCTACGTCCCAAGTTTCAAGAGCTCACTCGCAAGCTTGGACTTTCCCGATTCGGTCGTCCAGCTTGAGGGGGCATGTTAACCTAAATATATTCTCATATCTTATTGTTTAGGTTGTTACGTAAAATCAGCTTGTATTTAGTTTATTGTTTACCTAGAAGATGTACTAGGGTTTCCTAATGAAGGTGTGTATGTTACTATAAATACATTCACCCTTCCATAATACAATTCACACAATCTTCCATCTATTCCTTTCCTTATATTATCCTCCTCTACATTTATAATCCTAGCATTCCAGACGACAGCAAGCCCCTTGACTAAGAGAACCAAGGGCCGAAAGCAAATAACCAGGCCCGACGAGTTTAAAAGGTATGCTACTGCAGGTTTGTCATATCGGAGTGCAATCACAACATACAGCGGATTCCGTATCTCTCCGTATGGGAATCCTCCAATGCCACTAGCAAACATGGACTGCTGAAGAATATCCCATGCATGCATATGCCAACTCCTAGGCAGACTAGCGATGGCATAATCTTCATCATCCTTGCGTGCAGTGTGCCATTTATTCTTCTTGGAGTCAAACATCAGAAATCCACCATCCTGAGCTGCTGCGTAGATTTTGTTGCCGACCACCACGTAATCAGACAACACGTCAAGTCTTACTTCAGGTGGTGGGTACACCTCTTCAACCCAGCGGCCACTATCAAGGTCTAAAACCTCATGGGAACCAATCCATTTACAACATCTCAAATAATAAAGGCAGGGGGGACAACAGTCGATGACATGTATTTCGCCATTCATCTCCACGACAATAGGCCAGATTTTGGGCTTCTTCATCAGTTTGCCCATGTCAGATTCAAAAGGAGAGAGACTAGTCTTACTATGATTTAGAGAAAGTCCCCGGATGAGATGGGATGTGGGCTTGATCCAATTTCTAACGTTATCAAAGAAAGCATCATAGAGATTCTTGATACCCTTGGGAGCTTTACGTGCGACAGCCCGAGCCAACTCTGAAATTGGAGGAAGCTTCTGCCCACCAAACATGTATACATTCGACCTCCATTTGAACAAACCCACCATGGTGGGAAGATTCTGCTCGAGCAAGTCGAAAGTGGCAATTATAGGAAGGAAAGGTACTTGGCCAGTCAAGCACTGATCGTTCATTTGCTTGAGATCCAAGCAATGTATATCTCACATCCGTTCGAAATCAAGAGATACCTGTGCTTGTCCTCCTTTGTGTGCGTGTCTAGTGTTCCCACTTCGGCCTGCGATTGATTACATGTACATGTTGTTATATATATAGAGTCAACTAAGTGCGTACATTATCCAGGTCAATATTTCAATTGAACGAACAGGACAAATCATCATCATCATCATCATCAGATCATTTCCACCCTAAAATGAATTAAATAATTGATACCAGATTTAGGGGTATGGGATTTGGCGACTCGAGGTCCTCAGAAACTCCTTCATTTTCCCAAGTGATTTCCTCCAGAACCTTCTTGAGCACGATGAGCTGATGGACAACACGAGGCTTGTAGAAGAGGGCCTCCGCTCGGACCATGCCTAAGCCTATACCTTGGCACATGAGTTCCTCTGATCTGTCGATGACAGAAAGTGTTTTGTACAGATCATGGAGCTGGTTGAAAAGGATGGCTAGTCCACATCTATCAGCGTTGCCCCCCTGGTCTGAATGCACCGACTGCTCGATTTGGTCGTAAAGCTTTTGGAGAAAGTCTTGCTGGTTCACAACCCGAGGCTGAGACTCAAGGAGCACTCGTTGCAGCGGGTTTAGAGGAGTTTTGGCTCCACTAAGAGCCCCCGTCAACTTGAGAATGTTGTAACACCCCCAATTTTCATAGGGGTATTACCGCCAGTAACCCCGAGTTTAACAAGCTCAAGACTACTCAGGCCTTTACAAGTGTATTCAAAACATGGTCCGAGGACATTGCAACTGGAACTTAACAATTTCTTATTACTAGGACCTGTGTTACAACTTGAACATGACAAAAATGCGTTTTGCTTCCCAAATGGTCTTCACCGTCACCCTAGCTTGTCTTCCTTCTTCAGCAGGACCAACAGGTTCTTTCGCTCTTTAGATCCTCAATTTCACACTTTGACTCCTTTGAACACTGATGCATCACAAAGCAGACAGAACACACCAGAGTAACATGCAAAAGAAAAGAAAAGAAAACGGAAGGGTTAGTCTAAGAATAGACTAGCAAGTGGGGAGGTAGATTGGTTCTTTAAGGAATAAATACACTAGATCTAAACTCCAGATAAGGATCAATCGGTGATTCAACTATCAATGAATATTCTAAGGATTGAATGTCGAAAGGCCTCCCTCCCTTCGACTACAAGGAATACTGAGTGTTCATCACTAGAGTTGTTTAGAAGATGTCCAGACATGAGTAGATACTAGGAACTTTGCCGTCCTTAGACAAAGAATTATTAGAACTCATCATCGGTTCATATCGTAAGCTCAATCGCATTTACAGATTCGGAGGATCGGCTTCATCCATTGACATCGCCTCTAATTATTGACAAAGTCAATGATATATATAAGAAAACAATTTGCTCAACTGAGTCCGTTAGAGCATGAATGTCCATAGCGTAACAGAGTGACGACGGTAACGATACAAGGTCAAAGAAATGATACCGCTACTTACTTTAACCTACTAGGCACGGGATGCCAAATTATAACGGGACAAGGAATGTCTAACTTAGCAGGGCGCATAGCGCCTAATCGCCAGGGCACAAAGTGCCTAATTTACCCGGGCGTAGAACGCCTATTGTCAGGGCGCAAATCGCCTATATTGCCAGGGCGTGACCCGCCTAATTGTTTTCACGAGATGGTATATCAGAGCCGACAGCTCCCATCCCTAACCTATTATAGTGCATAAAGCATTCCCTACTAAGTATGTCAATTAATAAGGTCACGATTACCCGGACCTAATTCAACCAGACCATAATTACCTTGATAACACTAGCAATAACAATAGCGACAAAGACAACATAGAGATCAATATTTCACTACTACAATATCAATAGACCTAACTCGTTCTACGACAAAGCACTCTCCAAGCATCATGAGTATACTATATAGTATCCCGTGAATCATATAATAACCAGTATGAACCAAACATTCTAATATATATACGCTAAATAAGAACGGAAGAGAACCAATCCACTTGCCTGGAGTGAAAGATAACAAACAATGAGATTGGATTGATGGACTCACGAACGTCGGGATTTGAATGTCCTCATCATCCGTCGAGATTTGATACTAGAAGAGGAATGGTAGCTCAATGAATACAAAGTATATGACAACGCGGTAATCGGTTGGAGCGGCTTGTTATGTTTCACTTAACGAGGTACGCAAAGCAAATTTGTCGAACCCTCTAATCTATTTAATTATCATATTGTTATTCTTCGATATTCGTCAAAATGGTTTACTATAATCATAGCAAGTCCTTATATAAAAGGAAGGGAGATGGACACAACATCGAGTCGGTTTTACATGCATGAAAGCAGAGAAAACAAATATCTTAGAAAAAACCGAATAGTCTTATATGCGTAGGAAAATCTTTAGTATCAATACAGTTATAACTAATTCTCTTCTCTTAAGAGAGCATGTCTTTATCCTATTACAATAATGGAGTCTAATTAACCAATTAAGTTACTCTGAGTTGGTTCAATTCAGTTATCTCAATTTAATAACATCAGCTCGATTAACTTAACTAGGATAGATCTTGCTAAATACATTACCTAGAAAACTAAATTCATTTAATAATAATTGTATTAATCATCCATACTACTTCAGTTAAACAGAGGCATGACTAAAAGAATATATTTCATAAAATCCAATCCCCGATCGAGCTAGAATACTCTACTTGATCTAGGTTAGTCAACTTTAACTTATCATGGAAACAAGCTGATTAGCTACGAATTCCACTACTGAAGTAAACAACTTTTAGCTAATATGTGTTACTGCATTTTAGCTTTTTCGAGCGGGTTTGATCACAATTTTAACATGCATGCAGATGTGAGCTAAGACTAGGTCCAATTTTTTTTCCTCCATAATTATTATACATTCATCAGGTCTTGATTTTGTATAACAAAACAAGGGAATTGGAAATTTACCATGAAGAGGATCACTCTAGCTAGTCAATTGGAAGTACCCTCTTAATCAATTACAGGTTTTATTTTGATGCAAATAAGACATTAAGAATTCAGTCAAGGGTGTACACAATCAGTTGAAATCAGTGAGTTATTTAGTATTAGAACAGCAAGAACAATCAAAGGGTTCAATATCAGCTTGTATTCAAAACCAAAAATCTAACTAGTTTGATTAGCCTTAAAATAATCTAATTAAATAGGATCTTTGTTTTCCTCAATTCCCTCTCTGCATGTTTGATTTTCTCCATCCTAAGGCCAAACATTGAAATTGAAAAGTGAAAACCAAGTATAATATATACTTTGATGAGGAATTCAAGCTGGTTTTGAAGTTGAATTTCTCCAAATCAATTTACTACAGAACATGCATGTTTAGCTAAACAAGGCCCTAGGCCAAAACTAATTAAGAATTTGGGGTCAGACCTGGTACTTGAAGATTGGAACTTGGATCAACTCCCAGAAGAAGGTATAGGAAAGATGGGCATATAATTGTAAGAGAATGCTTCTGCTAAAAACGAGAGGAAAGAAGAAAGAAGAAAGAGGGAAGTGGGGGGGTGAGGTGGCATCATTTGCAGGTGCCAGGGATTAAACGTGGCAAGCAAAGTAAACCACGTGTTTTAAGGGAAATGGAACCGAGGGAAAAACAATAATACCGAGGAGAAGGGTTATCAGGTACTTATCCGACCCAAAATTAACCCCGATTACATATATTTTAGAATAACATTTTATCTGATTAGTTTATAAATCTAAAATGTTCACAATTTATTCTTCATACCCCAAGGATTTATTATATCATCCTATATAATTATCAACTCCAAATAATACGATCAAGTGATCAATATTATATATATTACTTAATAACTTTAAATTAATTATTTTCCTAACATCTATATATATATATTTGATTAGAAAATCCCGACTGTTACATTAGTATCCCCTTAAAAACAGTTTCGACCCCGAAACTGGGACAACCTAGACGATAGGGTATAAAGAAAAAGATTGTAAATGCACCAGTTTGAAGAGAACGCTTTACCACTTAAGTACCCCTTAAAGAATTTCTCGATCATTCCTCCTCTAAGGTGGGATGTAAGAATTACCATCAGTGCTAGCTCTAAAGACGAGAACGAATTGCTACAAAAATTCATCTACGCAATAGCATATTAGGTCGGAAGAGTGTATATGATCTCTACCCAAACCACAAGTTAGAGCGAAACGAGAGTTAGGAACACAGGAATCTTATAATAGTACTTCTATTTGATCCAATCATAGATGTTATCCACCCTTTCTTCTATTTCAAAATTTTATTAGAGTTTGCGATCTTATTTCACCATGTGATCAAGATGGGAAATAATATCAGCAAAACTCTCAAATGTATTCTTGTCCTTTACATGATCAGTATAAAAGACAAAACACATTTCTCATTCATTATCAATATCACTAATTTTTTTCTTTTTGAATCTACTCGACTTAATCACATAGTTGCAAAGAGACACATTTAGCTACATTACATAGTAGTCATATAATAACCGAAGGTACATCCTAACTTCCATAGAACTTTACACCTAATTTAACATGATATAGTTTAGCATAGATATAACAAAAGTACGAAACCATATAGAATCCAAGAAGGATAAACAAACATACTAGCATAGATCCTTTCACAAAAGAGAGATTCTAACTATTCGATTGAACGACACTATGGAGTCACATAAGGCGTACTAGGTAGCGTTCGCAAGTGATTTTCCTTGATTCTGGCCAGAGGATTGATTCCCGGTATATCGCGAATTCTCGGCTGAGGCACGACCATTCTTATTTACGGAGGTCCGATGAGATTGCCCTACATCCCGATTCTGAGGGCAAAACCTGTGAATGTGTCCCTCATTCCCACAACCATGGCAATTCTTTTGGGGTTTGGGGCACTCTTTATTTATATGCCCCGGTGCTCCACAGTTGTAGCAAATAACAAGTCCTCCCCTCTTTCTCCCAGATTGTTGAGATGAGCCCGACTCCGTCTTTGCTCTACTTGATTTTTCGAGATTTTGAGGGGATGCTGGTCTTTTGAATCCACTTGACTTGGAGTTGGGCGAGAGGGTCGACTCTTTCTTTTTCAACTTTTCATTAGCAGCATCTTGATAAACCTCCTGTCGATAAGCTGCCTCGATGAATTGCTCCAAAGTCGAGCAGTGGATTTGGACCATAGCAGGTTGCAATTCCGGACCTAACCAATCCAGAAATCTTTCGATCTTCTTCTCCTCCGTGGAGACGTCCACTGAGGCGTACTGAATAAGGTGGTTGAATTTTGCAGCAATTTCGGGTACCTTTAGTCCTTCAACTTGCGGATTCAAGAATTCTTTCTCCTTTTGTTTCTTCATTGCCTTAGAAAAATACCTATCCTCCATCTTCTTTCGAAACATTGCCCATGTAATTTCTGGGTTTCCAGCGAGACCACTACTCTTCCACCATTCTTTAGCTCCGTCTCTTAGTTGCATAACAGCGAAACGAATTTTCTCAACTTCAGAACAACTAATATTCTCCAGTATCTCTTCCATCTGGTTAAACCAGAACATAATACGAATAGGCTCACCAGTCCCATCATAGGTGCTGGCTTGTAGCGAGATAAAAGTTTTGAGAGCTTTCGCAAATTTCTCATTTGGATCATGTTGAGGTGCTCGAACCTGGGCACGCTCTGCAATTTCAGCTTCAGCTATGGGCGTGTTGAGATTTGTAGGAGTAGTAGTTTCTTGAACCTGCGGTAGCCAATTCTGCATCATTTCACACATGCGTGTCATATTACGCATCATCTCTTGTAGCTCAGCTGGGTTGGGCATTCGGGGAGTTGAGGGAACATGGTTCTGTTCTACCTGCGCACTTGTCCCTTCATGGCCATTCGTTGGGTCGGTCTCTAGTCGGTTAAGATCCTGATTGCTCATGTTACTCATCTGGAAAGGCCAAGAACAATCACCTCTGCGTTAGAACATCTGATCGCAACATGCTCACATAGTTGAATCATTAGTTGGGCTTAATAAATTCCATAAGGATCCAAGTGTAATCAAGTCAAATTCCGTGGTCCATCATAAACTTAAGTCTAGGCAAGTTCGACCTAAATGTAGAAAGAAGGTCCCACCAAGGTGATAGCACTAGGTATTAGATAGAGTAAAACGACGACACCCAAGTTGTCAAGGAGTCTAATGACTAAGAGACGACCACAAATATTGTCAAGAAAGCCTCAATTGGAATGACAAGAGACTACGTCCTCCCTTCCTCGAGTGAGAAGATCTTCTATTTGAGCTAGTGAAGACCCATGGGACAAGAAGGCTTTCCATCAGTCCAAATCATGATAAATTTTCCTCAATTCTTTTAGAGGACGAAGACGACACGGTTTAGCTCTGATACCACTTCTGTAACACCCCCAATTTTCATAGGGGTATTACCGCCAGTAACCCCGAGTTTAACAAGCTCAAGACTACTCAGGCCTTTACAAGTGTATTCAAAACATGGTCCGAGGACATTGCAACTGGAACTTAACAATTTCTTATTACTAGGACCTGTGTTACAACTTGAACATGACAAAAATGCGTTTTGCTTCCCAAATGGTCTTCACCGTCACCCTAGCTTGTCTTCCTTCTTCAGCAGGACCAACAGGTTCTTTCGCTCTTTAGATCCTCAATTTCACACTTTGACTCCTTTGAACACTGATGCATCACAAAGCAGACAGAACACACCAGAGTAACATGCAAAAGAAAAGAAAAGAAAACGGAAGGGTTAGTCTAAGAATAGACTAGCAAGTGGGGAGGTAGATTGGTTCTTTAAGGAATAAATACACTAGATCTAAACTCCAGATAAGGATCAATCGGTGATTCAACTATCAATGAATATTCTAAGGATTGAATGTCGAAAGGCCTCCCTCCCTTCGACTACAAGGAATACTGAGTGTTCATCACTAGAGTTGTTTAGAAGATGTCCAGACATGAGTAGATACTAGGAACTTTGCCGTCCTTAGACAAAGAATTATTAGAACTCATCATCGGTTCATATCGTAAGCTCAATCGCATTTACAGATTCGGAGGATCGGCTTCATCCATTGACATCGCCTCTAATTATTGACAAAGTCAATGATATATATAAGAAAACAATTTGCTCAACTGAGTCCGTTAGAGCATGAATGTCCATAGCGTAACAGAGTGACGACGGTAACGATACAAGGTCAAAGAAATGATACCGCTACTTACTTTAACCTACTAGGCACGGGATGCCAAATTATAACGGGACAAGGAATGTCTAACTTAGCAGGGCGCATAGCGCCTAATCGCCAGGGCACAAAGTGCCTAATTTACCCGGGCGTAGAACGCCTATTGTCAGGGCGCAAATCGCCTATATTGCCAGGGCGTGACCCGCCTAATTGTTTTCACGAGATGGTATATCAGAGCCGACAGCTCCCATCCCTAACCTATTATAGTGCATAAAGCATTCCCTACTAAGTATGTCAATTAATAAGGTCACGATTACCCGGACCTAATTCAACCAGACCATAATTACCTTGATAACACTAGCAATAACAATAGCGACAAAGACAACATAGAGATCAATATTTCACTACTACAATATCAATAGACCTAACTCGTTCTACGACAAAGCACTCTCCAAGCATCATGAGTATACTATATAGTATCCCGTGAATCATATAATAACCAGTATGAACCAAACATTCTAATATATATACGCTAAATAAGAACGGAAGAGAACCAATCCACTTGCCTGGAGTGAAAGATAACAAACAATGAGATTGGATTGATGGACTCACGAACGTCGGGATTTGAATGTCCTCATCATCCGTCGAGATTTGATACTAGAAGAGGAATGGTAGCTCAATGAATACAAAGTATATGACAACGCGGTAATCGGTTGGAGCGGCTTGTTATGTTTCACTTAACGAGGTACGCAAAGCAAATTTGTCGAACCCTCTAATCTATTTAATTATCATATTGTTATTCTTCGATATTCGTCAAAATGGTTTACTATAATCATAGCAAGTCCTTATATAAAAGGAAGGGAGATGGACACAACATCGAGTCGGTTTTACATGCATGAAAGCAGAGAAAACAAATATCTTAGAAAAAACCGAATAGTCTTATATGCGTAGGAAAATCTTTAGTATCAATACAGTTATAACTAATTCTCTTCTCTTAAGAGAGCATGTCTTTATCCTATTACAATAATGGAGTCTAATTAACCAATTAAGTTACTCTGAGTTGGTTCAATTCAGTTATCTCAATTTAATAACATCAGCTCGATTAACTTAACTAGGATAGATCTTGCTAAATACATTACCTAGAAAACTAAATTCATTTAATAATAATTGTATTAATCATCCATACTACTTCAGTTAAACAGAGGCATGACTAAAAGAATATATTTCATAAAATCCAATCCCCGATCGAGCTAGAATACTCTACTTGATCTAGGTTAGTCAACTTTAACTTATCATGGAAACAAGCTGATTAGCTACGAATTCCACTACTGAAGTAAACAACTTTTAGCTAATATGTGTTACTGCATTTTAGCTTTTTCGAGCGGGTTTGATCACAATTTTAACATGCATGCAGATGTGAGCTAAGACTAGGTCCAATTTTTTTTCCTCCATAATTATTATACATTCATCAGGTCTTGATTTTGTATAACAAAACAAGGGAATTGGAAATTTACCATGAAGAGGATCACTCTAGCTAGTCAATTGGAAGTACCCTCTTAATCAATTACAGGTTTTATTTTGATGCAAATAAGACATTAAGAATTCAGTCAAGGGTGTACACAATCAGTTGAAATCAGTGAGTTATTTAGTATTAGAACAGCAAGAACAATCAAAGGGTTCAATATCAGCTTGTATTCAAAACCAAAAATCTAACTAGTTTGATTAGCCTTAAAATAATCTAATTAAATAGGATCTTTGTTTTCCTCAATTCCCTCTCTGCATGTTTGATTTTCTCCATCCTAAGGCCAAACATTGAAATTGAAAAGTGAAAACCAAGTATAATATATACTTTGATGAGGAATTCAAGCTGGTTTTGAAGTTGAATTTCTCCAAATCAATTTACTACAGAACATGCATGTTTAGCTAAACAAGGCCCTAGGCCAAAACTAATTAAGAATTTGGGGTCAGACCTGGTACTTGAAGATTGGAACTTGGATCAACTCCCAGAAGAAGGTATAGGAAAGATGGGCATATAATTGTAAGAGAATGCTTCTGCTAAAAACGAGAGGAAAGAAGAAAGAAGAAAGAGGGAAGTGGGGGGGTGAGGTGGCATCATTTGCAGGTGCCAGGGATTAAACGTGGCAAGCAAAGTAAACCACGTGTTTTAAGGGAAATGGAACCGAGGGAAAAACAATAATACCGAGGAGAAGGGTTATCAGGTACTTATCCGACCCAAAATTAACCCCGATTACATATATTTTAGAATAACATTTTATCTGATTAGTTTATAAATCTAAAATGTTCACAATTTATTCTTCATACCCCAAGGATTTATTATATCATCCTATATAATTATCAACTCCAAATAATACGATCAAGTGATCAATATTATATATATTACTTAATAACTTTAAATTAATTATTTTCCTAACATCTATATATATATATTTGATTAGAAAATCCCGACTGTTACAAATGTGATCACGTTTTTTGGACAGTTGTTGGATGTTTTTAGAGATGATGTTGAGTGCGGCGCCCCTCAATATTGCACTTGATGCAAATAACCGGCCAAACTTCAACATGGCCATGGTGTGTTCCAACGCTTTGCTGCATTTTCCAATTAAGCCTACAAACCAGCCTCTTTAATATAAATACCAATTACCCTAACACAACACAGTCTTAGAAGATTACTAGTATTACCACAACCACAAGTCCCTATCGGTGGACCAGCTAGAGTTCCCACCAGTAACATTGGGTCTCCAAGTCGGAATCAAAGAGTACAGGATTTTTCGAATCAGGAACACCTCGTCCTGAAATCTCAAGGCAACGATTTTGAGTTAGCGGTTTGTTGGGACATCAAATTGAAGGGGGATTGAGCCACGGAAACAGGCATAAGAAATACGAACCCCACGAATTCCTTGATTGACTGACGTTCATCAAAAAGCAATACAATCAACAACCACAAGTTCAAAGCGATCGAATTTAGATGTTTAATTTCTTAACAAGTTACATATAGACTAGTACGAAAGAGAGAGGAAAGCCTAACCTTTGTCGACGTTAACGAGGCAGAGAGGATGCCTAGGCTTTTTTTTTCTATCAGTTGAATGAACTCGGGGAATAGAATACTACGATAGAGATCTAGATTGATATGGAGTATATCTTCGGTTTCAAAAGATTTGGGCCGCAAGCATAAAAAAGCCCCATTGTTAAACAAGGCGCAAGTACAACCGTCTGAGTCAACCGTCTGAACTCACAGATCATAATGTATCTCCCCAGGTTTGACTATTCCTGATCGATCCCACATCTTCTTTTTGATCTCCTCTGTTTCTTCTCTCTTTGTGAGGAAGACGTTGGTGAATGAAAGATATCACTTACGTCATATGGAGTATTTTTCAAACTTATTAGATCAAAGGAAAACAATCTCAATCTCAAGCCATCCTGTGTTTTACACTTGTATCTACATGCAATGAAATGAAATGTATAGGATTCCTCTGCTGTTTATTATTGGTGCGTAATATAATCATTGGAAATTTTTTTGAAGATAACTTGCAAAAAATGGAAATAA
This sequence comes from Polygonum aviculare, assembly GCA_934048045.1. Classification (NCBI taxonomy): domain Eukaryota; kingdom Viridiplantae; phylum Streptophyta; class Magnoliopsida; order Caryophyllales; family Polygonaceae; genus Polygonum; species Polygonum aviculare. The sequence goes on along the minus strand of OW204031.1, from coordinate 29,446,055 downwards.
ATATGTACTAGATTGTACAAATAAAATGAGTAACTTCTTTCAAAATAAGTATAGACTATAACAAGTTTATTTAGATAGTATTTAATTATATATGGTTCAATTCCAACTTGGAGGAAAGTCGGAGGCCGGAGGGCGCATATTGGTTGATAAATCTCAAAAATTTCTGTAATTTGGCTATTTTTTGAATTTGTCTGGTTAAAGAGGATTAAATAGTAGTTTGCTTGTAATATATGACTGAATTTGTGTTTTAACAGCTCTTGTTCCGTCACATCTTATCAGAGAGCCCTTTGATTCTTCGTCCTCTGCCCGTAGGGAACGAAATAAAGAGAGTTAATGTAGATATGGAGAAGAAAACAGGCCTGACGAACTATACAGAGCTGAAAGAGTTTGATGGTGTCATCACATCAAGCATGATGAAGGGCTAGATTACAGCAACTCAGGCCATAGTTGGAACGAAACAGAGTGTCAAGAAAGTGGAATTCGTTGTCGAAAAAGGGCATTCAGGGTGTATTGTTTGCCTCCCGGAGTCAACTGATTTGCCCCCCACGGAAATAGCTCGGAGACGAGAGCAGCAGGGAAGTTACTTTGCAGAGCTGGCAGATCTGGTACAGAAGAAAATTGCAAACGGATCTTCCGTAGATTTGAAAACACTCTGCTTCTGTCTGAAAAAATGCAACACTGGCTGGAGGCAAAAGCGTCTCCATAAAGCACCTGCTTTTATGGATGACCATGACAAAGTGTTCTCCTGGCTTTCAATGATCTACAAGGCAGCAAGTAAAAATGTAGAGTTACAAAAGTGTTTAGACATTTATAGGCCAAATTATAATGACTGGATGATGATTGTCGATAGATATGGAGATGATGAAATGAAGAAGACATTGAAGTATTTCATGTACAGCCACGAGAACAAATACATCGGAAATAAGTTCTTCACCTTTGTTATGTTTTTGAGGAACTTTATACTTTATAGTACATGCTGGGCCTTCTGAACCGATTTATGAGGAGCATTATTTTCTACGCTGCCCTGGGGAGTTCCTGGAGCTCATAGATCTTATTGCTCCGGGCTTTGTGCATGAAACATTCAGATGTACCTATGAAGTTGATGGTCGTATAGCGCATTTGGACACTGGCTACGAGTATTGAGATCTGTTGAAGTGTGATCAAAGACTGCTCAAGTCAAGTTTTTTTCCTTGTTTTTATTGTCTCGTTTGTTTCAACATTTTATTCAAGTTGTTAAACCACGTTCTTAGGAAGATTATGTTAGTGATCGTGTGCTATTTTCAGTTCATGTAACAGACTATATAAGTCTCGTTTTATTTCAATGAAAAGCAAGCAATCTGCATTGCAAAATTCATCTTTCTCTCAATCAAATATGATAGAAAAGAACGAAACAAGAAGAGCCTGTTACAAGTACAAACCAAAATTCATACTTGTTTATATATGGTTCAATTCCAACTTGGAGGAAAATAGGAGGCCGGAGGGCGCATGTTGGTTGATAAATCTCAAAAATTAGATAGAAGATAGTATTTAATTATATATTTATTATTGATTGATAAATCAATAAGTGAAAATGTAGACATTTATAAAATTTGCATGTATTAATAAACTAATTAAAAGGTTGAAATTAATTAATTTATTGATTTATATTTTTTAATGGAAATAAGATCTTATAATGATAGGTGTGATACGTATAAATTGAAGTCCAACCATCCAAGAGCCAATGTTGCAAGAAGGGGAAAAATTGTTATTCATGAGAATCGAACTCCCACTAAACCTCTGATACATTTAATAAACTCCAAAATCATCTGTGCTAACTAGTCAACAATCCTATATAAGCTATACTTTTAAATATATACATTATTAAAATTTTGGGACCATATCCATTGGGTTCTTTGCACAACCCAATTGACGGACCTATATATATAGTATTGTTGCTATGCTTTTTTTATTATTATTAAATCTGCAATCCAAATGATAAATGACTATTTGAGTGTGAACAAATTTACAATTATGAGCATGTGAATGATCAATGTAGTGTGTACTATATCTACATACAATGTAATTATTCACTTCATGAAGTGACACGACCTAGGGAAATTGGAGATTAAATAGTCTGCTCACATCTATAGAGTATTATCACCTCTGTGGGAGAACTTATTCGGTTAAGCTAGAAGGCTCAGGTGACGGGTTGTGGGATAGGCTTTTTCCTAGATAGTGCGTTGGTGACTGATGTAGCTTTTATATTGATATGACTAGAATCAGCTGGAATGTGTTCTTTCTCTTTTGTTTGAGCTGTTGGGACAATTAGCTGGTGATCCAATGGTTGATGAGGATGACATTCCAATTGTGCTACGCTCTTGGCAAGCACAAGAAGCCGATATACTTCACTTATTAAACTCTAAACTACACACAAGACTAGCATTGTACATGATCTCATGTATATACTATATAGACCTGTCAAACGAATCGGTTCAATCGGGTTGATATTCGGTCTTTTCGTGGTTCGGATTGGATGGAGTCTTCTCCGACTTGCGAAGGGGCGATAGAAAAGAAACCGATATACTTCACTTATTACATGCAAATTTTCTCCGCTTATCCTCAACAACAATTGACCAAAGAATCACAGTTTATAGTTTATACCTTACCAAAACATTACATGTAAAGGGAGCCAAAAAAAAAATAAAAAACAGAGGTTATCAGAAAAGAATTTCATGTCACTATTAGATTCAGATGTCATAAAATACAGGACCACCACCATTACCACGTTACAGAGCCAGTAACATGTCAAAATTCCACTTCACAGCCATCTTGTTATATGTTGTATCTCTGTACAGGATCCAATTGCCACAGTTTTCAACTTCAGAATTTGAGAGGAAATAGATATTAGAAACCTGTCAAGCCTTGGTGTTGTCTTCTTCAGTGCTCGCTTCGGCAGGGTCTTACACGTCCATTCGCCCTGCGTAGATCAGTCATTGGATTACTAACAGATCACTTTGATATAGATGGGTGTGAGGAAAGTGCTATGAACCAAGCTAAAAGCTTACCAAACAAAGAGTGAAGAGATGGTGGTGGTTTTGAAGACCCGTTCGTCTTCGAGTCGGAACCTGGAAATCATTAGGTAAATCACTAGTGTCATGTTTACAAACATATTGATTGTGAGTAAGAGAAGCTACACTAGTTCTTGAATCTGTTCCTTCCATTTTCTTTCAGTTGGTAGGGCTTATTAAAAGATCAGTCAAAAGATGATGAAGTCAAAGAGATTCTCATTCAATGACATTCTATTCATGTAGCTTTTGGATAATTTTACCATACAAATTTGCAAAGTTTTCAGGCAAAGGAAAGTTCAGGTAATTCCCTGGGGAAATTTACCATGTTTGTTCACCTGAAAGCCCGGTTTTTCTAAAAAAAGTTACCCACTCAACCTCAATCATTTTATTTTATTTTGTAGGAAACTGAGCATCTAGAATTGAACCAGAATCCTGGGGAGATAATAGATTTTCAGACAAGCACTCTGATGAGAAAATAGAGTTTTAGAAGTCCATCGAAGTTTTATACAATATGTAATGTGTCTAATAAGGACCTTAATCAAGTCAAAACCATATTATGTGACTCAATCTACAGTAAGAACAATTTTGTTTGCAATTTTTTAAATTTGCAAATACAGAGGGTGGTGGTAAATCAATAATAAATTATATAAAAGTTAAGCCACAAACCTGAGTTTCCACCTGACTTCATCATGTCAGATTTCCTGAATGTAAAGCCTATAAAATTTGCATCCTTTGAAGCCAACATCTGCAGAATTGGAAAGAAGAAAACTAAATAAGTGGCGAGATAAACATTGAGAGGAAATATGAGACTTTGTCCTTGAAAGAATGAGATCAGACTTTCCCTGTACAGCTTCTAATGATGAATTAGTGTTATTGTCTAGCATTTCATAATTGAGTAGATGTTTATTGCAAATCGAAGTAAATTTTTTACCTTTCTCCATGGCCCCACTGTTGGCGTTGTTGATAGATGACCTTCAGCCTATATGAAAGATAACCAGTATTAAATTCCTCAACATAACATAACATAAAGCTGAAAATAATACCAACAGATCAGATTATATCATTATGCATACTAGATGCTAGCCTCCATAATATCTAAAACTCAACACAAAGTGAAGTCCAGAAAAAATCTACACTCATAGTAAACAACTGTTTAGGCAATACAGGATTGCTTTATTACTCACATCATCAAATTTCTCAAAGTTCTGGGTGTCTGTTTCTCCATTTACTATGGGTTTATAAGCAGCCTCCATTTCATATAGCATGTCCCACTGTACGGATATTAACCATGGGTGCTCCTGAAAGCATTTCCAAATAGATTAATTATATTGTCAAAGCATGTCAGTACAGTCTTTTAAGTGTGTGCACTACATTCTTCATGCAACTATTTTCAATGAACCTGTTGTTACACAGATACAGTTGCAAAAGAGATACCTTGATTTCTTGAGCTCCTCGAGTTCCCAACCTTTGTTCAACATTACAAAGCAGATGACAAATGAGATCCTTGGCTTCACTGGATATTTTTGGTTCATCTGGAAACTTCAAGCAACTTTTCCAATTCAATATCTGATCAAATGGAGCAAAAAACACACAAGTGTCAGATACTGCAGATAAAAGTGATCAGAGAACATAGAAATGCATCCTGCTTGCCTTGCGACATGTTGTCCTCGGATCATCAGAACAGAAAGGAGGATAGCCCACAAGCATCTCATATAAGATTGCTCCAAGGGACCACCAGTCGCACTCCATTCCATATCCTCTTTTTAGTAACACCTCAGGTGCCATGTAGTCCAGAGTTCCAACGGTTGAATAAGCCTGCGAAATCAGATAAATACTTAAATTGCACAACAAGAAATAAAAATCAAGTTTTTGAGTAATGAAAGTCAAAAATTAACTGCAAAAAAAAAAATACCAGTGCACGGCGATTGCGCTTCCATTCCTGTAGTTGTTCCTTAGGCATTGACCAAGGCTCTCCATCGGAGCCAAAGTTCGCTCCTGCCCCATTACTTGAATCCTGGGCGCCTAATAGAGGATCTTCTAATAGGATAGACGTATATTTGTTATCCAGGGGCTTACACAAGCCAAAATCTGAGAGCTTCAAGTGTCCATTTTTGTCGAGTATCAAGTTGTCAGGTTTTATATCCCTACAAAAGGAGGATATTTCTGTTAGCTGCTTTTTTGAAGACCTCAAATCTCCATCCACTAGAATCAATAGAGCAGAAAATATATGATATGATATGCTGAATATATTACCTATGTACATAGTTGTGACGATGAATTGATTCAATGGCTAGGATGCTCTCTGCTATATAAAATCGTGCAACGTCTTCAGAAAGAATATCTTCTCTCATCAACAGTGTCATTATATCACCACCAGGTAAGTACTCCATTATGAGGTACAGAAAGTTGGCATCTTGAAAAGAGTAGAAAAGTTTCACAATGCAACGACTATCAACTTCAACCAGCAAGTTCCTTTCAGATCGAACATGCTCTACCTAAAAACTCACAGTATTATGGTTAAGTTAGTTTAGAAATCGCATTGCATCATACAGATAAGACATAAATCATGAGTAATACAAGTAACAGATTCGAGTAGAAAACTCCACTAGATATCGGTCCTAATATATATGAATGGGTGATTTATAACACACTTGATTGCATTTCTCATTAACTATCTATTAACTGCATGTAACAAGTTTGAAGAACTTCCTTGTAAGCTACATAAAGCAACAATCTATGGCACCAACTATATACAATCGTTTTTCTCTCACCTGTCCACGACTAAGCATGTCTGATTTCTTCAGCTTCTTCATTGCAAAAACCTCCCCAGTACTTTTCGCACGACAAAGTCTTACCTGTGTACATAAACTTTTCGAGTAAGATTATACAACCATAACACAAAACATGCATTAATGGGATGCGTATTACACAATCGAAAAGTATAGCATTTCCGACAGTATGACACACAAAACGCAGATAGTACCTCGCCAAATGCACCTTTGCCAATCATGGTTAATTGCTCAAAATCATCAATTCCAACTTTGTGCCGTTGTATACGCATGAACTCAGTTTCCCTCTTTGCTAGGCTCTTGAGCATAGTTTCTTGCTCCTCCTCCGATAACTGAGACTCCATAGCTTTCACTTGCAGCGCTCGCCGCCTACGTCCAAATATGGAAGCATGGACAGTTCAGCATAACTATCAAAATAAAACGTTTTTTTTTGTTTTGCACTATATCTGAAACATAAAATAAAACTAATCAGCCTTACTCTGTAGACTAATGCAGTAAGGAACTCAATGAAATTCCTCACTTAGCATAAACATTACATCTCAAATACAAACCCCTACTATGGAAGAATCATGTATATTAACATTCCTCCTAACATTAAGCCACAATTAGGCCTCCAAAACGAGGATCAGGGAGCCTCGCATTGCAAAGTCACACCTCCACACCAGATCAGTCAAAAGTCAAGCTCTATCCATATCACAACAGCGCAATTCTCGCCTAAACAGCCAGATGAATTAATCTAATTCTGCAACAGATCCATGTAAAAAGCGCCTAATTGCAGGTCTAAATCAGCATCAAACACAGAAACGCCTAATTCTACACCAAATCCACCATAAAATCATCCGCAATTCACTAGGATTGGACCAGATCGGCATCAGGAAACACAAAAGAGGAAGAACACTGACCTCTCCTTGCGATCTTGCAAGCCTTGCAAGTAGTTCTTGTAATGATTCTCGATAAACTGCTTAGCGGCCTCCGCTTTCTGGCGAGTGACCGGCGAGGAGGCGGCGACTTCGGAGGCGACCAAATCTACGTAGCGATCAGGCGGCGGAATCATGTTGACCGCGCTGAATTTCACCGTCCCGTCCCCGGAGTCCATAATCGAGCACGCAGAGCTCGAATCCGAGCCGAACTAGGGATTCTGGTGAGCGGAAGTCTGTCAACGGAGGTTTTGCTTGCTTTTGCGTTTCTCCTGAGACTTGGAGAAAGAATTGGAGATGGATGCAGATCAGGTGTTTGTGAAAATGACTGAGAGAGGGAGGAAGAAGAGGAAGATGGATTTGAAGGAGGAGGAATGAACTGTCATGGAGTTTGTAACGTGCCAGTGGGGGGTGTAGCGGGCGCCACTGTCGATCGCTTGTTTTTGTTTTTTCTTTTTCGAGTATTTATTATTGTTATTATTTATTGGTTGGGGGATTAATTGATGGATTAATGGATTTTGCTTTGGTGGAAAAAGCAATTGTTTGCACTAAGTAAACCATTAATTACTCTATTTTGGTAGAAAGGGGAATCCCAATTTGACCAAAGATGGAAATTTGGTGGATGGCTGGTTTTTCGTTTTGCCTCGAGACTTTAATAATTGGGGTTTATTGAGTTGAATTATTTTCTTCTATTTGGAGTTGATCTTAAGTGTTTGAGTTATTGATTTAGGTAAAATAATGATCATGTGCTTTACGATATTTCTACGGTTGTGATTCTGAATTGAGATATCACTTTTTCAATAGTCGTTATCCGAATCAACGTTCAACTCAAATTCAAAATGACTAAACCCGAACCTGCTTGAAAAGATGCGTTTCACAACTCTACTTGCAATGCAAAAGATTGAAAAAAAGAGGGGGGAGGGATATATGTCTTTGGTATGTGAACTTGAATGTACTTTCAATAGAGTCGGAGACATTGATGATTTTGTTGACCAACAATTGGCATAGAAACTATTTGAGTTGTAATAATTGTTCAAAGTAGTTAAAACTATTTAAGTATTTATAGTTTTATACACGTAGATAAAAAAGGAAATAATAAAAATTCTAAATATGCCGAATATATGCTTACATACAGGGATTACATATTATATTTCAAAATATATCAATTGTTAATTTTTCAAATAATAATTACAAAAGAAACATAGCTTGAAACACCACGCCATACATTACAAATTTGGTTTAAAATAAGTCTAATTTCATCTAACACATGATGGTATTAATTTCCCATATGTTATTAATAGAGGCCCTCTTTTCATCGTGTACGTCCACTCTAAACATAGTGCTAGGAAGATTAACTAAGATAAGTTTTTTCTGACCAAAAAAACTAAGGTAAGTTTTAATGCTAATTTCTTAGCACTAAAGTAATGAATTTTTGCAAATCAAGATTTAAAACCGTCATTTTCCCTATCTTTTTTTCTTTTTAAAGAAACCCTATCCTTTTTGTTGCTCTTTGTCTTTCTCTATACTACTTTGCTGTCTTGCTAGCTGTGATTAACTCATTTTTAGTTGTCGTTTTTTATTTATTTTTCCCCACAATCTTTTTGTATTTTGTAACATTAAAATGCATATATGTTTTTCGAAGAAGAAGATCGAGGGAATAATATTTTGTCAAGTGTTATAGGTTGTACGAAGCTAAATGTATTATAAATGTTAATTACATTATTAATTCATTTTTTTAGATCTATTAGTATAAGTTTTTGAGGATCTTGGTCAACGGGTAATTAATTATCCTCAATGGGAAAATATTTTAATTCAATAAGGATATTATTGTACCACGTACTACACCCACAAACCATTAGACCTACAAATGGAAAATAATCTATTCAATGTAGAAATAAGTTTTAAAATGCAACTTGGCATATGAATTTTTACGAGGGTACTTTTGCAAATCATTGTATAAGGATATTATGCTGATTTTATTATATTGTGCTTATTTTTCTTCGATTATTCTTTATAAACATGGATTGGTCAATTAAAAGGAGTTTGGTACAAGTAAATCGAAGATGTTGATCGATAAGTGTTTGGACCGGGTACTTGGCCTGGTCGCTAATACTTAAAGTGTTCGATTCAACTCTAATAAGTAGTGTCTTCACAAAATGATAAAAGTTCGATAAACAAAATGACTCATTCCAATTGCCTCATTTAATAACTTAAATTGAACTAACATTGGCAATTTACTGCACAATTTAGTTCAATAAGTCAAATTCACTCTAAAGCTCTGTTTCACACTAGCAGGATGAGTAGTGTGTTCCGTTAACGGGGGTGAAATCCTTCAAAAAAATATCATCCTTGTACCCAAGGGGACTGAATTACGTTAACGTCTTCCTTCATCCGCTCTCCACTACCTCTCCAGTCGAACGGAGCCCAAAGTTTACAAAAATGATTAACTATCCAACATGTGTTGAACTTAGAATTGGAACTATAGTGTAGTAGCAGCACATGTTTTGTTGTACTATCACTTGAATACCAATAAACAAAAAAAATTGTACATTAATGAGACATGGTGACACAATTGAATGCAGATATGTTTATGAAGAAACAAAGTATGTGGAGCATCTTCTTTTTTTGTTCTAAATAATGCATAAACTTGTACGTATCATTTTCCCCTCTTATAAGTAAAAGGAACTTGTACGTATCATTTTTTTCCCCAATGATTCAAGAACATTACCATTCATCCGTAAACGGTCCAAAACCGGTCCGATCCTCAGTCCATAGATTTAGGGAAATCCGGTTCCAATCCGATCCGGTTTTGGATAAGTGTTCAGCCCTATAACAAACACCCTTCGTGAATCGATAGACTGGAAAAATCGAGAGTCGTAAGGGATTATTTTTACCCGTATGGGATGTTATGTCACCATCAATGGGTTTTCTTGGTATGGCCAGAGCCAGACATATGACTATATGAGTAAATGGTTGAAATCAATGTGGCATGTGACAATTTTATGTGGCTTGAATTTGATCATAGCATACGTTGTATAGAGGAGGAGACATTACATGATCATTCATTGCAAGTTTTTTTGCAGCATAACGTACGTCTATAGAGGTACATTATTGACTTGAAAATCGATCTGCCGACCAAAACGTAAACGTACGATGCCAATTATGAAATCTGCCAACCAAGCCGTGGTCATGTATAACATAAAAACTAGTTATAACCCCGGGCCTTGCCCGGGATTTTTTTCAAATAAAATTTAATGTATAACTTTATATATGATATAAATATTATAAATCAAATTTACAATTTATTTAAATATGAAAAGTATTGTGAAAACTGTAACATTTAGAATCGATTAATTGTTCAATTTTAGTAACATGAACCTATGTGAAACAAACTTGAATTTGATGGTGTGAAATCTCAAATTTATACTGAATAGGTTTGTTCTTGATATTTAATATCCAATCGAATTTGATCATAGGTTTATTCTCCATATATAATATCTTAATCTTGTACTTCATCCGAAAGCAAATTTACTGACTCATCAAGCTGACATAATTAATAGTTTTATTCTTGATACATGGATATATTTTGATAAAATTATAAAATCATCTCCATACATATCCAATATTTTGGGTTATTACAAGAAATAAGCATATTTAGAATTAAGAAATATTTTGTGTAATTAAATATTTACATATCAAAAGTATTAGTTCAATTTGTAAATAATTATAATATTATTCATATTACAAATGGATCGATACGATCAAGTTCTATCACTTTGGGTTCAGTGTAGGCTCAAGTCGATCGGATTACGGACCAATTTTAAAACTTTCCTTAACAAACAATTAATCAAATCTAAAACTTGATTTAATTTATTATTAAATCCTATGAAGTTAGAGCTGTCAAAACCTGACACGATCCAAAAAATCGACCCAAACTGGCCGAAAATTTTAGGGTTAAAACCCGACCCGAATAGTAGCGAGCAAAGAAGAAAACCGAATCTGATTAACTTGAACTCGATTGGGTTGAAACCCGAAACCGACCCGATACTTTATATATATGTAGAAAAATACATTTTATTGTATATTATAATATATTTTATCATAAAACCTATTTTAAATAAAATATTATTATAAAAATCTATTACAAATAATAATTTATTATTAAATATTATTATTTAATCATAATATGATTTTAATAATTATTAAAAATTCAAATTCTTGACATGTTAGGTCGACCCAAACCAATATATTTGTAAATACCGGTATAAAAACCAAAACTGCCGAGGGAAAATATACTAAATTTATAATATTATGATCAAATAAATCACTTAGTAAAATAGACCCCTCAAATTAATCAGAAAGATTAATATTTTTTACGTGTATAGTATACCACCGATTAATTAGGAGATAATAAAACAATATGTAAGAAATGATAAATACTTTGTAAGATCTAGTTAGTTGCTTAATATCAATTATTACGTTAATTGAAAGATACGTGGTTTTGGTGATACATTAAACAATAGAGTAGATAGATATAAATGGATAGAAAATTTGTATAAAAATCATTTATAAAAATAGGGTGGATGGTTTATAAAATCTTAAAGACAAAACTGCCCTTAACTGCTTCGGGTTTAGAAGTATATATTGATTGATTATGTATAATATGGGACGTATTACTGGTCGTTGAATGCACTGTGTCTACGGCCCAATATGAATGTACTTTTTGATGTTTTTAAAATGTATTGTAATCGGCCCGTCTATTTTAGCATGTTACGCCCTCCTGAAGCCTGAAGGCTCGGTTTCTTTAGTTGTTGAGGACGCTTTAGGCAGGAACTTTCTTCGCCATGTCTATACTGAAATTTCTTCCTAATAAAATCCACTAAGGCTATGGCCATGCTTATCAAAAAAAAATCTATTTTAGCAATTCTAATGCATCGCAATACATTTTTAGTTACCGTATATTCGCACATAACATTTATTCCACATAAAATTCAAACTCTTGATATATCATTGCTAGCCACTAAAAATCTGTAATACATAGTAATTTTCAGTTAATTTAGAATCAAGTGAATCTGTCTTCGCCTCTTCGGCTGTATAGCTAGTATCAACTTCGACCAAAAAAATATACCTAGTTTTGAATGTCCGTTTTATAATCCTTGATTCGAAAATTTCAAATGTGAATAGTTTATAGCTTATCATTGTACAATGTGAAGCATTTGAAAGCAATTTACGGAAATCTTCAAATCAATGGAGTAGAAGTTTGGTTGTTGTAATAGAGTTGTTGGTATTGGAGGCCCAAACTAGCGAGATAATGGGCTTGTTTGGTGGGTAGCAACATGCCCAAATTTGGAGCGAAGATTGTAATTTGCTTTCCACTACTGAAAAAATGAAGAAGAAAAAACACAAATATTGACGATTGTAAATCCCTTTCAACTTTTTAAAATAATCGAATCTTGTTGATTTGTAGCATATTCAGTACGCATTCTCTTTATAAATTCCACTGAAAAAAGAAAGGAAAAAGAATCTTCCTTTACAAAAAACTCAGTGTTTTATTTATTAGAGCAACTTAGGCTCTGTTCGGCAGGTCAAGTAGTGGAGAATAAAGGAAGAAAAAAGCTAGCAAAATCCAGTCCTCTTGGGGGTACAAAAATGCTATTTTTTTTAGGATTCTGCCCAAGCTAGCGGAACACGCTACCCATTCCACTAGTGTCGAACAGATCCTTAAAAAAATTCGTCCATTATTTGTTGTTTCACGTATAGTCAGCAATGACAAAGACATTTCATAATGAAAAAATTTGGTAACTAGTGTATTTTACAACATTTATGAAGCAACTAGGCTCACTTAAAAAAAAAAAAAAGGAGGTAATAGTCACTTTTCCAAAATTGTCCCTAAAAAAATTAAATTTACATGATGACATAACCAATGGCCAATGATGACATCATCACCCTCTACCGCCATTAACCTTTGACCGGTCGTTGACCGACGTTGACAAGGCGTTGACCAGTCATTGACCGGTTGTTGACCGCCGATGACCAGCCTGTCATCACCCTGAAACTTGTCATCACCCCAAAACTTGTCATCGCGTACAAAAAACTTGTCATCGCTTAGAAAAACTTGTCATTTCCCAGAAAAACTTGTCATCGCGTAAAAATAACTTGTCATCGTAATTAAAAAACTTGTCATCGCGTAGAAAAACTTGTCACCATGCACAAAAACTTGTCATCACGTACAAAAAACTTATTATCAAAAATTATTATTGAGCATATGCAGGATTTGAACCCATATTACCGTGCATTAAGCACGTTGCTCTACCATTTGAGCTAATAGGTCATGATTAAAATTAATATATGAACAGATTAACCACAACCCGTAAACAAAAAAACTTGTCATCGGAAAACCCCATAAACACAAAACCAGTCATCGACAAAACCCATTGACACAAAACTTGTCACCGATAAAACCCATAAACAAAAAAAACGTGTCATCGATAAAACCCATAAACACAGAACCTGTCATCGACAAAACCCATAAACACAAAAACCTGTCATCGACGAAACCCATGCACAAAAAAACATGTCATCGATAAAACCCATAAACACAGAACCTGTCATCGACAAAACCCATAAACAAAAAAACATGTCATCGACGAAACCCATACACAAAACTCGAACGAAATCATCCCAAACATCAATCAACCATCTAATTCACATCACAAATTTGAGAAAGAGATAGAAACTTGAACAAAATCGTTTCAAAACATTTAGATCTAGAAATTCGAGATCTAGATCTAGAATTTCCAAATCAAGATTTCCAAAATCTAGATCTAGATCTAGATCTTTAAACGCGAAAAACCTAAAAACCAAGATCTCATCATCATTTTTAAACTCGAAAACCATAAAAACCTAGATATACCGAAATCACAAAAAAAAAGGCGAAGAGATCTGGAGAACGACTAACCTCTAGATCTAGAAAGAATTTAGAGTCGACAGAATTCCAAAACAGAAGGAGAGATGCCGACTGAGCTTGCGAAAGATCTTGAATGGCGGTTTTCGGCTTTGTGAGGGAGAGAGGACGAGAGGAGAGAATGTGAAGAGAGGGAGAGGAGAGAGTGTGAGAAGCGAAAAAATGGGGTCTAGATAGTTCATTTTTGTATTTATACCGACTAGTTAGTTCCTTTTTTTTGAAAGATGTCTAATTAGTTTCGAAATGTATCAAAAGCGGATCCACCACCTCCTTCCCTCTTTCATAATTTCACAATTTTGCATCGTTAGGATAAGTTAGTTTATTATATCTTCCTAGTTAATGTGGTTCCCGGTTTCACCTACTAAGGCTTTGTTCGGTACTACCGAGTTAGGTAGCGTGTTCCGCTTAAGGGGACGGAATCCTCCAAAAAATAGCACCCTTATACCACAAGGGAACTGGATTCCGCTAGCGTTTTCCTTCTTTCGAGCCTAAGATAAGTGCGTTGTAAAAAGTAAAAACAACCTCTTTCATTTGGTGTTTCCTTTATGTTATTCTACTAGAGATGAATGGACTTTTGGGCCAACGAAATTCAATTTTATCATTAATGCTCTATCTCAATCATGGATAAAATTGATGTGGCCATAATAGCTTAGACATGAAAACTTGTCGAACCCTAATTGGTTGAAGATCATAGGAGATGTGACATCAATAGTTTTGATTTTTTGATTTTTTGAATAAATATGAAAGTATGTCAGCTTTCATTTTTTAACTTTTTGTGATATCCAATCAAATGTTTTGCTTTAGATGAATCCGCATATTAGGAGATTTAGGGTTTAGTACTTGTAAACTGGTTGTGTAAATCGATTTACATAATTCCTGACCATACATGTGAATCTGGTAAATGCATATTAAATGAATCATAGCATCATGTTTCTCAAACCATGCTAATTAGTATCTCTGGCTTCATTTTGAATAATTCATAAATCTAAACTTCCCTCCGATGATGTGAAAAAATTACCATACGTTGTCCTTCAAGATGTACTTAAAAAACAATCGTATCCGGAAAAAAAAAATCAAAGAATATCACTTAGAACTCCCATTATCGCACTCAATTAACTTTTGCCATTTCAAACGCTATAACAAACGCTATAACATAGCTTATTCAAAATCAGAAGAAACCAAAGGATGTAAACATATCCAATTAAAAGTGCTAATTATAACGTTTGGCGAATCAGTTTACTGATTGAATACTCATAGGTTTACCATGAGAAGCCAAAACTCTGGGTTTAGTTCTCGTGCGCGTATTAAAACAAACAAAGTAGAGAAAATCCGACAGCTCACATGAAGCCACGTCTACGCCCAAGATCCTTCGAGATGTCAAAACCTAAATTATTCATGTGGCCCCATTCCTCCAACAAGAAAGCGGTAAAAAAAAGGGTAAAATGCATAAAATCACCATTTAAATACTCATTTTTGCACAAAACCACCATTTAAGTCAATATTTGTAGAAAACCACCCGTTAAACATTAAGTTGTGCAACAAACCACCCGTTAAACCAAATTTTATAAAAAATCACTCATTATATATATAAGTTTACACAACACCACCCATTAAATTTAAATTTTCAAATAATTATTGATGTGAGTAGATTTAAAAGGTAAATTAATGTATTTATCCTTAATGTTTATTATTGTTTATTATTGTTGTTGTTATCATACTAATTTATACATCTTAAATGAAAAAATTTAGAATAAGTTACAATGTGAACGTGTGTATTTCTAATTAGGAAATCTGTAAAGAAAAGTAAATAAAACCATTTAAAGAGTATGTGATAAGGAATTCTTTATGTATTCACTATACCTATATAATTATGTCAAAAAATTTATCCACACATAATTGATTTTTATTTTCATTTACATATATAAATTGGCATAATATAGTTAAAATTAAAAAGATATAATCAACTTTTAATTTACGTACTAATTTGTATAATGTTTTATAATTTCCAATTTAACGGGTGATCTTGAGCGAACTTGTCTATATAACGGATGGTTTCTTGCTAATGTTGATCTAACGGGTGGTTTATTGCACATATTTAAATTTAACGGATGTTTTACTACAAACACAGATTTAAGGGGTGGTTTTCTGCAAAATTAAAGTTTTAAAGGGTGGATTTCTGCAATTTACCCTAAAAACCCATTATAAAAGGGGGAAATGCGAGAGAGCTGAACAACCGACACTTGTCATCCACTCCACTCGATCGGAGAGAGCGCAGGGGAAATTCGGCGGATAATCGAGGTAAATTCAACTCTCTGCTTCTTCTTCTCGTAGTAATTCAGATTCTGTGTGTTGATTTTCACCGATTATTTTGAATTTTCTTGTTTCGGCTTTGCGATCTATTTGGCGATCGCATTTGGTTAATCATTCTTCTCTCGAGTTTCCGCATAGGGAATTTAGTTTTAGAGCTTAATCCTTGTGAAATTGTGATCGAATTTCGCTGAATTCGCTTTCGAAATTGATAGTCGATGATAGGTTTGGGGAACTTAGGTTTTCATCGTTGTGTGTAGCGTGTGGATTTGAATTTCGAAAACTATTGCAGAAGGAAATGGCGACGAACATGAATTCCAAGGGCTCCGGAAACGATGCGCGAGAGAATTCCTCGCTAGCTCGACAGCGTTCTGTGTATTCCCTGACGTTCGACGAGTTTCAGACCACACTCGGGAAGGAATTCGGATCTATGAACATGGAGGAGCTTCTGAAGAGCATCTGGAGTGCTGAGGAGGCTCAGAATACAGGTTTTTCAGCGTCTGGTAGTAAGAGCATGCAAACTAGTTGCATATTTTAAGCTCTAAAAATAAATATAAAGTCAGAAAAAGTCGGAGTTTTGGCAGAGTTGCATATTTATTGACTGTGAGAGAAATTTCTTGCAGTAGAAATGTCCTCTGACAAATTTCTCTGTAAAAAAATCTCTTACCTAGCGGCTATGTTACATGAAAGGGAAACGGAAACGAGGAAAAACAAGATCTTGGTATTTTTAGTGTAAAAACGAGTTTCCGAGTTTCCGTCCGAACGGCAAACGCCACCTCGTTGGAGTTTCCGGGTAACATAGCCTAGCGGGGAAGAGAGATGAGTTAAATTTTATGTGTATTCTGCAGTGTGGATGCTCTAAAAAGTCTAACATTGCAGGCCAAGATGGTGGGGGAAATCAAGGTGGTTTTCTACCGAGACATGGATCGGTGACCCTGCCTCGTACGCTTAGCTTGAAAACTGTGGATGAAGTGTGGAAGGGTATAGCTAAGGATTGTAAGGATTCTGGGGGTGAAGTTGGCGAGCCAATGGCTGAAACTCGGAGGGAGCCAACTCTTGGTGAGATTACTTTGGAGGAGTTTCTGGTGAGAGCTGGTGTTGTGAGGGAAGAGAGTAATGTTAATTTTCAGCAACCGAATCATGGTGCTGAATTGATTGCGAGTCGAGTTGCTGATGATAAGCTGTCGGTGTCGGGTTTGCCTGTGAGTGTCAATGGAGTAAGGTCAACACCTAAGAGGAGTCCAGTGTCTTGTGCTGTACCAAAAAGTAGTCCATTGGCTAGCCCGGGGATTCGGTGTGGGATAGCTGGATTGGTGGATCAGAAAATTAATGGCAAGTTGGGTCATGGTTCGGTTTTGCACGGTGCTGTTGCTGTTGAATCGCCTGATTCTTTGTCATCGGATGAGATGAATAGTGATGGAGACACGCCACCTGGTTCTCCACTTCCCTTCATGTTTGGAGGTAGAAAGAGTAGCTGTGGTGTGGAGACGGCGATTGAGAGACGACACAGGCGAATGGTAATGAATCGAGAATCGGCTGCTAGGTCAAGAGCAAGGAAAGAGGTGGGCACTTTACAGGTTTGTTTCTGGTAACTGATCTTTTAGTCTTATTAGCCATTTCTGCATCAAATTGATCTTTAAGTGGAGTTGATAAAAACTTGTTTGTATGTTAGGCTTACGCCATGGAGTTGGAAGAAGAGCTAGCAAAGCTGAAAGAGGAAAATAAAAAGTTGAAGAAACTGCAGGTGACCCCCTGTTTCTGTTGTTGAGTTGGCTATGGAGTCATTCATTGCCTTATCTTTAGCGTTCAGTGCTCACTCACTGATTGGCTTTTGCTACTGCAGGAAGCAAAAATTGAGATGGAAAGAAACCAGGTACTATCTCTGCAAATACATAAATTTCAAATTCCAGAATCTGACATTTTTGCTTTTGGTTCAAATAACAGATGTCAGAGGAGATGGAAGAACCATGTGGACCCAAGAAAAGACGCCTATTGAAAACGTTGTCGGCTCCAGCTCCATGACTCCATGGTGATACTAAAAGAAGGTCATTCAATGTCGAGGAGCATTTGGTAGCGGTAACTATCATGGAGTAGGTTTAAGAATCCCTGAGAATTTGATCCAACTTTGTTGGGAGCTTGAGGATCATCAATGGTAGGTTTAGTAGGGGGGGAGGGTTATTGTTGCGTTTTTGTGTGTTGGAAGGTGAGTGGATGTGTAATTTTAAGTGGGCATGTCATGTCCATTTTGCTATGTTTATCTATTTTCTTGTATGAGTATTGATAGTGTGGATCCTATGTGTGTTTATGAAATAAAGTGTCAGTTTAATCTAAGCATACCTATACATGGTATCAATGTATCTTCTCCTTCTACCACTACACAACAAGAGTACACTATTGACACGTTTGCTAACACATGAAAAGAACAAACTAGGCAGGCCAGAAAGAAACACTTAACATGAGGGATTAGAATTATGTTGGTTCTACATTAACACGAGGGATTAGAATACAAGTGTCACACAATATGAAAATTGATTTACATAGTTGAACAGGATGAATTACTAGGGATCTTGATCAGTAAGATCCAGCAACCACAAGATGTTGAGAAGACACCTTGCGTTTTGTAGATGCAGAATGTGAGATTATTTCATCCATATTTTCAATCGTCCCCTTAACTTTCAACCTAAAATAGATGTCATGTATTTGAGTGTCCAAGCTATCCAAAGTAAAGTAAACTGGAATGTGATAGCTATGGAGTAAGAGTAAGAGCATTTACCTTGTAGATGTTCGTGACTAATCAAATAGTGTCCTCTTAAACAGCGTGACAGGTAAAGCAACCGCTAATTGAGGTCATCTGCCGAGTCCTACGAAAAGCTACAACCTTGAAAGAAGTTTTTGGCGGATGATTCGCTTGGTTTGTTGAGGCTCTCATTGCCTGGGCTTTCTTCTGAGCTGATTTCAGCTTCTTCATAATCTTGTCCATTGATGTTGATCTCTTCTTTTCCAGTTTCATCTGAACCATGCGATACAACCATGTCTTCAGTATATTACAGTTTGATAATAGATTTTGTAGTACGCAATCTCAGAGCAACAACCGTTATCATGTGAAATCTATGGATGTATGTAAAGAATGCAATCAGAAGAGAACCTCTAGTTTTCTAATTGCTGCCTCAGCCTTCGCCTTTTGCAGGTTTTCCCAGGCTGTGATTTTAGCTTCTTCTCTCTGAGACCTGTGCAAGAATAACACAGTTTCTCATAAGACTCGACGATCGTGGAACTTCACTAGTTTGATAACAAGAATGTTGATGGGGGTAAGTTCAACTTATTCTGCAAAATCAGGGAAAAAACACAATACGTACTTGGACAAGCTTTTGGATGGCTCGGAATCCTCCCATGCTGAAGAATGAGCTTCAACTGCTTTCAACTGCCAATCATCTATGCGTTCCGAGCCCTTACCGGAAATTCTAGATTTGTGTTTCTTGGACCATCTAGTGACTGTGACCCGTTCATCAACCTGGACATCTCTGACTTCCGGCTTTGAGGAATTGAAACTTTGCAGCTCTGCAACTGGTAAGATGGAAGGAGTAGATACAGAGGTTGATGACCTCCTAGAAGATGAACGAGCACTACCCACTGGACTCATTTGTGTGGCCATATCTCTCCTAGAAACAGCACGGCATACATTGATACCAGCATCCTTCATGTCACCAACTTTTTCATCTACACGATAGGAAAAAATGAGTGTCATTCTGTGCAAGTGTGCCATTCCTACTTAAGAACTCATTGCACCATATTTTCGGTTTTACAAAATACAGACTAAACCATAAACTAAGTTGAACAACTAGTTGCCAGAATTTAACACTAGAAATGAGTTTCCGACACAAACATAAATGTGAAAGGCTGTCCTAGTAGATACTCAGGTAACATAGACCATAGAAAGCAAGAATTTCACTAATGCAATCAGATTGCCAAAATCCATAAGTCCAAACTGGTCATCCGATTGTAGGCAGAAAATAGACTACAACTGAGGTTAATACAGCTTGCAAAATGAAACCAAATACCATAACAAAGACAGAATCATACCTTGAGAGTTCATCCCAGATGATTGGCAAACTAAATCAGAGCACCCATGTACACTGACAGAACGGGCAATACAAGGTTCGCCCATGTTCTGGAAATCCCCATTGCTTCCAGCACGAGCCGAGGCAGCAGCGGCAGTCATCATAACACCAGCAGAGAACGGGGAAGCTGCAGTAATGCCATGTACATTCCCTTCATCATACATTGAAAAGCCAGGTGAATACATCGAGTAGTATGCAATCCCAGGAGTCCCAAGCGGCCCACTCTTCGCCTTCGGCCGTCTCTGTGGCTGTTGTTGATACAATTGCCTAGCGATCCCATCTCCTGAAACGGGGCTGATTATCCACCTCTCGGCATCCTCCCATTTTGACGGTAGAGTCCTCCCATTGTTGAACGGAAGTACTGTTCCAGTTTGCCTTCTATTGGCACTTGTTTGCAACGGCACCCTCTCTGAGCTCCATCCTTTATTCATCACTCCACTTGCATGGTGGTAGCTAGGCGTTCCTGGGCTCGGAAGATTCTCCGATTTGCGAGCGCAGACTGTGTTTTTACTCATCACTCCCAGTCGTGGTGAAGAACTCACAACATTCGCGACCGAATTATTCAGATCTAAAGAAGCCGGTCTTCGCCTATCCACCTTCTTAGCTTTATTCACCTCAGATCTGGATCTCCTGTCTTGACACTCTGATAATTGAAACGTGAGAAATCAAGAAGAGAAACCAATGATGACGACGATGAAGATACAAAACTCCGTTTGAATTTTTGGTACCTTTGAGAGCTAGGGAGAACGAATTCCTTGCAGATTCCAACTGTGCAGAGTCACCATCAACGTCAACAGGTACTTTTTTGTTGTCCTGACGCTTCTGAACTGTTCTTGTAAGAATCCATTAATGCAAAAATTGAACAACAGAGCCAGTGTGAATGAGGAGCGCAAGATTTGAAAGAAAGGAACCACACAAAGAAAATTCAAACTCCGGGGAAAAAGGCAACTTTTACTTCCTTCTACAACTAATTTTTTCATTTCTCGTTCCGTGTCTCACTACAAATTATTAACCTAGATCGAGACGTTTTTTCCACTTGAGAAATGTACCTTTAGCTCTTTCGGCCTTTTTGCGAAGATAACCATTCCCACTGTGGAGTACTGTTGTAACTTTGTTCAAATCTGGAAGGTCTGGATCTTGACCACTCATACACTCTGGTCCACCAATCTCGTGTCCGGCCAAATGCTATTGTCAACAGAAACAACAAAAATCGTAACAAATCTCACTCCTGTTTTCTCTAATCGAGCATAATCAACAGTCAATTTCAACCTCCAAATCCCTAGCAAAGTCATGTGAAGACAAAGCCAGAACATGATAGCTACGTAGGGAAGTATAACCTAGCTTTTTCTTTTCCTCCTTTCTCATGAAGATCATGTGAAACAGAAAGCAATCATCACAATGTCACTAACAAATTCGAATCGTAAATCAGGAGATAGAGCAATCAATTCGAGCATGCAAAACCTAGAATCTAGCAAGTTCAATTGGACACAAACAAACAATCCGTTTCTTCGTCTTCTTCTTCGATTTCGAATTCGAATCATCGACCACGAGATAGAGCAATCAGGCAAAACCTAGAATCTAGCGAGTTCAATGGACACAAACAAACAATCCGTTTCTTCGTTTCTTCTTCTTCGAGTTCGAATTCGTACCTGATAGAAATCGGAGGAGATAGAATCTCGGTCTTGAGCATCGGAGGCGAACGAGCAACGATCTACGCTGGCGGAGGCCGAGGAGAAGAGGCTGAAGTTCGAGTCGAGAGTGTAGATGACGGAGTCAGGGCTGAAATCTCGAGCTGCTCCTCTAAAACCTCCGCCTTGTGTCGTAACGGTCGAGTCTCGAAATCCTACTTCCGCCATTGCTGAAGAAGCTTCTGCTCAGCTCTCCCGATCCATCCACGGAAAAAGGAGTGAGAGAAAGAAGAAGAGTACAGAGTACATTACAAGCTTGGGGGTATTTTGGGGATTTCAGGTCGGGGAGTTAGTGGGCCGGAACAAAACGGGGCCCATGGGCTCTCGAAAACAGCCTTGTATTTTTTTAATACGGAGTAAAAAATTGAGATGAATGTTGACCACGCGAGTAAATTTGACCATGACGTGAAATGACTGATGGGTCCCTCCTGAAATCACATTGCAAACTCACGAATCTTACGTGGTCCCCCCCCACCCAGCCAGTTTAATGAAGAGCGTCGGACCGTACGGAGATAGATTTTTACCGAGTTTAATTACCGGTTACTGGATTGTGTACTGCCCATGATTTCGTCACACCTCAGAAGGGTAAATAAATTACAGTCTCCTTGGATAAAAAGGTTAAAAACCATATAATAATGTTGCATTATTGCGAAGTGAGATACTATGTAGTACTCCCTCCGTCCCTAAATATAAGTCCCATTTTCCGTTTTGGGCGTCCCAAAATATAAGTCCCATTTGCAAACTTTTCATTTTTGGTAAAATAAATTTACCACATTACCCTCATCAAACCACTCAAATTACACTTTTTCTAACCCTCTCTCCTCTACTTTTACTATTTTACCCTCACCAAATCATTCAAATTACACCTTTTTTATCCCTCTCTCCTCACCTTTTACCATTTTATCCTCACTAATTCATTCAAATTACATCTTTTCTATCCATCTCTCCTCTCTTTTTACCATATTATCCCCACTAAATACCATAAATTACCCACTTTTCAACTTTCCCTTAAAATTTGTGCAAAATCCCAAATGGGACTTATATTATGGGACGGAGGGAGTATAAAATTGGTACAGTATGGTACTAGCATATTATATTACTCCGTATTAAACAAATGGGATGCAATGCATATAGCGTAAGACCAAATGCAAGAATTTGATATTGCCAACGCAGGTTCTCGTTTTGACCACGCCATTCTCCAATAATTCTAATCCCAACGTCCACTTTCCCGAGTCTCGATCGATATTGAGCTTTGACTACTTTGTAATCGTTTTCCAGAGTCCTTTGATGGTGCTCGATAGTCGATAGTCGACACTCGATCCATGTACGTCTTTTTATCGGGCTCGCAATCAACCTTCTGCGGAAATCTTTTAGTACGAACCGTTCTCTTTCCAGCCTGATCTCTGTTGCCAAGGCCTATTTAAACGTGATTGCAACCCGCTCCTCTCATGTCTTTAGGGAGTTGGGTTTTGTCACGGCCTCTCTTGCTAAAATTGCTTTTTTTTTTTCCCTTTTCTATTGATTTTAAGCTTTTAGATGAGTTGTCTAACGACTCGATAAAATTTTTACTTTAAGCTTTCTTCCATATAAAGTCGCGATCCTTTCTCGACTGTTGGGATGGTGATTATTCCCAATAACGATCCCAAGTAGTTTTGATGATGATGGAACACTTGTGAAGTATTTAATATGTTTGCTAAGTGTTTCAGAATCAATTAGGACTAATTGAGCAAGAAACAAAAGCAGGAACAACCGACAGGAACAACTAAGGAAACAAGAGAATAGTTGAAGAGCTCGCTGATTCCTGATGGGATCATCATGGAATCAACGCAAAGGCCTGAAGCTATTTATGGAAGGTTGGATCAACGCGGAAGCTGTGCACTATATATGGAAACACGCGTGGATGGATCGGTTGAAACAAATAACGTGTCTTATAAAGATATGGAAGATATGTTAGTTTGTGGAAGATTTTATCTTATTTCCCAAGATAAGATAAAATCTGATTTGGTTAATATTTGTATTTTTAGATAGAATCTTTCTAGCTATTAGTATAAATAGGAACCATGCACTAGGTTAATTTTCACCCCAAGCTTAGAGATTCAATTGCTGAGTGCGATTGAGAGAGAGGAGAACACACGGAGACTTTAATCGAGTTGTGTACGAGGATTAAAGGTATGGGTCGAGTTTACATTGTCGAGTTACAAGGAGTGTCCGATGCTGAGGGATCGAAGTCTGGAGAATAGGAGTTGTGTACACCTAGGACTAAGATTCGCGTTTGTAAGTTCACACTTGGTAATAACAATTGTAAATTTGATTTGGAATTCCTTGTGTTCATCTTTACTTGTTTGAATCGTTTTTTATTCCGCTGCCCAGTTCGTTGATCCCTCCGAAGGATCAACGTCTGTATTCTCACACACGTAGATCCTACATCGACCAAAAAGGAAATAGTCGTCTTTTATCCCGAAAGGATCGAAAGTTGGTGCGGTTTGTCTAAGTGTGCTCTGCTTGTGCATATATTTTGTACGAGTTGTATGTCCAGATCCACAAGCCACGTACCCTAATAAATAATGTACTAATATAAGTCTTACCGTTATTTATTTGCCTAAACTGTACGTACGTACTGTCCTGCCTATAGTTTAACAACTTTAATAATCACAAGTTCATAAAGACCATGTACAATGGATTAACATATAGTGTGAAGTGAACACAAAATGAAAAAAAAAGAGTATCAAAAAGTAGGGTCGAGCACGGTTCGGTCAGAACTGAAAAATCAGACCGAACCGAAACCATCGGAGTTCGATTAAATCATCGGTTTAATAAATTTCAGTATTTCAGTTTGATTCGGTTCAAATTTTTCCATAACAAAAATCTTATACTTATTGAAAATCAAAAATCGAATTGTACGGTTCACCAAATTCCTAAATTCAGTTTTGATTCGATTCAGTTTCAAACCGATACTACGCCCTATCAAAAAAGTACGTATCGGGATATCGTAAATTAAGTAAAAGTGGTCCAATATAATAATTTCTGGCCTTCACATTAAATCAGCACCAGCTGAGGAGCCTCGTGAAGGGAACCCTATTTTAGCAAGAAATTTGAAGGGACAACCCACATTTATAAGATGTGTACAAACTTACCCCCACGAACTTTGCACCTAACTCATAACTATTGCTCAGTACCGGCAAATCAGATACGATGCATACATTGATGTATCATATATGGTTTCCTAGCTTCTCATATAATTCACAATCAATGTCTCACCTAACATATGGGACATCCATGGATCCACACGCTTTCGGCCTCTCTTTTTTTTTTTCGAGCGATTAGTCCCACAAGTAGGCGATTCTCTAGGCCCGGGTCGATGTATTGGGCTCATTCGACTTGGATCGTATGTCAGATAAGTTTGATAAATTAAGTGAAACCTTTGTAATTAGACGAATCGACACGACAATGTAAAAAACTTAAAATGAGGGAAGAAGATAATGAACTCTACTACAAGAAAGTAATTCCACAAGTAGACCGCTTCCGATCCCTTAGGCCGTATCGATGCGAATCGTCTACCGGACAAGTTTAATAGATCGAGAGAACGTTTTGTAGTTAGATTAATCGACATGAAAGTGCAAAAAAATCGGAATCTACATGGAGAAAAGAATACAACAAGTAGACTATTTCCCATGGGCCCGTATAAGGTAGCCCAATTTTTAGGCCCAACATGATGTATTAGGCTCATATGACTTGAACCATCTCATTTTCCCCATCGGCCTGTATCAGGTAGCCCATTTTCTGGTCATTGTGGATCTCGATTCAATTTTACTTGTATAGAAAATCAAGTGAACGAGTTGTTTACAAGCTTGTCGCACGTACAAAATTTAATGAGCGGCTCCCAAGCTGAGCTCGAGCTCCGTAAACACTTAATTTGGACCAAGATTTATTGTTCGAACCAAGCTCGAGCTCGTGCTTTACGTACTGACCAAGTCAAATTTGTGCAATTCAGAGCTTGACTCAAATTCAAGCTTACAAGTTACAACCCTAACCCAGAGAAACATAGGCATATGAACCTAACGAGAAGTATATATTGGTCCATAGTTTCAAATCGGACACATGTTGTTACTTGCTAATAAGGTTCAAGTTTGTTTTCAGACATCTAGTCAAGCGATTAACTTCCAAGGGTAGTACCCAGAGCTCAAACAAGATTTTGAGTTCGAAGCAAGCTCGAGCTCGTGCTTTACGTACTGACCAAGTCGAATTTGCGCAATTCAAAGCTCGACTCAAATACAAGCTTACGAGTTACAACCCTAACCGAGAGAAACATGGGGATATGAACCTCACGATAAGTATATATTGGTTCCATAGTTTCAAATCGGACACATGTTGTTACTTGGTAATAAGGTTCAACTTTGTCTTCAGACATCTAGTCAAGCGGTTAACCTCCAAGGATAGTACGTACACAGAGGTTAACAGTTCAACTCTCATGACAGTGTCCTCAACCAAAGAATATGGTTCAACTTTCTAGCAATGCACGAAGTATATACATGTATATAGAACACGTACGTTGATCAACTTTACTAAAAAGGAATGTCTTTTAAAAGAGATGGAAGACATATAGGTTTGTAGAGTGCCCTATACGAATGGAAAAGCTAAAGTGTGTAAGAAATTTTGAGTGGTGTAGATGCCGGTCAAACTCTTTACATATGAGAATTATTTCTATGGAGGAAAACGGGCAAAGTATCTAGCAAGCAAAGTATTAGAAAGAAATGTAAATGTATGATTTTCTTTAGCTACCTTTATACGATACAATATACATATATATGTTATCTAGAGTCAAAGCATAGGGATTTAGTCTAATAAAGCTTCTTAGATTTCAGAATGCATTGTTTAGGTGACACTTGATAGGATTCATACATCAAAGTGGAAAGAGGATTATTTGTCAATGAAGCTAGTAAACCTATGGATATCCACTCAATTAAGTAGTCCTTACCCATCAAGCTTCACATTCACTTCCTCTAAAAGACAGAATTTCTCAAAGCAACGCTAAGAGAAGAGGACAAACTGTCATTCTGGAGGTTCGAATTTGTGACCTCGTGATATAACCATGAGACTCTACCAATTAAACTGATACGTCAAGCTCACAATATCTCTTACTTGTGTTTCAAGAGCCTAGATTAAAATATTAAAATATTTTATTTTCATGTATTTATCTATAAGAGGTATAATTTTTTTATCATAAGAATCTTAAGAGCTTTGAATAAAGGCCATATGATATAATTTTCGACCTTTTGCATGCAATTCTTATTTTTGGAAGGTGGCACATTGACCTACATTCTATCGATACTTTTTTTTGTTACACTTAGTTTAACCGATTGTCTCAAGATCGTCTCTCAATGTATCTAACTTATCTAATATAAATCGCTTTCATGTGTTGTCTCATACTATTAAAAAAATTCATTTTTGTATAAACATATACATTCCACTTTTGAGCAAACTAATAGGGATAAACATAAAATGCAAAGCATATATAGCTTGAATATATGAAGACAATAATAATAACATTATTATGACAGCAAATTAATGTTGAAAATCATGACTAAGGCTCTGTTCGGTAGCATTAGCTGGATCAGGAACTGGACTGGATATATAGCTGGAGCTAGAACAGGACTGGATTAGTAACTGGATTTGAAATTAAAGTTTGCGAGCTGAATTATAATTGGAGTGTTCGGTATTACGAGCTGAATAATGGGCAAAATTACCAAAAAGGGTATAGTTATTTTATTTTCATTATCCTAAATAATCAAAAAATCAACTCATAAGGTTATTTTATTATTTTTCTTTTTCCTTTTCTTCTAATTTGACCAAAGACCATCGGTCCATCACCTTCTTCTATCTTCCCCGACTCTTCTTCTCCAAATCCTATCTTCCACTTGATCTCTTAATTAAGCAGCATCTTTAATTTTCTATTGCTTCTCCTTCCTCCTTTATTTCTTGAAATTTCAATGGTTTCATATGATGGAGGCGGACCAAGGTTGTAGATCTACCGGGGTTTACAGTGGACTGTCCGAAGAAGCTAGACGGCGGCACAACGACGGTACGCTGGAGGTGTAGAGACGACAACCAGATCTCGATGAGGTTTTTCGCCCAGATCTCGATGGTTCCGACCGGCCGGTGTGGAGACGACAACCAGGACAAGGGTTCCGATGGATCTCGATGCCCACTTTTGGTGCTCGCTTGCTGTTCGCTTCCTCCAATCCCTTTGAAAGACAAATGATGAAGGAGGGTATCGGGGTCCAAAAATCTTTGAATAGTACGGGAGGAGCTGAACAAGCTCATAAAGCTTGGGGGGAGGAGCTCGATTTTTCCGGCGAAATTCAGCCACGGTCAGCTCTTAAAGCTCCTCGACAAGCCATTTCACCGAACAGACCACGGAAGCTGACCGTGGCTGGAAATTGTGATTTAAGTCAAGCTAAGCTTCGAGAAGCTGTGAACGAACGCAGCCTAAGCAAAAGAAAAAGGAGACGAGAAATGATTGCCTTAATGACTTTTAAACATACGATTCAAAAAACTTGTTCAAAAACTTCAGAAAAAGGAAAAGCTTACACAAGTAGTATAAATAGAAGCTTTGACAGATACGTTACAAGGTTCCTTCCTCTGGTTTCTTAATAGTACATCGCTTTCATCGAATAACCCACTATGTTTTGTATTGTATATTGTGTGTGTGAGATCGAGTTTGCCCTTTTATTTAAAAAAAAAAACTTTCAACCCTTTTCTTTTATTCTTTTTGGGGTTTTAACTTTTGTGTTGTTGTTGGTATATCTCTTTGTTGCTTTTATCCCCTTCCTTTGAGTTGCGTGACAGACTGAGTTTTTTTATACAAACAAGAAATATTGAAGGTCTTCAGCTTTTCTTTTCATCAATCGATCTTACATGATGACCTTCTTTTTATTATGATCCCATATCCTTATGTATGTTAGTACTCCGTAGTAAAAAATAACAATAATCATGGTAGTAATAATAATGCTAATCATCCTTACTACTATCAACTATTTAAATTTTCAAGTAAACCCAAGCATTTCATTTACCAATAGTAGTTTTTTTCCATATTTCATTACATATCACCATTGATAATAAAAGAATACATATGTCTGGTAGATCGGAAAGTCGAAAAAAAAACACCAACATATATGGATGATCCGCACAAGAATCATTAGCAAGAAACATATGAGAAATCAACAAAAACAAGTACTGTATAATAAAGTAGGGCTGAGCATCGGTTCAAACGAACTGCACCGAAACCAAAATTCGGGACTTTGGTGAACCGAAAACCGAATGCAAAAATTTCGGTTCGGTTCGGTTTCAATAAATATAAGGTTTTTCTTTGAAAAAATTGAACCGAATCGAAAAATAGCCGAAACCGAAATCTTGAAAAAATCTATTGAACCGAACTCCGTCGATTTCGGTTTGGTTCGGTCATTGTTTTTGAATCCGACTTAACCTTGTTCAACCCTAAATTAAGGGTATATATATTACCATTTAATGGTTTCTTTTAATGTTTTTAAAAACTTAACTTTACCCAAAAGAACACATACATGCACACACATTGTAAACCTAGAGGCTAAAAACCAAGGCACAATTAATAGGTGTAAGGTGGTCTATACCCATCCGCCATTGATGAGCTCAGAAAGAGATAACAAAAGACAAAGACTGATCGACCAAACTAAAGAAAGAAACATCCATGGAAAAACAACCTGAAAACGTAACTCTTTTCCTCAGCTTTTTGGCCAATATACAACCGAAAAGGAAAATAGCCCATGAATAAGCAAGAAAAAACCATAACTTTCCCTTCTTCTTGTGGAACGCATTTATTGCTCCTGAGAACATTCAGGCATCAGATTTTGGCAAATTTAATAGATAACCAAGCAACGTGAGCTCTACGATATACAACAAATCTAGATCCATATCATATCATTCCTCAGTTCAGGCACACACATGCATGGCCTCTTAAATACTTACTTACTTAGTCACATAATTTAATACATACCATCTTCTAGGCAGGCTGAAGATTTAAACCCACCTCAACAACTCTCATGTACAAATCTCACAAAAAAATAGTTCCACCAACAAATAACGTAGCACACGTACACGTAACACAAACCCATGATTAATTAAACGTACTCTAGTAGAACAAACTATATATAATCAAGATGATCATGATCATGGGTAGCTACTAGAGCTAGCAACATTGATTAATCTGGAACAATAGTTAACTTGAATTGGGTTTTGCATTGAGTACTAAAATGGGTACGTTTTGCATTGCATGGACAAGGATATATAAGGCATGACTAAATAATACTAGTAGTTAACTGAGCCCTAATTAATTACTCCAGAGAGTTTAACAAGAGGAGGAGTTAGGAGGCATGAGATTCAACCCTAGATCATCCTTGTCGAGAACGAACCGGGTCTTGTTCGTGTCAGCCGAGGACCCGAATTGGAAATCGGGGTGGACCCGTTTCTTGGAGCATTGGATCGGGACTCCGAAGAGCTTCGTCTTTGAAACCGCGCCACCGTTTATGGACGTTGGAGATCTGAAGTCACTGGCGGTAACAGTACTGCCATTACCACCCATGATGACCTGGGCCTGCGGGTACCCGGTCATTTCCCGACGGAGCGGAGTCAAGGGCTTGGTCAAAACGGCGCCGTTTTGATGGTGAGTGAACGGATTAGGGTTCGAAGGGGCGACGGGCTTGACATGGTTTTGAACAAAGTAGATGATGTCATTGTAGAGCTTCCTCATGTGGGCGATCTCGGACATGAGCATGTTGTTGTTCCTCCTCAGCCGCTCGTTGTCCTCCGACAAGGCGGCGACGGCGGAGTAGGCCGGCGCCGCCTTGGGAGGGGAGGGGGAGCGGTGGTTGTAGTCTTGCCAGCTGCCTTGGTCGTCGGAGTCTTGAGGGGAGAGGCTGACACGTGGCGGCGGTGGAGGTGGCGGGAAGGGGAAGTAGCTCGCCGGAGAGACGCCGACGCCGCCCGGGAAGGGGTGGGGAGGTGACGTCAGCGGCGGTTGTGAGGACTTTCTCCGGTGGATCTCGCAAAGTAGGTGCTTTTCGCCTCTTTTGAAGAACTCGTTCCCGAACTCCCATCGGTCCGGGACGATCTTTCTGAAACCCTAAACATATCAAATCATCAAAAGAACTGTTCGAGTTAGCTGATTAGATCTAGATATATATCAAACTCAAAGTGTATCATTCTCTTGCCTAGTGTGTGTACTTGTAAGTTGTAAACTCAATGTGTATCAATCTTAATAGGAAGAAAAGCCCAAGAAATTTGAATCCTAACTAGAAAGTAAAGGACCATTGTCAAAAGAAATGGAAAAGGAGGCTTTTTTTTTCCATTTTTGATAATGAGATCAAATGTGAGCTATGCAAATCTAAATACATAAAACAATGAAACCAAGAGACAAGGTGATAGAGAAATGAAAACCCATTTCAAAACACCCTATGAACTCAAAAAAGGAAGGTTCTTTTAGGGATTATGAGTGAGTATATGGTACATACATAAGTATTGAGCTGACGAACAAAGCTAGAGAAGTTGTTGTGCTTGAAGTAGTTTGGAAGGAGGTCACGAGCGAACTCCGGCGGGCGCCAGACGACGAAAGTGGTGTCGTCTTCGCCCCACGACACGATGTGATCGGTCGAAGGATCGTCCACGAGCTGATAAGTCTTTGTTAAGAATGGCGCCGGCACCGATTTATGGCTGTCTAGGGTCAGTATTATGCCTTCACAATTGTCCAACATCAAGGCCATTTTAATCTCTTCTTGATTGGATTCTTCTTTCACAACTCTTGCACAAGTTTGTAAGTTAGAAGGTTTTGAGGATGAGGAGTGTGAGAGAGAAAGAGAGAGAGGGAGGAAGTTGTAGAGAGATGGGAGAAATGTAGTGGGCTTGATATGGAAGGTAGTAGAAAGGGTTAAAAGGATGAGATTTGAGTAGATTCATGATTAGTTGTTTTTAATTTTATTTTTTTAAAAAAGAGAAATTTATGTTTGTACCCCTAAATTTAAAGATATTTGAATGGTGTCCCTACATTTATAACTCTTTTTCGGTTTGTGCTCCTAAGGTTTTGAGTTTCTCGGGTTAATGCTCGTTTTTCGGTTCGCATTGATTAAACTCAAGCTCACTATTACGTTCTCTTCCATTATATTATTCGGATTGCTCGAATTGTCCCTCATTTCTAATGGATTTTAAGATCACTTAGAACTACTTACATAACCTCCATTAACCACCTTCGCACATTTCTACTACCTTCGGTTGCCGTTTCAATTAACGCTTCTCGACATCTCATGAGTCAAGCCACACCGAAGCTCGTTTCAATACCGGACCCACACTCAAACGAGCCCATTCGAGCCATATTTAAAATACTTATAAAAGTAAGGGACACTAACCGTAATTTTCCCTTAAAAACATAAAAGAAATACTTATATACTATAGTTTTGGGAAAGTGGTAAAATTGTATATTTACAATATACTGTACTACATACCTCGGGTAGTGTAGAGTGAGAGAAGAAGAATATGTGTCTTTGTGTCTCTCTCTAGGACTCTGAAATAAGGGCCTTTCAAGACAAACCCGTGACTTTCTTTTCCCATTTTTCTTTTTCCATTTTCCTTTGTTTACTTCTTTCTTCTTCTTTTGTCTATCTTTCTGTTTCTTCTTCTTCTTCTTCTTCTTCTACTACTTCGTCTACTCTACTATCTGAAAGTGACCCGATGAATACGGGTTGTGATCGAATTGATTTGACCAAAGTACCCTTTACTTGCCCATGATAACAACGGCTAATCAAGGTCTTGCAAAAGTTCTTTTTATCTTGATAAATCCACTTTTTATTTCTTTGAAAATTGAACTTTTGAGGAAAATAATTCCTAGATGTAACATAAAGAAGCAATGTTCATGCATGGTAAGTAACAGGAGGGGAAAATTACAACTTTATAATAAAGAGGAAGTCCTCCAAAAGGGGGAAATAAATAAAGGCTTATTGGAAAGCAATTTTTTGGGGTTTGAATTGGGTAATCAAAGATTTTGGAGGCAATGGATGTTAAATTTTGTGGGTATAAAGATTAAAAACCAATCAACACATTTGACAATGTAACTATATTTTGAGAAAAAGTATGTACATAGTACTACATACATTTTGTATTTCATATATATATGGGCGTACAAGTACTACTCATGATTAAAACAAAGTAATTATGAACGTAAAGTCTTTTTCTCATTACATTGCAATCAATGACATGGCAGACATACTTTTCTTGTACTAATCAAACTACCATAATCCACATATATTTACAAGTACTTCTAGAAGGGCACTTTCTTAGCATCCACTTGATTTTTTTCTGTAGATATATATGCTTTGTATTGCCATTTGCCAATAAATTAGACTTTAATTTATTTTAAAAAAATTATCCAACATGTCTTTTTTGTTTGTTAAGTACAATGTACACGAGACTCGAACCGATAACTTATGAGTATTAACCTTAAAGCTTAATCACTTGATTTACCCAAAATGTCTTTAAAAAAAAATCACAATTTCACAATTTTACAAATAAATGTTTCCAAGGGTGTTATGGTCATTGCAATCTCTAGACATCATTGAGTTTTTTCTTGTATTTTTTTGGAAGAACAAGTAGTAGTATAAGAAGAAGAAGAAGAATGAGATAATGAGTGAAGGAACAAGAAGAAAGGTGATATTACATGTTTGGATTATTCACAATTAAATTCACAGTTTTCACAACACATTTCTCTCATCTTCACGTCAAACGAGTGGCATCTTTTAGGCATTTGGAGGTTTCCTCTTGTTGTCTTACTACACACTGCATTTGGTACCACCATCAGACACACGACAACCAAATCAAACAATTAATAAAGAAAACACTCTTTCAAACTCCCCAAACAACCCTCAAACTTTCCATATCCTTGCCCATTATTTCCCCTTCTTAAATGTTTGTTCATGCATGGAAGAAGACATATGGACAAAATGTATTGAAGTATAAGCAAACAATGTGTTGCATACAGTTGTCTACTTCTTGTAATATACTATTTGTTTAGAAAAAGATTGTTGGTTTAGCCTTCTCATTTTGTTATGAAATGTTGTCACTTTTAGGTTACATATATAGATAATGGCTTATTAATTTGTTAGTTATGAAGTTGTTAGTAGGAAAATTATCCCTGTCTTAATATAGGCTCGTCATAAACTAAAAATGACAATCCTTAATGAACAATGTGCATATATGGCTATATTTAGTATTCTAATAGTTGTTAAGATTCGTTGGCTCGACCAAACTAAACGGCCTAACGTCAACCTTATGTTTTTCAAACACCTCCTCAAGTCAGATAACATGTTTTAAAAAAAAATATGATAATTCAATAAATGGAGGATCATCTATGCATGAACATATGATCATAAATTCAATATATATAACTCCAAAAAGATTCCAATCTTAAGTATTTTAAAGTGAAAAGCTAGTATATATGTGTATATCCATCATATGTTTCTTTTTTCTTCATCTAAACTGTCCTCTTCACTACATTAATCCAAACTTGAACATCAATCATGTACTATTAATTTCCCATGAAAAATACATTTTTTTCAAAAAAATAAAGTACATGATCCATCGATGGGTCTCTTTTTTCCTTTTCTCAACAGTAGATGCCACTAAATTGTTTTTTGGCTTCTTTCCACAGCTTTCCTCATGATTTTGGCTTACGTTGCCCAGGTGTGTGTGTTGAATATAATTAAAATTGGTTTTGCTACTTGGCCTCTGCCAAAAAGTTTACCATCCATATTCTGAAATTTCTACACATGCACCATGCACCTTTTTTTTTACCCTCTTCTCTTTTTGTAATGTCCCAAGCCTAAAAATCTGTTTATTCTCCCACTACAAAGAGAAGGCAGGGGTGTAGGTAGAACTGTAGAGGTTAGAACTCTCATGCCTACTACTCATTAAAAATAGCAAGAAAAACATGAGAGGGAGAGGCTTATTTCTTAAGCTACATCACTTTAAAAGTAGATTACCCATACTTTCTTGTAATTTCATCATTTCAATACTTATAGTCTCTACTTTAATTATATGTTATACTAATTTTTAGATAAGCGAATTTTGTCGTCGATCCCCTTACTAGTTTTACTTTCTTTACATTTGTTTTTGCATCAACTGTTGGACTTGTCTGAGTGTCTAAGTGTATCTTTTCTTTGATTTTCAATGTTATTCACCGTCAGATTATCTTCCATTTGATTTTGTAGCTTTCTTTTAGTTAATAAAGTTCTCGAAAGTGTTGTCTCTACTTCTACCGCCAAAAAAAGTTAATGTAGGTCAATGTATCCATATGTACTAAGTTCAAGCATCATATGAATTCATCCGTTTGAGATGCAATAAGTATGCAACATGTAGAACATAAGATCATTAATTAGACAAAGGGTAATTTTAGAAAAATCATTCGAAAGAATGATCTAAATTGACTCTATCATAGACGGATGGAGTTATAAATATATTTTAATATTTATTATGTACATTAGAGAAGAAAAAAATATATATCGATTTGAAGCACCAGATATTTGTTAATTATCCAACAAATTATCAAGTTTCCCATGTGCATATATATGTACATCATGTTCTAGCTACAAATCATGTTCTAGCTACAAATCATCAAAGATTGATTAGTAAGTCTTAGAAGATATACAATTTTTTTCATAATTTAACCTTCTCATCCATAGTCTAGACTTGAGCTTCTCAAAGTACCAAAAACCAAATGTATGAGTATCAGTGAATCCTAACAACAACAGAAAACTGCAGTAGAACAGAGCTAGCTGCAGCCAGGTGAAATTGGTTTACAGTAAAAACTTTCAAATGGAAAAGGTAAATACAGGCAGAAAGCACAACAGGAGATGGAGAAATTTTTTTAATAAAGAAGTAAAGCATTAGAAGTGGTGGTGACAAAAAGGGAATGATAAGGCTGCATATATAGTTGAATGATAAGCCATGCAATGAGTAGGTTATTAGTGAGGATCCAGTAAAAAAATAAAAGATAAATATATTTATACAAAAGTTGTAATTATATCTTCCGTTATACCTATCATAAGTATATATACATAAGTTGATATAGTACATCAAGGTGTTAGGTTTTTAAAGCGTTTGTACAAGAATTCAGATCTTTTTAACGACGTGTATGAAAAACTTGAATTTGGAAGATTGCGTCTATCAAACGGACGTCATTCTGTATAATACCCGATTCGAATCTGAGCCGATTATGACTAATCGGACGGCCCGGAAAAGCGCAAAAAAAAATGTAAATCATAAGCAAAATCAGTGGGCTCCTAACTGAGAAGCTCAAGTTATAGCTTCCATTATGAGTAATTATTTCACCTCCAATAGCATAAATATATTAATACTTACAAAAGTTGTAATTATGTCTTCCTTTAAATCTATCATAAGTATAAAATATAACTCGATATAGTACAATGAGGTTTTAGGTTTTTAAGCGTTTGTACAAGAATTTGGATCTTTCTTCCTCAAAAAAAAAAAAAGAATTCGGATCTTTTAAATGATGCGTATGAAAAGCTTGTATTCAGAAGATTGCGTCTATCAAAAGGACGTCGTTCTGTGTAATACCCGATTCGAATCCGAGCCGATTATGACTAATCGGACGGTCCGGAAATGCACAAAAAAAAACTACATCATAAGCAAAACCAGTGGGCTCCTAACTCAGAAGCTCAAGTTATAGCTTCCATTATGAGCAATTATTACCTCCAATAGCATACATATATACATTTATATATAATGTTACCCTCTTGATTACTTTGATCATGTAACTAGTTGATGGTCAATTCTCATAATAATTGGGGATAACAAAAGGAAGAAGCTGCCCACCTAGGATCTTTGTTTATGTTTTAAAGCATACATTATAACACAATATATTAATAATATCCTTAAAAGATATAGTAGAAGAGGCCCATTCCAATCCAAACACATACTTAATTAGCAACCTACATAACTAATATTATACCCTATAGTGTTATGTACATATAGTAAAAAAAACAAGATACAAGTTTTTAGTTTGAAGTTAAGCCATTGCACGTGATACTACACACCAAATTTCTGTTTTTTCACCCCAATTTTAGTAGAAATTACAAACATCAAGAAGTGGAAATTTCTGTGGGTGCAAGAAAATGTCAGCTTTAGTATACAACAAGTGTGGTTTCAATTCAAATGGGAGATTTCTTTTTTCCTCCATAAACTGAGGGCAAAGACCTTCTAAATCTTCATACTGTGCCTTTTGTTGCATCTTTTACCCTCTTCAAAGATTTTAGTATTTTCACCCTCAAAATGTTCATCTTATCTTATACTATACTAAAGTGCACAGAAATGGCAGACACAAGACAGAAGTTGCATTTTTTTGTGTTATCTCGTGATACCCTTTTTTGTAATTTTCATACCCATGTAAGTAACAAGTAGTAATTCTACTATACTATATATATATTGTTTTTTTGGTAGAAATACTATATATATATTGTTGCACTTGCACAAATTTAATATTTCATTTTCTTTGGGGAAAAGGACACCTTGTTCTTCTTCTACTAGGGTTTGACTGTCCATGTTACATTACATGCATATCTATATATATATGGGAATTGTTCACATGTTGCCTAATTCCTAAATGGGCTACATCAAGAATACATCTCAATCCTTGCACATGGCACTTGCTAGAATTTGATCTATTTTTCTGTTACAGTTTATACAAATTTAATGCAACATTGACCAATGACCATATATAAAACTTAGTTGCATATCATTCATTCGTAGCTAGTTTCTTAATTTTGTCTCTTAACAAATGTACTAGTGCAAATTACAATATTTAGTATTAGTTCTATACAATTAATATGAGACAACGTCGATTGTATATCTCGTACTTAGAAGAAAATCTTGTTTTTTTTCCTTGATAAGACAATGATTCGATGTACAAAACATGCTTAATGGATAGGTACGTTGAGAAGACAAGTCGATGGTGTGAGTATACCGACTAAACAAAACAATCGAAAGCAACATAAACCGAAAGCAACATAGTATGGTGCATCAAGAACCGAGGATCAAAGACGTCAATTAAGAAAATGTATAACATGAGGTCCGATTATGCGGACCAACCATGGACATCTTAGATTTAGACTCGAGAGGAGATTCTTCTCGATTGTTTAGGAGATCGAGTGAGAACATTGTTTAGATATCCATGATTCTTGTCATAAATCTAAAATAGAAATAAGAGATCCTAAAATTTAGCCGGTAGCCCCACTAGCACCGTTCACTAAACACACACTTCATGCTAGCTAGAAGGCAAAAATGTCACAAGACAACCACAAATCTCTCCAACTATTGTTTTATATAAAACCTTCCACTGCTGAACTGAAGAAAAGCCAAGAAGATTCTATTCTAATTTCTAGATTGCAGAGAAAGAAGAGGGTCTTCCTATTTAAATAATTGAAATTAGTTTTTAACTTTATCTGAGGTTAAAAAATTTGCATGAAAACATCGATCACATGTTGGTACCCCTATTCAACAAATCTTGGGTAACATTCTAATATATACAAACTGTGGATTTCAAGGAGAGACAGCTTAAAACACAGAGCAAATACGGATAAAACCCACCACCCTATACAAATCAAAGAACAGTAAAAATATTTTATACAGAGGTTCTTTCTTGTGTCCCTTCTTGCCCTCTTCTCTTGTCTTTTCTACTAGCATCTTCCTGTGGGATGATGATGATGACTTCATTACAACATACTATTTGAATTGTTTACCTTTTATTTTTATCTTTACCGATAGAATATTGACCTTGGTTTTACCGTGCATATACATGATCTAAGTTATAGTTTTATCTTTAATGATCTCATCCGCAAAGATACTATAAAACGGTTCACAATGAAATAATGTTATCCAAGCTATAATTTTATGTTTAATAATCTCATAAAAAAAGATACTATAATGTAAAACGGACCATAATGAAATAATATATGTTATCTCTCCTAAGATATAGTTTTACGTTTAATGATCTCATCTGCAAAGATACTACTGTATAATGTAAAACGGACCATAACGAAATAATATCAAGAACAAGGATGTCGTAATGTCGCCAAGGATGTCTCAAGCCTTTTTGTGTTTTGGAGGTTCGTCGATCGGGTAATCAAGAACCGATATGCATGTTTTCCCAACTTAATAAATGTGTAAGTTTATATGAGCTAAACCCATAAACTGAAATTTGAATTCTAGCTAAAATATGATATCAAGAACAAGAGACAACTTCCAAATGGCCAACTCAAAAAAGCAGTTGAATAATTGTACCTATTTGCTTTCCATAAATTAATTCTCAAACATTTTTCACATGCATGTTCTGTGAATGTTTTGATACATTTTACATCCTGCAGAGACCAGTAGTAGTAGATTTGAACAATGAGATGAATATAGTACTTGATTCATTTCCAGTAGTTCTCTAGCAAAAAAGCCAAGTTTGTATAGCATTTTTCATATATGTCACCACAGATGATTAAAGAGATTCCAACAAATCTTTGCACAATGTTGATATGATCCACCGATGAGACCATATTCAATGACTGATGTCTTCTTTTCCTTAGGATTGTCAAGTTTTAGGTTGCCACATATATACGTCAAATAACGCATGACTTTGCTATATATTTTTTAATAAGAAAAGAAATTCGATATAAGATAGAAGTCGGTCTGATAGATTGAGAGATCGACCGACATCAAGAAATTAACATAAATGTACGTGTACGTCTCCTAGCAAAAAAAAAATGGTATTAGTGTATGATTCCGATCAAGCTAGGGGATTATTTCTTAAAATACAAAAAAATACCTTTAAAAATAAATCAACAGTATATTATATTGAGATGAAATAAATAGCAAAATCCTTGTAGAAAGTAAATAGTCACTAGTAAATTCTGAAAAAAAAAAAAAGACAAGAGGACGGTGTTAAGTCATTTTCAGCGCTGATTCATAGATTTTGTGAATTTCTTGGATGAACAATAATGGTTTCAATCATTTATTTTTTCCCCACTATTGTGCACTATTAGTGATGGCCAACGGTGCGGGCCGGCCCAGCCCGGCGTCATGGGCCCAAAAAGCCCAGCCCGGTCAGCCCGGGTGAGCCATGGGCTGGGCCCGGGCCGGACTTTTCCAGCCCAGCCCGGCCGGGCTGGTCAACGGGCTGGTCAACGGGCCAGGAGCCCGGCCCAGCCCGGCCCAACCCAACCCAGCCCGGCCCAGCCCGTCCCGGCCCGGTGCATATTTTTTTTTTAAGTATATATACTATATTTTTACAATAGTATTATAGTATATAATGTTAATCCAAAAAAAATTATAGTATATAATGTAAGTATAGGGTGCATATTCATTTTTTTGTAAGTATATTGTATATTATATAAGTATATAGTTATATAAAAAATAAAAAATTATAGTATATAATGTTAAACCCAACCCGGCCCGGTCCGGCCCGCAGCCCACTCCCAGCCCGGCCCGGCCCGCAGCCCGCTTTCAGCCCGGTAAAACCGGCACGGGCCTGGGTGGGTCGGCCCGGCCCAGCCCGTGGCCCAGCCCGTACCAGCCCGGTAATTTGCCGGGCCGGGCCTGGGCCACGGTTCCCATTTAAAGCAATTCAAAGGAGTTTTGAATTTGTGTTATGATAATCGTATAGTGTTTGTAACCTCGATTCGTTTTTTTTCAAAGTGTGTTTGTACAATGTTAATTGTCATTAAGTAAGCTGTTTCATTCAATATCCTCTAAACCTTTTCGAGTTTAGGTAAGCCGCACATGTTAAATCATCAAAGTGGTTCCGTTAAATCATTATGAAAAAGGAAATTTCTTATAAAATTTTAATAATATTTTAATAGTCGTGATTGTGCTCGAAATTGCAAGGATACCTTATGGCAGTTTTCTTCTCATATATCAAAATAGAATTTTTTGATTTGGTCATATCAAAATGTCTAAACTAAATACTTATACCTTTGATAGATCAATTACCATTATAAAGAACTTTGTGTATATGTACACATCGTACTTGTATTCTATAAAACTTATTCTATATTTTACAGCTTTGAAAGTTTTATATACTTTTAATTAGATGTGCTTCTAAGGGCAAGCTTTAACAAGGATTGTTTCTAAGACATTTATGTCCAATTTCTTTTAAGGGGGGTACTTTTAAAGATAAAGTATTATCTCATACGAAGAACGTTCTTGAGCTTATTCTTTCCTAGTTCAAGGAAACTCTAGCTCTCCCTAGTTTCGAGGACGAAACTAATTTTAAGGGGGTACTGTTGTAATAACCGCTATTTTTAAATAAAATATCATATTAAATAATGTATGTTTTATTGTAAGTGTAAAATGATATTCTTATGAATTTGTTTTATTAACGATAAATGAAAACTTTTAAGAGATAACAGTATTTATTAAAATATAATTTAAATGATAAAATACAAGTTTATAGTCTAAAGATAAAGTTAAGTATTTTCACTCATAAATAATTTACAAGTCTAGTATTTTTCAGAAGAAAAAGAAATAAAAATAATAAAAATAAAAGAAATGTAATTTGAGAAGATTAATATTATTAATTAGCAACAATTAATTAAATTGGATTAATTGTTATATTTATAAAATTTAATGAAGAGCTGTGATAAGACCACCTCCTATTAAATAAAGGAAAGGCATTTTATGTAAACCCAAATGATCTCATAGAACCAATGTCACGGGCGGAACTCTGCTGCTCTTCTCCACGGCATCACGCCAATATCATTTCAGTCAAGCCGTGTGGCAGCCGAAAATCCGGGCAAGCCCCTCACTCCAACTCCTGCCACCTTATCTCTACTCCCCTTCCCCATTGGCGTGAGACATTGGTGAAAGTTTGCTTATAAATTGAGGGGTTCGGCACCAATCGAGGGAACACTCAAGTCGTCTTCATCCTCTCTTAAGCCTCTGAAAAATCCTATCTCTCCCCCATCAACCTCAGCCCGAAAAATCAGCCCCGAACTCACCAAATTTAATCTTGTTTCGATCGAAAACATGCCCAGAAAATTCAGCTTTACAGCCCCTCTGTAAGATGCGGTTTTCGTCTTCGTTACTCATCCATTTCTCGGTCCGTTTGAACCACCATAAACTACACTTTACGACCTTTCCAATGACACCTCCTTCGCTCAAAACCGATTAGTATCCAAGCTGTAACGCTCCGTCGAAGTTGCTCATCTACCCAGAAAGCCAGACTTGCAGCACCTCTGTAAATCGAGTATTTCTCCTTCGTCACCCCATCATTCTCGAAACCATTTAAACCAGAATAAACTAGACTTCAATACCTTTCCAATGACACCTCATTCGCTTAAAACCGTTGAGTATTGAAGCTGTAATCCTCCATCAAAGTTGGTGTGACGGCCAGGGACCACCGGAAAGAGCTGGTCGGGAAGTCTACTTTGGGCCACTCGTTCGCCGGCGTCCAACCACCAAAAGGAGGTTTGTTGCCAACAGTTGGAAGGCAGCAACACCCTCTACCAACTGTCGCAACTCCCACCCAGATCCGCCTCCGTACGACTCCGCAATTGCTGCCCGAAAACCCTTCGTCACCACTGTAATGCTCTTTTCCTGAAAATTAATTAAGCACTTATTTTATTTCGAAATTGATTTTAATTGAGGAATTAATCTAAGAAATAAATAAAATAACTTAATATGATAGCATTATTAATTTAATTGGGAGTTTATGAATTTAAATCAAGTATTTAATTAATTCGTTCGAGAAGCGTTTTTATAGAAGTTATACGACGAGTATTCGTAAACCGATGATTTTATTAAAATCTTAATATCGTTTCGACCATTCTAATGAATTGAAAACTTAGGATTATAAATTATTGAAGGGCAATAATCTATATTAGCCTTACAAATTATTATAAAGAAGGAATGATAATACGAAGGATAAATATTCGTAAACCAATGAATTTACAGAAATCCTAAACGCGTTCTAACATTTAATAAGTTGAAAGGTTAGAGTTATAAATTATTAAAGGATAATAAGTTATACTAGCCTCACAAATTATTATATGAGGATAATAATTTGAGGAGTCCCTAGGATCATAAATAAATCAAATATTAATTTATTTCGTGTTCGCTCGTTATGAAAATCGCGTCTAATTTAGGTCGGGTACTTGAGTCGCCTTAAGCTCGTGGATCGAGAACGTCGCCTTCGTAGGAATTTTATTCCCGTCAAGTTAAGGCAAGTGGATGGTTCTCTTGCTCTTTACGTTTAAACGTGAATTTCCTTCCATTCCGTTTAATAGCCATATAATTGTTGGGAACACCTTGTTTGCTAAATAAAATGAACCTA
This sequence comes from Polygonum aviculare, assembly GCA_934048045.1. Taxonomy (NCBI): domain Eukaryota; kingdom Viridiplantae; phylum Streptophyta; class Magnoliopsida; order Caryophyllales; family Polygonaceae; genus Polygonum; species Polygonum aviculare. The sequence continues at coordinate 29,402,822 of OW204031.1, read as the reverse complement.
GGGTTATTTTCTGTGTAGAGATAATGACCCCACTATTATTTATATTATTGTACTGCGCTAGTCCATGGACCTAGGACCGATGATTGTGGCCTCTGATTGTTTCAAGTCTCTTTTCGAGACTTTGTTATGGACTAGAATAGGGATTAGGGGTGAGAGACTCGTCTCTGCTACACCTCTTGAGAATTTTGTATTAGGATGTACCTATACCCTAATACCGAGTCATGACTCTTCCTGCTCTACAAGCGTAGAGAGGTGACAACACCCTAGCTAGGTGTTAAGGACTCCGTCCTTCTCTGATGTGGCCCTTGACCCCTTTTGGGGTTGCTGCATCTAAAAATCTATAACTGAATGCACTGTTTGGTCATTAATGAAAGATAAGTGCCCTGTGCACAACAATTGATGAACGAAGGATGTATTGGGTGTGGCCCTTGACTCTTATGAGTTGCCACATTCGAAAAACCGTTAGAGTAAAGTGTATTGTTGAAATTGAATTGTTTCTCGTAAATCTTGATGCGCATTAATGAGTTCCCAACAAAAACTTAATCACCTTTCGTTCCTAGGAATCACCTCCTTGTGATTTCCTATTCTCACGAGAAAGTCGTTATTCACCTCCATTCGGATTCGTTCCTTTTATCTGAGTTATATTCGAATGAAGCCTCACCCTCTAAATTATATCACACTCTCATCTCAAAAAGAACCCGATTTGTCGTGCATCGCTCAGTGCCCTTTGGTCTTCGGTGCCGACATACTTAGCCTTTTAAGAACCTAGTCACATTCTACCACTTGCTTAGTCTCGCGTTAGACTAATACCACTTTCTTTTCTTCCCGACATTGGTCGGCTGGTATTTCTTGCTTTTATGGAAATATCAGGTATCAAGGGCAAGACCGTAGCAGATTTAAGACGAGGACTCGAAGATCTGAAGGAAGGAAGATTTTCAAGAGATTGCAAGTTATTTCGGAGGTTCCTATTTTGTTTTTGTGAAGAATCTTTTAACCGTCATTATACTTCCGCTGCAAAATGATTTATATGTCTCCTTCACTCAAACATCGATACTTTGTATCATTGATCATTGATTTCTAGTCAAGTATCAAACATTAATCACTTTTGATGTAATTTAAGTTCAACATTTCATTTTTATGAATCAAGTTGTGTTACCTATCGCCTTGGGTGACTTTGGATGGGAAAATCCGAGGTCACTGGCATGTAATACCCATGGTTTCAAAATAGGGGTGTTACAAATTTTTCATAGAGAGAAAGAGAGAGCGGAGCCAAACATCACAATTCAAATGGCCAACACACCCATTGTAGCACAAATCTCAGAGTGCTTCATCAAGCCAAAATATGAAGTAGAAGATGCAAAAAATCCTGTTTACTTAGGACCAGGAGATCTTGTTATGATGTCAGCCCATTACATCCAAACCGGCCTCTTATTCCCTAAACCAGACTCCATCAAAAACCTTCTCGACAATCTCAAACACTCTTTATCTCTCGCTCTTGTTCATTTTTACCCGCTAGCGGGACAATTCGAGACCGAAATAGATGAAGAGCAACACACTAGCTTGATCTTCATCAATTGTAACAAGGGTCCGGGAGCAAGATTCATCCATACTACTCTAGACATGGAGATAACCGAAGTTCTCTCACCTCGTGACGTGCCTATCATTGTCCAATCATTGTTTGATCACGATAGGGCGGTTAACCATGATGGACACACAAGACCCTTGTTGTCGATTCAGGTAACCGAGCTTGTTGATGGTGTTTTCATAGGTTGTTCTATGAACCATTCTTGTAGCGATGGAACTTCCTTTTGGCACTTTTTCAATATGTGGTCTGAAATCTTCATGAGGAATGGAGAAAACTACATGGAGATCTCAAGGCCACCAATCCACAAGAGATGGGTCGTTGATGGGATTGGACCCTTAATCAAGATTCCCTTCACTCACCCGGATGAGTTCATAAGAAGATATGAAGCACCCGAGTTGAGAGAAAGAATCTTCCATTTCTCGGCTAAATCAATAGCAAAACTCAAGGCAAAAGCCAATGAAGATTGTGGAGGTAACTCTAATATATCCTCATTCCAGTCCTTGTCCGCACTCGTGTGGAGGTGCATGACAAGGGCGCGCCATTTTCCTAATGACGTACAAACAAGATGCATATTTTCGATTAATAATAGGGTAAGGCTCGACCCACCTTTATCCAACAATTGCTTTGGGGCCATAATACAAACGGTAGAGGGAACAAGTAAGGTTGGTGACTTGCTTAGCCAAGATCTTGGGTGTGTGGCGTTGCTATTGCACCAAGCTGTGGTTGAACACAATGATGAAATGGTGCGTGGTGCCGTGAAAGCTTGGATGGAAACTCCTTTCATGTACGAGATAGCATCATACCTTGATCCTTATAGTGTGATGATGGGTTGCTCGGCCAGGTTCGATGTGTATGGAAACGAATTCGGGATGGGAAAAGCATTAGCGGTTCTAAATGGATATGCGGATAAGTTTGATGGGAAAGTAAGTTCTTTTCCGGGTCGCGAAGGAGAGGGAAGTATTGATCTTGAAATATGTCTTTTGCCGGAATATATGTGTGCACTTGAATCGGACAAGGAGTTCATGGAAGCAGTCTCTCTATAGGTTATCGAAATAATGGATCTGATATTGAAATAAACATGTATACGCATGCATGCTCCTATTGTAGTTTCTTTCCTACTTTACTTTTTTTTTGGTCGAAGGAGAGACGGTAGTCTCCATGCCTTGAAAGGGCGTATCTTTCCTACTTTACTTTTTTTTTGGTCGAAGAAGAGACGGTAGTCTCCGTGCCCTGAAAGGGCGTATCTTTCCTACTTACCTTATGCAGTATTAAGTTGTAAACTTTGATTTAATGTTTCATGATGATTGTGTTTTCGCTTGAAATTCTATGCTATGAAGGTCTGAATTTGGACTTCAAGCCTTATTGGATCCTCAAACCCATTGAATTTGGACTTCAAGCCTTATTGGATCCTCAAACCCATTAGCCCAATCTTCATTAAGAATTTATTATAGCTCAAATGGAAAATAAAAAACTTATGGAAAAGAATTTAAAAGATCATACATAACTTAATACAGTAGTTGATTTTCCTCCTTCCATATCATTCTAAAACTAGTTTTAATGTGATTATAAACCCAAATTTAATATCGATATGTAACGCCAATATAACCAATAATGAATCAACTCATAATATAAATAAGTTTGATTTGTTTAGAAATTACTTTACGATAAATATCAAGTTTTATTAAATAATAATATTTATCAAAAGATTACAGCTAATTCTTGGTAAGGGATAATTCATAATTTTCGGTAATTTTTAAGCAGTTTTTACAAGATAAGATTATATGAGATTCTAACTACCTAATTTGCATAAGGGAGGGCCAAACCGATTATTTTATTATAAAAATGACACGTGATATAAATATTTATCTTGTATTTACCTTATTGAAAAACCACCTTTTTAATTTTTAATTTTTTTTTTATTTTTTTGCTCCCAGATTTTCTTTCAAACTTCATCAACATGCCATTCTAGCTAGTGAAAGTTACCATAATTTCCAAAACATTATTCTTATAAAGCGTAACAGAAGTTATTATCTGTCCAACAAACTATTAAGAAGTTATCATACTTGCCTCATTATTCTCAAAAACAAAATTTACATGAAATTTCTTACCGATAAAACATGCATGTCACATAATAAAGAAACACCACTTTTCATACTTACCCATTAACAGAGGCCACAACTATAGGGCTCCTCACACTATGTTTCCCTTTAACTTCAACCCAAACAATCGATCCATAAGCTACATTTCCCTTCCCTTGTTTCCCACACACTACTCTCAGATTATAGCTTTGTTTGTCATTCTTCCTCTTGAATGAAATCACTTTGGGATTCACATTCACCTTACAACCTTTTGGTTCCTCAATCACAGCCTTGTAGACCGCCGATCCTTCACCGACATTGCTAACCGTTCGACGAAATGCCTGAACCAACTTCTTAGTCGTTGTCCTGTTGTCATACAGAGCAATGAAAGATGGGTAATTCAAATCAGCTGATGGGTTCAAGCAACTATAATTCCTCGATCTCGTGACCGCCATGACTTGGGATTTCGTGAGATTCATCGAGCAAATGAAGCTCATGTAGTCCTCTTGAGTTGCATCGTAGACAAGACCCGGGTCCAGAGCCTTGTTCGGGTCAAGCTGACCCGAGCCCATAGCAAGTGGAGAAGCTAGTGAGCTAGAATTTGCTCCATTGTCCCTTATCGGATTACCCGTATTATCCAAGGGGTTAGCGGTGGTCATCATGGCTGATCTTATAGCCGCCACACTCCAATCCGGATGTGCGTTCTTAAGCAAGGCGGCTACACCCGAAGCATGAGGGCACGCCATGGAAGTACCCGAAAGCATGACATAGTCATTTGACAACATTATGTTTGTTCCAATCATTGCGGCATAGCTATCCGGAATGTAGGCTGCAAGCACTTGTGATCCGGGCGCCATTAGATCCGGTTTCAAGACTCCTGGGTAGCTCGGAGAAGGCCCTCTTGAAGTGTAGAAGGCGACGGCTGGTGCAGGTGTTGATCCTATAAATGTCTGCTGAAATTGCATACTAGCCCAAGAGTTGCTCTTTTGTGCATATTTGATGACATGGGCTCCATCTTTGGGGCTGATGACAATCCCTGGCCAGGGAACGCCACCGACTTCGAATATCTTCGGGTCGTTGGAGATGAAAATCGACGCGGCTGCATTTGATGCGGCGATTTGCTGCATTTGGTCGTCCGTGTGACCCGTGTCGTCGCATATTATGATCGAGTAAGGAGCCTTGGCCAACTCCTTAGAGGAATCACATGAGGATAAGGATTTGTTGTACAAAAGTGGTACTTTATGTACAACGGCACTAGCTGGAAACATGGTCCATCCAACAATGGTTTGCCCATTGCCCAAGGTCAATGTCCCCGCGAGTTGTCGGTCAATGGTGCTAGCCGCGGATGTGAGTGCCCATGGAATGCCGTTATGGACACTCCCGAGCTTTGGGCCTCCGTTTCCAGCTGACAAGGAGACGAATACGCCTTTCTCCATGGCTGCAAAGGACCCGATTGCAACCGGGTCTTGATACAAAGGGAGCTGATCGAATCCTAATGACATGGAGATCACGTCGACTCCATCCTCAATGGCTTGGTCCATGGCGGCGAGTACATCAGAGGAATAGCTCCCTTCGTCCCAAACAACCTTGTAAACCGCCAGCCTGGCGCGTGGGGCCACGCCTCTAGCGGTCCCTTGGGCGTAGCCAAAGAATGAGACTTTGTCCACGTAGTTTCCGGCTGACGTGGAGGCGGTGTGGGTGCCATGGCCATTTGTGTCCCTGGCTGAGTTCATGTTGATCTTGAGATGGGGCTTGGCCGCCTTTACTCCTTTGTTGTAAAACCTCGCGCCAATGAGCTTTTGATTGCACATTGATGAGTTGAATTGCTCTCCTTCTTGACATATGCCTCTCCATTTGGTGCCCTTTCGAAGTGGGCCCATACCGTCGTCTTTGAAGCTCTTGCTCTCTGGCCAAATGCCCGAGTCGATCACTCCAATGATGACGTCGTCTCCATAGTCAGAGGCTGGCCAGAGGCCGAAGTTTGTGTTGAGGGAGAGGAAATCGACGGTTCGTGTGGTGTCCAATACGACGGTTTTGTCAGGATAGGCCGTGACAAAACCGGGGAGACTCTTCAAGGACTCAAGCTCATTTTGTGAAAGGATTGCACTAAACCCGTGTAAGGCATTGTCGTAGGAATAAAGGATGGCGCTAGGCGAGGATTTTGGACCGTCGGATGAAGATTTGGTGAGAGAGTCAAGTGTGGAGGTGTACCAATGATGGTGGCTAGAGAATGCACTTGGCATTAGAGATTTGTCCATATGGACAATGTAAGTAGACTTGTCAAGGTTAAGGCTACTTACTTGGACAGACCTTCCATGGTTTATCACCATTAGAAGCAATAAAGGTAATAACTTCATGTGAAGAGTTGAGAGGGTTTTAAGAATGCTCATCTTTTTTTTTTTCACTCTCGATCAAAGTACAAAACTCTCTTGTGCTTTGTATGAAAGGAGGATCTTGTCCATTTATATAGCATATTGGTAAGCAAATGTGGGCCTACTATGGTTGTAGAGAAAATGAAAGACACTTGTAAGATTAAACGCACCTCCAATTAAGCACAAGAGCCACATTCTACCTAAAGTGGACATTTTATTTTGTAATGGATCCAAAAAGGATTGTGAGTTCGATCATTTCCCACCATGGACTACTGTGATTCTTAACACATTTAAGCACAAGAGCCACATTCTTCAAAAGTGGCCATTTTTTTTTTGAATTGGGTTCAAAAGGGCTTGTCTTTATAGAATTTCTAAGCACGTACATAGGGAGACAATAGCTTGAAAGTGCATGATAATAAAGCTTTTATGTGCCAATGTAATGGGTTTCCATAACTGTTGCTGGTGCCATATTATACTGTACGTATTGCTCTTTAGCTAGCTTCTTAGGTCTTAATTTAAGCTTCTGACCTCTCCAATTCAATACCCACTTATGTTGTTGAAATTTGGAATGTTGTTTAATTAGGACCACCATTTTGCATCATATCAGTAAGAGTTGATGTCCCCCAATAGATCAATCTTTTTGAACACTAGTAATCAACAGGAGAAGCACAATTTGCATTATCTTATGATATTAATGGCAGGTAACATAAGCTATGATTACTAAAATATAAGCTTTCTTGTTATGGCCATTGGAATGTTTTTGTTCTTTTTGCTCTTATAGTCGATCTTATGTGATCCCTTGGGAGTTGGGAGCCATAAAACTGAATTAAGTAAAGAAGGAAAGTTAATCATAGTGTTGAGTTGAGATTAACAGTAACTAGGAAATGATTACCCACTAATGATAAACTACTAGTATTACTAGGCACGAAATTGATTAAAATGAAAACTTAGTTTAAATTTTATATACAGTTATTCAGAAGAATAGTTTGATATATATCTTGTATTAGTATATTTAGTTTATTTCTTACGAGATTTATTTCAATGTACATTATTTTTGCTATAATGTATTCTTTTAATCGAACAAAAATTTGTAGAATTTATTTTAATGTTTATGGATTCTAATTATAAATATATATTTAATTGGAGTTGACATATTTTGTTCTATATTATTATTTTAATCTCCAATTTAGTATATAGTAAGATTATTTATTTATATATTTAAGGAAAACTTATAAATACAATTTTAATGATATATATTATTTCATATTTTACATACACGTGGGGACTATAATCAAAACTAACCAATTAAAATATTTTAATAAAGATGAGCGATCTGGTCCAATGTGAAGTTAACACGTGCCATGATAATTATTATTTTTAACATCCGCTTTAGTGTATAGTTATCATCGGAGAATTTGGACAAAATAAGAAATGTTCACATGATTGATTAAGTTTAGTATTGCTCCATAATCGAATTCTACATCATGCTAGGAATTAAAAAATTATGAGATATTGTCTAAGTCAAAAGAATCTTTGTGCTTTAACGTAGGTTTTAGTGACATTTCTTTTTTTTATATATAGGGATGAATTAGTGACATTTGATAGGACATTCATTAAACCAGGGCTTAAAATATAGTAGGAATAGGAACATTAATCACTTCACCTAATTTGTTTATAATATAGAGGACATCCCCTTAATTATAGGTTTGTTAAAATATGCTATAATCCAAAGTTTTGTACACATTAGTATTCTTAATATGATAAGTTATGGGTTGAGAGAGTCATTCTACCATTTGACTTTCGAAAATGATCCACCGATTTCACCCATTGCTCGTGGATCACTTCACAATTATCTAACCCATAACCGCGGGTTATTCAGGTGGCCTATGTACCCGCAAAACTGATATTTCTTGTACCGAGATTCAATGCAAAAGCAATTTTTTTTTTTGATCAGAACGAAAGCAAAAATATATTATAAAGTTAAGTGGTTAACCTCATACGAGACTCTTGATACATCCTACAAATGAGCGGCAAACATGCATATTCATAATGTGACATGCACGTTGAAAACATAACTCATACAAATGGAAATAAAAATGGTGTTTTTAATGGTTGAGTGATTGATTACTTATTCGATAAATTTTCACACATCTAATACAAACGATTAAGTTTTAAAATAGTATCTAGAGATTTTCAATTCAACTTCCATGAATAGTAGTGCAAATCTTAGCTAGCCATCCTCATTTGAAAACACTAACAACGTCCCAAAACGCATGGGGCAGATCATTAGCTTGAAAAGGCAAAAAGTAATGCAAGAGATAAGTCAAAAACTTGTAAAATGTTAATCACCTAGCATTTAAGTAAACCCTTCACTTTTGTAAAAGACCTAATTGTTTCCATAATTCCATCAACCCACTATCTCACCCACCCAGTTTTGGTTTCTCCTTCAAATTCATATGATATGATGTGAGAATGGCCAGCACACACCACACCACACAACAAAAGCCCTTTTTGGTATACTATAGAATGCACCACATAATATTTTCTCATTCTTGTTGGTTCAAACTTCAAAGGTTGTACAACATCTTATAAAAAGATCGTTTCTTATATAAGTAAGGATCATTTTCATATATTAAATGATGTCTTAAGTCATCTCACATGCTATTACGGAGTATATGCCAAATTGATAATCACATGTCCAAATCAGGAGAAATGAACCTAGATAATAAGATTTGTCGAATAACTCACCTTCTATTGTCAATTAACCTTCAAGGGTAATACTCAAATGTCACTGGTTCGACTTTCATATATGGGCAATGCTCTCAACCAAAATCAGAGGTCACTGGTTCGACTCTCATGAGGAGTGCTCTCAACCAAAAATAAATAAATTGTCAATCAACTTTAAGATGAAATCTCACTTATATATTAGGTTTATCGTACATGTACACTCTTAGATAGTAATAAGCACGATATTGTTGAGTATGATATAATGTGAACTTAAGGGTTCAAGTGGGGGGTTTTGACACTTAAGTCCATTTTATTGTGCCTTTAATGATAAGATTTTAAAAGTTTGTCTAGGTAAAACCCTCCAAAAAAATTACAGTTTGAACCTCACACGTTAACTAATTCAACGTGAAGAATTATACTTAATTTGAGTGTATTGTATAGTGGTGAAAGTGGGATTTGTAGGTTCGTCTTTTAGGTTACAAGGCCAAAAAGTGTGTATGAATGGAAAACTAACGGTCCCAAGTCACTTGTAGCAATAAAAAAAACGGAATTTCTACGCGGTAACCCTAGTGTTTAATGTTATTTACACAGTGTACCAATCTTTTACATATTACACGCGGTAACCCTGAGATTAATAAGATTTTCCTCTAATATCCAAAATATTAAAATTAACCTTTTTTTCTTAAAATTGTTTTTTATAAAAAAAAAATCAAAATCTTAACAAATAGATAGAAGCTGTAACAAACGGAAGTTTTTTTTTATCATTATAACAAACGGAAGTTAACAAATAGATAGAAATCAAAATCTTAAAGTTTCCCTAATATCCAAACACGTTGAAAGCTGTAACAACGATACAGTAGAAGAGAGGTTATCAATCTGCCGCCATAAAAAAAAAAGATCGAATTGGCCTCCAATGCTTGAACTGATTGAATGTGTGTTGCAAATCCGCAATATCAATCCTAATTCAAGGTGTGTGTTTTCAAATTTTCAGATCTATAAGTTAGTTAGGGATTTGAGTACTGGTGTTTAACCATGGATATTATATATACAGTGGCATTAGTGTTTCATACTCATAATCAATTTAGAACCTTTATCATGATCAGATTCAGATTGTATCTAGACTAATCCTTGATTTCTATCTAGTGTGTGATCTATAAGTTAGTTAGGGATTTGAGTACGGGTGTTAGTTAGGAATTTGAGTACTGGTGTTTAACCGCGTACATGTCTCAGTTGTTTTTGTATCTAGGGTTAAACCAAGAAAGTCCAAATTGAATTCAAGTGGTCCTTGCTTTCAAATTTAGGAATTCGATCTACATTATGAGTATTACTGAGTTTTCCACTTTCAAATTGAATTCAAGTGAACTATTAGCTCACTTAAATCCACTAAAACTAGTATTGCCTCTTAATCACGTACATGAATGGCCTTTGATTCCACAATGCAAGCTGGCCTTGACACATTAGATCATATTCCATAATCACGTACATGAATGGGTTCTTCCACCAGGTTGACATGGTTATAATACCTGCAACAACGGGGCAAATGGGTGTTCTCGCTGGCCATGTTCTATGAACTAAAGCCTGGAGTCCTTTCAGCTCATGATGGAACTGACGTGACCAAAAGCCCCGACTCGTATTGTAACGCAATCATGCTCTTAGTTTTGAACGTATTGTAACGCCCCGTCCACCTTCTCGCTAGCCCTCTCTCCGATCCCCACTCCTCTGCTCCGGCAACGAGCCACACACCCTCAACCTCGGCAGCCCAAAGCCCCGAGTCGACCTTCCGCTCCGCCCTAACACCCGACTTGAAGTTTGCTTAAAATGGAAGGTGAGCGCAGTGGAGTCGAAGGGGGGGAAGCAGAGAAGGGTGACGGGGTAGTAGGTCGGGGTCGGAATCAAAGTCTGCAAGCGTTTTGGTGTGGGTCGGGATCGGGACGGAGCGGTGGTCGGAGTCGGGTATTGGCGGCTGGGCTGGATCGAGCGGCAGGAGGCAGCGTTCGGGCTAGGTTGAGTAGAGAGAGAGAGAGAGTGAGAAGGGAGTCGGGCGCGGCCGGCGTCTGCAACTCCAGGTCGTCGGGTGACTGGGTTCGCCGGGAAGGGCCGGCGGGCGTGGGCAAGGCGTTACACGTATGATGCTCGTTTGCAGTACGTATGAACTTGGGCAAAAATCACTGGGAGTAACCTAGCATACACGTAAAGGTTTTGTATTTGTTAAATTTTATTTTATTTCCTTAGAAAAATAATTTTAAGAAAAAAGGTTAATTTTGATATTTTGAATATTAGGGGAATTTATTATTAATCTCAGGGTTACCGCGCGTAATATGTAAAAGATTGGTACACCGTGTAAATAATGTTAAACCCTAGGGTTACCACGTAGAATTTCCGTAAAAAAAAAGATCATTAGTGGCCTAATTGATATGACACAATTTACATTATTGGTCTTTTTACTGTTTATCAAATAATTTTTTTTAAAATCTTAATAATCACCTTTATACATATTTACATGTAATCAACCGTACCAAAATTCAGAATGAATTAAACATAGCATAGCTTTCACATCCATTATAGTAAAAAATTTGTCATCTCTTAATCCTACGAATATGTGACCGTAATAAACAATTCTTGGACCTCAAAAAAATTAGTGAAAAACTCTTTCGACAAATAAAACTCAAAAAACCTTGGAATCTCGAACCCAAGACTTCATGATAAACCCATGAGTGCTCAACTAGTAAGCTGATACGTCAAATGCTCAGCGTGTGTTACTTGTTATTGTATTACTTGAAACATTTTTTTGTTTGATTTGAAAATGGTCAATTAATTATATTGAGTGAGGTAAGGCCGGAAGGGAACAGATTTTAGGAAGTAGAGATTTTAGATGGTAGATCCATGTTGGGCCGAGTTCTATTGGGCCAAAAAACTCACACCCAGGCCCAATGCAAACTATCCTATAATTACAAAGGGCTCTACAAATCCTCATTCTAGAGCCAATTCAGGAATTCATTTGCAATGCTTCCATTTTTATCCCAAAACAACTTCATGCAGTCAAAATCCAGCTCCAAATCAATGAGAGACAAAAGGCCACCTCCTTTTTTTGTTTGCATCTTTAATTTTCACTGTCCCTATGAATCTGTACCCAGAGATTAACCCTGTTTTCTTGTCTGCTCTATAATTTGCCTTGTTGTGGCCTTGTGGGTTCCCCCATTCCAATTTGCCAGCTCCGTTGTCAGGGAAATACATGGTAACTTGAAAGCCATCTCTTTTGGCCTTAAGCTAATAGGCTATGTTACACGGAAATGGAAACCGATACAACAAGGGAACGATCAACGGTGTTTCATAAGAGTTTCCGGGTAACATAGACCGTAAGCACATGATGCAGGGAAACATAAATAGAACCTACAGAATGACCAGAAATGAGTTTCCGGGTTTCGAAACGAAAGATGAGGAACATTGTCCTATAAGAGTTTCTGGGTATCATAGGCCAGTAGTGCATGATAAAACGCTCATCAATCAGAAGGCGATCATCTACCATAACAAGCTTTCAAAATCAAGGCGGCGGTTATTTCACACTACAGATCTAATTTAAATTATTTACACAATCCTCACAGCATGGATCACTCAGTTGGGACCAAAAGCTAGCCACAGTTTGATACAAAAATGCGATAAAAGATGCGAGATTTGAGCATTTTTAGTGGAAAATAAACATGAAGAGACAACCCGAATTGCGAAAAAAAAACTACAACATACCGAATTTCATGAAACTTGAAGGGAACTAGTTTTCCTCAGATTCTTGCTTTCTCCATGGAAGCCTCGGGATTTGATTAGTGGTCCCGCTTTCGTACCCGCTACTGTCCCCTGATTCAGCCACCCGCTTCTCCATTGCTATCAGCCTCTCCTTCGTACTTCCATGGTGAGCGCCTCGACGATCCTATGAAGAAAAAGGGGAGAAATTGTGAATCTGATATGAAGGAATGCTTTTGATGAAACCTACTGAGATAGGATTAGGAGCATTTTTAAGTGCTTGCTGAGTGCTAGGAAGATTATCCAGAAGTTTGACACATGTAACAAGAAGAAATGCACAAGGGCTTCAAAATCATGCCATTCAAGAAAATCCAGTCATATACTACATTACTAATTGACTAAATTGTCAACAATATAATATGAAAATAAGTAGTTGGTGTAGCAAGAATTCCGGTAAATAGCTCAATATTTGGAAATCATTGTGGTAAACAGCCTAAACTTTCAAGTGCACATAATTGTCATTTATGGTTTAACTACTTATTTCATCTGATAAGCTAAGAGCTACAAACTTACATCTCTGAAAGGGAACTCTTCAGCTTCAAGCATATGTACAACATGCCCCATTTTAGGCCGCTTCTGAGCATTTGGATCCACACAACGCAACGCCACCAACAGTACCCGCTTCAATGCCCTTGAAGAAGGCTTCTCCGGTAGCTTTGGATCCAAAACACCCTCAGCATTTCTGCTCGAAACCATCATCTTCAGCCAATCAACAAGGTTCACCTGATGAAATTAAACGAACCATTGGAGGATCACATCTGAGTGGAATCTAGATTGATATTAAAGAAGGCTAGTTAATGCAAACCTCGCCTGGAGGTCGGCTATAATCAACCGGGTTCCTCCCCGAAATTATCTCCATTAACAGAATCCCAAAGCTGTAGACGTCACTTCTCTCGTTCAACATACCGGTACTAGCATACTCTGGAGCCACATACCTAGGAAATAATATTGCAAAAAATGTATTAAAAAACTAAGAATACACGGAAACTACGAATACATAAGGATTTCCGGCTCACCCAAATGTTCCCATAACACGAGTCGTCACATAGTTTCTCTCAGAGCCCAAGAGCTTAGCTAGACCGAAATCAGACACTTTAGCATTCCATATCTTATCAAGTAAGATGTTGCTCGACTTGATATCCCGATGGACAACTTTCGGCTCAAGCCCTTCATGGAGGTAAGTCAACCTATAATGATCAAATGATTTTTCCATGAGATCAAACCAGCAACAGTTTCAGACACCATTTCAAAACTCAACCTAGATCATCAAATGACAGAAGCTTTATACCCTTTTGCTGTTCCAACGACGATATTCATTCGAATATCCCAAGTAAGAGGACTTGTAGGCCCCACATCTCCATGAAGCCACTGCTCCAGGTTCCCATTGTCAACATACTCATACACAAGCATCCTAAAATGGACCAAAAACAATTCCATGATTACTGCATTTGCAGACTCCAATCCCAAAAACAGAAGAAAAAGAAGAGCTTACCTATGAGCTCCTTCAGCACAATAACCCAGCAACCTCACCAAATTCTTATGCCGAACTCGCCCAATCGCTTCCACTTCAACCTTGAATTCCCTCTCTGCTTGGCCTCTGAAGTTACAAGCAATCAATTTCCAACAACTCAACACCATGTAAGGCAACAAATGCAAGCAAAACCACCACATAAAACCCTAATCAGACACATTAGAGCTCATTCTACCCTAATGAGACACAACAAAGCTGGTTTAAACAATAAATTCCCCCATAAACAAAGATTCTCCAAAACTTCACTAACATGCAAGGCAACAAACTTATCCAACACTTCACTAGCATGTAAAGCAACAAATGCAAGAAAAACTATCATACATAACCCTAATCAGACACATTAAAGCTGATTCTACGCTAATGAGCCACAACAAAGCTGGTTTAAACAATAAAGACTCGCCCTTTATCCAACACTTGACCAACATGCAAGGCAACAAACTCATACCTGTTGTTGAGCAGATTCTTGACAGCAACAAGTGAATCATCCACCAAACACCCACGATACACAATCCCATACCCACCTTCCCCAATCACATTCTCATCAGCAAACCCATTAGTTCCATCCTCAAGCTCCCTGAGCGTGTACCAATGGCCCCACCCAAGATGCGAGACCTCAGGCCCAGCCATACCCCCTTGCTCCCCAGACCTTCCATCCCCACTCCCAACCGAAGACGACACCGTCCCTCTCTCCGGGTACGAAATCCTGTTCTCTTTCCCAATCTCAATGTGAATCTTCCTCTGATGAACTGGGCTCTCCTCAATCGGAGCCCTAACCACAATCCGGTTCTCGGACCCCTCAATTGGGCCGGACTCGGGCTTCGGGTCGGGTATGGCTACCCGATTCGGCTTCTGGGGCTCCTCAATTCGGATCTCCGTGATCTCTCGAGAGACATTGCTCACGGGGAGGACTTCTAGGGTTTTGTTGCTCTGTTTCTTGCTCTGGGTTTTGGTGTTGCGCTTGGAGGTGAAATAGAGTGAGATTAGGAAGAGGATTAGCACAATTCCCGCCCCCACGCAGATCCCTAGCACCATCCAGAGACGGAGGCCGAAGATTGAGGTCTTCTTCGAGAGCTGGTCGTTGAGAAAGCCTTGTTTGTTTTCCGACATTGTTGCTCCTGCTCACTCTGGTTCATCCCCTGTTTTTTTTTCTTTTTTTTTTTTGTTCTCTCCTGAGGTTTAATGGCGGAGAGGGAACGGGTGATGAGGATTTTGAAGAGGGTTTTGCTTGCAGAGTGGGGACTCTCAGTGTGGTAACTCTGTGGGGGGTTTTGGTGTTTTGAGGGAAAGAGAGAGATGATGGAGACATTTTTTGAAACAGGGGATGGAGTATTTTTTTTTTTTAAATTTTGGGGGAAATTTTGGGATTATTGTTTATTCAAGATCTAATGGTTTGACATTTAATGCGGTCTGTGAGTGATTAATGATTTAATGGTGTCGGCGGGGAGATTTGGAAAATGAAGATTTTGTTTTTGTTTTATTTTACCTTTTTTTTTGGGTCGGATTTTGTTTTGTTTTACTGGTCATGCTGAATTGTTCTTTTGTGCTTGTTTATACACTGTTCAATCATGCATCTGTACAGAGCCTGATAGGGGTGTTCAGAAAATGTAAAATATTTTTTATAAGAATAAGAAAAAGGGAAAGGGAAAATAAGACAAGGAGGGTTTGGTGAAGGCAGATTGAGAGCCTTTGTCTCATGTTCCGTAGTTTTTTGCATAACATTCGGTTTTAGATTATTTAATGTGTTTAGGGGATGTAAGCAAGTTTGTTATTGTTGTTAATGAAGCGAATGAGAAAATGCTTATGATTGATCAGCTGATCTTAAAGCTTCTCATAATCTCACCTGTTGAATTGTGTTTATTTGTGGTAATAAACATCTTCATTTATAACACGAGTTTTACAGAGTATTTGGTTTTTGGACCCAACAATAGTATTCCACTTTATACCAAACTAGTTTTACCGACACGACATGTATTTTTTAAATTTATTTTTGAATATATAATAAATAGAATATTAATGAGAAATGTAAAATAAAAGTTTTAATCATTAAAGATAAAATTATTGGGTATCTAAAATTATTGATTAGTACGTGCATTATATATAGTAAACTAAATGTAATTTATTGTTAGTACGTACTATGTAGTATGCATATGGTATGCTTTGATGCTTAAATTTATTATACGTACGGGTGATGTTAAAGATAAAATTATGTAAGGAAATATAATTAAGGATAGATAGTATGACCTTAAAGATAAAATTGATGATTTGATAATTAAAGAAAATAAAAGATATAAGGCTGTTATTATCTATTTAAGTTAGAAAAAAAAATAAAAAATCAAGTGGGGTCAGAATTAACGTGGAGGTTTGAAATTCTCCGACTTTAATATATAGTATAGATAGATAGGCCCATTACTCCATTTCGAGGGTAAGAACTCAAAACCTCTAATTAGGAGAGTACCAACTTCACTACTCTCACATCAGTCTCAAATGGGTTGGTTTTGGCAAAATAATTAAGCATGGGTAGGCACATAGCACTCTTAGTTTTCATTGACAAACGTTTTGTTACACCAAATAATGGTAGAAAACTCAATTGTTTAGCCAAGTTCTCTTGGCGGTATTGTGGTCATGATCCCGACGACGACTCGTCTCCGCACCGATTGATGTCCAACTGCAATTTTTGCAAGTTAGAATCACCGCAGAGTTCCTTTACCAAAAACAAAATCAAAGCTGTCACAAACTGTAACAAACCCGAAGTTACTTTCATCGAAAAATATACAAAACTTCGAAACGGGTATTACTATTACCTTGGAAGACATAGTAAAGTTGAAGGGCCTACAATGAGCACTAGTTGATGGATCTAGAGCGAATGAACGTCCTGATTTGTGGGTCTCTTGTGCTAACGGCTCGTATTGATCAGGACTATAACCAGTCGTGGGAAACTCCTGATTCGCGTATAAAGAGCCTATGCCTCGTGTTAAACAAGGAATTCCCTCTTCCTCAGTATAGCCGGGAGCTGGCTGAGTGGAGTGCAGCCCTGCCATGTAATACGGATGCATAGACGACCCGTTCCTCACAGCTAACATCTACATACAGAAAATGATAAAAACCGTCATCATCGCTTGAATACCTTAGAGTGAGCAATCAGTCCTGATTTTTTGCTGCGCGATATGTCCCTTACGCTGTCTCATTCGCTATAGTACTAGTTGCAGTATATAGTAAAACATAACAATAAAGAAACATGGCATTGCCCGAATGACTAATAGTGCGCAATCAGTCTGGATTTCGCATATCTTGTCGCAAAAATTCCAGACTGAGTAAGCAATAGTAAGGCAATAAACAACACTCTGGCAAAGTCTTAGCGTTTCTTCCTACCAATTGTCAAACAAATTCAAGCTGCAAATACAAGATAATTGTTTGAGTCCAATTTATAACACTTGAACAAATGCTACAATGACAAGGAATCACTGATCAGATTTTATAACATCCGTTCCCCCATAATTATTGATGTAGAGCTAGCATACAAGTCAATGGTTATTGAGAATGACTATTCAGAATGAATGAATCAATCAACAGAGGCCCACAAGTGCAATTCATATAGTGAGTACCACTTAAACTTCATGGATCCATGGATCACAGAGTCTTTATACTAAAGCATTCATGACAAAGATCAAGGTAAAAAATAATATAATACCAAAGAGTACGTACTGGAAGGGCTGCTTACGATTATGCAATGACTGCTAGAAAAAGGACTTAGTGCACTTTTTTTTTTCAGGAAACCGCGATCAGGAAAACAGGAAATAGGCGGCGCTAAGCGGATTGACGGATTCAGCTTCTGCGTCTAATAATCGGCCATTTTCTTTGTTTTACAAATTGACATCACTGAAACCTATTTTACGAACGCTCACTAGTTCACTTTCTTTGAGATGCTAAAGAGACGCGTCTTTCCAGTTCTTTGCGAAACAATCTTTGCACGAATAAAAGAAAGCTACCAGTAAAAGTACCAAAAAAGTCTTGAATATCATACAAAAAATAATTACCTGAACTTGTAGCTGAAGCTGTCTTAGATAGTCAATAGCATCATCCAGCATTGAGGCCTTATCTGTCTGCAATTCAAACACATCTTCAGTCACAACATCTCCAAGAATTGGGAAATTGGCAACACTTCTTTGCATTTTCATATGAACTTGCAGAAACACATGAAATTTAAGTTAAGCGTATGTATATACCTTGTTAGAATTCGGAATCAATTTCTGTAGAGCTTTCAATTTTTCGTTAATCCTCTGTCGCCTTTTCTATTATCAAAAATAACCACAATCAAACACTTAACTAAGCAATCAAACCTAAAACAGTCAGTTTTAACAGAACAATTCCAAAATCCTTCCCAAAAGAAGAAGGCAAACCTTTTCAGACATATTATGAAACTCCGCCACTCTTCCTCTCTTCGACGAGCTCCTAGCCGGTGCCAGATCTCGCGAACCGTCATTCGCAACTTGATCTCTCTACATTCGAGAAAACAACCAACTCAAAAACCTCGCAGAGAAAGGAAGTTCAAATTTCAAAATTCAACCGAAAACTCACCTCGCTCTCGGAATCGAAATCGCCGATCCCGTCCGCAGAGGAAGCAATCGGACCGGAGAACGCGTTGCCGGAGCGATCCGGCTCACCGGCAGCGTAACACTCGCCGGAAAAGGAGAAGTTCGAGCGGTATAGCGATTCAATTCCGCCGAATTCCGGCGCAATTGGCTGGTTGTAGGGCTGAGGATTCTGCGGAGAAGAGCTCTGAAGGAGAGTGTGGAGAATGGTGGAGATCTCGTCGGAGTCGAGCGTGAATCCGGTCGGAAGAGGTGTGGAGGAAGAGCACGGATTTGGATCCGCCATGGGAGGAGTGAAGAACAAGATTGAGCTCTCTTTCTCTCTCTGGAAGGTAGCGTTTCTCTTTCTTGTTTTTTTTGTCTAGGCTTTTTATGGTAAGCAGAAGTGATTAGTAACGAAATATGAGCTGGCTCCCGCCTTAATTACGTTTTAGTTAGGTTTGGATGATTTTGCGTTCGGGAAATTGCGGTTTTTGCCCCTTGGTTTTGGGTTTGTTCGATTGGTGCACCACGATTAACTGTTTTTACGTTAGTACCCTTAGGAAATTTAGATTTTCCCATTAGTGACCCGTTTTGGTTCCAACTTAGTAGAATTCGTCCAAAATTCTCAAATTAATACCGGCGAGCCACCCTGATTTAAATTTGACAATCGAAACCATCTTTACGGTCTTTGAGTTGTCTTCTGATCCTTGCATCTTATGAGTCGACTTATTCTCAAGTTGCATCCAAGCGAGTTCATTTGAGCACTGCTAAGATTTCTTGAGTAGGGTTATAGTCTTATAGAGCAAACAAACCCTAAGCCATAACAACGCCTTACAAGAATTTTGGGCACTAATCTAAATATCATTAAACTCAAGAAGGTAATAACACCAAAAATGTCAGTTTAATAAGCCCTACTGAAAAAAAGTGAAAAAAGCCAAAAAGGGTATGCAAATATCAAAGATGGGCCAACAACGGGCTAGCAGATTACCGCTATACGACATAGATGGGCCAAAAATGGGCCTAAATATACCCCTCCAATTTTGTAAATTAATTATGAATATTATCATGGAACTTTGTTTGGCCATTAATTTATTTTAGAATCATATCTTTAACTACATGATTAGTACGAGTAGAAAGAGTTGTTTTAAAAAAATGGATCTTCATTATGTTTCTTTTCTCTCTTTTAAGCATGCAGGTAATGTAGACGAATTGTGTATAATATTTTACATCATAACATCTTATCATGGGTTCTTTGTTGAGCAAAGAAAAAAAAAGTTATGGATTTGCTATGAGTTTGTAACAAAATAAAATTAATAAATTAGGATAATAGATGAAAGAATAGGATCACATTGTTTTATATTATTGAAATCATAAATTTGATTATTGTTATGACAATACAACAGGATCCAAAAAGTTGTCAGTCACCCCATATCACACTAGTCGGTAGCTTTGGCTAACTTCTCACCCGCACAATAATAACAATAATAAAGTCAGGCTTCGAAATCTCAATATAAAATTATATGTAACTATATAGTATATATAATACTCACTCCGTTCCCGAAAGTTTGTCCATAAAGCAAGTTTTGTAGTAGATTAAGGCATGTCAAATCATCCAAAAAAGATGTGTATTTATGGTGTTATTTTGTTGAGGTGGAAGAGAGATATTGTGATAAAGTGATAAAGTAGGGGTAAAAGTAGATAAGGAGAGAGAAATGAAGAAGAAAGAGGTTGTAAAAGTAGGTAAAATGTATGATTGTTTAGGGGTAATAATGTAAATGTGATATGATATAAATGGAAAGAATTAAAAGATGGACAATCTTTTGGGAACATCAAAAATGGAAATATGGACAATATTTCGGGAACGGAGGGAGTATATATCAAGGAGAAGAATGATGCACAATCTATTACTATTGTTTAGTATATAGTTTGAATGCAAGTATTTTCCATACTCGTATTCATGTTGATAAGTGTCTTTTATTTTATTTTTTGAAGGGCTTATAATATAATTATATATGATAGATCATAGAACTTAGAAGTGACCATGATACGGCATCAACATATAATTTATTTTATTAATTATTGTAATTTTATTGTTAGGTTTAATTACCTCTTCTCGGGTTTCTTTACGGTTCTTTTCCCGGGACGCCTTTTATTGAACCGTTAGATTAGGGTTAGCATTAGGGTTTTATGATTCAGCTATATATATTGTAATCCTGGTATTTGAAGAGGAATCAAGAAATCATTCAGTCAAATTCTTTTACACTAAATCTCTCTCTTTTCCCTACCGCGCCTACCAAGCGTGTTTATTGAGTCACCACCCACCTCGGGTTCGTCTCTCCCCCTTGACCAACAAGGGTTCGGTACGATCTCACACCGAGGTCGTATTGCTTATCCCGGTACGGATCCCATCGGTTTCGTACCAACTGGTGCTTTAAATGCATATTAGGATCAAGAGAAAGAGTCATCCAAGAATGAATCTTAGAGTAGGAAATAGGAATGACTCTCCTTCGTTGGATTAAACCCGATCTCACGATCTGAACCGTTATTTTTTTCTCTTCCTCCCTCGCTTTTTCGCTTCTATGTGTTGTTTCCTCCCGCATCTACGCCATCTCCTCCTCCCTCTCCCTCCTCATCCTGGCCTTCCTCCCCCGCTGCTCCAAGAAAAATCCGGCCTCTGGGGACGCCTCCGCCGCCGACGGCGACGACCACCACTACCAACGCCGGCCTCACTCCCACGCTCCGTACCACGGATCTTCGTCCTCCTCCAGAAGCCGCCAAGATCCGGCGGAGCCTGACCGGAAGTGGAGATCGCTCAACACCTTGCCGGACAACCGCTTTAGGATCGGAAGGGGCGGCGAGGAGGACGACCAGATCGAGGTCATGAGAGAGAAGCGGTGTGGATTTTACCTCTTTGCAGGTTTGGCTCGATCTTCGGATGGATTGAAGTCCGGAACTCGCTCTCGATCTGGTGGAGATCTGGTGTCTCGATGTCGCTCTCGATCTTCGTTAGACTAGGTATTGGCCGCCGCTTCCTCCTGGAGCTGCGAATCTTCGATCTGCTGGAGATCTGGTGTGGATCTCACTCCTCTGGCGAAGAGTCCCTAACTCTCCCTCCTCCGGCGAGATCGCTGTCCCCGATCTCGCTCTCGATCTCGATCTCAGAGACACCGATCTCGTCTCCATCTTCTTCACCGACAAGGTCGCCGGCTTCACATCCGATCCCGCCGATGTCTATATACAGAGCAGAGCGACTTATCGTGGGGGTGGGGGACGTTTCGGCCGCCATAGCTATAGAGGAGGCAGAGCTTGGCGCCGTCAAGGGAGGCCGGCGAGGAGGACGGCGTCGTGCTGGAGTCGGTGGTGGAACAGACTTTGAGTAGAGTTTGCACAATTTTAGTCAACAACCTAGGAACAGACTTTAGAGTCGGTGGTCTCCGGCGACTCCGGTTCTCTCTTCGCCGGGATCGGGGAGCCTTACGGGGAAGGAGATAAGTCCTTTTGCACAGAATTTGCTGCCAATTGATTGTCCACGAGGAGAAGACAAGCAGATTGCCTTAGGAGGGCGGGTTAACACTGTGAGTTTGTTCAAGGAGTACCAGGAGACAGCAATGGCGGTCAGTTTAAAGTAAACTCATCATTTTTCGGTCGATCTGTCTTGTTACTAGGCAATTTCATGTATAATTGCAACCATAGTTTGACTTTGTATGCGTTCGTTCAATTGTTTGCCGAGTATTATTGAAGGATTTGAGGTACAGATTAGACTATCTTCTTGGCGTTGAGCATTGAGGATTTGAACTATTATAAGCTAGATTATTTCTTGATGTTTAGGTACAGATATGAATATTTGTTTGGTGCAAGGGATGATGAAACATGAATTGATCAATTCTAATTAAATTATCAGTGTTAAAGTTTTTCATAGCTGATTCTTCCATAAACTGAGGTGCTTTCCACTCACATAATTAACATGCCATGGAGTTGTGTAGAGATGTGTCGCTCTAGCTTTGAAGGCTCAAAGTTGTACCACTTGTACTTATGTACTATACAATGCTTCTTGTTCTTTTAGGAAATGACTCTTATCTTCAACTTAGAGCATCTACAATGGTAAGGAATCACTCTCCTCTTAGCACTCTCTTTCTTCTATAAGGATGTCCTCTCCATTGTAGAAATTGTAAGAGGATCCTCTCTTGAAGGAGGAATGAAAGTAATCCTCCTTCTACCAAGGATTGTAAATTTTGGCTCTTGTGCCAAATTTTAACTTTTACCCATTTACCATGTGACACATGTTATCTACTACTACAACTATTTACAATTATTTCATTCAAACTTATAACTAGTTAAGTTATACCCCAATAAAATGTAACATTTTTTATTTAAAAAATAAGTTAATTAATTTCCATCATTTTTTTCTCTATAAATTGAGTCTAATTTTGCATCATTTCTACATTAATCATTTTTCTCTATAAATTGAGTCCAATTTCCATCTTACTCTCTCACTATATAATCACACTCATCCTAATCCAAACACTCAAAACCTCCCAAATATACTCCCTTTTGATCCAAATTTTTTTTCATAGTAATCCCCAATTTCAATCCATGTTTCACATGTATAATCAACCAAGACCATTAATCCAAATTGTTTTCTACATTAATCATTTTTCTCTATAAGTTGAGTAATTAATTTTATCATACTCTTGGTTATATAGAATATGGAGTGAGTATATACATATAAAATAGGAGAGAAAATATAAGAGGATCCTCTCCATTGTAGGGAAAAATAAAGAAAGATGATGAGGAAGATGTGTCAAATGGAGAAAAGGAGAGAGAAAATTAAGAGAGGATGTTAGCTCCTCACCATTGCACATGCTCTTAGAGTTGTACAAATTTGATCATTGAGTTGCACAAATTTGATCATTGAGTTGCACAAATTTGACCATTGAGTTGCACAAACTTGACCATTGAGTTGCACAAATTTGACCATTGAGTTGCACAAGTATTGATGAATAAATTGACCATAGAATTCAACACATTGGCAATAGAGTTGAACAAATATGAATGAACAAATTGACCATTGAGTTGGACAAACTTGACCATTGAGTTGCACAAATTTGACCATTGAGTTGCACAAATATTGATGAACAAATTGACCATAGAATTCAACACATTGGCAATAGAGTTGAACAAATATGAATGAATAAATTGACCATTGAGTTGCACAAACTTGACCATTGAGTTGCACAAATTTGACCATTGAGTTGCACAAATATTGATGAACAAATTGATCATAGAATTCAACACATTGGCAATAGAGTTGAACAAATATGAATGAACAAATTGACCATTGAGTTGGACAAACTTGACCATTGAGTTGCACAAATTTGACCATTGAGTTGCACAAATATTGATGAACAAATTGACCATAGAATTCAACACATTGGCAATAGACTTGCACAAATATGAATGAACAAATTGACCATTGAGTTGCACAAACTTGACCATTGAGTTGCACAAATTTGACCATTGAGTTGCACAAATATTGATGAACAAATTGACCATAGAATTCAACACATTGGCAATAGGCTTGCACAAATTGCCAAAGCGAAACAAACTATACGAACTTCGACTGCTATAAAATATGACATGAATGCAAAATTGACCATAGAGTTGCACAAATAAGCAATAGAGTTGCACAAATATGGTTGCACAAATCGGCCATAGAGTTGCACAAATCGGCCATAGAGTTGCACAAATACGGTTGCACAAATAGGCCATACGGTTGCACAAATCTGGACGCCCGTGCCGTTTTCCGAAAAATACGCCCGTGCCGTTTTTTTCCCTTTTTTTTCTTGAGCCCTTGATCTCTCCTCATCCAATGGCTATGATTCATTCCTATTTCCTACCATAATAATCATTCCTACCGGATCCGGACCCAATACTTAAACACAAAAGTTTAAGCTAACACATACGGATAATATATTTAAATGCATATTTATTACAGTACATTTTATAGTTGGCTGCTTGATGGTGCAAATTTAATTTCCACTTTCTCCCAACATAAACAATAACACAAGTGCCATTCAATTAATTAAATCATGGTGCAAGTACAGATGATGATATATACTATTGTCATATATTACATATACGGTCCACAAGGAATAGAGTAGTTTTGTTAAGTGAAAGTTCAATATATATTAATTGTGTGGTAAGAAACACATGCCACTGTGTTCTATATATTTATGATCAAACTGTACAAATGCAAGTTTTTTAGGCAGATCTTGCTTTGATCACATCCCAAATAAGTATTTCCCGTATTGTTAATTGACATTTGTTGCCCGTATTGTTAATTGACACAAGAAATAGTGTGAATTGACATTTGCTAGCCTAGGGCTAGCAAAATTTTGTTCGGTTACATTTGTAAATAATAATAATCATGTTATTAAAAAAAACAGACATTTGTTGCATTGTATGATCGATCAGCTTCCCATTAGAAGGTGGTGCTAGTCCGATCCTAGGGTGGTTTTGGGTTCATTTTGTTAGGCTCCCTAATCCTAGAAATCAATCACGAGAAGATCAAAGATCAATTCGAAGGGAAAATGGTGATCAACGAAAGTATATCGACCAGAGAGTTTGATAAATTTAGAAATTTGTTGGATATTGATAAATAGCTCATAGAGCTAGTTCGGTTACACAATGCAAATTAAGGGAAATTCTGACAAATTAACCAACTTACATACTAGGTACAACAAGAAGAAAGAAGATCCCGATTCGGATAATAACGGGACCTTCTCTCTTCCTTGTTATTACAAATTATAGCACAAAAAACACACAAACAAACATATAACACTTAAAGTACCATATTTAGTAGTGTTTATTTATATATAGCGCGCTCAACAAGCTCGATCAAGAGACCACCTCCATGAACTCCTCGTCAAATTCAAGCTCAAACATCACTTCCGGTGACAAAATTATCTCAAGATCAATGCTTCCTCCTCCTTCACGACCCGGAAATGAACTTAATTTCCCATCGAATTTATTCGCATACCCGCTTAGAACAGCTAACGGTTTCCCCATCCCGAATTCGTTTCCATACACATCATACCTAGCCGAGCAACCTATGAGCACACTTTGGGTTTCACAATGGGATCCATTTTGAACAATGATAGGGGATTCCATCCAACTCTTCACTCCGTTTCGCACCTTTTCATCTGTGTGCTCCTCCACAGCCTGGTGCAATTTCAACGCCGCAAACCCTAGATCTTGGCTCAGCAACTCTCCAACCTTACACTCTCCTTGAACTGCTTGTGTCGCGTTTCCGAAGAGATTATCGGACAATGGCGGGCGCAATCTTCCCCTGGTGCCGAGTGCTAATTTGTACGTTGTACGCGAATCATTAGGAGAACGTCGCGCTCTTGTAATGCACCTCCACACAAGCGCAGACAAAGCTTGGAAAGATGATATTTTTTTACTGCGGCCTCCTGATACGGTGCAACAGCAGTGGAAGCCGCCAGGATCGACCACCGGAGGATCGAGCACGACCGGAGCCGAAGAAGAGCTCTCAGGATCGACCCGACCTGGGTCGAGCACGACCCCCCTGAGGGTCGAACCTGAGAGGCGGATCCGTCCAGCTCGGGAGAAACGGATTCCTTTACGTTACCAAGACTGATTTTATTGTTCTTTAGTTATTTATTTCAGTTGGATTTTTATTAATTAGTTTTGGATGTATTTTTGGACTGGAGTTACTCCCTTCCCAGGTTTTCTTGCGGGTTCTTTTCCCTGGGTCGTAATTTTATTGAACCCGTAGGGCAGGGCTTAAATACTCTTTGTATGAGCCTGCTTGAGTTTTATCGAATAGAAAGAACTCTTCTGCCCTAATTATCTCTCGTCACTCTCGACCCCTAGGGCCTCGCGCCCCTTTCTTCCCTTCCTGGTTACTTGTTCGTTACTCCAATCGATACGCTACTACCATAGCGTATTAATCTGGTGCTTTCATCCCGGACTCGTCACTATGAGTTCCATGGAAGAATCTTCGCAATCCTCGCTGACAGCAGTCATTGAGCGTTTGACGACGGAGTTGACGGCGTCTCAGGAACGCCTGCAAACCACCGTCCAAGCCAACCAGGAGCGGCAAGACAACAACTTCGCGCAACTCCTGGAGGGGCTCCAATCCAGCATCCGTCAACTTGACGCGAACCGACGCCAGGACAATGACGGCGGACGTGATCGTCAGGCCCCGGCGACGGGCGCAAATCTGCAGCCGCTAGGGTTGCCGCCAATGCCACACGGCCCACGCGGCCCATACCGAGCCCTCGGTCCCGGCCTGCTAGCGGCCGACCCAATCCGCGCGCAGGGAGTGCCGGCCCACCACCAACAGCCTGCGCTCCCAGCCGTCGCACCCCAAGGCGGGCCGCCGCCGCCGCCGCCGCCGGCTGACCACCACGCAGACCAAGCTGGCCGCCCAGACGCTGATGTTCGCGCCCCACACGGGCATGAGACGATCCCCCGGATCCGGATTGATGCTCCACGCTTTAACGGTTCCGACCCACAGGGATGGATTCGCAAAATTCAAACTTATTATATCTCTTGGGCCGTGAGTTTGTTATCCGGTCGGACCAGAAGAGCTTAAAGGAGCTCTTGCATCAAGTGATTCAGACCCCGGATCAACAGTTCTTCATTCGAAAATTGATGGGGTACAAATTCCGTATTGAGTACAAGACAGGCGCTAGCAACAGGGTCGCTGATGCTCTCTCGCGCCGTATGATCGATGTTGAGCCTGAGCTACTTCAGTTTCTGTCATTCTCCAGCCCTTTGCCCGACCTCCTACAGCGCATCCGGGCCGAGAACGAGACTTTACCAGATTTGCGCGAGTTGCATGAGTTGGCGCGCGGCGGGACGTTGCCGTCTCCTTTTCAGGTCCACAATGGCTCCCTTTATTATGGCCACAGATTAGTCTTAGGCGCTCAATCAGTTCTGAAAGCCGAGATCCTCACCGAGTTCCACGCCGCTCCTAGTGCCGGTCACCCGGGCATCGACCGCACCTTTCGCCGGGTTGCTGAGGTATTCTATTGGCGTGGTATGCGCCGTGATGTGAAGCAATTTGTTGAGTCTTGCGTCGACTGCCAAGCCACCAAGTATAGCACCAAGAAGCCTGCTGGGTTGTTGCAGCCCTTACCGGTTCCAGAACAGGTTTGGGACGAAGTTTCCATGGACTTCATCACTGGGTTACCGCCATCCCGCGGATTTACCGTCATTCTTGTGGTGGTTGACCGGCTGTCTAAGTATGCTCACTTCGGAGCTTTGGGTACGTCCTACGACGCGCCTAAGGTAGCATCGGTGTTCGTAGAGATTGTTGTCAAACACCACGGCGTTCCGGCCAAGATCTTATCGGATCGTGATGCTATCTTCACTAGCACTTTCTGGAAGGAGTTGCACCGTTTGAGTGGTACGACCCTTCGCCACAGCACGGCCTACCATCCTCAGACGGACGGCCAGACGGAGGTCAAGAACCGGGGCCTGGAGCAGTATTTACGTGTCTTCACACATGCCCGGCCCAAGCGATGGGCGGAATTCTTGCCTTGGGCCGAGCTCGCCCTGAATTGTACCTTTCATGAGGGGCTTCGCTCTACTCCATTTCAGGCTCTCTATGGACGTGCTCCGCCGCCCCTATTGCGGTGCACGGCGCCGCTCACAGGTGACTCGTCTGCCGTCACCACTCTCCAGGAGCGTGAGCGGGTTCTCGGGATTCTCCGGGACAATCTACGCAGGATGCAACAGCGCATGGCCGCACAAGCTAATTCGCATAGACGTGATGTTGAATTTCAGGTTGGAGATCAAGTCTTGCTCAAACTACAGCCATACCGCCAGCATTCCGTTGCACGACCGCTTTCGCACAAGCTCGGTCGTCGTTTCTATGGCCCGTTCACCATCACCGAACGTATTGGTCCGGTTGCTTACAGGTTGCAATTACCCGACTCTGCAAGGATTCACAATGTGTTCCATGTCTCTCTATTGCGACCGTTTGTGCAAACTAGTCCCCAGCCGGTGCAACTTGTCTTTCCCACCGACTTTCTTCATGACCGTCCTATTGCGCGCCCGGTACGAGCCATAGCGGAACGCGAGGTGCTGGTGGACGGCAAGCCCCGTCGGGAATGGCGTATTATATGGGACGATGGGTCGGCCGACGATGCTACTTGG
The DNA here is from genome assembly GCA_934048045.1 of Polygonum aviculare. Lineage (NCBI taxonomy): Eukaryota > Viridiplantae > Streptophyta > Magnoliopsida > Caryophyllales > Polygonaceae > Polygonum > Polygonum aviculare. Next base: position 29,373,975 of record OW204031.1, on the reverse strand, counting down.
GAGCCGGTGGACGTCATACAGGGTTCTCATCCCGATTTACGGCTTGAGGACAAGCCGAATCTCACCGGGGGGGTAGTTGATACGGTGCAACAGCAGTGGAAGCCGCCAGGATCGACCACCGGAGGATCGAGCACGACCGGAGCCGAAGAAGAGCTCTCAGGATCGACCCGACCTGGGTCGAGCACGACCCCCCTGAGGGTCGAACCTGAGAGGCGGATCCGTCCAGCTCGGGAGAAACGGATTCCTTTACGTTACCAAGACTGATTTTATTGTTCTTTAGTTATTTATTTCAGTTGGATTTTTATTAATTAGTTTTGGATGTATTTTTGGACTGGAGTTACTCCCTTCCCAGGTTTTCTTGCGGGTTCTTTTCCCTGGGTCGTAATTTTATTGAACCCGTAGGGCAGGGCTTAAATACTCTTTGTATGAGCCTGCTTGAGTTTTATCGAATAGAAAGAACTCTTCTGCCCTAATTATCTCTCGTCACTCTCGACCCCTAGGGCCTCGCGCCCCTTTCTTCCCTTCCTGGTTACTTGTTCGTTACTCCAATCGATACGCTACTACCATAGCGTATTACCTCCATTAATATTTTCTTGATTGGCTTTTGCTTTGAGCTTTGAGATTGAATCAGCTGAGAAATGGAAGATCCTCTCTCTCAGATCTAGTGCTTGGAGTCTTTCTATGAAAGATTCATGTGGGAGTATTATAAATGGAAGCTTGATCATGGGACCATATCCATCAAGAAACCACCTTTGGTGAATTGGGGGCCTTGAAATCATGATTTCAGACTTTTGTTTTTCATTCTGCATGAAAATCTCAGACAAAGTGTTGAAAAAATTCCAATAAGAAGTTCCATCACCACAGACATGATTCATGGAGATTCCAATGAAAACACCATCAACAAGCTCAGTCACCTGCAAGGAAATTAAAGACTCAAAATTAAAGATCTCAGTAATAAGGCGAATTTATTACATATGATAATTGAACACATTCTTTTTCATATAAAGAAAGAGATTAGAGTTGTCACAAGTACTCCACAAGACCTCATGGTACACCCATGAGTGATCAACCAGTGAGCTGATGCACCAACACTATGATGATTGAACACATTAATTTCAATGATTCAATTTTCCGCTAATTTTCATTTTTATATATTTTGTTTTACGGTGGATTAGAGCAAACCATAACCCAGCTCTGCGTCTTTGGTCACCTGAATAGACAACAAGGGTTTGCCGTGTTCATGATCAGCTCGGTTGGCCGCCCTATCATCGTCGAAGAACGAATGGACGATACGTGGCACGTCTCGAGGCGAGAGGATTTCGGATATGTTCATGTCAAGAGTAGCATGGATGAATCTGGCTCCTGGACCCTTGTTGCAGTTGATGAAGACGAAGGTCGTGTGTTGTTCTTCGTCGATTTCGGTCTCCAATTGGCCTGCAAGTGGGTAAAAATGAACTAGGGCGAGGGATAAAGAAAGCTTGAGGTTTATGAGGATGGTATTCATGGAGTCTGGCTTATTAGAGTACAAGAGGCCTGTTTGAATGCAATGGCCTGATACCAAAAAAAGGTCTCCTGGTGCTAAGTAAACTGGCTTTTTTGCATCTTCTACTTCATGCTTTGGTTTGATGAAGCATTCTGAAATTTGTTTTACATTGGGTGTGTTGGCCATTTGGGACTTCTCGAAGGAAGAATATTGCAATGTGGGAAAAAGCTTAATTAATTGGTACGTATTATGTGAAATGGAAGACTAATTTATAGACCCATTATATTTATCTTGGAGATATATTTCTCTAATTGATTATATGAATTTGAGAGATATACTAAAAAACTAGACATCTTGTCCAAGAGTTTACCGCGATGATTATTCGGACGATTTTATCATTTTTTTTTTATATCTATAATTTTTTATATTCAATAATAACAATTATCATTTAATAATAGCAGTTCAATCAGAGGTGAATTCAATAAAATCAAATAAAATATATATAATTTAAAGTAATAATATATAATAACACTAACATATTACATTCAATAATAACAAATTTTATTAAATAATAACACTTTAATAAAAATAAGTTTATTAAGATAATACATAGTATTTAATAATAAATATATATAGCATAAACTAATATTAGCATTAGCATATTAGATTTAACATAATACACCTTAATTGAAAGGACACTCGAATTGAATGAGAAGTATGAGTATATATAGTACGCTAACACTGATAAATTAAATGATAATATTTGCATTCAAGTGCGATAAAATAATACATTCCAATTGAAATAATTATATAACACAATGCATATAATATATAGTATAGTAATAATGACCACAACTATAACAATAATATTTAATATACATTATGCTAATAATGACAAAAAGATAATAATGTCAGGCTTAATAAACAGGATCGAAAAAGTTGTCAGTCAACCCATATCACACTAGTCGGTAGCTTTGGCTAACTTCTCACCCGCACAATAATAACAATAATAAAGTCAGGCTTCGAAATCTCAATATAAAATTATACGGAGCATGTAATTAACTATATATATATATATAATACTCCATCCGTTTCATAATAAGTGTCGTTTTAGCTCTTAACACAGTTTTTAAGAAAAACAATCATTCACTTTAAAAGTTACAACTTTTTCTTAATCTTACCACTCGATCATTACATTTTTGTGGTCAATGAATGAACAACTTTAGTCAACAAATACACATTCCAATAAAAATTATCATTATTCACCCCTAATAAATCACTTTAAAAACCTAAAACGATACATATTATGAAACAAATTTGAAGTGTTAAGACGACATTTATTGTGAAACGGAGGGAGTATATATCAAGGAGAATGATGCACAATCTATTACTATTGTTTAGTATATAGTTTGAATGCAAGTATTTTCCGTACTCGTATACATGTTGATAAGTGTCTTTTATTTTATATGTTGAAGGGCTTATAATATAATTATATATGATAGATCATAGAACTTAGAAGTGACCAGTTTTTTGTTTTTGTTTTTTTGACGACATTTCATTTTGTTGTGCTTAACTTATCTACTCTCAAGGTCTCTCAGGCATTTTATGTGCATGTTTAGTTTCTCTCTTACCTTTTTGTGATTGTTGTTTTTTTTTATTGGTTGGTGTACTTATTAATTTTGTTAAAACTTTTAATTTGATACATCTTATTCTTTTACTAAATGATTGTTTAAGTTGATATTACAATATGCCAGCAAAAACCCAGCTTTGATTTGGAAATTTACACCAAGTCGTTTGTGTATTTCTTATCGATTTGTCCGACTATCGAGTTTTATCTCGATCTCTCGACGTGTTTGGTATTGCGAAATGCTTTGTCATGAATAAAAAGGGCGGTGCATGTTGCATTATCAAACGTCCAAAATTGCTAAAAAGAAGTAGAGGGCCCAAAATTAACAGAAAAGAATTTCAAAAGAGACGCCAATTTGATAGCCTTTTTGTTCAATTATGAATAGGTAAATTTTTAGGGTTTGTTTGTCGATTAGTCGATGAACTTTAGATTTGCTACATTACTAAGATCGATAGAGAGAAGAGAAATGAAGAAAGAGAAGGGGGTTTTATTTGGTGTGGGTTTTTATAGTGGCTAGTTAGTGTTTTATTTTTACGAAGAGATTAAATAGTATGTAAATTTGGTGGAAAAGGCTTTTCCACCCCTTCCCTCCAATATTAATCTACGAGTTTAATTATATATGCTCATGATAGATGATATTAATTACGTACACCGAGTCCCGTCATATCAAATTGGTGTTGTTGCATTATCAAACGTCCTAAAATTTTTTTTTTTTGAATAAAGGGGTTAAATTGCATTAGAAGGGAAAGAATTTACAAAGTGCACCATTACAAGAATGATACACATCAAAAATGCCATCTAGCCGGCAACCAAAGTAGCAAGAAACACCAACAAGAGACAAAAACAGGTTAGCCAATACAAAAAAGGCTCTAAGTGATGCCTAAAGATCTAAGCCACGCTACATTCAAGGTGGTGGTAGCTCTTGGCTTCTTGGCTCTAATAATCTCTTGGACTTGCTTCTTGATCTTTTGGGCATAAAAGTCGCTATCCGGGCTAGTGTTGCTGAAGACGACCTCATTTCGGGCAAGCCAAATGTGGTACACAAAAGTGGTGAGAAGGGTGACCCAAGTGTGGTATAGAGAATGTGTAAAATGCCGTGTTTATTAATGAAGGAGAGCAGGGCTTATATAATGCCTGAGATTACAAGAGAATGCTGATCATAACTAACCCTAGTAATATCTTACAGAATAAGCAACAAATATATGAAAGATAAGTAAATCTCAACAACTGGATTGTACAATATATTAACATGTGGGACACAAATTTGTTACGTTGAGCACGACAAACCCAATCCAGCCAGTCAAGTAGCGTATCAAATCGGCGGTGGATGTTCATCCAAGGAAGAAGGCGTTGGAGGATAGTGATTGAGAAGGAGCATTCAAGCCAAAGGTGCTGGCCAGTTTCAACATCACCACTACAAAGTGGGCAGTCGGTGTCGGAGAGATCAATCCAGCGGGCAAGTCGATGTTTAGTGGGAAGTCGGTCATGAATAGCAAGCCAAGTAATAAAAGAACACCTGGGGTTGTTCAACTTCCCCCAAATAGCAGCCATGTGCGATTGAGCTGGACATTTGTGCCGAATGAGATTATAGATAGCAATGGAAGAGTAATTACCGTCAGCTCTCTCCATTGTTGTGGTGCATTGGGCGGAATCGGCCTTAGTGAGAAGGTGGTCTCTGGCCTTGAGGAGGCTCTTCCAGCCCCAGCTGTCATCACCTTTGGCTTGCACACACCAAATACTATCACCGTGGAGCAAATTAGCCTCAGCCCATTTGACCCAAATGTTGGGCTGCGCCTTGTCAATTTCAAAAATTGCTTGTGACATGCTGGCTTTGTTCCAAGAGAGAAGCTCCTTGAACCCAAGCCCACCCTCATCAAGCGGTTTGCAAATCACCGCCCAAGAAACCAGCCCCCTTTTGGAAGAAGCGATGCCCGACCAAAGGAACGAGCAGAGGATTGATTGAACTTTATGCAGCACTTCTTGGGGCAAGATGAGGATGTTACACCAAAAAGTTTGGATTCCATAGAGCACTGACCGAATTAAGTCCTAAAATTACTAAAAAACGAATGCACATGCATACGTAATTCAAAGCTAGCATCTAGGGTTACATCTAAACTACGTGAAGTTGTTGATTTTTAATACAAATTCCGGTAGGATGTAAATATGTAACTAACCATTTTTATAACAAGATTAGGATCAATACTTAAACACAAAAGTTTAAGCTAACACATACGGATAATATATTTAAATGCATATTTATTACATTTTATAGTTGGCTGCTTGATGGTGCAAATTTAATTTCCACTTTCTCCCAACATAAACAATAACACAAGTGCCATTCAATTAATTAAATCATGGTGCAAGTACAGATGATGATATATACTATTGTCATATATTACATATATGGTCCACAAGGAATAGAGTAGTTTTCTTAAGTGAAAGTTTAATATATATTAATTGTGTGGTAAGAAACACGTGCCACTGTGTTCTATATATTTATGATCAAACTGTACAAATGCAAGTTTTTTAGGCAGATCTTGCTTTGATCACATCCCAAATAAGTATTTCCCGTATTGTTAATTGACATTTGTTGCCCGTATTGTTAATTGACACAAGAAATAGTGTGAATTGACATTTGCTAGCATAGGGCTAGCAAAATTTTGTTCGGCTATGTTTGTAAATAATAATAATCCTTTTATTAAAAAAAAAAGACATTTGTTGCCTTGTATGATCGATCAGCTTCCCATTAGAAGGTGGTGCTAGTCCTATCCTAGGGTGGTTTTGGGTTCATTTTGTTAGGCTCCCTAACCCTCGAAATCGATCACGAGAAGATTAAAGATCGATTCGAAGGGAAAATGGTGATCAACGAAAGTTTATCGACCAGAGAGTTTGATAAATTTGGAAATTTGTTGGATATTGATAAATAGCTCATAGAGCTAGTTCGATTACACAATGCAAATTAAGGGAAACTCTGACAGATACGATTGACCAACTTACATACTAGGTACAACAAGAAGAAAGAAGATCCCGATTCGGATAATAACGGGACCTTCTCTCTTCCTTGTTATTACAAATTATAGCACAAAAAACACACAAACAAACATATAACACTTAAAGTACCATATTTAGTAGTGTTTTTTTATATATAGCGCGCTCAACAAGCTCGATCAAGAGACCACCTCCATGAACTCCTCGTCAAATTCAAGCTCAAACATCGCTTCCGGTGACAAAATTATCTCAAGATCAATGCTTCCTCCTCCTTCACGACCCGGAAATGAACTTAATTTCCCATCGAACTTATTCGCATACCCACTTAGAACAACTAATGGTTTCCCCATCCCGAATTCGTTTCCATACACATCAAACCTCGGCGAGCTCCCCATAAGTACACTTTGGGGATCACAATGGGATCCATTTTGAACAATGAAAGGGGATTCCAACCAACTCTTCGCTTCGCTTCGCACCTTTTCATCGGTGTGTTCCTCCACAGCCTGGTGCAATTTCAACGCCGCAAACCCTAGATTTTGGCTCAGCAACTCTCCGACGTTACACTCACCTTGAACTGCTTGTATCGCGTTTCCGAACAAACTATTGGGCAATGGTGGGCTTAATCTTCCCCTGTAACTGAGTGCTAATTTGCACGTCGTACGCGAATCATTAGGAGAACGTCGCGCTCTTGTAATGCACCTCCACACAAGCGCAGACAAAGCTTGGAAAGATGATATTTTTTTACTGTGGCCTCCATTAATGTTTTCTTCATTGGCTTTTGCTTTGAGCTTTGAGATTGAATCAGCTGAGAAGTGGAAGATCCTCTCTCTCAGATCTGGTGCTTGGAGTCTTTCTATGAAGGATTCATGTGGGACTATTATAAATGGGAGCTTGATCATGGGCCCATATCCATCAAGAAACCACCTTTGGTGAATTGGGGGCCTTGAAATCATGATCTCAGACTTTTCTTCATTCCCCATGAATATCTCAGACAAAGTGTTGAAAAAATTCCAATAAGCGGTACCATCACCACAGACATGATTCATGGAGATTCCAACGAAAACACCATCAACAAGCTCAGTCACCTGCAAGGAAATCAAAGACTCAACATTAAAGATCTCAATAATAAGGTGATTTTATTACATAGTATGATAATCGAACACATTTTTTTGATGGGGAAAGAGATTAGGGTTGCCACGCCTAGATCATCCACAAGAGATGAAACTGGATACTAACAAGCTCTATCCTAGAGTCTCGAACTCGAGACATGCATCATGGTACACGCGTACATTAATTTCAATGATTCAATTTTCCGCTAATTTTAAGTTGTATGTATTTTGTTTTACGGTGGATTAGAACAAACCCTAGCCCAACTCCGTGTCTTTGGTCACCTGAATAGACAACAAGGGTTTGCCGTGTTCATGATCAGCTCGGTTGACCGCCCTATCATCGTCGAAGAACAAATGGACGACACGTGGCACATCCCGAGGCGAGAGGATTTCGGATATGTTCACGTCAAGAGTAGCATGGATGAATTTGGCTCCTGGACCCTTGTTGCAGTTGATGAAGACGAAGCTAGTGTGTCGTTCTTCGTCGATCTCGGTCTCCAATTGGCCTGCAAGTGGGTAAAAATGAACGAGGGCGAGGGATAAAGAGTGCTTGAGGTTTATGAGAAGGGTATCCATGGAGTCTGGCTTATTAGAGTATAAGAGGCCTCTTTGAATGCAATGGCCTGATACCAAAAAAAGGTCTCCTGGTGCTAAGTAAACTGGCTTTTTTGCATCTTCTACTTCATGCTTTGGTTTGATGAAGCATTCTGAAATTTGTTTTACATTAGGTGTGTTGGCCATTTGGGACTTCTCGAAGGAAGAATATTGCAATGTGGGAAAAAGCTTAATTAATTGGTACGTATTATGTGAAATGGAAGACTAATTTATAGACCCATTATATTTATCTTGGAGATATATTTTTCCTAATTGATTATATGAATTTGAGAGATATGCTAAAAAACTAGACATCTTGTCCAAGCGTTTACCGCGATGATTATTCGGACGATTTTATCATTTTTTATGGTTGAATGTTTATATCTATAATTTTGTTGGTTTTTTTTTATATTCTCACAATATGTTGTCATGCTTTAAAATTTGAATGACACTATTATCATATTTTATGTATTATTGAAATTATAAATAATTTAATATAAGAAATTATATCCTTAATTTATAATTTTCTAGTTATAATATATAGTGACATTGATTGTCGTAAAACTAACTTTGGGTAAAGAAATTGCAAAAAGAATCTTTTAATTTCTTTATGATATGATATGTAGTTTTTAATTAAAAATATATAAATCTAAATCTAAATCACAATTATGAAATTGATTGCCATAAAATAAAAATTACCATGGAGATAAATGCAATGTAATTAAATAATATATATATTGTACAAGCTAATAATAATAGTATGAAAGATTATAAAATAAGCAAATAAAATATATTTTACTAGGCGGCATCATTTTATAAAATATGTATTCAATAAAATTATAAATAAAATATATCTTATGTATTTGTCAATAATAATAGCACATTACATTCATTAATAACAATTATCATTTAATAATAGCAGTTCAATCAAAGATTCAAAGGTGAATCCAATAAAATAAAATATAACATATATAATTTAAAGTAATAATATATAATAACACTAACATATTACATTCAATAATAACATATTTTATTAAATAATAACACTTTAATAAAAAATAAGTTTAATAAGATAATACATAGTATTTAATACACCTTAATTGAAAGGTATACATAGCATAAACTAATATTAACATTAGCATATTAGATTGAACATAATACACCTTAATTGAAGGGGCAATCGAATTGAATGAGAAGTATTGTTATATAGTATGCTAACACTGATAATTAAATGATAATATTTGCTTAATTTCAATTGCGATAAAATAATACATTCCAATTGAAATAATTATATAACACAATGCATATAATATATAGTATAGTAATAATGACGACAACAATAACAATAATATTTAATATACATTATGCTAATAATGAGAAAAAGATATTAGATAATAGAATGAATATAAAAGAAAAAAATTAAATACGCGCATTTAATGACAAAAATGTAAACTTACAAGTAGGTAAGATGTGTACAGTATATTGTACTCCATCTAGAAGTGTCAAAAACGGGCCGGGTTCGGGTGGGTTCAGGAGCGCTCTTTTCAGGTTCAAGTTGAGTGTGGATTCGGGTCAATTGGGTTACAGGTAGAGGTGTCAACCAGGTCGGGTCGGGTGGATTCGGGTTCGGTCTTTTCGGGTTCGGGTTGAATGCGGGTTCGGGTCAATCGGGTTACAGGTCAAGCCGGGTCGGGTCTTGACAGGTTATCGTGCGGGTTCGGGTCGACCTAACAAGTCAAAAATTTGAATTTTTAATGATTATTAAATTAATATTATGATTAAATATTAACATTTAATAATAAAGTATTATTTTTATAATAATATTTTATTTATAATAGGTTTTATGATATAAATATTTTATAAGATTTACAATGTAATATATTTATTCTACGTATATAATATATCGGGTCTGTCTCAGGTTTCAACCCAATCAGGTTCGGTATTTTTCTTTGCTCGCTACTATTCGGGTCGGGTTTCAACCCAAAATTTTTGGTCGGTTCGGGTCGATTTTTTGGGTCTGGTCAGGTTTTGACATCTCTAGGCACAAGTCAAGTCGGGTCGGGTCTTAACAGGTTATTGTGTGAGTTCGGGTTGACCTAACATGTGAAGAATTTGAATTTGTAATGGTTGTTAAAATAATATTATGATTAAATAATAATATTTAATAACCAAATATTATTTTTAATAGTTTTTATAATAAAATATATTATAATATGTAAAGAAAGATATATTTATTCTACATATATAAAGAATCAGGTCGGTCGGGTCGGGTTCGGGTTTCAACCCAATCAGTTTCGGGTTTCAACCCAATCGGTTTCGGGTTAACCAAGTTTGGTTTTTTCCCTTTGTTCGCTACTATTCTTGCCGGATTTCAATCCTAAAATTTTCGGTCGATTCGGTTCGGGTCAGGTTTTGACAACTCTAACTCCATCTATTCGAAAATATTTGTCATTTTAGCATAATTCTCTTTTTAAATAATACTTGTCATTTAACATACACTTTTTTCAATATCATCCCAATTAATTAAAATAATTACATATATATAGACTAAAAGAGAAAAGATCTTCACAAGACTAGGGTTAATTTAGGAAAATATATGACTCCTTAATTTTTAATTTTAGAGAGAAATCTTAAAATGACAATCATTTCCTAATGAAGGTAGTATTTTTTTCATTGACTTTCATTAATGATGTTTTCATATATGATTCACCAAAATCTTTATTTACCCGTTCCTCTTGGCGAAGGTTTTTTCATCAATATAAACTAGTTTAACCCTCGTACCATGTACGGATAATGTAATTATAAACCCATTAGATATGTTTCGTGAACTTCTTCGATAGGACATAGTATAGGTATATTGTTAAATAGAAATTAATCCTATACATATAGAAATAGATATGACTTCAAAGTTTATTACATGATTTTATCTTCGTTGGTTGTTTGAAAAGATAAAAAATTTACATTTAGTAGGTACAAAATTAGGAAATATAGATATAGTCTAATTATTTGTTTAAAAACAAAATCCGAAAAACTAATCTCAGAATTGTATTTTTCGAATTCTATCTTCATTGGTTCTTTAATAAATATTATTATTTATAAAGATTAAGATAAATTCGGAAAGCACAATTTTGAGATTATTTTTTCGGATTTGTTTTATAAATTTGAAATAAAATTTGGATTTTTTAAATAAATAATTAGACTATATTAGAGCTGTCAAAACCTGATCCGACCCGAAAAATCAACCCGAACCGACCGAAAACTTTTGGGTTGAAACCCGACCCGAATAGTAGCAAGCAAAGAAAAAAACCGAACCCGATTAACCCGAACCCGATTGGGTTGAAACCCGAGACCGACCCGACCGACCCGATATATTATATATATGTAGAATAAATATATGTTATAATCTCAATTAGAATAAATATATTATATTATAAGTATTATAATATATTTTATCAAAAAACCTTTTATAAATAAAATATTATTACAAAAAACCTGTCAAGACTCGACCCGGCTTGACCTGTAACCCGATTGACCCGAACACGCACTCATCCTGAACCCAAAATGACTGAACCCGAATCCAACCGACCCGACATGTTTGACACCTCTACACGTGACACAAATTTTTGTGAAGACATTGATCCCGCTTTATACTATAGTAGTATAGATATATATTATAAAAATTGACCGTTTTTAAAGCACCAAGTTGATTTTGACCCCACCATATATCTAAGAGATCACTTTAAACTATAGATTTACTTTTATTGTATTTTTAACCTTATCATGATATTGGATTAACAAAATATTATAATGATTTTGGATAAAAAAGTCAATGTCAATATCTAATTGCTAATAATGTTATTATGCATTCTGAAGCTGGAGGGAGAGGATCAGGGTGGCTGATGGGCTGGCGGAATAGGCGTGCTTAACCTCAAGGATAAAGACATGGGGTTAGATAGCTAGTCTGAATTTTCTCAAGCTTTCTTGTACTTTAAGTTTATTTTCAGTTTTAGATTTTCTTTTGGGATCTCTTAGTTGGTCGGTTGTAGTTGTTTAGTGGTTTGGAGCGTTTGTCTTGGGTTTTTCGAAGCGTATTCCATCCAGATTTGAAATACCCCCATCCCGCCCCCCCCCAGATCCTGCATCTGCGGGACTACCTGGGTACATGTTGTTGTTTGTTATTATGCATTCTTTTATGAATTGAATGATACGTCAAAAAACGTATCAATCGTGTCCCATACGGGGTACAAGGTACGTGCACTAAACTAGTATTAGTATTATCTCACTTTTTTGGTCAAATGTTGATTTTGACCCACCATCGCCATACATTTGATTAAAGAAATCAATTTAAAAATAGGTTTTTAAATATATCATCTTATTAACTGTCTAGTATTTACCTTTTTTAGTTTCCATCTTATCTTTTCTGTTTTAATTCTATCTTTTATCTTATCTAATATTAATATTATCTCACTTTTTTTGGTAAATAATATTAACAATATGTATATATTTTGCTTCTTCTTGTTATCACTTTGTATTGATGTTAATTTTTGAAATCAATAAATATCTACTAACAAGTACGATCAAATAATTTCTGAAACCATATATGTTTTATCAATTCAAGTCTCATCTTATCGCGTGTCTTTGAGGTTTATGTGATATGATTTTGATCTTTTTAAATATAAAGATCGAAGATAATACACAAACTAAAACTTGCTTCGATGAGATTGTTTAATTGTAATGTCTAACAATTTTTGTCATATATTCAATTAGTAGTTTTAATATTTAGTTATGACATTGGAAAAAAATTTCAAAAAATGAAATAGTATTAGGATTACGAGAAACATATTTCATATTTATCATACTAATATGTATATTCAACTAATAGGTATACATATTTCAGGGCATGTATATTCAAACTAAGTAGTAGCTATATTCAAACATTTTGCAATTCTATAAGTTACTCGTATATTCAAACCTTTATACTTTCATATTCACTATACATTCATTTTGCAATTGTACATGCATGTTATTGGTATATTCAAAACTTAGATTACTTATGCTCAAACTAATTGTAGCTATATTAAAACATTATATACTGTACAATGTATTTTGTAAATTCAAAACCTATGCATTTATATTCAATATTCAATATCAAACATTCAAATCATTGATTACTGATGTTTAAACTAATAGGTAGCTTTATTTAAATATTTTACATTTTTGCTATATATTTTTGTATATTTAAGAAAACTTGTGCATTTATATCTACTACTCAATAACAAACATTTAAATACATATAACAACAATTTCTTTGAATCTGAATACACTTACTGTTGAATATTTACACACATTAAACTGAATATATGTGCTCGGACAATGAATATGATATCCGTGTCTCGTTTCTCTCTAACATCCATTTCTCTTAAGCCTACCCCGTAATAAAATATGTACTTGTGTGTATATGGATGATTAATTATGGAAAAACGTCAGAATAATATTTATGGATCAATAATTTTATCATTCAAATTTATATTATATTTCTTTCATATTCAATGCTATTTATAACATATTTAAAAAAAAAATTTTGGTTGAAATATTTAAAAGTAATTTTAACATTTAAAAAATAGTCACATGTCATGAATGGATTAACTTTGTTTTTATAAATTATCTAGGTCGTCGGTGTCATGTATTTTATTGATTTAATGAAGGTCTATAATTATGGCAGTGACCTATAACTCCCGTGTGGCCGGTGTGGGTCGTCCATGGATATGGGCGATAATTATGAAATACTCTAGCGGTAGGTAAGAATTCAAAGAAGATGTGATTATTATCTATGTTATGTTAAGTGCTTAAGAATGGGAATCAAGTCAATTATGTCGGTCAGACGGGACGGAGGCAAAAATGTAAAATAGGGTGGGTTAAAATTAAAAAAATTTGTAGGAAGGGAGAATTGAACCCTTAATCTCACTATTATAGGGTAACCTTATACCATCCGAACTAGAAATTCTTCTTGTCAATTACTAGTAGTAATTTGTTTTCATTATTTTAGGGTGGGCTGTAGCACACCCCAGCCCACCCCTCCCTCCGTCCCTGGGTCAGACATATACTATGTCCCTTCATTAAAAAAAAACTACTAGGTGCCTTGATTAAGAAAATGCTCTTTTAGAATTTATCCGAAAAAGAAATACAACAATTTTATTTCAATATCCTCAATCTTATCAAAGCTCTTTACAGAGTATTTTTCTGAGATAATTAGAAAAAACGTCATTAATTATACATGTATTTACACGTGTCGCCTTAAAACTTGTATTTTGCATCCATGGCCAGAAACTCCTTTCTTAACTTTCTACTCTTTTCGTTCACGGTGTTGTACGTGTTCCACGACGATTACGCTCCGATCTAACCTAATCTCTCTCGTGAATTTCCGACCGTCAGCGGCCCAACCTCTCTCCTGCCTCCTCAATGATTGTAGTATGTTATCTAACCTAATTATAGGATCTTTTTGATTGTAGTATGTGATCTCAATGATTGTCTTATATGATACCCTGGTTTGATCAAAATCTGTATATAGATTAGTAGGGATGGCTAATGAAGTGTATTTTGACATGTATTCTGATCTTATAAATTGTGGTTGAAGACTTGAATTAAGATGCTTTGAATTTTAGTTTTTGAGCTCAATCATTAATTGTCCAATATTATACAATTTTCAAGAATTATTGAAGAAGTCAGAAGTGTCATTCATTGGACATCTTTGATAGGTAAGATCTTACAATGACATCAATTATCTCTTGATGTAAGATAGTAGTAATTAGTGATGAATTCTTTTTGGTTTTTAAGTACTTGCTTCCGTATAAATTTTCTTATCTTGCGTACACATTAACTACCAAATATGGTCATGAGGAGATTGTTTTATGTATTTTTCCATTCCAATATTACATATATAAATTAATCCAGAAGAAGATAATGAATATATGCAAGTAAAAGCCCAGTTCATGCAAGAATATTGACTCTCTTATTTTTTGTGAATGGAAAAATACATACTTGGCCGAATACCTGTTCCGTTTTATTTACTTCTTTAATTACACTAACTTAATTGACAAGAGTAATGTAATGAGAAAGACAACCTTTAACTTGTGATAGATCTAACTTTATCCAACAATATTTGAATTTCGTCATGACACGCATGCATGCACCAATCGGATTGTAGACGTTAATCAATGCCCTGGAAAATGACTACTAGCTTCATGTACTTACCAGGATCATAGTCTGCTTGTACTTTGATGTCCAGTACGTCGTGATTGTGATCGATCGACAAGTTCCCTTATCGCTTTTGAGATGGCATTTTGTTCTGAACCACAATGTATATAGTGCGTGCATATCTGATCCTTAAGTATCAGTTTGGATGAGACAAGTCCTTGTGGTTTAGGGTTCATGGTTTGTGTGTTACATATGCCTTTAGCTTGATATCATTGCAAATATCAAATTGATATGATTAAAGTTGTTAGACATATTGTGTTAACCTAATATATTAGCATATCTTCTTGTTTAGGTTGTTGAGCTAATATAGCTTGTATTTAGTTACATGTATATCTTGAAAGATTGTACTAGGGTTTCTAAAGGAGGGGTTGTATGTTACTATAAATACAATCACTTTCTCATAATAAAGATTACACAATTTTTCTACAATTCCTTTCCTTATATGGTATCAGCCTAAATACAATCCTCCCCCCCCCCCCCCTTCTCTTGTTAATCCCACCCGACTGCCCTCATGGCCACTGACGGAACCCTAACTCTTCGAAATCCCCTCAATCCAAACGAGCCCTTCATCTTTGTCAACCTCCCAAGCATAATCAAACTCACGGCTACCAACTATATTGGTTGGAAGAGCCAACTTGAGGCAACGTTGGAAGGGCTCGAGCTCTTCAAGTATATATGTACGTGGACGGCTTGCACGTCTGTCCTTTGGCAACGGTGGTCACCAACAACGTCTCCGGCCCAAATCCTGCCTACATCTCGTGGTGCCGTCAAGACAAGCTTCTCCTTGGTGCTGTGCTCGGCACCCTCTCTCCGGCGGTCCATGCCTTGGTGTCCAGGGCCAAGACGACAATGGATGTGTGGAACCTCCTCAAGACGACTTTTGCAAGCACGCCTCGGGGTCACATCTAGCAGGTTAAGTACAAGATCAGCCACGCCACAAAGGGTACTCGTACCATCCACGAGTACATGAACTCGATGCGCGAGTCCGCGGATCTTTTGGCTTCTCTCGGTGTGCCTCTATCTACTGAGGACTTCACCGAATACATTCTCAAAGGCTTGGATGATACGTACCAGTCAATCATTGATGGAGTCAATATGAGGGATACTACCATATCCTTTGAGGAATTGCACGAGAAGCTGATTGTGCATGAACTCCGTCTGCAGAAGTCAGCCAAAACCGATGGTGCTATCATTGCTCTCACGGCACAGTCTAAGTTTGTGAAGAACAAAGGTAAGTCTCCTTCTTCTCAGGCGAATTGGCAACAATCCGGCTCTCTGCTTCCTCTCCCCCCTTCCTCACAAAAGAACCAAAACTGGAACCCTAATCTCCGCCCACAACAGCCGACTATGACCAACACTCAACTCAGCCGATTATGACCAACACTCAACCATGTCCCTTCAAGGGGCGCTGCCAATGGTGCAAAACTGTAGGTCATGTCATGTCCCAATGCTACGGCCTTAAACGTCAACACCCTACCTTAGGCCTGCCTGACTCTAGCCGTTTCCCTGCAAACAACAATCCTCCTCAAGTCCACTATTCTAATGCTCATCCTACCCCAACCAATGACTTATGGATAGTGGTGCCTCACACCATGTTACCAACGATCTTAATGCCCTAGCCACCCACTACCCTTACTTGGGTCCTGATGAAATTATTGTTGGCAATGGATCCGGTTTAAACATTGAAAATCAAGGTCTGCTCTCTCTTTCTCATCATGCAAACTCGTTTTTCTCTTTCTAATGTCCTACACGTTCCATCAATCTCTCAAAACATTATTTCGGTTTCTCGGTTTACAAAACAAACTAACTTGGGTATACTGTTTTTGCCTACGTGTTTTCTCATTAAGGACCTAACAACATGGGAAACCGTGCGTGAGGGACCATGCGTCGATGGTGTCTACTTCTGGCCTAAAGTGTCACCGTCGGCCTTTTCAACTCATCTTCAACATTCCAGCCTTTTGCATCACCAGCTCGGCCATCCATCTTCGGAGACATTCAATTTGATTTTGTCTAAATTTCCCTTATCTAGGACTAGAATTTCATTTAAACAGACTGAATGTAAGTCTTGTCAGACGAACAAAAGGCATAAGCTTCCGTTTGCTCGTTCTTCGCTTGTTTCAACTGCACCTTTGGAAATAATATTCTCCGATGCTTGGTCATCTCCGGTGATCTCTATTGATGGTTATCGTTATTATGTGGTATTTGTTGATCACTTTACAAGATACTCATGGTTGTTTTTGCTCAAACGTAAATCTAAAGTTGCTAAAATTTTCTCACAATTTCGTGCCCTAGTTGAAAACTACTTCAAGCACAAAATCAAAGTCTTGTATTCCGATAATGGTGGTGAATTTATTGGATTGAAAACGTTCTTAAACAATAATGGTATTTCTCATTTCACGTCTCCGCCTCATACTCCCGAGCACAACGGTATTTCCGAATGTAAACACATGCATATTGTTGAAACCGGGCTAGAAAATTGTATATCTAGAAAGATTACACAATAAATATTACACAATTATTCTACAATTCCTTTCCTTATATATTGTATATGCATATATTCAAATAATATACCTTTTGAAGCTTAACCGCGACATTTGGTCTCAAATGTCACCAATCCAACTTATAGATAATGACTTATACACGTGTGATTATCGAGTCATGAGTTCGAATCCCTCTCCTCGCTAAAATGCATGGTTTAAGTGTATGAGTTACATGTCACATATCTTCGTCCTTTTGATTTACTTGTATCGACTTAAAATGCATGATTGGGAGCTAGGTTAGGAATTTCATTATATTTTGAGTTAGGTGGATATATGTAACACGGTATATATTAACTAACCAGAACTTCGTTGATGAACATAACCTAACCTTCAGACAAGCTCCACATTGCAACCTTAAGTATATATAGTGTTTAATTATCTACCGATCCTTATAGTTCCAAACCATCACCCACTAAAGTTCTTATAGTTAACCAGGTGACATGGCTTTTTGTTTCAAATGATACGATTTAGCAAATAAATATATATAAAAATTGGGAGTAGTAAACCGAAATTTGATTTGTAAACCCTATTTTTCTCAAATTACTACTCCTAATTTGTAAAAAATTTATTTAACAAAAACCTAAAACTTTAAGAAAAACTTCCATAAAAAAGAACTTTAAGAAAAAGAAGCCATGTGACATAGCTGTTATTATGAGGCGAGATTTTTTATAAGGTAGGGATTAGGGATCGCCACAAGTACTGGTGCCTAACCATTAGGTTAACCAGTGAGTGCTCAACCAGTGAGCTAATGCGCCAAGCGCATTATAAACCGCCGTCTTGGAGTCTCGAACTCGAGACATCATCCATGATATAATAGACGTGTGGGTAGCCCAGATACAAGCCCCGTGGGGTTCCATCCTAAAACCAATTGGCAATAGGAGGAGTAACCCACCGTCTTATATACTAGGCAAGTTTGTATCCCAACTTCCGATGTGGGATAGTTTTGTATTGGTTTTGTTTCCCAACACGCCCCCTCAAGTGCAACTGGGTGGGCCCAGTTGACACTTGAAGAAACGGGCCCAGACCGCCCGCTCTGATACCATAATAGACGTGTGGGTAGCCCAGATACAAGCCCGGTGGGGTTCCATCCGAAAACCAATTGGCAATAGGAGGAGTAACCCACCGTCTTATATACTAGGCAAGTTTGTGTCGCAACTTCCGATGTGGGATAGTTTTGTATTGGTTTTGTTTCCCAACATGATACACTCATGAGTGCACAATTAGTGAGCTAATATGCCAAGCGTAGTAATTATAAGGCGAAATGATATATAACTGTCAGGTGGTTGGGAAGTTTAATTAAATAAAGGGACCCTCACTATACTCGACACCACATACAAGTTTGGTATAGGTCCATATTTGTCGAGAGTTCATATTTGGTTAATGCAGCTTGCCAGGTATAGTAAGGTAGATTTCAACGTACAATAGTACGAAATAAATATAAAATGGTAAAATTACTAATAATTGCTCTAATTTATGTCCCAAGATATATGTTTTTTTTTTTATCAACGTCCCAAGATATATGTTAAACTTCTTAAAAATACAACTAGTACAAGACTCATATAATATATGAATATGATATGTGAGAAAATTTATCGAATAACTAAGCAATCACCCAACCATTGAAAAACACCCTCTTTATTTTCATTTATATGAGTTATGTTTTCAAAGTGCATGTCACGTTATGAATATGCTTGTTCACTCGTTCGTAAGATGAATCAACAAACTCGTACGAGCTTAACCACTTTATAATATATTTTTTATTTTGCATTGAATTTTGACACAAGAATTATTACCTTCTATAGCAGGTACTAAAAGTATATCAGTTTTGCGGGTGGACAAATGACCTAAATAAACACGTGTTTGTGGGTCGGATAATTAGGGGTGAAGTGATCCATGGGCAATAGATGAATTAGGTGGATCATTTAAATTCACATGTAGAATTCGATTATGGAGCAATACTAAAATTAATCAATCATGTGAACATTTCTTATTTTTTCCAAATTCTCCAATAGTTTATGAATAGTGGGTAATACATTTCATACTTACTCTTAATCTCATCTCAACACTATGATTAACTTTCCTTCTTTACTTAATTCAGTTTTAAGGCTCCCAACTCCCAAGGGATATCACATATGAGTATAAGACTATAAGAGCAAAAAGAACAAAAACACATTCCAATGGCCATAACAAGCTAGAATGCTTATATTTTAGTAATCATAGCTTATGTTACCTGCCATTAATATCATAAGATAATGCAAATTGTGCTTCTCCTGTTGATTACTAGTGTTTCAAAAAGATTAATCTATTCGGGGACATCAACTCTTACTGATATGATGCAAAATGGTGGTCCTAATTAAATAGCATTCCAAATTTCCACACCATTATATTTTGATAACTTTATATCCATGCCAATTTTACAATCTAAAAACTTCATATATCTTTATCTAATCCCTATATCCATAATCTATAAAAAAATGCTATGTATTAAAGTTGTGCCTTTTCGAGTCACCACATTAATAATATAAATTCTTATTTCTTTTAAAAGTATATATGGATGGTTAAAATGGTTACCCAAAAACAAGTACTAGTAGCTACTAAACAGTTAGGGAAATTAAAGTTAATCAAGGACTGAATTGAAATATTTATAATATTAGGTACTCAATTGAAATGATTAAGAAAGCTTAATTAATGACTAAACTCATAACTAAGCAATTTACTCTCTCTCTGTCTTGTATAAGTATCCCTCTATTCTTTCACTAACTCACAAATCAATAAAACCTCTCTATAACATTGTATACAAATAAGCTTTTCCCCTCATTGCATTCCTTCAAGAGAGACCAAATCCAAAGATCCCAAATGGCCAACACACCCATAGTAAAACACATCTCAGAATGCTTCATCAAACCAAAACATGAAGTAGAAGATGCAAAACAACCAGTTTACTTAGCACCAGGAGACCTTTTTTTGGTATCAGGCCATTGCATTCAAACAGGCCTCTTGTTCTCTAACAAGCCGGACTCCATGGACACCCTTCTCAGTAACCTCAAGCTCTCCTTATCCCTCGCCCTCGTTCATTTTTACCCACTCGCAGGCCAATTGGAGACCGAAATCGACGAAGAACGACACACTAGCTTCGTCTTCATCAACTGCAACAAGGGTCGAGGAGCTAGATTCATCCATGCTACTGTAGACATGAGAATCTCTGAAGTTCTCTCGCCCCAAGATGTTCCGCGTGTCGTCCATTCGTTCTTCGATGATGACAGGGTGGCTAACCATTGTGATGAGCATGGTAGACCCTTGTTGTCCATCCAGGTGATCAGACACGGATTTAAGGATGGGCTAGGGTTCGCTGTACCCTAACATATATATATATATATATATATATAAAAGAAAAAAATTAGTTTGTCTAAAACTAACTTCTTTATTGTAGATATAAAGTAAATTCGTCATATTAAGAATATTTTTGTTTCTGGGTCCGTCCTTGCAGGTGACTGAGCTTGTTGACGGTGTGTTCATAGGAATCTCCATGAACCATGTCTGTGGTGATGGAGCTTCTTACTGGAATTTCTTCAACACTTTGTCTGAAATTTTCATGGCAATTCATGGAGGAGAAAAGTCCAACAACATTGTGATCTCAAGGCCACCTATTCACAAAAGATGGTTTCTTGATGGCACCGGTCCCATAATCAAGCTCCCATTCATAATCCCACAAGAATCCTTCTTCATCGAAAGACTCCAAGCACCGAATCTAAGAGAGAGAATCTTCCATTTCCGAGTCGATTCAATCTCAAAGCTCAAGGCAAGAGCCAATGAAGAAAGTACTACTAAAAGCCACAAGAAGATCTCCTCCTTTCAAGCTCTATGTGGGCTCGTATGGAGAAGCATCACGAGAGCAAGGCGTTCTCCTGATGATTCGCAAACAAGATGCAAGTTAACCATCAGTACAAGGGGAAGATTGAACCCACCCTTGTCCAACAACTTCTTTGGAAACGCGGTACAGGCAGTTCAAGGAGAGAGCAAAGTGGGAGAGTTGTTGAGCCAAAATCTAGGGTTTGCGGCGTCGAAACTTCACAAAGCTGTGGAAGAATACGACGATGAAAAAGTGCGAAACGGGACTAAGGGTTGGATGGAATCGCCTTTCGTCGTTCGAAATGCATCCCATTGTGATCACCAGAGCCTTCTTACCAGGTGCTCGGCGAGGTTTGATGTGTATGGCAATGAGTTTGGGATGGGGAAAGCGTTGGCTGTTCGGACCGGATACGCCAATAAGTTCGACGGGGAATTGAGTGTTTTCCCGGGTCGCGATGGAGGAGGAAGTGTTGATCTTGAGATCGTCTTGTTGCCGGATTCGATGCTGGCTCTTGAATCTGATGAGGAGTTCATGGAAGTTGTTTCTGATCGGAGCTAGCTTGTTGTTGAGTTGTGTGGAGCTAGCTTGTTGCATGCATGCATTTTCATGCATATATAAGCTCCAGTGTGTTTTGTACGTGGTGTCATAATAACAAGGAAGAAACAAGATCCGGGTTTCATCCGGTTTAACTAAGTAAAGTTGTATCTTCAGATTCAGTCTTTACAATTTGTTTTCCAAATCGGTGTGTACCATCAAATAAATATAGCTATGTAATTCGATGAGATATATGATAAATAGTTATATGATGTTGATCCCATCATATCGGATATATCTAATCAAAACGGTTAGGTTTTAAAATAGTATCCAGAAATTTTCAGTGCAACCTCCACGAATAGTAGGACAAACCTTAGCTAGCCAGCCTGGCTTGAAAACACTAAC
Organism: Polygonum aviculare; assembly: GCA_934048045.1. Lineage (NCBI taxonomy): Eukaryota > Viridiplantae > Streptophyta > Magnoliopsida > Caryophyllales > Polygonaceae > Polygonum > Polygonum aviculare. The sequence goes on along the minus strand of OW204031.1, from coordinate 29,351,591 downwards.
AACGTCCCAAAACGCATGCGGCAGATCATTAGCTTTAAAAGGTAAAAAGTAATGCAATAGATAAGTCAAAAACTTGTAAATATTAATCACCTAGCATCTAAGTAATTAGTTTGTGTAAACATAAGGACAAACACCTAATAAAATAAATTCTTTAGAAATTAAAATTGATTTATAAAGGAGGGATTGGGGTGGAGGGGGTGAATTGGGGGTGTTTTTGTGGAGGTTAGGTTGAGGGAAAAAAAAATGTAGTAACTAGGTGAAATGAGGTCTATAAATCCCCCCAACTCTTTTTTTTTCTCTCTCCTCCTCATTTTTTTTCTCTCCTTCCCCTCACTCTCTCCCTCTCCTACACTCCCTCCCTCTCCTTCCTCCCATTCCACCCCAATCCCTCAAGAGACGCCCGCCCGCCGACGACGCCCGCCGCCGCCCGCCCGCCGACGCCCTCCCTCACGCCCGCCCGCCGACGCCCGCCCGCCGCCGCCCGCCCGCCGACGTCGCCCGCCCTCAGGTTCGTCCGCCATCTCTTTCTCTCTCTCCATTCTCTTCCCTCTCTCCTAGATCCGGGCTCGTTGGAGCAAGATCCGGGCTCCTACGAGCCAGATCCGGGCTCCTACGAGTCAGATCCGGGCTCGTACGAGCCGGATCTAGCCGGATCCGGGCTCGAACGAGCCGGATCTAGCCGGATCCGGGCTCGAACGAGCCGGATCTAGCCGGATCCGGGCTCGAACGAGCCGGATCTAGCCGGATCCGGGCTCGAACGAGCCGGATCTAGCCGGATCCGGGCTCGTACGAGCCGGATCTAGCCGGATCCGGGCTCGTACGAGCCGGATCTAGCCGGATCCAACCGGTTGGATTTTTGGGATTTTTGGGTTTTTGGAATTTTTAGATGACAAGGTTGTTTTTCGGATTTAAGTGATGACAAATATAAGTTGTGAGTTTGTGGGTTTTTGGATGACAAGTTGTGGGTTTTTTGGAATTTTTATATGACAAGGTTGTTAGGGTTTTTGAAACGATGACAAGGTTGTTTTTGGATGACAAATATAAAATCGGGTTGTTTTTGGAATTTTTAGATGACAAGGTTGTGTGTTTGTGGGTTTTTTGGATGACAAGTTGAGTTTAGGGCGATGACAAGTGATTTTTTATGAGTTTTGAGCAATTTAAAACAAACTGATGACAAGTGCGTTTTAAGGTTCTGGGTGATGACAAGGTCGTTTTTATTGGTTTTGGCGATGACAAGTCCGTTTTTAATGTGTTTTGGTGATGACAAGTTGTTTTGCGGTTATAGGGGGTGATGACAGGTGTGTTTTATGGTTTTTTGGATGATTTCATTTGTTTGGATATGTTTTTGGATTTTTTGGATGACAACTTTGTGTTTCGGATTTAAGTGATGACAAGTTTTGTTGTGGGTAAAGGGGTTTTGAGTTTGTGGGTTTTTTGGATGACAAGTTCATTTTAGTGTTCTTGGGACGATTTTATGATTTAGGGTGATGACAAGTGATTTTTTATGAGTTTTGAGCAATTTAAGTTTGTTCTACGGGTCTGACTGATGACAAGTGTGTTTTAAGGTTCTGAGTGATGACAAGTCCGTTTTCATGGGTTTTGGCGATGACAAGTCCTTTTTTAATGTGTTTTGGATGATTTTATGGGTTTGGGTATGTTAGATTTGTATATATATTACTTATAATTATGGCCTATTAGCTCAAATGGTAGAGCAATGTGCTTGATGCACAATAATGTGGGTTCAAATCCCACATAGGTCAATTTCGTAACTGGTCATCACTGATGACAAGGTTTTTGCGTGAATGATGGGTTTAACCTCGACTTGTCATCAGATGACAAGTTGAGTACGTGAACGAAATGACAAGTTGAGTGCGCGGACTGATGACAAGTCACTTGTCATCAGATGACAAGTTACTTGCCATCACTGATGACAAGGCGGTCAACGCCAGTCAACGCCGGTCAACGCCGGTCAACGACTGGTCAACGCCGGTCAACGACTGGTCAACGTCGGTCAACGCCGATAGTGGTAAGGAGTGCTGACGTCATCATATGCCATTGGTGACGTCATCCTGTAAATTTAAAAAAAAGGTAGGGGCAAAACGGGAAGTTCACCTATGGGACCTCATTTTTTTTCCTTGTCACCTATTTGCTTCAATATTGGTTGCCCCCCACCTAGTTACCCATTTTCGTCTTTATAAAGAGAATAAATACTCCTAATGTCAAAATATAAGAGAAAAAATATATGTTATAATTTCATTTTTGTATCGATAATTTATCGATTCTGGGTTATGCCATTTTTAAGAGAAAAGAGCTATGTCATATTTAATGTACTATAACATTCACATCTCTTCCTCGGTTTTATTATTTTTAAATAAGTTTACAAAAAATAATTGTTTTTGTATTGTAATTATTATTAGATTTTGTTCATTTTATGTTCATACCTAAGAAAATTTATATTGTTTTTTTACAAAATAGGAAGAGTTATTAACCAAAACTGATTCTTATTTATATTGGTTAATAGAAACCGATCATCTTGCTCTAGGCGATAAGTAGCCTAAGTTTTAAATCCTCAATTATGTATATGCTCCATTTATCGTGTAATATAAATTTTATATTTTTTATCATACAACTTAACAATTGTTATAAATAGCGAGTGTTATTAAGCGAAAGAAAATGTATATTGGTCCATAGAGTTTTGACAAGAAAGTAGTGTAAAAGTAAAATACACTTCCCATAATAGATGATTGAGCTTTTTTAATTAAGATGTTTAAAAGCAAAATAAAGTTCCAAAAAATGGTGTAGCAAGATTCGAACCATGGACAATTGATTACATCTACCAACTAATACCAATCATGCTCTAATAATTTTGCGAATTAGTTGACATTTAAGCATATATATAAATCGGTGGGATAACACAATGAATTTTGTGCACGTACTATATCTATACTATATCTATTGAGATGGCATTGTTCTGAATCACAATGTATATAGTACGTGCATATCTCATCCTCAAGTATCAGATGAGACAAGTCCTTGTGGTTTAGGGTTCATGGTTTGTGCGTTACATTTAGCTTGATATCATGGCAAATATCAAATATAAATGATTAAAGTTTTTAGACATAATGTATATGTATATATTCAAATAGTATACCCTTAGAAGCTTAACCGCGACATGTGGTCTCAAATGGCACATATCTTTGTCCTTTTGATTTACTTGTATCAACTTAAAAGTTGATTGGGGAGGTTAGAAATGTCATTATATTTTGAGTTAGGTGGATATACGTAACACGTTATATTTTAACTAACAAGAACTTCATTGATGAACCTAACCTAACCTTCAAACAAGCTCCACATTGCAGCCTTAACTATATATAACGTTTAATTAATTATCTACCGATCCTTATAGTTCCAAACCATCACCCACTAAAGTTGCTATAGTTAACCAGGTGACATAGCTTTTAATTTTCTTTCAAATGATAAGATTTAGCAAATAAATTTATATAATTTGGGAGTATGATATACAAGTGTGAGGTGGTTGGGAATTTGAATTAAATAAAAGGACCCTCACTATACTCGACACCACATACAAGTTTGGTATGGGTCCATATTTGTGCAGAGTTGATATTTGGTTAATATGCAGCCAGCCAGGTAAGGTAAATTTCAACAATATTACGAAATAAACTAATTTATGTCCCAAGATATATGTTAAACTCCTTAAATACAACTACTCCGTACTCCGTAGTACAAGACCCATATCATATACGAGTAATATCAACATAAGCCGACTTAATCTAAAATTCATTTTTTTTCTCGAACCCAATTTTGACTTGAGAATATACGACCCAGAGATGACAAGTCCGAGCCCGAACTTATTTAGCGATAGAATATAATTAAATATCTTTTTTACACATTTAGGTTATTTTTAATAATTTTACAATAAAAAAATATCAGTAATGATAGATCTGTTGTAATTTTTTTAATAATACACTAACTCTAATAATGATAGTCCTTTATTTTATTCAGTAAAATCCGCAATGATAGATTTGTTGTTACTTTACATTTGGTTATGATTAAATAAAGTTTTTAGACATTCATCAATTATCTTATAGGGCTTTAGCTCCCTTAAATAGCATGCTTAACATGTGCCTAGAGGTATAAGTTAGAATGTATTTGGTTATGCCTAGGAGTGCTACGGAGTATAAGTCAAAATGTTTGGTTATGCCTAAGTCTAACTGTACGAAAATCAAGCTATTAGCTAGCCGTGTTTTAAAAAACCATTTTTCAGAACATTAGTGCTATAGGGCTATAGCAATTTTGATTATGCTAGGATAATTTTTCCAATTTGTTTTTTTCAAGGACATTGTCTTAGTGCTCATTTGGTTAAATATAGGAATTAAAATTCATAGGAAGTTAAATTACATGAAGTTAATTCCCATATATTGAATTTCACGTGATTCGATAAAAAGTGTTTGGTTATACTTAATTACATACTAATTGAATTCCCACAATTCATTTGGTGGGAAGTGAAAAATCATGGGAATTTATTTGAAATTACCATAACAATCTTTATCCATTAAAAACAATAATGTAAATTAAGGAAAAAATAGAAATTTGTAATTTAAAAATAAAAATATATTTTAAATATATAGGAGAAGTACAACTTACCCACCCCTCCCATAGTAATTGCAATTCCCCCATTTTGGAGGAAGTGCAATTCCTAGGAATTTAAAATCCTGAGATTTTTATGTGAAACAATTGTAACCAAACACATGTATTTATAGTGACTTCCTGGGATTTTTAAATTCCCATGATTTTAAAAGCCAACCAAACAAGTACTTAATATATATATTCGAAACGAAAATTTCATGATACTATCCTAAAATCCTAACCACTCACGCTGGATATAGAAGGACTAGTGTATCATCATATATCTTCGATATGATGGGATCAATATCATCATATAGTTATTTTCAACCAAAAAATATCATATAATTATTTATCATCTCATCGAATTTCATAGCTATATTGGCAAAATACATACGAAGGCCCTTGTACTTGTAAAAACATTTCAATCAGACCTCTCTACTTTTAATTATTCTATTAAGCACCTGTACCTTGTACAATTTTGTTCTATCAAGCACATTAGCTATGGGTAGTTTACACACGCGTCAACCTTGTTCTTTTTTCCTGTAGATTCCCCTAGGGCTTGAGCCTTAATTCTCAAAATACTCTCAATCCCTTAATCCAGTGCTCAAATTGAGACTAGATATGAATTCCTTGTCATTAAATTTTGTAAAGCCCCTTATTTCCCCTACTTAAATCGTCTCCATTCGAAATCCGCCATTAACGTCCCCGAACTCCTCGTTCATGCATCATCGCCACCACAAGGCTGACGCCAATTGCTGCAACTCTCGACAACCAAACACGACATCGGCACCACCATCGACATATATGGTGGTTACTGACGTTGGTGGAGGAACGATGAGTCGATGACGGGTTTCTGGGAATGGCTAGATCGAGGTGGGTCTCAACCGGAATGGCGACAACAATCGACGATGGCCATGGAGGGTAGCAGTTTGCGATGACAATGGGGATGGGGGTAGCGGTTTGCGATGGGCGGTGGCGGTTTGAGATGGCGATGAGTGGTCAGACTTGTGTTATATGGATCGAATGCCTGCATCTTTCTTGAATAATACTGTAGACTAGGACAAAGGGATTTTTTGGAAAAAATGTCCCTTTTTTTATTGATTTGAAAAGATTAATTAAATAAAGAGGAAATAGTACCCAATGCCCCTATTTGATAATCAGTTTGTAAATATGACTTTTTCTTTATTTGCGAAAATGCCAAAAAATATTGCAATAATGTCAAAAAATATTACATGAATGCCCAAAATGACTAATTTTTATAAAATAAAATAAAAAATAAAATATTTTTTTAAAAATCAGAAATTATTTTTTTATCAATATTTTTTCTTGAAAAATAAGATCTTTTAACAAAAATTTTTTATGCAAATTTGAAAATATATATAAATAAAAAGATTTTATAAATATTTTAATATTAAAACAAGATTTTGTTTTTTCGATCTATCCTTTTTAAAAATTAAAAGAAAAATTGAAAATAATATTCCGGATCTAGATTTACCATCTTTTCAAAAAATAAACAAAAAAATCAAGCGAGCTCATAAGAACAGTAGAAAAACGAAAAAACCAAGCGAACCATTGTCTCGCTCGCCGCAAATCCCGATCTTCGCACTGGACCTTCGCCGCCATCATCTCGCTCGCCGGCCGACCTTCTAAGCCATCCTCTCTCTCGCCGGCATGTTTTTAACACGGAAACAATGATAGTATTTTCAGAAGGATGACAAGATGTTTTGTTGTGTATGATGTATACGGAGGGTGACAGGATGTATCTCACCTATAGCGCAGAACTCGAACAATCTTCGAAATCCCCAACTTCGGAATACAACAGCAACATTTACCCAGAAAAATCCCGCAAAAGCAAGGATCTATACTGAGGGTGACAGGATGCATCTCACCCATAGCGCAAAACTCGAACCATCATCGAAAACCCTAACTTCGAAAATCATGCATATATATGGAAACGACGATAATAACGATACACATGCATATATGTTTCACAATATTATTAGATAAAAATCTTAACCATATCTTCCACAATATCTTAATTTTTTTCCAAAATTTTTTTTTTCAAAATCTTTTCTTATTTTATTTTTTGTTTTCATTTTTCTATTTTTCAATTATGTATTTATAATGAATTTCCAAAATTTATGGCTGAATATTTTTATGTAATTATAATGATTTTTTTAAAAAACTTCAATTTAATTGGAAACACAAAAGAATGTAAATTTTATTGCAAAAACGCCAAAAACAGCATGCATCGCTGTTTTAACGACGTTTTTGGCTTTTTGCAAACCGTTTTATTGGGTGGGGCATATCCACAAATTCGCCTTAAATAAAATTCCAAATCAACATTCTATAACTACTTCACTCGCACATACCGCGTGTCAATATCACAAATTGTGCCACGTCAACATTTAGTGCTTAATAGAACAATTTCAGTTAAGTTTAAGTATTCAATAGAAACACTTTAAAGTACAAGGGTCTAGCTAATTAAAAAAAACGTACAATTACAAGGGTTTCCATATGTATTTTGCCTATAGCATTCATTCGATGATACACACCGATTTGGAAAACTGAATTGTAAAGACTGAACCGGAAAATACAACTTTATTTAGTTAAACCGGATGAAACCCGGATCTTGTTTCTTCCTTGTTATTTTGCCAGCACGTACAAAACACACAAGAGCTCATATATGCATGAAAATGCATGCATGCAACAAGCTAGATCCATACAACTCAACAACAAGCTAGCTAGCTCCGATCAGAAACAACTTCCATGAACTCCTCATCAGATTCAAGAGCCAGCATCGAATCCGGCAACAAGACGATCTCAAGATCAACGCTTCCTCCTCCATCGCGACCCGGAAAAAAACTCAATTTCCCGTCGAACTTATTGGCGTATCCAGTCCGAACAGCCAACGCTTTCCCCATCCCAAACTCATTGCCATACACATCAAACCTCGCTGAGCACGCGGTCAGAACGCTCTGGTGATCACAATGGGATGCGTTTCGAACAACGAAAGGCGATTCCATCCAAGCCTTCATCCCGTTTCGCACTTTCTCATCGCCGTATTCTTCCACAGCTTGGTGTAGTTTCGACGCTGCAAACCCTAGATTTTGGCTTAACAACTCTCCCACTTTGCTCTCTCCTTGAACCGCTTGTACCGCGTTTCCGAAGAAGTTGTTGGACAAGGGTGGGTTCAATCTTCCCCTTGTACTGATGGTTAACTTGCATCTTGTTTGCGAATCATTAGGAGAACGCCTCGCTCTCGTGATACTCCTCCATACAAGCCCACATAGAGCTTGAAAAGAGGAGATCTTATTCGGGGTTTTAGTAGTACTTTCTTCATTAGCTCTTGCCTTGAGCTTTGAGATTGAATCGGCTCGGAAATGGAAGATTCTCTCCCTTAGATTCGGTGCTTGGAGTCTTTCGATGAAGAAGGATTCTTGTGAGATTATGAATGGGAGCTTGATTATGGGCCCAGTGCCATCAAGAAACCATCTTTTGTGAATAGGTGGACTTGAGATCATAATGTTGTTGGACTTTTCTCCTCCATGAATTGCCATGAAAATTTCAGACAAAGTGTTGAAGAAATTCCAGTAAGAAGCCCCATCACCACAGACATGGTTCATGGAGATTCCTATGAACACACCGTCAACAAGCTCAGTCACCTGCAGGGGCGGACCCAGAAACAAAAATATTCTTAATATGACGAATTTACTTTATATCTACAATAAAGAAGTTAGTTTTAGACAAACTAATTTTTTTTCTTTTGTATATATATATATGTTAGGGTAGAGCGAACCCTAGCCCATCCTTAAATCCGTGTCTGATCACCTGGATGGACAACAAGGGTCTACCATGCTCATCACAATGGTTAGCCACCCTGTCATCATCGAAGAACGAATGGACGACACGCGGAACATCTTGGGGTGAGAGAACTTCAGAGATTCTCATGTCTACAGTAGCATGGATGAATCTAGCTCCTCGACCCTTGTTGCAGTTGATGAAGACGAAGCTAGTGTGTCGTTCTTCGTCGATTTCAGTCTCCAATTGGCCTGCGAGTGGGTAAAAATGAACGAGGGCGAGGGATAAGGAGAGCTTGAGGTTATTGAGAAGGTCGTCCATGGTGTCCGGCTTGTTAGAGAACAAGAGACCTGTTTGAATGCAATGGCCTGATACCAAAAAAAGGTCTCCTGGTGCTAAGTAAACTGGTTGTTTTGCATCTTCTACTTCATGTTTTGGTTTGATGAAGCATTCTGAGATGTGTTTTACTATGGGTGTGTTGGCCATTTGGGATCTTTGGATTTGGTCTCTCTTGAAGGAATGCAACGAGGGGAAAAGCTTATTTGTATAAAATGTTATAGAGAGGTTTTATTGATTTTTGAATTAGTTTAAGAATAGAGGATACTTATACAAGAGAAAGTAAATCGGTTGGTTATGAGTTTAGTCATTAGTTTTATTTTTATCCAAGTTTAGTCATTAGTTAAGCTTTCTTAGTCATTCAATTGAGTCCCGCACCCTAACATTATAAAATTTCAATTCAGTCCCTGATTACCTTTAATTTCCCTAACTGTTTAGTAGCTACCAGTACTTGTTTTTGGGTAACCATTTTAACCATACATATGTACTTTTAAAAGAAATAAGAATTTATATTATTAATGTGGTGACTTGAAAAGACACAACTTTAATACATAGTATATATTATTTTGATAGATTATGGATATAGGGATTAGATAAAGATATATGAACTTTTTAAATTGTAAACTTAGCATAGATATAAGATTTTATCAAAATATATAAGATATAATGGTGTGGAAATTTGGAATGCTATTTAATTAGGACCACCATTTTGCATCATATTAGTAAGAGTTGATGTCCCCCAATAGATCAATCTTTTTGAACACTAAGAATCAACAGGAGACAGAAGCACAATTTGCATTATCTTATGATCGATATTAATGGCAGGTAACATAAGCTATGATTACTAAAATATAAGCTTTCTTGTTATGGCCATTGGAATGTGTTTTTGTTTTCTTTTTGCTCTTATACGCTGTTCTAACAGTCTCTTTTAGGTTCCGTCTAGGTCCCATCTAGGCGCTAGCCAGTTCCCGTCCGTCTAGCCTTTCAACCCCATAAGCAGTACAAAGGTCTCCATCTAGGCTGCCTAGCTAGGCACCCGTATACACCGCCTAGGCGCTAGGAGGTCCTTTTTCGCCTAGAGGCCGCCTAGCGTTTTTTAAAACACCTTTGTAATGTGATATCTCATGGGAGTTGGGAGCCATAAAACTGGATTAAGTAAAGAAGGAAAATTAATCATAGTGTTGATTTGAGATTAAGAGTAAGTAGGAAATGATTACCCACTATCATAAACTATTGGAGAATTTGGACAAAATAAGAAATGTTCACATGATTGATTAATTTTAGTATTGCTCCATAATCGAATTCTACATCATGCGATTCATGCTAGGAATTAAAAAAATTATGAGATATTGTACGTCCAAGTCAAAGGAATCGTCGTGAAAACGTAGGTTTATTAGTGCCATTTTTTTATATATATATATAGGGATTAATTAGTGACATTTGATAGTACATTCATTCAACCAGGGCTTAAAATATAGTAGGAATAGGAAGTTAGGAACATTAATCACTTCATCTAATTTATTTATAATATAAAGGATATCCTCTCTATTTAGGTCTGTTAAAATATGCTATAATCCAAAGTTTTGTACACATTAGTATTCTTAATTCTTAATATGCTCCACCACCTAATTCACCTATTGCCCATGGATCACTTCACCCTTAATTATTCGACCCACAAACACGGGTTATTTAGGTGATTTGTTCACCTGCAAAACTGATGTACTTTTACTACCTATAGAAGGTAATTAATTCTTGTGTTGAAATTCAATGCAAAATAAAAATATATTATAAATGTAAAGTGGTTAAGCTCATACGAGTCTTTTGATTCATCTTACACATGAGCGAACACGCATATATATTCATAACATGACATGCACGTTGAAAACATAACTCGTACAAATGAAAATAAAGAGGGTGTTTTTTAATGGTTGAGTGAGTGATTAGTTATTCGATAAATTTTCAAGCATCTAATCAAAATGATTAGGTTGTAAAATAGGTTCCAGAAATTTTCAATTCAACTTGCACGAATAGTAGTGCAAATCTTAGCTACCCAGCCTCGTTTGAGAACTTTAACAACGTCCCAAAACGCATGGGGCAAATCATTAGCTTAAAAAAGGCAATTAAAAAGCAATGCAAGAGATAAGTCAAAAATTTGTAAATGTTAATCACCTAGCATTTAAGTAAATCCTTCACCTTTGTAAAAGGCCTACTTATTTCTATAACTAGTGATGAATTGATGATGGCCACACGAGGAAAATTATTTGCTTATAAAGTAAATTCTTTAGAAATTTACTTTATAAGCATAAATATATCACTCAAATGTAAATATTCATTTAAATATATCACTCAAATATAAATAGTTTGTATAAACATAAAGACAAACACCTTATAGAGTAAATTCTTTAGAAATTAAAACTGATTTATAAAGAGATTAAATACTACTAATGTCAAAATATAAGAGAAAAAATATATGTTATAATTTCATTTTTATGTCGATAATTTATCGATTCTGGGTTATACCATTTTTAAGAGTAAAGAGCTATGTCATATTTGTTTTAGTCTAACATTCACATGTCTTTCCCGGTTTTTGTAATTTTTGAATATATTTATATATTATGATAGAATTACTTAAGCAACTCAAATTTTAGGATAGAACTAATATTTTAATATAATATGTATAAGATTAAGATTGTGTGTTATGATAAAACTATAATTGATAAGATAATTTTTTAAATAAGGGGAGTGATGTGGCGGGCAATATGATGACGGAATTTGCTTCCACTTTAGTATGTAGTAATAGATAGATATATTATAGTAGATATGGACCCTAAAGTAGATAGCATCGATCATTATATCTATGTCTATTGTCTACCAACTCCAATCCACATGAAATGTGGGAAGAAGGAAACAAAGTAAATGGAAGAAGCCAAGACATGATTTTGTAAAATTAATTTTTGACGGATCCAGGCTGAACAATGGGAACTCGTCAGGAGGATCGATAATTAGAGATATTAATGGATGCCCAATAAGTGGCCGGGACAGTGAACAAATATGGAAATGTGTCAGCTCTTGTGTCAAAAGTCTCGGCATTGCGTGATGGAATCGATGAAGCAAAAAATATAAGAGTATGGAAATTAGAAATTGAAGGAGACAATCTAAAGGTGATCAAAACCGTGCAAGGACATAAAAGTTGTCCTTGGAAAATTAAGAGAATTATTGCGAATATTATTGTATCTCTTCAAGAATTTGAGACAGTCAAACTTTCTCATGTGGATAGGCAATGTAATACTGTGGCCGATAAAATCGCGAATCTGAGCCACAATTTCCCATGAGAAGTAATTTGGAACCACCATGAGCTTTTAGCTCTCATCCAAAAGGATGTTCTAGGAAACTTTACATAATTAGGGCTCCTAATTCTCACCGAGTCAAAAAAAACAAAAAATTCAAAAAAATTCAAAAATCATGGTTGAAGCTCTGTTGCGTTTTATTAATTCCTTAAATACCATGATTTAATTGAAAAAAGTATCGTGATGAGAAAGACAACCCTTAGTATACATGGTGGTTAACCAACTATTTTGGCCATCATAATATAAAACTAGGTGTATCCAAAATGACTCACGCTTCACATTTTAAAATTATTTTTATTATAAATAAGATATTAATAAGTGAAAACATATAATGAAAATTTTAGCATATGAAAATGTTATTTTGATTTCATCTTATTTTGTATTTAATACTTTAATTTATTAGTATAAGATATAATTACTATGAATTGTTATTTAATCAAAAAATATTAATATATAATATCAAAATTTATAAATATAAAATGAGTCCAACATGATTCTAATGACTTTATATATTGAAATAAATAGTATATTAATCAATAGTTATTTTAATATGAAAGATACTATAAGCTAAGTTATTATGGAAATGATAATATATAAGTTAAGTAAAAGATAGTACATGTAAAACTATATATTATTGAATATAGGAATAATTATTTGATTATAAACAAAGGGCTTCTATTTTTTAATTAATTTAAATTCAAATTTTTTAAATTACTTCTTACTAAAAGAGATTAAAAAGATAGCTAATATATCAAAAAGGATAGAATATCTTATCAAAATTCATAATAAAGCATGTAATTAGATTAATCAAAATAACATGAAATTTTTTTATTGTTTAATAATGAGAGATACTAAAGATAAGTTATTAATTAGGAACATGATAATATCTAATTTCAGTAAAAGTTAATAAATATAAATTGATTTAGTATCAAAGATAAAAAATATAACTTATTGAGAAAAAAGGGCTTTCATTTTAAAACTCTTTTTTAAATTCGAGTTTCTTATATTATTTCTTAAATAAATAGATTAAAATGTTAAATGAAAACATAAGTTAATTAATATGTATCGTTTATAGAAGGAAATTTTAAAGATAGATAATATTATTTCAAAAATAGATATTAGATAATTAAGGAAATTTTAAAGATAAATAGTATGTCTTTAAAGATAGATATTAGATGGGTAAAAAAAAAGATACAATTAAAGATTAGAGAATTAAGAAAAATAAAGCATATAATATTATTAATAAAGTGGGGCCAAAATCAATGTGATGGCTCGAAATCGGCCGGCTTTTATAGTATACTAGTACAATTCCCGTACCATGTACGGGTAATGTAAATATAAATCCGAATTAACTGATTTGAGATTGAAGTTTGACATGCACCCGCGTTTAACTCGAGAATTTACCATCCGAACTCGATAGACCAGGTTCTGAACCTATTGATATATATATATGTACTTTTATTAATACAATTTAAATTCCAAAATAATTATATTCAAATTTTCATATTTATATTATTATTTAGTAGTATACTATTGACACATGTGAAAGTTTTTTTTCACTATTCTTAATATTTAATAATGATAAAAAAATATATTGATTAATAAGGGAATAAACTTACTTGAATTTTGTAAATTCATATAAGGATATAATGTTAAAAAAATCAAGTTAGGAAAAAATCTTAAGTTGTCAAAAATTGGGTAAGACATCAAGTAGATATAAGGAAATTAGATAAATATATCAAGTAGATAAATGGGTTATTTATAGAAAATATAATGTAAACAAAAAAATCATTATTTTATTCAGGCTTGATGACGTGGCGCAAATTTTTACACAGACTTGGGTTCTGCTTTATACTGTATTATAGTAGATTATAGTAGATAGTAGATTATAGTAGATATATTGATTATATCACTTTCTTATTATATTATTAAATAAATTTAAACAAAAAAAGAATTAATAGATTCGTACATGTGTCACCTTCTCATGAAAAGACCAAAACTTATTTTCGTCATCATTGTGACCAAATTGATGGCCAAAATTTAGTCTTTTCTATTATTTTAATATAAAATATACGGAGAATTATTTTATACCATGATCATGGTCTAAAAATAATTGTGCTCTTAACTTGTCAGTGTCATAGATCTAACTTTATCAAACAATATTTGAATTTCGTCATGAGTCATGACTTGCACCAATCGGATTGTAGACGTAAATCAATGCCCTAGAAAATGACTACTAGCTTCATGTACTTAACACCATCATAGTCTGCTTGTACGTTGATGTCTAGTACGTCGTGATTGTGATCGAACTCGATCGACAAGTTCCCTTATCGCATTTGAGATGGCATTGTTCTGAATCACAATGTATATCAGTATATATATAGTGCGTGCATATATATCTCACCCTCAGGCCTCAGGTATTAATTAGTTCTGATCCATGAGGCAAGTCCTTGTGGTTTAGGGTTCATGGTTTCTCCATTACATTTAGCTAGATATATATCATGGCAAATATCAAATTGATTAAAGTTTTTAAACATAATGTATATGTATATATTCAAATTAATAACATACCCTTAGAAGCTTAACCGCTACATGTGGTCTCAAATGGCACATATATATCTTCGTCCTTTTTGATTTACTTGTATCGACTTAAAAGTTGATTGGGAGGTTAGGAATGTCATTATACTTTGAGTTAGGTGGATATACGTGACACGTTATATTTTAACTAACCATTTCTTCATTGATGAACCTAACCTAACCTTCAAACAAGCTCCACATTGCAGCCTTAACAATATGCATTTAGGTACATCACTCAAGAATTGATTTTCTTCTATATTTTGCATTGTCAAATTCATACGTACACATAATACATCATTCAAGAATTAATCATACTTATGGTTCAATTTGAAGTTGAAGTTTAAGGTATGTTTCATACGTATGTTTGATTTACTATGTTATTATTTTAATGGATCTAAAGTCTACGTACAATTAATTTTGGATTATAATATAATTAGATACTAGCATAACTAACTTTAATTTCCTAACATGTATAATATTCGTACAATTAATGCTATCAAAAAATTTATATAATTAAAAACTTTAATTTCCTTTCATATAACTAAAATTTATTTAATTAATTTTGGAATTCATAAAATTTTATAATTTATATCAAAAAATTATTCTCACCCCACCTTATATTTTTTATATGTTGTTTTTACCAGTTTTTGATAATTTCCTAATATTTTCTATACCAAATGTTTTTTAGATTTAGAATATCATGATTTTTGAAATATATTATATTTTAATATATTCACGCATATAGAGGCAAAAAAATATTCAATAAATATTATGATTAAAACAACTACATGTTAATTTGGTTATATCAAGTTGGCGATTTGCATACTAAAATATAAGTAAATATAATTTGCAAATTAATGTAAGTTATTGACTATAAAATATAAGTACGCGATTTTCATAACAATATATTCTTAATCGGTTATAGACCAATTAAAGACTTCTAACATTCAATAAAATTAAATTATGTCAAAAGAATTTATTATACATTTCACGCTAATATTCTATTTTATAATATATTCAAAAAAATACAAATCACGAGTCGTGCATGACAATGACGGGATACAACTAGTTTATATATATCAGAAACGAAAATTTCATGATCCGATATGATGGGATCAATATCATAATTATTTATCATCTCATCGAATTACATAGCTATATTCATTTGATGATACACACCGATTTGAAAAATCAATTGTAAAGAGAGAACCGGAAGATACAACTTTATTTAGTTGAACCGGATGAAACCCGGATCTTGTTTCTTCCTTGTTATTTTGACAGCACGTACAAAACACACACGAGCTCATATATGCATGAACATGCATGCATGCAACAAGCTAGCTCCGTACGACTTCCATGAACTCCTCATCGGATTCAAGAGCCAGCATCGAATCAGGCAACAAGACGATCTCAAGATCAACGCTTCCTCCTCCATCGCGACCAGGAAAAAAACTCAATTTCCCATCGAACTTATTGGCGTATCCGGTCCGAACAGCCAACGCTTTCCCCATCCCAAACTCATTGCCATACACATCAAACCTCGCGGAGCACGCGGTAAGAACGCTCTGGTGATCACAATGGGACGCATTTCGAACGACGAAAGGCGATTCCATCCAAGCCTTCATCCCGTTTCGCACTTTCTCATCGTCGTATTCTTCCACGGCTTTGTGCAGTTTCGACGCCGCAAACCCTAAATTTTGGCTCAACAACTCTCCCACTTTACTCTCTCCTTGAACTGCTTGTACCGCGTTTCCGAAGAAGTTGTTGGACAAGGGTGGGTTCAACCTTCCCCTTGTACTGATGGTTAACTTGCATCTTGTTTGCGAATCATTAGGAGAACGCCTCGCTCTCGTGATGCTTCTCCATACAAGCCCACATAGAGCTTGAAAAGAGGAGATCTTATTGGGGGGTGTAGTAGTGCTTTCTTCATTGGCTCTTGCCTTGAGCTTTGAGATCGAATCGGCTCGGAAATGGAAGATTCTCTCCCTTAGATTCGGTACTTGGAGTCTTTCGATGAAGAAGGATTCGTCTGGGATTATGAATGGGAGCTTGATTATGGGACCGGTGCCATCAAGAAACCATCTTTTGTGAATAGGTGGCCTTGAGATCACAATGTTGTTGGACTTCTCTCCTCCATGAATTGCCATGAAAATTTCAGACAAAGTGTTGAAGAAATTCCAGTAAGAAGCTCCATCGCCACAGACATGGTTCATGGAGATTCCTATGAACACACCGTCAACAAACTCAGTGACCTGTAGGGACAGACCCAGAAATAAAAATATTCTTAATATGACGAATCTACTTTATATCTACAATAAAGAAGTTAGTTTTTAGACAAACTAATTATATATATATATGTTAAGGTAGAGCGAACCCTAGCCCATCCTTAAATCCGTCTCTGATCACCTGGACGGACAACAAGGGTCTACCATGCTCATCACAATGGTTAGCCGCCCTGTCATCATCGAAGAATGAATGGAAGACACGCGGAACATCTTGGGGCGAGAGAACTTCGGATATTCTCATGTCTAGAGTATCATGGATGAACCTGGCTCCTGGACCCTTGTTGCAATTGATGAAGACGAAGCTCGTGTGTCGTTCTTCGTCGATTTCGGTCTCCAATTGGCCTGCGAGTGGGTAAAAATGAACGAGGGCGAGGGATAAGGAGAGCTTGAGGTTATTGAGAAGGGCGTCCATGGAGTCCGGCTTGTTAGAGAACAAGAGGCCTGTTTGGATGCAATGGCCTGATACCAAAAAAAGGTCTCCTGGTGCTAAGTAAATTGGATTTTTGGCGTCTTCTACTTCATGTTTTGGTCTAATGAAGCACTCTGAAATGTGTCTCACAATGGGTGTGTTTGTGTTGGCCATTTGGGATCTTTGGGTTTGGTCTCTCTTGAAGGAATGCAATGAGGGAGAAAGCTTATTTGTATAAAATGTTATAGAGAGGTTTTATTGATTTGTGAATTCGTGAAAGAATAGAGGGATACTTATACAAGAGAGAGTAAATCGCTTAGTACGAGTTCAGTCGTTAAGGGCTCGTTTGGTATTGATCCATATCAGAGATATCAATTATCAGATATCGGTATGGATATCAGATGTCAGGTATCCGTATAGATATCAAATTTCAGATATTGGTATTGGTATCGGATATCAGATATCAAATATCTCATATCAGTTTTTTTGACATTTATATACAATTGTCTAGATATCGAAATAAAAACTGTGAATTTGTGAGTTTTATAAAGAGTATTATTTATATTTATAACCCAGAATAATTACTCTGTACTTTTTTATATTTGACCAAAAAAAATAAAACTGTTTTTGGTCATAAAAATAAAACTTTTTTTTGGTCATAAAAATAAAACTACTTTTTGCAAAAAAATAAAAACTACTTTTGTCGACAAACTTGAGCAACTGAAAATGAGAAAGAGTTGGGGAGATAGAATAATGAGAGTAAAGATATCGCATTTTTTTGGTATATCAAAACATGATAAATCTGATATCTATATATCAACTGATATTTATATCTAGTTTTACCAAACAATGGGTATGGATATTTGATATTCATATCTGATTTGTCAAACACTAGATATGGGTATAGCTTATATCGATACCCATACCTGATATCCTGATATCGATACCAACCGAGTCCCGAGCTTTCTTAGTCATTTCAATTGAGTCCCTAACATTATATACATTTCAATTCAGTCCCTCATTAACTTTTCCCAAACTGTTTAGTAGCTAACTAGTACTTGTCTTTGGGTAACCATTTTAAATTTTTAACCAACCATATGTACTTGTATATATGTGTCATTTTGAGTTGGCATAGTACTAATGATACCTGTATTTTTTAGTGAAGAATAGAGTTCACGTACGCTAGTCAAATTTGTGATATTTTCAAAGAGGACTCGATCGATCGCGAGAGGATGCTAGACTACTAGGTGCGACTTGCGAGGGCTCGACTGGTCACTGTGTGAGGGCTCGATAGAGTGCTGCAAGAGGGCTCGACCTGGTGTTGCAAGTTGGCTCGATTAATGGCTGCTCTTTGGTGATACCCGCCCGTTCTTGGAATTGAGTTGATCATAAGAGATTGAGATGTCACCCTCTATTGTTCCCTAGGTTCCGGATTAGTATAAAGAAATTAAGATATTAGACTAATTTGTTTACGTGTCAAATGGACTACGCTAATCGGAGCTTTCTCGCATTGGTGGTGTGGACTAAAACCACTTATACTTAACGAGGTCCAAACACTTTTGACTTAAGCTTTTGAGTTAAAAAGTGGATATCGACCTTATATATATGGGAACTAGGTTTGACCACGGTTTGGTCGGAACCGGAAAATTAGACTGAATCGACCAAACCGAAGTCGATGGTGTTCATTTCGATCCTCGGTTCAACAAATTTCGGGATTTCAATTTCATTTTTGGTTTCGGTTCAAATTTTTCAAAAAAAAAATCTTATATTTATCAAAAACTAAAAAGTCGAATCTAATCTTTTCGGTTCACCAAACTCAATAATTTGAGTTTTGATTCGGTTTCAGACCGATGCCAGCCCTAATGCGAACTGGTTAATTTAATTACGAACTGAGAGATCCCATCGTTATTCTCTACTCTCCTCGATTAAACACAAGGAACGAGTTCTATTGTATTAATGTAGTTAGGTTTTGAAGAATTTCAAATGTGTGTTTGTACAGTACTACAGTTGTACGTTATACATCAATTTCTTAGCTTTAATTTATTAGTTAAGTACTTTTTTTTGGTCTAATTTATTAGTTAAGTACTATGTTGGTTAGGTTGGGCCCCATATATTAAATTTTTTTTTTTTTTGGTAGAAAGGCCCCATATATTAATGGAGAAGATCATACATGTCCACAAATGATATTATTTGGGTGTAGATCTAGAATGGTTAAAACTTAGCTAAATCTGATTTAAATTTTAAGTAAAGGCTCGAAATAAATCAAACCCGATGTAAAAATGATTGAGTTAAAATTAAATTTATGGTTGATTCAATTTATTATATTTAAAGTAGGTATAAAATTTATTTTTAAAATTATAATTTTTTTAGTTTAAAATACATAAAAACAGTATTATATTATCACTAAATATTCCCTCAACCTTGGACCATTAATTATTACTAATCTAACGACTCTTATACATTCACCTAAGTTTTACTTCATCTCATATCGTGCACATCACTCAAACCTTTCATCGAACACATTGTGTCCTACTTCGTGTTCCCATGATCTTCGTCTTGTACAAGAGTTACAACATACTCTATCCTTATAGAATTACTTGTTATTTAAGAATTGATATGAATATTAAGAAACTACGTACTTGTTTCCTAATGCGCATATTGTTCAAACTAAAACGCACCTACTTCAGCCCCAAGTGTGACTTCTCCAAAACCAACCTTTTCATATTTAGCTTTTTAAAAGTAAATTATTTCTTTCTTTTTGCTCGTCCAATAATGCTCCAAAGTCTCCAGCAATCCAGCATTATGCATGGACCCCGTAAAACGTGGTTCACGATTTTTTATTTTTTTATTCATATTTAAAATCCACATAATAAAAATCTAGTATCCTATGAGTCTTACTACATACGGAGTATTAAAATTGTTCTTCAAATTCGTTGACTTCCTCACTGTGGTGCTTCACCTAGACACTAAGAAGAATTATTCCTTTTTTAGTTGATGATCAAGAAATGAATTTTAATTAAAACCATTTTTCATGTACTTTTTTTTTTTTGTATAGAACCCAGTTTTCATGTACTAGACTTTTGTTTATTTTCCAAATGACACTTTTCTGCTTATCCAAAGTTTTTTTATGAGAGACCTAAATCGGAATCATATCATTATGAACCATCCTATAAAAACTACAAATATTAAATAAATCGATTTATATCAACCATCTGAATCTAGTGAAAAACAAAAACAATGATAAAAACTTTGTTTTTTTGCCCAAACCCAACAAATAAACATAGGAGGCAAACATACATAACATACATCATTGACAAAAATGTTCTTAAATTATTTGTTTTTTTTTGGGTAAGCATTCTTAAATTATTTCTTCAACTTAGCTTGACAACTCATTAAAGCGACGGAATAAAAAAGTATACACGTGAAAAAATATTGAATAATAAAAAAATATCAAAAGACATCCTTTTATGGCCATTATCAAAATGTACACACTCGAATTGACCACGGGTCCACGACACTAATTTCTTCCACTAACTTTAGACAAAAGTAGCCAATATCATAAAAAAAAATTGAGTCTAACAAGTTCTATTATAACTCCAATATATACATAGTTCTAGAGGCTTTCGACCAACAAAATCCCACGTAAAATTTCCACCAAAATGTCCACCAAAATGGGACTAAAAATCTTCCACTCGCTCCTTCAACTGCTCTTGATCCCGGCGACACATTCGTTCGCCGCCGCCGAATCGCCACCCCCGCCTCCGAGCATGACCCTCCGCGGATGCCCGGACCGATGCGGCGACGTGGCGGTCCCTTATCCGTTTGGCATCAAAGACGGTTGTTACTTCGGTGGGGACCACCATTTCTTCATAAACTGCACCCGCCAAAAACCGTTACACGGCAACTTCCCTCTCCTCAACATCTCCGTCGCCGGCGGCTTCCTCCGCGTCCTCTCCACCGTCGCCACCGACTGCTACACCGACGACAAAAACTCCGACCTTTATTCCTACACCACCAACAAACACCTCGGCAGGTTCTTTCCCTTTCTACCCACACGGAATTTGCAAAACCTCGAGATTATTATCACGTAGAATTTATTATTCTGTTTTCATTAAGTATGTTTTCTGTCCAACAGATTCCACTTTTCGGCGTCTCAGAACAAGTTCACCGGGATAGGCTGCGACACGGCCGCCTTCCTCCTCGACGCGGAGAGGAACGTCTCCGTGGGATGCCTCTCGGTGTGCGGAGCCTCCGATTCCGTCCACGACGGCGTTTGCAACGGCGGCGGGTGCTGCCAGAACTCTGACCTGCCGGTCGGGCTCAAGAACCTGACCCTCTTCGTCCGCAGCTTCAACGACCACGAAGGCGTGAAGGAGTTCAATCCGTGTAGCTACGCGTTTCTGGTGGATCAGGATGGATTTCGGTTCAACAAGAGCTATTACTTCGGAGAAGATCTGTCCAAGGACGGTTCTGTTCCGACCGCCATCGATTGGGCGGTCGGGCACGGGAGGAACTGCTCGGAGGCGGAGTTGAATCCGGTGAGTTTCGCGTGTAAGGAGAATAGCGAGTGCCTTGATTCCGTCCATGGTGATGGCTATCTCTGCAATTGCTCTGCCGGTTTCTATGGAAACCCTTACATTGGATGTCAAGGTGTGTGTTAATCTATGCTATACGGAAACGGAAACGGGAAAGGGAAACGAAACGGAAACGAGGAAACACATGAATCATATGTTTTTAGTGTAAAAACGAGTTTTGGGGTTTAAGTTTCTAAGTTTCCGGAAACTCGACTAGTTATGTGTCTTAATTGTTGGTGCATTTGGTGAAATTGATGTGTTTTTTGCAGATATTAATGAATGCCATTATCCGGATCAGTACAAGTGCAATGGAACTTGCCATAACACTCAAGGCAATTGGACTTGTGTTGCTCATCAACAGCCTAAGAAAGATAAGCGTTTCATAGTCATGTTTGTTGCTCTAGGCATAGTTATAGCCTTGATCGCTCTGTTGATACAAAGTTGTGTCCTATACAATGGAGTAAAGAGAAGAAGGCTAACCCACCAGAAAAGGGCCTTCTTCAGAAGAAATGGCGGACTAAGATTACAAGACAACATGTCCCAAGTCGATCACGCGCAAAACGCCTTCAAGATCTTCACGGCCGAAGAGCTCCAGGCAGCCACCAACAACTTTGACAGGTCTAGAGTCGTGGGCTCGGGCGGCTTTGCAGACGTCTACAAAGGGTACCTCGGGGATGGCACAATCGTAGCAATCAAAAAGCCGAAGACAAAGTCGCTTGAAGAGTCCGAAGATGTGCAGTTCATAAACGAAGTCATACTCCTCTCCAAGATCCAGCATCACAATGTGGTGACCTTTTTAGGTTGCTGTTTGGAGACAGAGGCGCCTTTGCTTGTGTATGAGTTCATTTCAAATGGGACTCTCAATGACCACTTGCATAAGCGAGGCGCCAGGCCGAGATTGTCATGGGAAGCCCGTCTCAAGATTGCCGCTGAAACCGCAGGGGTTCTAGCCTATTTGCACCATGATCATCGCCCTACAATCATCCATAGTGACATCAAGCCACACAACATTCTCTTGGGAGACGATTTTGTGGCAAAAGTCTCGGATTTCGGGATTTCGAAGCTAGCACCACAGAACGAGACCGAGCTATACACGAAGGTGAAAGGTACGTTAGGGTACCTTGACCCGGAATTCATCCAGTCGGGTCAGTTAACCGAAAAGAGCGACGTCTACAGCTTCGGAGTCGTTCTTCTAGAGCTCCTCACCGGGCAGAAAGTGTTGTGTTTCAATAGGCCAAAGTCTGACTGGTGTGTGGTGAACTATTTCCGGTCTTCGTTTTCGAGGGGGCGGTTTACCGAGACGCTTGATGAAAGCATAGTGAGCGAGGATAATGTAAAGCAGATAAGGGAAGTCGCCGAGATCGCGATGTTGTGTGTTAGTGTCAAGGCCGAGGAAAGGCCTAATATGAAGGAGGTGGCTATGGAGCTTGGTGGAATGTTGTTAGAAGGAAAGAGTGGATCAAATTTGAAAGAAAGGGAGATGTTGTTGAATAGATCCTTGGAAGCATTCACAAGTGGTAGTTCAACTGATTATAGTAGTAATAGCACAGGAGATCACATTATGATGGTGCCTCTGAATGACACCACATGAAGCTTTTTCTTGCTACATTACATTATATAGGTATAAGAAGTTTTTTCTTTGTGAAGTATGTATGGTGGAATTGTGATTGTGCAAAGTTGAATTTTGTCATGATTTACTAACATATTTTGGTTGAGGGCACTTATTGTAAGAGTCGATTCGATAACTTTTGAATACTATACATAGAGGTTTTACCGTTTGACTATATGCTCGAAGGCCATGATTTACAAACATTTATCTTGCTAATACCATCGGTAATAAGTTATAAACCGTAACAAAACAAAAAACCAAAAGATTTGTCATTCAATAACAAAGTTGTTACATAAAGAGACCAATCTTAGTTGAGATTGAACGAGAAATCAAGTAGGCCTTGATCCGCCCCAAACCGGGTTCGAACCTTGTAACTAAAAGTAGAGTCGCCCGTCTGAGCTTTCTTGCGGAGCAAGTTATTGACCCAGACTACAGCCTTGCCTACTTTCTTGTCCCGGAAGAAGGTGCGCTTGTGCTCGAGATCAAACACCAACTTCAAGTTCGCCAACTTCGCCTCGTCTACTGTGAAAGCCACCGTGTAGTTCCAACGAGGGTTGTTGCCGCCGTCACGATGGACCGGAGTCTTGTGCTTCAAGTTGTATGGATAACCCGAGTCGCCAAACAGCGAAAGCGTCGTGTAGACGTCCGCCTTCTTCAGGTCCCGAGCCGAGATTACGGTCAATTTCAGGGTCTTGTAAGCCATTGATTAATGTTTCGATCTTGAACAAATAGAGAGAATGAGATCGGGAGGAGCTCTGTTGATTGTTGTGAATTGGATTGTTGGAGGAAAATTAGAGGCTTGATGGTGTATTTATAGAGTTTGGCTAGGTATGATATATGGGTCGATATGATATATTGTTACTTAATCGATCTATATATATAATCTATAGTGTAGGGTGTACGTATAATATTGTTACCAAAAAACTTATGTGATGACTTGCGGAATAATTAATTATTTCAAGCATGATTTAGTTAAGAAAAATCTAAAAATTGACTCGTTAATTTGGATTGATGAAAGGAAGTTTCTAAGGTTAAGATCCTCAAAAATTAAAGGGGTTTACTGGACGATAAATAAAGGATTTTCTATTAGATGACTGTGATTTGTTTTTTCTAATTATTAAAAATAGAAATAATTATTTTCCAAACAACTAATCACCATTTAATTTGATTCATTAAATTATATAGATTTTCCATTGAATCATATATCCTTTTTTTTAGCTAATTACTTGTACTAGTAAGTTTTTTTTTTTTTGAGCAATGTACTAGTAAGTTTGTTCTCATGGAAAACTTCTACTTTCTCCCTTTTTTTTACTATGAATAAACTAACAGTGATCTTAATTAGCGTTTTTTTTAGCCCAATTTAGCAATTTTCAACATACATGATATATATACTTTTTTTGATAATAACATACATGATATTGGTGGTTAATTATAACTTTTTGATTTTTTTTATTAATATATTATTTTCGGATTATAATCTATGTCAATACAAAAAAAAAGGAAAATCAATATAAATATTTTTTTAGTTAATCAAGACCCAAAATAAATCCTCTCCAGACATGCATCTAGTCGATGTTGGTTCGAGGAACGTATTTTTGATCCCGATCTAGTTACTGAGATCACTTGTTCACCAATATTATACAAACAATTATATATGAGCTTATCGAGACATCGAACTTTGACATGAAATAAAAATAATTTAATAATTTAAATTGCGACTAATGTCGTACAAATTTTGTAGTATCTAAAAAGTAATACTGTACATATAAATCAATTGTAATATTTTGTACCGGACAAGGAGTCGAAGATACAAAAGTTCTATTTCGACCCAAAAAAAAGATGCAAAAGTTCTATTAAAAGTGATGATGCATATGAAAGCCATGACCATGAGAGCCAAAATCATGATAATGATGATGACCATGATGATGATGATGCCCATGATGACGATGATGACGATGATGATGTGTTGGAACGCTCCCAGCATACGGGTACCCGTACGCAGCCCGCTGAGGCTGCGGAGCGGGCGGAGTCCAATCGGAATCGGAGATCTTAACCGAGAATTCAAACTCGCCTTGATACTCCCCAGACGGGGCTTGAACCCGGGGGCGAAAAGTGGAGTTGTCGTCGCTCGTCTGACCTTTCTTGTGGAGCAAGTCATTGACCCGGACTCTGACCCGACCCACTTTCTTGTCCCACAAGAAACTGCGCTTGCGCATGAGACGGAAGGTGGCCGTCATGCCCGCCAACTTCGCCTCGTCCACGAGGAACGCCGCCGTCGAGCCCCAGTAGTAATGGATGGGGCCGCCGTTGTCTCTGTGGACTGGGGTCGTCTTCTTATACCGATACCTCGGGTCCCCGGAGAGCGAAACGACAACATAAACGCCCTCTATCTTTTCGGTCGGGTTCGCCTTCTTCAGATCCCGGGCCGAGAGCACCGTCAATTCCAGCTTCTTGTACGCCATCTTGACCAAAGGAGAGAGCTACTGATTTTTGTGTATGGAATTGAATTGATGTGTTGATTGCCTGTGTATTTATAAGGACTTTGGCAAGCCTTTGTAAGATATAATCTCTACTTGACGTACATGTATCCATATTTCCATATTGAGAATTGAGATATATATATCGTATTAGACATGTAATTTATGTTAGATATATCTTTAATGAATACAATTTAACCGTGTAGATCTTTTTCCCTTTCTTGTTTAAAAAAGTGATTTCCCAAAACTTCTATAATATGCAATTTATTTTGAAAACAGTATTACGCGTTATATCTAATTGATTTTTTTTGGGTAGAATTGTTACGTACAAAACTATTCAATGTAATATGACAGACTTATATATGATGCAATTTATCTAATTAGCACAATTATTTAGACTTGATACATGCTCGTTTGGGACATCTTTCCTTATCTAAGATGAAGCACATTTCAGTGTGTGGTTGTTCAAGCGTTATGAATGTGATATTTGTGCATTAGCAAAGCACCATAAAGTGCCGTTTCAGGTTCAACCCAGCTCTTCTATTGCTGCAAAACCGTTCGAGCTGCTACACATGGATGTATGGGGCCCTTACAAGACGCCCACATATGGAGGCGCCAGGTTCTTCTTGACAGTGATGGATGATTGCTCGAGAGGTACGTGGACCTTTCTTATGAACAGCAAAGGACAGATTCATAGGATATTTTGCCAGTTCCTGAGGTATGTAAAGACGCAGTTTGGAGTTGAAGTAAAGTGTGTAAGATCCGATAACGGAACGGAGTTTGTAAATAAGAACATGACAGACACCATGCTTTCCAGTGGAATTGTGCATCAAAGATCCGCTCCAGGAGTGCCAGAGCAGAATGGGCGGGCCGAAAGAAAACACAGGCATCTTGTTGAGATGGCTAGAGCCTTAAGGTTACATGCTAACTTGCCTCAGCGATTTTGGGGCGATTGCATCTTAAGTGCAACATACATCATCAATCTTTTACTGTCCTCTGTGTTGGATTGGAAGACACCATATGAGTGTCTATATGGAAAAAAGGCAGATTATTCGCACTTACGAGTAATCGGTTGTTTATGCTATGTGCTCATTCCGAAAGAACAACGAGGCAAATTTGAGACGTCCTCAAAAAGATGTGTCTTGCTAGGTTATCCCCCGGGGCAAAAAGCTTACAAGTTGCTAGACTTGAGTAATCAACAAATAGTGATAGCCAGACATGGTTTATATATTTAGAGAAAATTCTTTCCCTTTCAAGGAGAACAACACTAACGAAGGGACAGCAGGTCGTTTTTGCTGGTGTCGACGACACAAATCTTTTGCCAAGTTCTGTCACTGAGTCAGAGAGAAGTTCGACGCCTATGCAGCAAGCTCCTGATGTCCGAATGGATGCTGATGCAGAGGATATAGAGAACAGAGATGTTGAAGACTCAAGCGTGATTCATGAGGATGAGGTTAGAAGTCCTGATAGAGGTATGATTCAAGCTCCCAGCAGAACTGAAGTGGCGCAGCAACCACCAAGACGTTCCGCTCGAGTGGTGAAACCGCCTGCGTATTTAGATGATTATGTGTGCAAGCATGTTGCAGCTCCTCAAGAAAATCAGCATGATGTAGATCCTGCAAGTGATTGTTTTGCCCAAACTTTTCACATAGTGTCCTTGTTACTTAAGAATGGTTAAGTGTGATATCTAAGGGTGTGATAATCATATAAAAAAAATTATTATATGATTATGTAAGGCCAAATGCATTTTTGGATCAAATCGAAATTCGGATGAATGTTCCCGAGAAGGGATCGATGGATGTAGTTCCCTAAAAGGGAATGTGTTTGTTTTGTTATCCAAAGGGGCTGGCAGAAGTGGAGGGCAGTGTCAGGTGTTTTGTGTGATAGAAAGATTCCGCTCAAACTGAAAGGAAAGTTCTACAGAACAGTGATCAGACCAGCCATACTCTATGGAGCTGAGTGTTGGGCCACCACAAAAGCACAGGAACAGAGGCTTTTGGTGGCCGAAATGAGGTTGTTGAGATGGATGAGCGGACACACATTGTTGGACAGAATCAGAAATGAGGTGATCAGGAGCAGGATTGGAGTGGCCAGCCTAGACGACAAGCTTCGCGAATCGAGACTACGGTGGTTTGGGCATATCCAGAGGCGGGGACCCATGGAGCCAGTGCGTAGGTGTGAGAGCCTAGACTTGGGAGTTATCCGCAGAGGGAGAGGTCGACCGAGGAAGCGCTGGAAGGATAGTATAAAGCAAGATGTCAGTCACTTGGGGATTTCGACAGAGTTGGCAGTATGCAGAGACATTTGGAGGGAGAAGATTCGTGTAGTGGATGGCTAGAGCCTTGTCTTTTTGGTTTTGGGATCTTGGTTTTAGTATTGTGTAGCCTGGTCTTTGTTTCGTTTCGTGTTTTGGCTTTTATCTGGTTTGTTTGGCCTATGTACTTTGTAGTGATAGTTTTCTAACTTTTGGGGTCTTTTGGACGCACCCCCTCTGCGTTTAGCCAGGGGTGCCCCCATCCTGACCCCCCAGATTCCCCGTAAGGGGAACTCCACTGGGTCCATTGTTGTTGTTGTTGTATGGATTGATTTATCATTAGACAATGATAAGGAATGACTATTTGCATTGAAATGTTCTATGACTTCACGTAAGTCAAAGGGTAACAACGATAGTGGTATCTACGCCACTGTTCCTTTAAAGGAAACAAATAGTTTATCAAAGATAAACTGAAATTGGATAATATTTCTCGAAAGGGGGAGGTTTCCTAATGAGTCTACTATACCTCGTGTGTAGATTACTCATGTTTAAGTTCAGATTACTCAATAGGAGTCTACTGTTCCTTGTTGGACAGATTACTCTCTTGAGTCTACTGGTTAAGGACCTACTATGATTCACAATTTGTCATTTTCGACTCTACTGTTCCCATACAGATTAGTCGGTTTTATTTCATTTTGTTGATGTATTTTGTTTGAGTTTTATACTTACATTTGATTAATTGCAGGTTAATGATGAAGCAATTAGACATGTTTAAGGTTCATAACCATGTTCGGATCAACAATGGTGAGAATTGCTCAATGTTGCAAGGTTTATCTCACAAGATCAAGGAAATTTGTTTTACAATTATTTTCCTAAAGGGAAATGAAACAAATGTCAGTTTTGACATGCTTGTGCTTGGAACAAATGTATAAGATGACATATTGATCTTTAGAACGGATCAAGGACAAGTAAATCTTGTGAAGGAATTTTGTCATCACAATTCTCCATGAAAGGCATGAGAGAAGATTGATGTTATCTTAGGGATTAAGATAAAGGGGGAGGAAAGATGAGTTTTATCTTGATCCCAGTCTCATTACATTGAGAAAGTGTTGGGAGACGAGGTTGAGGGATCAATGTCCTTCGGGATCGATGTCTTTTGACATGAATACTTGTTTCTTGTTTAGAAATGTGTCCCTCAACGTTCCATGTTGACAATGTCATTATTTTCTTGGATATAAAGGAAATGTTGAATGCAAGTTGGATCAAGTTTAAGAATTGTTCCTTGAAAGGTGGATGGATATTTCTACTTAGGATCAGTTCCAAATCCTGGATTATAGAAAAGGATCTAGCATTCTGATTTGACAATGGGATCGAGGCTGGTAGGATGAGTTGTATCCTAGATTGAGGTGATAACTATGGACGTATATCTACCATGTTTCGTGATGGCCGAAACTGATTTCAACTATGTGAACATAATAACTCTGGCCAGAGGGGATCGATCATGCTTGTTGATACCAGGTCACATCTTTGATGTGAGGTATCGCATGGTTCGAGGATTCATGACACATAGTGTGATTTTGGTAGGCTGAATCAGTGTAATACAAGGTTGGTTGATCACTTGACGAAGTGGTTGGTCCTAAGGGGATGAGAATGAAAGACCCATATTGCTTTCTAGGGGTGGGACACCCAATTCCTACCTAATGAAAATTAGGACAGAATTCAATGTGGAAAGCCCATTTCTAGAAACTGTGAGCACAATGTAACAATCCCCAATGTGTGCTCTGTCCTACAGGATCAAAGGTTGAAGATTCTATCTTCTTAATAGCTCCTTTGAAAAAGTACAATGTAGGTGTACGACTAAAGGTTCTACCTATGTGGACGTGGAGTTTTTGGTCGCTCCATGAAGCTTGGGTTAGCTTCACATACGTTCATGAATGGATAAGGACTCAAGGACCATTAATGGAGTCAATTTAGACTATAGAAGTGTATAGTAACTTATGTGTGTGTTATCTTTATGCATCTAAAGAGGTTGATTGGTTCAATCCTTAGGACACCATGATTCCGAGATGTATGAAATGTGTAATTACACTAAGACACAAATTCAATCGTCACGACATTTGTGTTTATGCATGAGTTTGGGATGAAGACTTGCTTATTTTATGAATCAGAGATTACACTAAAATGGGGGAGGATTGTTGGTGATTTTAGTGTCATAAGTGATTGATCCCTTGAAGAATCAGTGATGGTTCCTGAGGGATCAATGACCATTTAGTGTTATCGGGATTCATGCGACTTTATGAGGTCTCATATAGCTTATCACAAGTCTGGGGGTGTGGAGTACACGCTTGTGTAAGTATATTTGGGATCTAGTGGGAATAATAAGGATATGTTACTCTGGGATTAGTAGTTCAAAGAACTAGAGTTCTGGTTGACTGGTACCAACGGGATCAGTCTTTTAGCGGTTTGAATATTGGTCACGTGGGTTAACTACCAATATAACCGTTGTATAACTACTTGAGTAACTCCTTTTTATCAATGGTTTCAGATGGGCCACGTGTCTCTCCAAGAGAGAGCCGTTGGGGGCTAAGGATCAGTGGTAACCGCTGGTAACCGCCCTAATAACCGCCCATAACTTATAGAAACCGCTCCCTAGGCTTTCCTACGCCCTATATAAGGCCAAAGGAAGATGAAGTCGGGCTGGTTAGAGAATCTCTCTCAAGATTCAACCGAGTCGAAGTCATACATCCATCATACATCATTCTATAGTTTGATCCTTACCACAAGCCTTGGAAAGGATCAGCAGATTTGTTTTATCTCACTTCAGATTTTGCGGATTCCCTAAGGCTTATAAGGGGAAAAATTCTGATTTCGGAAAGTGTTTACACGACTCAAATCTTATCCGAAGACAGACATCATTGATTGTTCCCCAGGTGTTCTGCATTGAAGTGAAGACGGATCAACAGACGCAGCAGCGCTCGCTGGAACAACGCAGGGATCAACACCAGAATCCAACATCTAATCTCTTATTCTTTTCATTATTTCTCTAGTTTTATAACATATTATAAACTTATATTGTATACCATTACCACCCTCGTATGCCTTTTACAATATGCAATATCGCAATCTTACTCGATCGTGTACATGGTTTTGGTGAATTGGGGAGAGGGTGACCGACCAAGCCAAATAATCGACCCTTTCCCAAATGACTTATTAATTTGCTTAAGTGCTTGTTGTAGAGCCAATTCCTTCTTCGACATATTATCGTCATTTATTCACTCCCATCTAGAGGTGTCAAACAGGTCGGGTCGGGTGGATTCGGGTTCGGTCTTTTCGGGTTCGGGTTGAGTGCGGGTTCGGGTCAATCGGGGTACAGGTCAAGTCGGGTCGGGTCTTAACAGGTTATTGTACGGGTTCGGGTCGACCTAGCAGGTCAAGAATTTGAATTTTTAATGATTATTAAAATAATAATATGATTAAATAATAATATTTAATAATAAAATATTGTTTTTAATAGATTTTTATAATAATATTTTATTTATAATATGTTTTATGGTAAAATATATTATAATATTTACAAGAAAATATATATATTCTACATATATACATAATATCGGGTCGGTCAGGTCGGTTTCGGGTTTCAACCCAATCGGGTTCGGGTTAATCGGGTTCGGTTTTTTTCTTTGCTCACTACTATTCGGGTCGGGTTTCAACCCAAAAATTTTCGGTCGGTTCGGGTCGATTTTTCGGGTCGGGTCAGGTTTTGACAGCTCTACTCCCATCTGATTTAGAATTCCTCTTGCCTACGCATATCAAATAATAACAAATAAACAAAAACTTTAGGGAGATATAGGAGGGTAGACGGTAAGATATCCCTCTCTGGCCTGGTTCGTGATTGCCAAGGCTTTTTACAACGGGACTGAAATGTCTGGTTAACCCACGTCTTCAGGGAAGCGAATCAAGTCGCTGACTCCCTTGCTAGGCTAGCATTTTCGTATCCGCTTAACCGCCATGTCCTCTTGTATTTTCCTTTCTGCATTTTTTCGCTTATTGAGAATGACATTCGGGGAAAAAGAACCCCCGACAACTTTCTTCTTCCCCCTCCCCCTTTTTTTTTTCCTTGATCTCAAAAAGAACCCATCAAACCCACCCAAGAAACCCGACACACAACCAACAACCAAAGATCAGTTATTTCCAACACCCCCTGTTCCATTGCCCTCTCCAATCCCGACCAACAACCAAAACCCTAAAACGACGTCGTAATGGCCCCTCGTCTCTTCGCCTGTTTCAGCCACCCCAAATCCAAACCCCACCCTCATCCGCGGGCGTAAACCCTTCCACCTTAACAGAAGACATCGACGACCAAACCCGAGGCTCTGGTAGAGTAGTCGTCGAGCTGTTCTCGTCTCAGGGCTATGCCACCTCGCTAGAGGCGGAGATGTTGATCTCGAGGCTCGGAAGGGGGGATTTTCCGGTGGATTTCCCGTTATAATCTGTTACAGGGCAAAACCGATTCACATTCATTTTGGTCTAGTATTGTTATTCCCGGTTCACATTCAACCGGTTTGTACGTTTAATTTGAGAACCTAGCTTTATATGCCTCTTGTAGCTCAGTTTCCAGTTTAAGCATGAATGAAATACTTCTCAACTCTTAATCTCTCTAATTCTATCTCCCTCTCAAAGTCTCTTTCGATTCACTCTTCGGTAGAATTCTCAAATCCCTCTACCCTCGGTGACTCGTCGGTTGATTCTCGAGCTTATTGCTCCTAATCGATCGCTTATCCCGGAAAACCCGTATCAATGGTATCAGAGCTCGTGTTCCTCCGACCTGCTTCGGTACCCACCGATGAAGGCTTCGACGTTGAAGTTGGTAAGGCTCGAAAGAGGGAGAATTTGATCTCTGACTTGAAGGCTTTCATCAGTCGGCGCTTCAATTTTCCTCACCCACAAGTCGTTGTCGGTGACGATGGAGGTGTGGTCATCACCGGACTGTACGAAGGAATACCGGATGATGCAGATTACAGCCACGAGACTTTTGATTGCATACTCGACCTTGTCGGGTGGATCGAAGGCTGCGTTGAGTTGACATCAATTTCAGAGGAGAAGGGCAGTGACCACCAAATGCTCTTTGAAATGCCCAACTTGCTTGTTGTCAGAAACATGGAATCAACCGAGCCAGAGGAATGCGTCCCATTAGAATCATGGCATACCACATATTTACGTCAGGTCTAATTCCAATGTATGAAACAGTTTAATCGTATCAATGTATGTCGTGCGACTCGTGACCATGATTATATATTTATTAATTTTAATTATTTTTTAATATATGTTCTCATGACACAGGTTAAACTTCCTACAAAGGAGATATATTTCTAATTTGTATTTTATTTAAAGTTTATATATTCTTACAACGGACTTATTTATGTAGTTGTAATCAAAGATTTTATTTCTTTTTATTGATAGTATTAATATATGCCCTTCGAACATAAGTTTAAAAGAAAACGCTAGTTTTAAATTACCACATGTTAACAAAAATACGTACTTAAAATATAGATCGAAAATAACAAAAAATTCCATATGTCACTTATTGATTGGCTATTATAATGATAGCAATTATGCCTTCGGGGCATGTGGTTCAGCTGATAAGTACGTGGGGTAGTACCACGTGGGGTAGTTCGGGGGCATGGTATGATCCAAACAACCTTTGTGTACTTATATCTTTTTTTTGTGTGTACTTATATCGTTGGAAAGTAATAGATTGATAGATTGCTATTTACTACTCCCTCCGATATATAAGTCGTTTTAATTTTTATCACGCTTTTTAAGGAAATCATTATTTATCTTTCAAAAGGTATACTTTTTCTCAATTTTTTCTCTAATTATTTATTTACCACCCTTTTTAACCAATAAGTAACAATTTTTAGTCAATGAAAATAAATTCCAATGACATTTTTCACATCTCACTCATTATTACTTTCCTAGAAAACCTAAAACGACATATAAAGTTGATCAAATTTTAAAGTCTAAAACGACTTATAATTCCGATCGGAGGGAGTAATTAATAATACTACAACATCTAAAATTTTCCAATTTATTACGGTTATGACCGGATAACGTTCTATACTTCTATATGATGAAAAGGATAAACATTTGTTTCAAAATTATTTTATCTTTTCCATAAAAAAATTAATTAAGAATTTTCTTCCTAATTTATAATATTATAAAAATGAAATTTTGGATGACATCTTGACATTTTACTACACATTAGTACATTATTATAAGGATCGTGATTTTTTAATATAATCACTCTTCTCCATTGTTTCATCTCTTAGTTTGCAGTTACTCTTATTTATTTTGCTTGGTTAGATCATCTTTTGTTTATTTATAAATTTTGTTTTAATAAATTAATACATTTTGTTGAAAAAAATTGGGTTATAAAATACATTAAAGAATATTTCATTATGGTGTTTTGGTTATATGAATTTCATATCGGTGTATTGCTAAGTGTAAAATTCTTCTTTATTTTACATTTTTATATATTAACAGTGAACTAAATTTGGTTATCATAATCATTTCAGTACAGGGCATGGAAATTACACTAGTTTTTTCTATTTTGATAAAATTGTTTTAATTAAGTTAGCTTTAAAAAAATCTCCACATGTCCTAATATTAGGAAAGTAATAAGGGATGAAACACACTAGGTGATCCGGACTGGGTTTGGCTAGGTACGTACGATATATTGTTACCAAAAAAACCCTCTGATATTTATGTGATGACTTGCGGAGTAATTAATTATATTCTTTCAAGCACGATTTAGGTAAGAAAATATATTAAAAAGTTGACCGATGACTTTGGGTTGATTAAAGGAATTTTCTATGATCCTTAAAATAAAGTATATCCTATTAAAGACGAGTGTGAATCTATGTTTTTTAATTATTGAAAATAAATCGTTTCCGCGAACAGCCAATCATGATTTTTAAAATTTGATTCATTAAATTATATAGATTTTTCCATTGATATGTCCTTTTTTTAGCAGATTACCTGTACTAGTTAGTTTGTTCTCGCGGGAAACTTTCACTTTCTTCCATTTTTTTTTACTATGAATAAATAACCTGTGATCTTTTTTTAGCCCAATTTAGCAAATTACTATAACTTCTGATTTTTTATGGGAGCTTTTAATATTATTATTCATCACTAAAGATATAATATTTGTTTGACAAAACATAAGATCTTATTTATTAGCATATGAATGAATATGATAATGAGAATGGGGAACATGATAATGAGAATTATGGGTATGACTTTGAGAATGTATAAGATTTCATCGATATTAATATCATTATATATATATATATATTGGAATATGCTTATGCTTACACTTGAAATATAGAAAGAAAAAAAAAACATTATTTAAAATATAATTAAATTAAAATTAGAGTGATTCACTATTCCAACTCCCGACGGATTATCCGAAATGCCCACCTTCATACGAGAGATGATGATGATGATGATTGATGACGACGATGACGATAATCGACGACATAATTGGAGATCTTAAACGAGAATTCAAACTCGCCTTGATACTTCCCGGACGGGGCTTGAACCCGGTGACGAAAAGTGGAATCGCTCGTCAGACCTTTGTTGTAGATCAAGTCACGGACCGGGACTCTGACCCGACCCACTTCCTTGTCCCACAAGAAACTGCGCTTGCGCTTGAGACGGAAGGTAACCTTCATGCGCGCCAACTTCGCCCGGTCGTCCACGGGGAACGCCACCGTCGAGCCCCAGTAGTAATGGTTGGGACCGGCGTCGTCTCTGTGGACTGGGGTCGTCTCCTTATACTGATACCACGGGTCCCCGGAAAGCGAAACGACGACGTAAACGTCCATCTTCTCGGTCGGGTTCGCCTTCTTCAGGTCCCGGGCCGAGAGCACCGTCAATTCCAGGTTCTTGTTGTACGGCATCCACATCTTGACCAAAGGAGATCGAGCTACTGATTTGTGTGTGTGGAATTGAATTGAAGTGTTGGAGAAAATTGAGGCAGAGGCTTGATTGCCTGTGTATTTATAAGGACTTTGGGTTCGCCTAATCTCTACTTACCGTGTGGATCTTTTTAATTATAAAAATATTTAATTTGGAAAGTAAATCATAAAAATATTTAATTTGGACAGTAAATCATAAAAATATTTGGAAACAATAGATACGGTAAAAAAGATAAGATTTGGATTTTACCAAGATATACTATTACTAAAAATATTTTTGTGATATTTGACTAAAAAAATATTTTGGGGATACCCTTAATAAAATCCAGATATACCTATAATAAAAAAGTCAAATTTTCAAGATAACAAAAAAGGATTCGGTAAAATCTCTTGCTAAAAATAAACTTTTTTTTCATGATGTAGAAACACTTATGATAGGTATTTCTAGATAGTTCCAACTACAAAATCATGGATACTTATGATAGTTATTGTTAGCTAAACGGCAAGGCACCAAACCACTTGAGTCTCGATTCGCACATCCTTACCCGAATATTGGTCCAACACAAGGACCTATGCTGAGCCATGTGTTTGGTGATTTATGTTGTGATAGTGCAAAGTTGGATTTGCCAAGATTTACTAACATTTATATATCTTGCTACCTTTGATTATAATGGTTCAAATATCTCAATTCTTGATCATTTTCTTGTTGATGGTTATTAGTAGTTGCAATCAGAAAGTTGTATAGGTGCCAAATATGACAGAAACAAAGAATGCAAGGAATATAAAATTTACAAAATGATATACAAATTGGCAAAAAAAAATATGAATTTTATGTTGCTTAACCCAAAAATGGCATCTTGTTGTGGGTAACAAGAATGTCCTTCATAGTCTGCCATGCCCCAAAAGGCGAAAACCAAGAGAAAACCATCAAATTTGAGATATGATCAACAATGAATATCTATTCTGCTTTTAATCTACCCAAGTTATCTTTACAAAGTATTTCCATTGGAACAAGTTTGAGAAAGAATCTACAAAGAGCTAGTATTCACTCCATCTTCGGAGCTCACACGCGCGAGACGAACTATATACGCGCCAAAAAAGCCGTTAGCTGAGCTATGAGTTCCACATGATCTAGGCTTTCCCATCTGAAGAAGAGTGGGTTTGATGGTTATTCATAGCTGAAGCTGAAGACATGAATTCAGAAACCGAATTCACGCGTTTGGAAGGCGCGGAAGAGTGTGGAGGAAGCGTCTTCGGGAGCATCTGTTCGAACAACGCCTTTGGTAGTCTTGACGATTCAGAGACAACAAACAGAGAAAGGAGAAGGCTGAAGATCAAGAGCTTGTTCCTCCAAGAATTTGACATGTTTTTTGAGCTCTCAAGATTTGAGTTCAGATGAGTTTGTGCTTTGAGACACACACTGATTTGGGGAAGATTCAGAAGTTTAATAGGCACTAGACAAAGGTGAGGCTTGTGTGCAAGGTATGTGCTTAAAAAAGATGAGACAGTGGCAGACAAGAGCTCATTTCATTACTCTTATCTACATTATTAAGATATTGGTATTGTAGAGTTTTGAGTTCAGCAAAAGGGAAAAGTGAAGGTTTTTATTAATGAAAATGGACCCATCAGTGTTCCAACCAAACTGTTTTTAGCCTTGGACATTACTCATCAAGATTGTAAAGATTAGGTGTGCTGAATTCTGTCAGCAAAATAATGTCTGAATCAAGCAAATGTTTAAATTCTGCCTAAGAAACATACATGAAGGATGTGTCCATTTGAATATAACTGGGGGGGATTAAAAAAACATGCAAGTTAACTAACTATTCTTGCTTTCAAGAAAGGAAATGAATCAGATGAGAACAGACGCCCCGATGTACAAAATAGACTCGGGGCATACGTTGTTTTTATGTGTATGTATTTTTTGAAGTATCCGTTGTTGTAGGGTCTTGGGGCGAGATGTATGCATTCTTACTCCAAACACATCAAGAGAGTGTTTCCGAAATACCTAATTTTTTTGGGTCTAGGGCACTGCCCATTAGATGTGAACCGGTGATCTCTAAGTACTACTCTTAGAGACTTAATCGTTTGATTAGATGTGAAGTTAATTAAGTAATCAGGAATTCAAGATGTATGTTAAGAAAAGTAATAATGGTTGTACCTTCTAATGAAATCCTTACAACGCACGAGTGACAATACAAGCTTTATGTTTTATACTCCAATCATATAACCAAGAGGCCAGACAAATCAGATTTTATAATCCAACAAGAGGACCGGCAAAAAGAGCTTTGTCTGGTGCTTACACTTAAAAGTTGAATAAAATATGAATTGTATAAATGATGGACACCATCACAAGCACAACTAAGCTAATCTTATTATACTTAAAGGCTCATTACTGTGCCCTTCCATGGCTTTTATACTAATAAACATAATAAAAAATGGTATTAGCATGTGGCCCTTCTTCATTCAGATCAACAAGGGGTCATGAGAGGCTCAGCAAAACGTTTAGACATTGAGATAAAAGTTAGTGCAAAAAGAACTTTCTTATCAAATAAAGTTGATTACTAATCAAACCCCAATTTATACAATATTCTATGAAACACCCTCTTTGATCAGTTTGATGTGAATTTTGCATTGCATGAAAAGATACTTTATAGTCTTTTCAAGCTTTTCAGAACATTACATGGGTAACAAGTTTTTCAAGTTATTATAATGGAGGATCTAAGTTTACCCATTTCTCAGTAGTCCGGATGCAGCAAATGCATCAGATCTAGCCAAATATAGCAGTAAAAGAAAAGGAGCAAACTTTTTGAGTGAATTGTGAAAGTACACATTTCAGATTCACAGAGCAGTGAAAAGTCAGGGGACTATGATTCAGAGTGCATAAATGGAGAGTGGAGCCCATGGCAAGTGCAAAATAAAA
This sequence comes from Polygonum aviculare, assembly GCA_934048045.1. Lineage (NCBI taxonomy): Eukaryota > Viridiplantae > Streptophyta > Magnoliopsida > Caryophyllales > Polygonaceae > Polygonum > Polygonum aviculare. Next base: position 29,312,376 of record OW204031.1, on the reverse strand, counting down.
GTAGAGTTCAAATGCCCTTTTGGAGACATTCAACCTACAAGAACAATCCTGTACAGTGTGTGCAAATTGCGCATGCCCACAAAGAGCAGAGCAATACAGGAGGTCAAAGAGAGGTTGACCATGTTCATAACTAAGATTGTGGGCTCAGAAAAGACCTGGAACACACATGCTCTGAAGAATGTTCTGATTAGGTTCGTATCTAGCTGCTTAGTTTGGTCCACAATTATATATTATTGCTGCAATTATTACTATTTGCATAGATTTCAAGCCACACGTTTGCACAGATGGATTTTACATAAAGAAGGTAGCTTCATAATTGATGTTGAAACATGATTTGATGTATGATCTGGAAAGTTGTGATCATGTGGGTTGTTTGTGTGACATGTTTCCAAGTTCCACTTTGATTTATCTAGAAAGGATTCATTTTTTGGTAACCAGAGACTCCTTACATGATTTCATGGTGTATATTGGCAATTTTCATGATATGCAACCAAACAAGAGAGCAAAAAATGGCAAAGAAAGCAGAATATAATCACAAACAATGAGCAAGAGTAATATACATCAAGAAAGTGCACTCATTTATCCACAAAAAAAGTTTAATCTCTACATTAGCACACATCAACAAAAACCTACTGATTTAAGATAAGATCCACCACAAATCCATAAGGAAAATAACTCCTCATATTTATTTGCCCACAAGACAACCCCAACTGACATGCATGCAAAGGCCTGCACTCCATTATAAGAAACAAGACACCATAACACCAGTCAAAAAGACCTGTTACTATTGTTTACCTGGTTTCGATGTGGACGATTTGGTCTTTGCGAAATCCAACAGATCCTTGAAAAGGGCGTCTTCTGGCTTCTCCTTCGGCGGCGGTCTCGATGGATTCATAGAGAGATTCTGAGTTTGCCCCACCATGCTATCATAAGGAGAGGAAGTATGGTGATCGAAGAATCGTTGCCTTTGTGAGTGATTGGCAGGCGGTGGTGGTAAATTTACAGTGCTTGGAGTATCCCAAGGAGCTGGAGGTAGTTTCTCTGACTGGTCTGCTGGAGCCGGTTCATCATAATATACGGGATTGGCAGAAGACTTGGGCGGTGAATTAAATGACAAAGTGGCGGTTGGGTTAATATGGCTTGGATCGGAGTCCAATGGAGGCTCGGTGGTCTCAGGGGATTTCTCATAGCTGTAAGATTCACCACTGAGATAATCAACCATGTTAGAATCAGTGGCAACTGGCCTCTTTGATGAAGGTGGAGGAGGAATAATCCCGGATTCATATCTGGGGTTAGGTGTCCTACGACTCAATCCTTGCATGCTATCTTTTCCAGACCTGAAATATATAATGCAGTTTACTTTGGTTAATAGTGGCCACAGTAACATTAGCGTCACGAGAATAGAAATCGTCACTCCAATGATCATTTTCACCGAAAATTAAAAAATTCACTCCAATTATTATTTTTGAGAGTGATACTGGAAGGAATCCCTTCACAAAGTGGTATTGCAAAACAGTAATAAAGCAAGGAAATAGTCACCTGTGAGCAAGCAGACCAAATTCATCATCTGACTCGTCTTCCTCATGGTTGACATTCGTAACAGTTCCAAGTGCAGTTGCTGGGGCAGGAGGTGTTGCAACTCCAATTGCAATATCATCATGTCGCTGAAGAACACGCTGCAAATCATCATTCAATGCCAATCCTTGACACAGGAGAGACTCATCCCTAAACAACAAAATTTTATTTTGTAAAAGTTCTCATTAAACGGTTAATCAATTACAATTGCAAAAGAATTGTGGGTATATACGTACGCAGTATTGTTCACAAGCGTCATAACACGTGTTTGGTAGTTCCGGCACTGCTCAACAAGGTCAATTATCACTTCCTGCTTGACTCCCTACAAAGCACTCAAGTGTTAGGCAACCAAGTTGAGAAACTCAAAACGTTGTCTTGTAAAGTATAGCCAAGTGACCAACAACCAATATCAGTTTTAACATATAAAAGTAAACTGATACCTCGGGATTCTTAGGATCCAGAGCTGCAAGCATCTCGTTTAAAATATCAGCAAGTCCCTTGGCATTTGTAATCTCAGCCACACTGCATCATGCATTGAACCATCATAAATATCATCGTGCTCAAAATTCGCATGTATACAATGATTAGAGCATTGAGCATGACCCTCATAGCCACCAACAACCCATGCATTATTCAATGCAACAGTCGGTACAAACAATGTTTTGAGCAAATTATCACAAAATAAAATACAACTAGTACCCTAATAAAACATGATGTATGGCGCAATCAGATAGTACCTAAGTCCAGAAGTATCAGACTGTAGAGAAGCCTGAATGGCGGCTTCTTCGTGTGAGGGAGCTGAACGAATTATTGGTTGCGTTTGTGGTGGAGTAAACAATGGCACGCTATTCTCTCCTCTGGGTGGAAAATCTACTCCAGCAGACTGTCAATTATGCAATTGGGAGAATAACCATGATGAATATATTTACTGGAAAATAAGTAAAGAGGGAATAACAAAGAAACAAACGAGCTTTGCATGGATTCCAGAAATATCATCAGAAAAGACTCTAGGCTACTCAAAGATCCAGCAACAGTGAGAAACATGAAATATGAGTCGTTCATGTAAAATACCACTAAAAATAAAAAGGAAAAAATTACAAATTTATGCAAGAAAAGTAATAGGATATTCACTTCAAGTAAGATGTTATAATAACCACTGTAAAATTAGACAGCCTATGTTTCATGAAAGGAAAACACTCAGAACAGGAATGCAGACATATAAACCAGAGAAGATCGAGCAATATGATATTCACTTCAAGTGAGATGTAATAATAAGTAGTACCCAGGAGAACCTCCTACAATGAGTTGTAAATTAAGCCTACAAATGAGAACCACGAGTTAAAAAATTGTGGTGCACTAAGCCTATGTTGAAAAAAGGATAAGTTCAGTTTGAGAATGGAAGGTAAAAGGGTGAAGTGCATGCAATTACCCTTAATTCATTGAATGCAGCATAGTATTGTGGAAATCTTCCCCTTTGTCCCCCAAGAGCCTCTTGCCACGTGTCTATCAAGATAAGTATCTGTTCCCTCACGCGTAATTCTGGCTGCAAATAAAATATCCAAAGATTCCAAACAGTGATCATCACTGGAAAAAACCCATATAAAAAGTTTTCAAAGAGAAACAATAGGTAAATGAGATTTACAGGAAAAAGAAATGCACCTTTTTCTTCACTATTTTCACCATGTCCTGGACGATATCACGCTCAGCAATTACTTGAAATATGTTCTCCCCACAGTTTTTCCCAAGAGTATCCAACACCTGAAACACAAAGGCCAAGTGGAGGCAGAGGTGCCAGATCCATGAGCACAGGGAATTGATGATTATAATAGCAACATAACGCATGGAAAAAATACATACTTATTAAGTCTTACTAAGAACAAGCCAAGACTTACTAAAATATAATGCTTCCAAAAATTGTTTTTTTCCCTAGTAGGTGCATTAACAATGTTAATTTCATGTAACAAATTTAACCAATTTTTTTCATTCTTCTCCTCTTGATTTTCTCTTCTAAAAGTACAGCTCATTGTCAGATTTTAGTATATGGCTCTTGTGTGAGAGTAAGCAATATTCTAATCATAGAGCACTTCCAGCTTCATGAGTCAAATCATTTAACACAAAGATATGATCCGTTCCAACTCAAAATTCCATTATATTAACAACAGGAAAATCATAGTGCAGAAGGAAACAAGGATACTAACAGAAAGTGCAAGAAGTTGGATTTGTGGGCTTTTATTTCCAAGGCGCTTCTTGATAACCTTCAGCGCATCTTTTGCTTGCCTGAAAGATGTTCCCACACCAATAGGAAACAATAAGAACTCAAACCTAGTCACAGTAACTGATAAATATGCAAGTATCATTTAACAAGATTATCTCAAGCCTAGTCACTAGCATCCGAGAACACAATAAGCCCTTCAAAGCCAGTTAGGAAACATTACCCTGGGTCCATGTTGATGATGTCACAAAGCTCCATGTTTATCTGCCAATCAGGACCAATCAGCATTTCACTGGTCGCCCTCTCAGCACACGCTGCCGCATTATTAGCCATGCCAGCCTCGTATTGCGACTACAATTTCACACACAAGTTGATCTCAATGGCATTCATAACCTCATGAGCAAATTACACAGCATGAAAGGTAAAACCAAGAAGCTGAAAACCTTGGCATCAGGACTATAATCCAATATCCAATCATATCGTCAAATTGATACTGAAATTAGCCCTAAAAGATCTATAATTTCATTGCTATCGCTTTCAATTACCCTGAACTAGAGTGAAAGTACAATTCAATCGAGCTAACCTTACACTCATCCAAACTCAATCGGACCAAACAGATCGTGAAAAAGGCAAGAAATCTTGACTAATAAACGCTAAAAGTCATAACATTGATCCGGCTATCTCTATCTACCAATTCATAGGCAGAAAATCCGCAAAACCCCCAATTCAGAACGGCACTACGTTCAGGGAAAACAATCGCTCCAAATTCAATCTTGACTACTAAAGGAAACTGAAATCAAACAAACCTAGGGCAAGAGAGGAGATTCGAGAGCGTACCTGGTCAACTGCGGAGACCGAAAATAGTGAAGGGAAGAGAGAGAAACTGAAACGGAGAGCAAAGAATAGGCGTCGGAATGATCAGAGAGAGAGGAATTTGGATTTGGCGTGTTTGGGGGATTTGTTTAAGGGAGTTTTGTTGAGAGGTCGGTTGGGTTAGGGTCAGCGTTTGTCTGCTCTCCAACACGGATGCAGCCAAACGCGGTCTTATTTGGGCGGTCCCTTAGAAAAATAAGAGCTTCTCGATGTATGAATATAAAAAAAAAAAAAAAAATGAACTAACTTTTGGGAAATTTGCAATTTATGGACTAACTTTTGGGATGGGTGAAAAAATAGCCTGAATTTACAAAATCATAGTAAATGACATAATGATGGGGTGCGTTGTGATCTAGGCATCTAGCATAACTTGAATATCATTAGGCTAATATTTTTTATCGCTAATAATCTTGCAACATATTCATTTATCGTCACTCGTCACAATAAGTTTATAATTGAGGCTATTCATTATAATTTTGGAAGCTTTGGGTATTTTTTGCAACCATGTTTGAAGTTGGGTTATTTTCTGCAATTTTTAAATAAAAGAATTACTATTTCTGGTATTAAGGATTTATATATTCGATTGATGTGCTAAATAGTGTGTCTCGTTAATTATTGATTATTCTTTGGCACACTTATTGCAAATATGACTAGTTTGTCTCGTTATTTATTCTGGTAATCACGAGGGGGGCTATTAGATGATTTAGTGAGTAGGTTCGGTCAGGTCGGGTCAGGTCCAGTGTTTTTGGATTTAAATTTAGTATGACTTCGTGTAAATTGGTTTATAGGTCGAACTAGGTTGGAACAAGACATGTCACGTGGTAGTTTGAGTCGGTCCAATAGATTAAGAACCCAAATTTTTTAATAAATATTAATATAATACTATAATTAATAATAATATGAATATTATATATTATGTTTCTATAATGAAATATATTATAGTACTTAAAATAAATAAAGTATATTCTTTATATATAATAAATTGGGTCAACCCAACATGCTCTGATCAAATTCAGATTTCAACCCAAACACATTCGGGCCAAATCGAGTTTTGACAGCTCTAATTACAACTCACGAATTGAACTTCACAATTCATAAAAACTTTTGTTATAATGGTATTCAATTAGATGGATTAATCATCAGTCGATCTGAATCGGTTTTTACCCATCGATCTTATATGAGTAATAGATTGAAGCTTCAGTCCCAATACAATTATACATATGTGACAAGTGTTACTATAAAAGTTGTACGTGTTACATTTTATCAACATAAAAAATTTGAAATACAGTAACTACATGGTAGTACAAGTAAGTCACTTTCATGAGGTTCAACGTGCACATCACAGCTACCTGGGCCTCAGATTTCATGGGCGCCCACGAACAAATTACGTGTGTGCTTTGAGTTAGACAATGCATGAATTGCACAACCACAAATCCATCTCTACACTAAATTCAATCCATTTTCATTTGCAATTGCATGCATTTTTGACAAATTTACCACATGGTTTGAAATTGAAACCTCTCTTGTGTATGTATACTTCGTCAATGTACAATGATTTTACACCCAAAAAATAGATAATTCTTCAACAATAAGCTGGCTTGTAGGATACGTACATTAATGAAAGTATACATCATTGATTTTGATTCTTGAGCAGAGATTATGGTTAGGGTTAAAGTTTACTTCTTGGCCTTGAAGGAAAAGCAATCCGGAAGAAATCTATTGCTCTGCGTGTGCCTGCCATCATCAAAAACCTTTCGTCATTGAAAATTAATTTGCCAACAAATCAAAGGAAATTTTATATGGTAACTTGCATTTTCGAAATTTTGTAGGGTAACCAAAGATTTTGTAAATTCCATGTGATAATTTTACAACTTTTCATAAATTCTGGTTCGAAGTCACGGTAATCTTGAGATTTCGTATAGAAGGAATTTTTTTGCAAAACCTCAAGATTACCGTATAAAATCTCGAAACAAGCTAATGTATTTAAATTTCCAACACAAAAATTGAAAGGCATTTGATCAAATTGTTTCAAGATCATAACAGATTGAATGACAAGAACAGAGAAAACAGAACCAGGCACACACCTGCTAACTGTGCTGTTGCTGCTACTGGTGCTAGAGCTACTACCGTTCCTCGTCGAGATTTCGCCGATTTCGCTCTCACTCGAAACCCCCGAACGCCTCTTCGATCCTAGATCCTTCTTGGTCTTCTTCTTCAACCAGAACGAGATCGGGAAAACCGACGTTTTCAGCAGAAACCCGCCGTTATCAATGCTCCTACTCCTCGCCACGGCTTTCTTCTTGCTCTCGCTCCGGCCGATCCCCTTCCCCTGCTCGGATTTCGGTTTCGGTTTCAGTTTCGAATTCAGGTTCTCGGGCGGAGGAGAAGGCGATTTCGGATCGACGATGTCTCTGAGGGAGAGCTCGTAGTTGGATTCCGGCATGTCCTTGATGAGCTCCATCATCTCCTTCCGGCCTCTGGCGATCGCCTGCATCCTCGAGTCGGGCGCAGGCGGCTTCCAGAGGCGGGGGGAGGTGTCGTCGGAGTCCCCGCCGTTGCCGGATTCGGGTTCGACGGGGAACCTCAACGGGGAGACTCCGACGGAGGAGACAGTGCCATCGTGAGATCTACTGACGTGCCTCGGCGGGCTTTTGTAGGAGCTGTTGATTAGTCCAACCGGGTCGAACAGATGGATCCGGTTATCCGGTTGTTTTTTGGATGGATCGATCATGGAGGAGTTTTGGAGATGAAACAAGGTTATGAGAGTGGGAGAAGAAACAAAATGAAACAAGGGTTTTTTTTTTTTAGTGTTGTGTGTATGAATATATAATATAATGTTGGTAAAAAAATTGTAAGGATTGTTTTTGGTTTGGTGGGTTAATGTATGAAGGTGGATGAAGGTGAGAAAAGTCTTTTGATGTCGCTTTCGAGTGGGGATAAGAAGTGGAGGAAATTCGTGTAACGGGTCCTTTCTATAATGCAGGCCACTAGTTTGTGTTGTTGTGTTACCGATTTTCATGTAAGGTTTCGGAATTAGACCAAATGAAGAATAAACGTTTAAGGAATCAGCAATGATGATATTGTTAAGTATGGAATCTGATTCGGTGTTTGGCGAGTTAAAGACCGAAAAAAAGGAAGAAACCGTAAAGGATTGGATGACAATGGTAAATCACATGGATTGTTTGAGATCGCGACAGCGTCATGAATGGTCACTCTCGTGTCTTGACAACAGGGGCTTTGAAGGCAAGACGTGGGCATAAGAGGCGAGACGCCTAGGGGTGCCCAGACCGCGTCTTGACGCCTAGGGTGTCCAAGACGCGGGCAGGATGCGGCTAGTCTGTGTTTTGGAGCGCGTTCGTGAGAAGATCCTGACTCGGGTCATAAGTTATCGTTTCATCCTAGTCTATAAACGAAAGCGAAAATTGAGGATTTACGTCCTTAATTTGACACCCTCTTACTACTTTTTGAAGTTTATTGACGCTAGTTGGCGGATATCGAATGGAGCCTAAGAGTCTCGTATTAACAAACTTATGTACCAAGGTTTTAGATGAACTATGATGGACTATACATATCATCTTACTTAAATAAAACAATGAAAACATAATCCAATTGGTATGCAACTTGGTGCATTAGTGTGATTTGTAAAGGTTCGGTTACATGTCAAAAAAGAGGTAAGAATCTCATGCACGCAAACTTACACATTGTGCTTACCTTGTTCAACACTAGCTTGTTTGATGTCAACCCTATTTGTCTCAATCTTCCTTCACTTTTTAGTCCATGGCAAATTTTATGGTGCATTATCAATTCAGTTTTAGTAGACTTTTTTTTATTGAAACATGGTAAAATTTTATGGTGGATTATCATTTTATCTTATGGTACACTATCCAAAGTCTTAACTGTTGAACCAAATACTCGAAGGTTTGACCGTGTAATCTATTAAACATGTCCGTTATTTCATAAACAAAAACATAAATAGAAGCTAGACTAGGATCCGTGACTGTCCACAAAAATTCAACTTGTTTTGTCATTATTTTTGTTTACATAGTCCATGTTTTTTTCATGAGAACCTTATACACTAACACTACTATAATGTCATGAAGTCAAATAGTAAATGTTAAATCGTTACGTAGTATATTATTTCATACATAAGTCTAGTTTTACATACCAAATAATGGTAAGAAATAATCTAACCTAATTATGTAACGGTACCACACATATCCACATTAACTGATTAACCTCTCATCATAAATTGACATCGATCATTAAAGTAAACGAAGTATACTACTATGAATTTAATAATTACTGTACCATTTATAATGTCTGCATTTTAAATGGTTTAAAACTATGTAGTTGGATGCTGATATGATAAAGTAAGAATCAATCCAATCATTAAACCTTCCCATTGAGCTTTTATTTTTCTTGAACTACTCATGACTAATGACTATGCTAATTAATTAGCTATATTTCCCTAGCAAAGTTAACGCAGCACATATATTATGTTATGATTATCTTTTCTTTGTTTAAATTATACCTGACGGCAATCGTGCGCCTTAAAATGGGCTGATGTACGTGAAAGATGCATAATTATTTATTTATTCAAATTTAATTTATAATTAATTTAATGCACTCTTCTTTACCGATATTTTTTGTATATTTATTTGACTATGTCACATAAATTGAGAGCCCCCGATTAGGTATTTTTACGAATGAGAACTATTTTTTTTACGATTATAGGATTGAGAACTAAAGAACCACCATCAACGAGGTTCGAAACGACGATATCGGCAAAGTACTGCCTTAGGCCTTGCTACACTTGTTGAGAGAAAGTAGTTTTTGGGAGAAAGTAGTGTTTTTTTGTCTTGAAAAACGTAAAAAGTAGAGAGATTGCACGTATTTCAAGAGTTTTTGAAAGTACTTTTTGAGGGAAAATATACTTTCTAGTGCAAGTGTAGCAAGACCTGAACGTTTTCGTCGAACCAAATGTCCGAAAGTAATTCAAATCAGTTGCTATTGTATTTTATTTTGGCTTTAGTAGTTTTAGTGGGATAATGATTAGCTCGTTTTTATATTCAAACACCTTGTACGGTAGGAAGTAGGCCAAGAGGTACAAGGAAATAAGTGGATAAACATTAAATAACCAATAAAATAAGTACAATCATAGGAATATAAATCTGATTATAGATGTTGTTGTCTCTAATTATGATGATGCTAGGTTAGTTATGCCACCTTTTCTCTATCTACCAAACTAATTAAGGGAATCTCCTCCTGATGGATTCATCATTCATGGTAATCAAAGTTAAGTGTAAGAATTAAGTTTGTTTCAATTTTTTTTGGATAATGTAAGGATTAAAGTCGTCACAAGTACTACTTGGACTCGCCTAGAGCATCTATAAAAGATGAGAACTGATTACTAACCAGTTCTCAATCAATGCTCAATCAGTGAGCTGATGCGCCAAACCCATTAAGTTTGTTTCATGGTGTGTAGGAAAATGGATTTCATGCATGCAAAGGGTGAAGGCTAGAGAAAGATAAATGCCCTACTATATACTTATGTAAGTATATGAATAATGAATGCATGATTGTATACATAAATAGTTATTATTCCCATGATTATAATTAAAGTGGTTTCTATAATTGCTTCGAAACTTAATCCTCATTCAGATCTTGCTTTAAAATCTAATGATGATTCCGCTTCAATTATACTATATGTTCCATTATACAATCATACACATTAATGATGTATGGGCCAAAATAAAATTTATTAATGATGTTATGTACCCTACTTCCGAACAACTTATTGGGCTTTAAGATCTTTCCCAGGCCCAACCCAAAATTCTATTAAACCTCTAAATCATTTATTTTTTCAAATTATAAATCACTTTCAACCAGAAAAACAGCCAAAGTGGATTTCGCGCCAAATTTCTAATTTCATGGGCGTCAATGGCGTTGCTCCCTCCTCCGTTTTCAACCGCCTTCTCAACGAAACCTCATCCAAATTCTTACCCACAAACGCCAACGCCGTCACCGACACCATCCTCTCTCACCTCGACTCCGGCCACCTTCGAAAAGCCGTTTCGATCCTCTTCGCTTCCCCTTTCCCTTTCTCCTTCTCCCTCTACGCTCGCCTCTTCCAGCTCTGCTCCTCCAGCCTCGCCATTGTCGAGGCCCGGAAGGTCGAATCGCATCTGATCACCTTCTCCGATCCGCCGCCGACTTTCCTCCTGAACCGGGCAATTGAGACTTACGGCAAATGTGGGTGTTTGAGGGATGCACGCGAGCTGTTCGACGAAATGCCGCTGAGAGACGGAGGCAGTTGGAATGCGATGATCGCCGCCTACGCGCGTGGCGGGAGCCCTGATGAGGCGCTGGGGCTGTTCGTGGGGATGAATAACTCGGGGGTTTCGCCCTCGGAGGTTACTCTGGCTAGTGTTCTGGGATCTTGTGGAGCTGTTCTGGAGCTGGGGCTTTCCAGGCAGATTCATGGGCTTGTTGTGAAACATGGGTTTGGTGGGAATGTGATCTTGGAGAGCTCTATTGTTGATGTATATGGGAAGTGTGGTGTCATGAGGGATGCCAGGAGGATGTTTGATGGGATCAAGGCTCCAAATGCTGTTTCGTGGAATGTTATCGTCAGGAGGTATCTCGAAGAGGGTGATGAGTTGGGAGCGGTTCGTATGTTTTTTGAGATGATTCGGAAGGGGAGTAGACCGTTGAACTTCACGGTTTCGAATGCCCTTGTTGCTTGTTCAGGAGTTGCTGCCTTGGAAGAAGGCGTTCAGATTCATGGCTTGGCTGTTAAATTCGGGTATGAAGGCGACGAGGTTGTTTCAAGCTCTTTAATTGACATGTATGCGAAGTCCGGGAGATTGGAAAGTGCAGCAAACGTTTTGGACCAGCCAAACTCGAAGAACTTTGTTTCGTCGACAGCGATGATTTCTGCATATGCAGTGAATGGGAGAATCAGAGAGGCAAGGGAGCTTTTCGACGAAATGCCAGAGCGGAGTGTCATCACTTGGAACACTATGCTAGGTGGCTATACACATTCAACCATGTGGGAGGAGGCTCTAGACTTTTCTGTCCTCATGTGCCGAGAAACAGAAGCTATCGATCATGTCACTCTCACGCTAATCTTGAACTTATGCGCTGGGCTCTCAATTGTCGATCTTGGGAAACAAGTTCAAGGTTACATATATCGCCATGGATTCTTTAGCAACACTGTGGTTAGCAATGCCCTCCTTGACATGTACGGCAAATGCGGGTGCTTGAGATCTGCTAGATCATGGTTTTCTCAAATGAATGGTGTAAGGAGCAGAGTTTCCTGGAACTCGCTTCTGAATAGCCATGTTCGCCATCAATTGAGCGAAGCTGTCATGGAACTCTTTCCTTTGATGCAGCAAGAGACAACCCCAGATGAGTACACTTTCACAACCCTCTTGGCATCTTGTGCTAATATATTCGCTCTGAGGCAGGGGAAAGAGATACATGGGTTCATGATTAAGAATAACTACGAAATAGACGATGTTGTGCTTGGGTCCATGGTTGACATGTACTCAAAATGTCGCCTTCTTGATTACGCGTTGAAGGTTTTCAAGGAGGCTTCATCTCGTGGTGATGTAGTGCTCTGGAATTCCATGATCTTGGGGTGTTGTCACTTCGGCAAGTGTTCCGAAGCAATTGAGCTCTTTGAGGAAATGAAGAAGGAAAATATCAAGCCAGACAATGTGACCTTTGAAGGAGTTTTACATGCTTGCATCCATGGAGGTTACATTGAACTTGGCGAGGAGTATTTCGAGTCAATGGGCAGTGAGTACTTTGTCATGGCCAGGTTAGAGCATTACCAGTGTATGATTGAGCTCTACGCGAGGCATGGGGCCATGAACGAGCTCGAGGAATTCATGAAGGCATTGCCATTCGAACCTACTGTCCCTATGTTGACAAGGGTGTATGATGCTTGCAAGGAATATGGACATAGAAGTTTAGGGAAATGGGTCGCTGAGAGATTGAGTCTTCCGGTTCCGTTTTGTTCCGATCTTCTCGATGCAGATTAGATCCGGGATCGAATTTCGACACAACAATTCCGATTTGAGGCCTCGTTGTTGGGAGCTCAGTGAACTTGCACATGGATCATGGCTGGTTGCAAATTCAGCTGTGTTTGGATGTAGATGAGTGTGTATAGGAGTCATGTTGAGTATTACTTCTTATTTATATTTCTTGACCCTTGCCTTAACAAAACAGGGCTATTAGAAAAGTTGGTTGTAGTTCAACATGCATAAATTGTCACCATAGATGTTCAGTGAGCTTGCACCGTCCAAAATATACATCTGAATTGATTGACTCCTCACATTGCCATGGTCCATGGGGATCATATAAAACCTTGTTTTGAGTTTGATAACAGCCAAAAAAATACACACATGAAGAGAAAATGATAGTTGTATAGGGACAACTCATAGTGGAACCTTGTCCACAACTCAAAATGCAACTTGCTTTCATCAAATCACATGGCAACCACAATGCTAAATTGTACAATCTCAGATATAAACAAAGGATCAATCAATGGCCCCACACTAATATTTTTATGTTTTGGACCTCTTCTATTTCTATGCCTACTTAGTCAAGTTGGTTTGATATGATTACCAAGAGACAAATTTTCCCAATTAAACTATAATTATTAGTCATAAAGGTACGTTGACTATTATTTTTAAGAAAAAAAGATTAGAAATAATAATAAAATATTACATTTAGATCAAAACCTAATTCTAACTTTAAAAATTATCAAAAGCCATACAGACTATAAAACTATACTATATATCAAAATTAGTATGAGTCGTTTTTTCCAAGTTTAATTTTTGGTAAACAAATAATGTATGATACTTTAGCATAAAAAATAAATTACAAGCTTAACACTACAAAACACGGATGACTAGAATTTTTAATCTAAATTCTAGTTGAAATTTTAACATGCATTCTTTTGTTTATGAGTTAATAGTTTGTATGAACATTGAATATAGTTCATATAATGAATAATTGTGCATTATTTTTAGTCATTTTTCTTATTTAAATTATCTTGTTATTCTAAATAAACCTTATATAATATCGAAAATACTAAATCAATACACCTTAATTAAAACACTAAGTCAATACTAAATTACTAATACAAATTATGTTAAATTTATAATGAATTCCTTTATATATAACTTTCTTAAATTGCATGGACATAAATTCGACCCAAAAAAAAATTGCATGGACATAAATGACATAGAGTGAAATTCAATGGAAAATTACAAGGGTGAAGAACGTGAGGACAGAAACAGGCCTTTGCAAGAGGACAGACAATTCCAGCTCCAGAGTTTTCATCACACCAAACACACCTCGCCGTGTCATCAATCATTATCTCTCGTACAAAAAAACTAACAAAATCCCTTGTTCTTATTCGGAGTTCCATTTCCTCAAGCTAAATTGGAGATTACCCAATTCACGCAAAACATTGAATGATCATAAATTGGTGGATCGGAACAACAAACCTTTCTGAAAAAAGAATCTGAAAACATCTATTTCAGAGCCACCATTTGTATCCCATTTGCAGAGATGTAGTTTCAGAGCCAATCAATCTCAGAGAGAGTGCTTGTTTTAGTACTCATCTCATCTCACTTTCTTCAGAAAGTTTCCCAAAGGTGCAATCTCTTTCCCATACTCAATCGGTTTGCTTGTTTTTTTTTTTTTTTTCTGTGTGTATCTTTCTAGATGGTCTGTTTTTTAAGTTTTGGGAGATGGGTTCAGCTGAAAGCTGAGTTCTTTTTGTTGCAGTAGCTTATTTTGTGTGTAATAAATAGCATGTGCTAGACACGTGTTTTGTTTCAATTCTAGTGCTGAAGTTCTAGCTGATTCGTGCCATATATAAGGCCTTGTAAGCTCCTTTGTGAGTCAGACAATTCAGTTGAAAAATGAATAGAGCATTTCTGCTCCCAATCTCTCTTCTCTCCTCTTCTCTCTTCTTCTGATTGTCTCCTGGTTGATTTCAATTGCTCAAACTCAATATGGTATCAGAGCAGTGAAGATCGATCTGTTTGATTCCGCAAATTCGTGTCTCATTTCTCAGATCTGATCTCAGCTTCTCTTTGTCTTCGATCGAAAGGTTTTCGCAGCTGAATTCCTCAATTTTCGCAGCTGAATTCCTCAATTTCAGTGACGTTCTTGTTAGATCAGAAATCTACAGCTTAGTATGTCTTCTTCAAGGTCTGGATCGTTGGAGTCTGAAAATCCATCGCTGAGTTCTCCTTGGAATCATGAGCGCAGAGGTGGAATCTCAATGTCAGATCTGACAAATCCTCTTTTCATTCATCCGTCTGATAACTCAGGTATGGTGCTATCAACTATCAAGCTTGTAGGAGACAATTATCGTAGATGGAAGAAATCGATGATGAAAGCATTGTCTGTGAAGAATAAATACTGGTTGATAGAAGGAACTCTGGCTAGATCTGCAGAGAATGCTGCTCAATATGACAGATGTAATGATATTGTTTGCTCCTGGATTTTAAATACGGTTTCAAAGGAAATATATAACACAATTGATGAGTATGATTCTGCTAATGAGATGTGGAGAGATTTAGAGGAAAGCTATGGTCAAAAGAATGCTCCTCTGATTTTTCAACTTAAGAGAGAGATCCAGGAATGCAAGCAAGGTGAAATGTCTTTGACTGAATACTTCACCAAGCTGAAAGGCCTATGGCAAAAATTGTCTGTATTAAGCACCACTGTTAAGTGCAAATGTGGAAAATGTGAATGTAATCTTCAAAAGGAAAATGAAGATTTAGATCAGGAAGACAAGTTGATGAAATTTTTGATGGGGCTTCATGACAGATATGATAATGCTAGGCGTCAGATTCTTATGTCAGTTCCTCTTCCAAATGCTAGTACTGCTCATTCTCTTATTCTACAAGAAGAAATGAGTAAAAAGATCTCTGAAAATTCTAATTCAAAGAGTGAAGTGTTCTCTACTGCATTGATGTCAAGAAATGAAGACAGCAGGTTTAAGAAAGATAAATGCTCTCATTGTTCTGGCAATCACAAAGCTGACAGATGCTGGGAACTGATAGGATACCCTAGCTGGCATTACAAAAGCAAGTTCAAGCCTCAAAATGCTCAGAATTCAGGATCAGGAAATTTCAGGTCTAGAGCTAATGACTATGGCCGAAAGGAGAATGTGAATCCAGGATTCACTTCTAGAGCAAACTCTTCTATTAGTGCAGCTCATGAGTTTCAGAATCAGCAAGACAAACAGGTTAATGTCAGTAGCAGTCAGAATCCACAAGCTAATCTGTCTCAAGGAACTATGGATCAGCAAAAGTTGTTTAACAACTTCATGATGTTTCTTAAACAGCAGCCTTCCAGCTCTTCCTATGATTCAAATCTAGCAGGTACTTGTCTTAACGCTTCTGTTACAACTAATTTTTGGATCATGGATAGTGGGGCTACTCATCATATGACCTTTGATTTTTCCAACTTGACTCAAGCTGTTTCTACCCCTCCTAATACTGTTATAAACCTTCCTGATGGTAGTGTCAAACCTATTTCTCATATAGGCACTGTCTCTCTTCCTACTTTGACTCTTGAAAATGTTCTCTGTGTTCCTAGCTTCAAGTTTAACCTTCTTTCCCTCACCAAACTTGTTCGTGACCAGAAATTTCATGTATCTTTGATACATGATTTTTGTGTTATCCAGGACCCTACAAGGAAGAAGATGATTGCATTTGGTAGATACTTGAATGGTCTATACTACATGGATCCTAATTCAGCAGGAGAGTTCCCAAGTGATCTCAATTTGTCTTTGTATTCCTTGTGTCTTAATGCTAGTAATTTTCTTCCTTTGTTTCTGTCCAAAATCAGATCTGTCATTCCTAATTCTACTGCCTTGTGGCATTTGCGTATTGGTCATGCTCCTATTGTAAAACTCAAACATATTCCAGCTATAAATAAAGAGATTGATGTTTCTTTTGATCATGATTGTACTGTTTGTCCTCAAGCTAAACAAACCAGGTCTTCATTTCCTGTTAGCAAATCTATGGCTAATAATATCTTTGAGCTGTTGCATTGTGATGTTTGGGGGCCTTATGATCAAACTTCTATTGGAGGTCATAGATTTTTTCTTACTGTGGTTGATGATAACAGTAGGAGTGTTTGGGCCTTTCTCATGACTCACAAAAGTGAGGTTTCTCATCATCTTAAAACCTTCATTCTTCTTGTGCAAAATCAGTTTCATGCCACTGTTAAAACTATCAGGTCTGATCAAGGGACTGAATTTCTCAATTCTTCTATGTCTGAATTTCTGCAATCTCAAGGCATAGTTCATCAAACTTCTTGTGTTTATACTCCTCAACAAAATGGGAGAGTTGAAAGGCGTCATAGATATATTCTTGAAATTGCTAGATCCTTGATGATCCAATCTCATCTTCCTATCAAATTCTGGGGAGATAGCATTTTGACTGCCACTTATCTCATAAATAGACTTCCAAATCCTTTGTTGCAACACAAGACTCCTTATCAAATCTTATATGATCGTGCTCCTTCTTATGATCACTTGAAAGTTTTTGGATCTCTGTGTTTTGCTTCCACTATTACTTCAACCTCTCTTAAAAAGTTTCACTCTCGTTCTGATCCTTGTGTTTTCATTGGTTATCCTTATGGGAAAAAGGGATACAAGCTGTATAATCTTAAAACTCACAAACTTCTCATCAGTCGTGATGTGCTGTTTTATGAACATGTTTTTCCCTACAAACTTCTTCCCATTAATTCTAATATTGATGATTCTTCTCTTCAAACTTTTACTGATTTCATTGATCACAATTTTCCTCTGGATTATATTTCCTTTGATCATCCTCCTACTATGGGGCCTGCTGATTCTCCTTCTCCTGCAACAAAAATTCGTGACTTACAACAAAATCTTTCTTCTCTTGATTATCCCTCAGCTACAGAAATCAGTTCAGCACCTTCTAATGAGTCTTTAGCTGATTATTCTCCTTCTCCTATCTCTACTTCGATAGATGATCCTTCTATTTTTTTGAGACATTCTACTCGTGACAGGAAGAATCCTGTTTGGATGAAAGATTATGTTTGTCTAGCTCATCAAGAGTTCTCACCAAAGCAATCTAATTCTTCCTTGAAGACTTCTTACCCAATTTCAGCTTTCTTAACCTACTCTCATTGCTCTCCAGCCTATCAAGCCTTTTTTAGTAATGTAGCTCCCTATTCAGAACCTAAAAATGTTGTTGAAGCTATTAAAGAAAGTGCTTGGTGTGATGCGATGATTGTGGAGTTGGAGGCTCTTGAGAGGAATAATACATGGACTATTCAAGAGCTACCACCTGAGCAATCTGTTATCACTTGTAAATGGTTGTTCAAATTGAAATTCAAGTCTGATGGTACTTTGGATAGATATAAAGCACGTCTGGTTGCTAGAGGCTTTACTCAGATTGAGGGAGTCGATTATTCAGAAACTTTTGCTCCTGTTGCCCGGATGATTACAGTGCGAACACTTCTTTCTATAGCTGTTGCAAAAGGCTGGTCTATAAGTCAGATGGATGTTACTAATGCCTTCTTACATGGTGATTTAGATGAAACTGTGTATATGACTCTACCGCCTGCATATTCTTTTCTCAAGAAACTTCAGTTGTCTAGACAGGGGGAGTCTTCTAGCCCTTGGACTCAGGGGGAGATATATCATGAGTCCAATTGCTCTCCCATGGTTTGCAAACTGAACAAGTCATTGTATGGTTTAAAGCAAGCACCTAGACAATGGTTTGCAAAGTTTTCTACAGTTCTTATGGCAGCTGGCTATGCTCAGTCCAAAGCTGACTATTCTCTGTTTGTTAAGAAGACAGAAAAATCATTTACAGCTCTCTTAGTTTATGTAGATGATATGATAATCACTGGAGATAGTGAGAAAGAGATTGCTGCATTAAAGAAGCATTTAAGAGACAATTTTCAGATTAAAGATTTGGGAGAGATGAGATACTTTCTTGGAATAGAAGTGGATAGAGGAGAAGAAGGAATTTTCTTGAATCAGAGGAAGTATACTCTGGAATTACTTGAAGAAACTGGCATGACTGATTCTAAGCCCTTGTTGACTCCTCTAGATAGTCATGAAAAGCTGTCAAAAGAGGGGGAGCCTCTTCAAAATATTCATCAGTATAGAAGACTGGTTGGTAAGCTCATCTATCTAACTGTGACTCGTCCTGATATCACTTATTCAGTTCAGGTTCTGAGTCAATTTATGCAAGAGCCAAGTGTTAAACATTGGCAAGCTGCAAAGCATCTTCTAAGGTACTTGAAGTCAACTCCAGGCCAAGGGTTGATGTTGGCTAAGGAAAATGATTTTAAACTGAGAGCATATTGTGATGCAGACTGGCAGGCCTGTCCTATGACCAGGAAGTCTCTTACAGGATTTTGCATTTTGCTAGGAAAATCTCTGATTTCATGGAGAACCAAGAAACAGTCCTTTGTTGCAATGTCTACTGCAGAATCTGAATATAGAGCAATGGCTGCTACTTGTTGTGAGATTACATGGCTTGTCAGATTGTTAGCTGATTTAAACATTCACCATCAAGGTTCAGTGGAACTGTTTTGTGACAATCAAGCTGCATTACATATAGCCAGAAATCCAGTCTTTCATGAGAGGACTAAACATATTGAAGCGGATTGTCACTTAGTGCGTGACAAGGTTCTAAAAGGTGAAGTTGAAGCTAAGTATATCTACACTAAAGATCAACCAGCAGATTTGTTTACAAAAGTTTTAAGTGTTGATCAGTATTCCAAACTTCTCTTCAAGCTAGGAGTAGTTAATCAGTTTTCTACTCTCTACCTTGAGGGGGAGTGTTGCAGTAGCTTATTTTGTGTGTAATAAATAGCATGTGCTAGACACGTGTTTTGTTTCAATTCTAGTGCTGAAGTTCTAGCTGATTCGTGCCATATATAAGGCCTTGTAAGCTCCTTTGTGAGTCAGACAATTCAGTTGAAAAATGAATAGAGCATTTCTGCTCCCAATCTCTCTTCTCTCCTCTTCTCTCTTCTTCTGATTGTCTCCTGGTTGATTTCAATTGCTCAAACTCAATACTTTTCAATTCCTTCTTTCTCTGGTTGAATTTTGGATTCTGGGTTGTGATGGGTTCTGTGATACGAGGTGTTTTGTGAAAACAGTTGGTCAAATGCGTTGTGTTTTTGCAGATTAAGGGGTTTCTATTAGCTAGTATAGCCTCCATAGCATTGCCTAAGTTTGTGGGTAAGTAATTCAACCTTTAAAGATTCCATCTTTCATAAATTCTGTTCTCTGTGTGACTGTATTCAATCCTGGTGGAATAGTGATGACAGAAGAAACAAATTTAGGGCAAACAGGTTACATGTAAACTGTTGACATTGTTTTACATGTAATCAGTGAAAATTGTTTTTGAGTCATTTTCAAAGATGCAAAATTTAAGAGTTCAGTTTAAGTCATTTTCATTGCATGTACTTTCTGGCATTTATCTTATATGAGGCTGTTCTTTGTGCTAAGAAAATGCAGGATTAAGGTCTGCACTTTTGTTATTTGCTGGTTGTTGAGAGTGGCAATGAAGCCTCAAATGTCGTGGCCTTACTTCGATCCCGAATACGAGAACTTGATCATAAGGATTAACCCTCCAAGGTTGTTCTTACACTCACTAAATCTGAATTTCACTGCCTTATTTTGGCCTTACATTTTTCATCCTTAATTTTCTTACAGGGTTTCAGTGGATAACACCACTTGCAATGACTGCACATTAGTTAAGGTAATTAGCTCTTGAAGTAGTAAAACACTATTGAAAAATGTTTTACTAATTGTCCAAATTTTTGCATTACATTACAAACATTCAGGTGGACAGTATGAACAAGCCAGGAATATTACTGGAGGTAGTGCAAATTTTGACGGATCTCGATCTCACCATCAGCAAAGCTTACATTTCATCCGATGGTGGATGGTTCATGGATGGTATGTTGCAAAACTAGGTGTCTATCATATGAAAAAATCTAAATTCACAAGAATTTTTGTTTCATAATAGGTTCATGTTCATTTTACTTTCTTATGTGGCTAATTGAGCTTACCTAACCTGTAAAAACAGTTTTTCATGTCACCGATCAGCAGGGGAACAAAATCACAGATAGAAAGACCATTGAGTATATTGAGAAGGTATGTGCTTTCCTTCCATTGAACTGTCTCATTTCATACTTCCAACCAAGACTTTCTGTATAAATGGTATCAAGACAGACTGTTTATTCTTAGCAACTCTGGTGCAACAGTGTATTAAGTACAGTAATCTGCATTCTCTTGACATAGCACAGTTTACTAGGACTAGTCTCACTGAAGATTCAGTTATCAAATTGCTAAGAGTTGTTTGCTATTGTAGAATGAATCTATAGCTCCTATTGTTTCCATGCCAATGATCATTTTCAATGTACTTTATTGTATGGATTTTTGTAATCTGGTCATAGGCTCTTGGACCGAAGCCGGCAAAGAGTCAGGGTGTGGACGGAATGCCAAACTTACCAGGAAGAATTCTAGGAGTCCACTCGGTTGGAGACCACATGGCAATTGAGCTCATAGGCAGAGACCGACCCGGTTTATTATCTGAAATCTTTGCAGTTCTTGCTGACCTTCATTTCAATGTGGTTGCCGCTGAAATCTGGACCCACAACAGACGAACAGCCTGCGTCGTCTATGTAAATGATGACACAAAAAGCGCGTTGCACGACCCCAAAAGACTGTCTGTAATGGAAGAGCAGCTAAAGAACATCCTAGGAGGAGAATCTAGCTATAGTGATGAGAAATTAGGTAGGACATGTTTCTCCATGGGGTTTACTCATGTAGACCGACGTCTACACCAGATGATGTTTGCTGACAGGGACTATGAAGGCGGAGGAAGAGGAGGAAAAGTTGATCAGTTGCCTTCAAGAGTTAGTGTTGAGCATTGTAGGGAGAAGGGCTATTCGGTTGTGACGGTGCAAACGAAGGATAGGCCAAAGCTGATGTTTGATATTGTTTGCACTCTTACTGATATGCAGTATGTGGTTTTTCATGCTACTATCTCCTCTGACGGACCTCGTGCTTCCCAAGTAAGAAGATCTTCTCATTTTGGACAACTGATGAATGATGAATCTCAGTTTAGAAACTTTTGAGGTGTGCTGAATTTGCGTTGTTGCAGGAGTATTACATTCGCGGTATGGATGGTTGCACTCTTGACACTGAAGGGGAGAAAGAAAGGGTCGTCAAATGTCTTGAAGCCGCCATTAACCGACGAGTAAGCGAGGTTAGTAGTACCCAAAAACATGATTTCTAATGCCTAGAAGCTTATGTAGTTAGGCTGAGTTTAGCATGAATCTTCTACTACTATCTAAATCCTGTTGTCACGAAGCGTTAATTTTCGAAACCCGAATGCAGGGCGTGAGTCTGGAGCTGTGTGCAAAGGATAGAGTAGGGCTTCTATCAGAAGTAACAAAGGTTTTAAGGGAGCATGGATTATCCGTGGCGCGAGCTGGGGTATCTACGGTGGGAGAGCAGGCCATGAACGTCTTCTATGTGACTGACTCATGTGGGAACCCAGTTGACTCGAAGACCGTCGAAGCACTGCGTACCGAGATCGGTCAAACTATGATGCTGAGTGTGAAGAAAGCCCCGGCGGTGAGGAGCAAGGAGCTGTCTGAGCCTGGTGGAAGTGGCTGGGATAAGACTAGTTTCTTCTTTGGTAGCCTTTTTGAAAAGCTCTTGGCTTGAAAAATGACAGAGGAAATATTGCTTCTTTGAAAGAGTAGAATTCAGAGTGAGTAAATTTGCTTGTTTATGTAAGATATTTTGGGCTTATTTTAGAAGGGTTTTGCTACTTAGTTCCTAGAGTTTGTAGAAAAACCTAGTAAATCTTGTTGAGTTTCGTTTATTTAATAAAAGTTTATTAAGTTTAGTTATTTGTGCTGAATAATCCATCTTGGTTGACATGGAAATAGTCAGGGAAACTTGTGTTAATAAGTCATTTCAGTGCGTTGTCATTAACTTGGTGGAAAACTTCTGTCAGATGAACATGCCTCTGACTTCTGAGCATTGAATACTCAGCATACTAATGAGTAAAAAGTCTAACTCTTTCAAATCAAGAATGAACCATATTGAGAAGATCCAAACTACCGAAAAAAGAAGAAAGAAACACAGAAGTATCCGATCTAATAATGCTGAAAACTCAGGACAGGGAGCCAACTCAAATATCGTAGAATACAAAGTTCCACTAAGGATCATTTCTTAACCAAAACTGTTACCTCTATATTTCAGGTCAAGTGTCAAAATGAGAGATCTTGATCACACATAAGTGGTCTCTCGTTTAGATGAACCACATTAGAATATGACAATGTCCTCTTCTTGGCAGATGTTCTGTCTTCCAATATGTATATATCTAGTGAACAGTTTTGTGCCTGCCAAGTCCGTCGTGCTCAACCTAACAAACATAAGTTCAAAGACACATGAAGTTAGTGCCAATGAGAACCAAACACTGCAGCGTTTTGAGCACAACAACTTGGAAGATAGCATCTGTTAAGATGTTGAGATAACATAGTTTAAGCCAGATTGAGAAAATTAAACACTTTAGATAGAGCCATTGCCCAATAACATGCCAATCCAAAAAAAATGCCCGAAAACACTATAGATGGAACCTAACATTTCTAATATTTTTTCCCTAGATAGGAACCAACTTGGAGAATTGGGAAAAGATTGAATTGGCGAGTGCTATGCATACCTCCACAAGAACCCGGGGTTTCTTCTTTGTTTTGGCGCTGGGCTCGTCTTTGTCAAGTCCTTTCCTTTTTGAGGCAGGTACGCTCTCCTCATCTTCGTCACCTGTTTCAAAAGCATGATTGGAGTAAGTCAACACTCTTATGTCAATGACAATCATCTGACAACACAAGTAAAGAGACAAGAATCTATAAAGTTACCACTATCTATTTGGGGCTCATCCATTTTAATACCAGCAAAGTCCTCCATATCCTCCTCATCTTCAAGTTCATAATCTCCTTCAACATACTCCACCTCAGCTTCCTGTTTTACATAACCATAAATGTAAGTAACAGCCAGAAATAAAAAGAAGTTCACTCAAGGATTAGTTTATACCTCTTCAACTTCCTCTTTGGGCACCTCTTCCATGTCAAGGACTTCGTTGTAAACACTAGCCGGATAATTATAGATCTCGGTCGGATATACACCCTTTTTGAGACGCTCTAGCAACTCCTTTTCAATATTCTGAAAAGATGGTTATAGAATGATTAGAGCTTAAGCACAGCAAGATGTGATGGGAATTGAAGAAAAATAAATTTCAAGCAAAGGACCAAGGTAAAGAGCTATGACAGACCTTGTCTAGAACTGCTGCCTTTTCTGCCTTCTTTTCTCTCCTGGACTCTCGTTTTACCTCTTTTCTAGGTAATGTCATCACCTTCTCCCTGTAAACAAGTGCAGCAGTTTACAAACATTAAACTAATATATAGAGAAAAAGGGCGATTCTATATTGTATAAGCAAGGTTTGGAATTTCTTATATAGGACTCATATGGGACAAGAATAAATTTCAATTTCATGTGAAGTCCCTCTAAATTGGAAAACTCTATGTTTCTATACTAAAAACAAAGGTGAATTTGGTTAAAAAGTGGTGTTCATGTACCATTTGAGCAGAATGCAGAGCAAAGGAGAGGGTAAATTTTAGAGGTTAGGAGTATCAGAAACAAAAGGCAACCTTTGTTACAAAGCACTAGAGCTGTGAAAGGCACATCGGGACAAAAATATAAGAACAGGTTTCTCAACATAACACTGAGGACACAGAAAAGGGACAATTAACTTATTCTGCAACATAAGGAAACCCTTAATCATACAGCCACATGCAACTATAACCAAACCAGCTACACAACTCCAATGGTTGGTGCATAAGTAATTTTCTAAATAGCCAAAAAATACGAAAAGATCAGACAATCACTCATATAACAGCAATGAACCTTGTCTTAAGAGCCAGCTTCTTCATCCGCAAACGCATGTAAGTCATTTTAGTCAGCCGTTGCTTCACTTTGTGGATCAAAAGTTTAGGCCAATACATCTGCAAATTCAGGGGGAAAATCACACAGCCTGAGCAACAATATCAACAAACAAGCCAGACCATAAAAATTCATCCAACTGTTCTTCACAATTTACAGTATACAAATTCTCACCAGATGCTTGTCAATGATTTCAATGGCCTTGGCATAGTTTCTGGGCAACTTAACCCTTTCCCACAACTTATTAGGCATGTGAGCCCTCTCTATAGTCTTCATATACAGAAAGAAAACCCCTAAATTCCAAACAACCCAAACACAACTCAGCCAAAGGAAGAAAAACCATGAAAAGAACAGAAATTTCATGACGAGACTAAGAACACAGACCATCGTGGTCACGAATGGTGGCGTATCGACTATTCGCAAGAGGGCACGAGCTCCTATTGCATATCCCCGTTACATTATACGGATTCCGACAGAAATTGCCCGTTTCGATTCTACTCGGAACCAATTGGAGAAGAGGAAAACACATTAATAAACCTTCGAGCTACATCAATGGAACCCTACTCACGGAAGATTTCTGAAAGGGGGGAAAGTGCGAGGAGAACTTACTTGGACATGAAACTACAATGGTTGTGCCTGATAACCTCCCAGATGACCTCATCGTGTTGCATGATTGTGAGATTGTGATATTGAATGAGTTTGAGAGGTTGAAATTGTTCGATTGAGAGTGAGAATGTTAGAACTTTCACTCGCCGGTGAGTGGTGGCTGGTAAACCTTGGGCTCGGCTTGGGGGCTAGGGTTTATAGTTTGAATGAACGATAAAGCTGTTTTGAGTGTTTTCTTTTAATGTTTTGGTAAAATTACACAAATAGTACCGAATGTTTTTCCCTTTTTCAATATCAGCCCCTAACTTTTGATCCATATCAATAATATCCATTTTTCACTATATTTTTTTTTTGGTTGAATCCATTTTTCACTATATTATAAAGCAAATAATGCTAGACAATACATAAGAATGGAGGCCATGATCACTCGAGTATAAATTTCATCATGACTCATATATACTTTTACATACGGGTAGGGTCTCATATTCCAATTATATCTTTGAATACACTTTTTTTTGGTAGAATTTAAATATATATACTTTACCTAATAATCAATCAACAAATTTAATAAAGTAAAGCTGATATATATTTTTTTTGGTCGAAAGTAAAGCTGACATATTATATCATATAGATAAGGGTGAATAATTGGATTATAGAAGGAGAACAACAACAACAACACATTACAAATTCGTGTAAAAAAAGTGTACATTATAGGCAGCGATCTACAACAATGAAAATGCAAAGCAACACTTGTGTTTGCCCAACATCAAAGATGCCATTTTGTATAGACATTACAAATATAAAGAGTTCAATCTTTCAAGTTAATTAAGTTCCTCTTGATGAATGTCCATCATCTGGCCTTATATACAATTTCATCATCATCCACATAGAAAGCTGGGTTGCAAAGACATCTAAACAATCTCCCAATTCCCTGTGATGATCCACACAGAAACTGTCAATTTCCAAATGAGAAAATCAAGGATGGAACCAAAAAAAAGTTGAGAGTTTTAAGGAGGTTTTGTAGCATGCCTGACTAAGGAGTGGTGTTCTGTAGTTGATTGTTCTGGGTGATTCCTCTTCACTGCTAACTGAGCTACTGTCGTCGTCGTCGTCCCCATCCTTAATGTCTGCTATAGTCTTCTTCCTTGATGAGTCCGCGCCTCGGCACAACTTTTCCTTCTGGTATGACATTGAAGATCACATCAAACCTCTAGCTAATTGTCTTGCACATTGTAGTATACAAACACGTCCTTTTGTACAAAATGAGCATACATTTTGTTTCTTGCGGATTCGAAATTCGAGAGGATGTTTCCGAAAGACTAATTAACGACAAGAACAAGGCAAGAAAACGACACTCGCCTGAAAGATCTTGCCGAGTAGTTTTAGAGCTAATGCGCGCGATCTAAGATCTTCTTTCCTTGCATTCTTCTCTTGTAGCACCTAGAAAGTACAAGTTTGTTCCCACTTTGACATAGTTCATTCAAAATAGAATAGAACCCACAAATCAAGAAGGGTCTTTTTAATAAAGAGACACTACTAACCATTTGGCAAACATGTAAGAGTGTCATTTCAATGTCAACTACATTCAACTTCCACAATGAGTTCATAAGGGTGTCCTTGTTCACCCTCGTCTGAGTTTCGCCGTCGATCCTTTGGGCATCTTCTTGAAGTTGGAGCAACTCAGAAACTCCTAATCAAGCATAAACTTCATTCAATCACCTTAATAGCACAAAATGACTCCAAATCTACACAAACTTGTAAACTTACCCTTGGATGCAGTGAGTTGAGACTTCCATAAGCCCTTGTTACGCACCCACTCTGCCACAAATGGCACACCCAAGTACATGGTCTTTTTCCCGAGCTCTTGCGCCGATTGCCTCGTGTATATGTAGCCTATGGTGTAGAGCATTTCCACTCCAAAGCCTGTGTTTTCAAATCATCACAAACTATGAGACTAACTGAGCTCTTAACAATCAATCTAGCACTACAAATTGATCAAGAACAGCCTTAATAACCTGCATCAGAAAGGCGTTTCGCTTCGGATTCAGCGCGGTGTAAGAATCCGTCTTTGTCACCATGAACATACTGATTAAGAAAGCCCTTCAAGAATCTGGCCAATCTTTCTTCCCTTTCTCTCTGAACACCCTACATTATTATAGCTTATACATAATGTAAAAATATTCTTGTATTTGTCTAAATAACAATTGTTAGAAGACAGAACTTGCCTGCAATCTTTCATGGAGTTTCCCTGAATTGTCAATCTCAGAGGCTAGCTCAGAAGCAGCCATTGAAGCCACAGCTAGATGGCCTACATAGTCTTCGAAAAGTTCGCTCCCAAATAGCAGGGCGAAAACTGCTGTTGGATCAAGCATAGAGTCCCTTGAAAGTGCCAACATTTATCATTAAAACCAGCTCCAAATGATCATCAATCTGGAATCTTGTTCAAACACCATAGATCATATGAAAGAGTGTTACCTAGATATACCGTGTTTCCCATTTCGATCATACACATCTCGCTGCAACGGATCGCTTAGAACCTGATAAGCTTCACCTAATGCCTGATGCAAAAGATGAAGACTATTAGGATCTATTCATTAAATCACACCAAATTTCATTACATCAAAACAAAAAACCTGAAATCTAGCTGCAGCTTGTGGGTCATTAGGATTTTTGTCTGGATGAACTTGCCTTGCCTGCAAGATCACATTTTTTTCATGCATATTCAAGAACTCAAACAGAAATGATGCAAAATTTGATGAAAGTGCTAAAAGCTATGATCAAACAAGATTGAATTGCACCTTAAGGTAGTAAGCCCTGCGGATTTCGGCCTCGGAAGCAGAGGGCTTAACACCAAGAACATCATAGTACTCAGTCTCCTTTTTCTCCATTTTTAGCCTTAATCTTCTCAAACCCAAGTCTGTTTTGCCTTGAAACAGATCAAGAGAATGCTTGCAGAAAGTGTAGAGAAATCAGAAGAGTGGAAAAAGTTGAAGGTTGTGGAAATGAAGGCCCATTGGCACGAGCTAAACTCAACTTTCCAGTACTCCATGGCAATAAAGAAAGGATTCAGAATTTGTTTTTTTTTTTTCCCGGGCAATAAAACAGTATTTTTAACTGTCAAAATGGTGGTGCTGATCATCAAAAAGATTGCCTTTACACAACTTTTGGTAGAATAGTGGTGGGCTTAACTTAGCCTGAATTTTGGTGCATTATGAACTGTTATCAGGCCTACCTCATGTGGGCCCACATTAATTTCAAGGTAATAGTAGTATTTTTTCACCCATTTAATTCAATCCATTCGCTAAGCTAACATTAACTATTTCATGAGATAATATTTTTAATTTGCCCAAATGGAGAGAAGAAATCCTAATGGAGGCTTATTTTCAGGAGCAAAATTACTGGATCCAAAAACCACATGCAAGAATAGGATCAAAACATCCTAGGTAGAAGGAACAGTAACAATTTAATAGTAATTAAAGATGTCATGATCCCAGGTTAATCCTATGATACCATTCTCACACTCCAAATGTCAATGCATAAATGAATTTGCCAACCTATTCGTATTGGATACAGGAAATGGCAAAGGCTTTTTTCAATGAGTACTGATTACAAGTCCTTAAGTCAATCTGTATTGTAGACTTCAACCCTTATTTGTCCAAATTTTGTAGCTTTTGTTACGTGTAATTGTGTGCATGTCTCTTTTTCCATGTGTATGTAGTGAGTGCACTAGTAAGTTGGGCCGGAATCTGTATTTGGGCCGCCCATAAAGATAACACTTTTTTTTTGTGCTTCTTGCTGACTATTAAGTCAAAATATTAAAACTAATTTTATGGCAATGATCAACGATAAACTGTTTAAGCAAGTTGGCAAGGCTCCTACAAAGATGGCATTGTTGTGAGTGTTCCAAACAGAGTAAACAAAGGTCACGATCGCCATCGTGTTCCTAGCGAATTTCACACCATTCTTCAGAGTGGTGCCATGAAGAGATGGCCAAGGCATTGGTGAAAAGAACACTCTATGTTCTCCCAAATGAGACCTTTCTTGCGATGATTTCTTTCGAGTTCTGGGTCTATGACGTATATGATTGACAATCGGATATGATCGAGCTGGAAAGTTGGGTCATATGTTCAGTTTTTCGTATAAGTCGGGTTCTTGGGACAAATTCGGTGAAATTGTTTCAACTTTAAGCCAGATCACCGATTTGAGGAAATTCGAACTGTTTGTTCTTGTATTCAGGTATGTTCGACAGTCACCAAATGGACACACACACACACACACACACAACTTTTGATGGAAAGGATACACACAGAGACATGTGAGTATTATCGCACTTGGCTCATATACAGGAATAACAGACTACATATGATGGTAGGACCTTGGAAGATTGTTAATAATAAACTCATGGGAGCATTCTGTGTCTGGGCCTCTAGTCTTGTTTCCTAAAGACGACAGCTTGCATCTTTTAGAGCTGTTATTCTCTAGGACTAAACTGTTTTAGTCCAAGGATCCAGAGTTTAGAAGAATGGTTTGTTTGATTATCAAGGAACTTTCTCCTTCTGCTGAAGAGGTAGTTTGACTATGCTAGGTATTAACATGTGACAAACCTCTGATATCAGACTGATTGCCAAGCTAGTACTAATAACACTGCCTATTAGCTGCTTTTGCAAAATGTATGTCACACATATAGTAGACTCTGACTAATTTGATTATCCTTAGCTAGTAGTACCAAGAATGCCCGGTTAGCTAAATTTGGTAGAGGTGCATGGTGCTTTCGCACAAAGACGTATGTTCGAATCCGACAAAGATGTATGGTCATTGGTTAGTTTTAGCTTAACCGTCCAAAACCTAGACTGATTGTTGAACCTTAAGTGGTAAAAAAAACCAAGCAATCTAGCATTGTGTAATCATTCTTTCCTTATATACCATCATTGACTGGTGTTAGTATGCAAAACTTTAAGAGGAGCTTACACAAATGCTCACCAATTAAGCAATGTAAGCATATAACATTCCGTCCAACTTAAAGAGCAGTGTAAATTAAAGCTCACTTTGATGCTCTAGGAAGAGGTTTCGTCTGCGTCGGAAGGGGCATTGTTCAAGGCAGTCATCTTCCCGAACGACTCCTTCGCCCCTCCAAACATGTCCTTCACCTTGTCAACAACCGTCTTAAGCTGATCAGGCGTTGGAAGCTGAAACACAACATCAATGCAGACAGACTTCCAAGTCAATGAAATGGACTCATTCGAAGAACTCAATACGAGGAGGCGCAACACGAATCATTACCTCGATCACGTCTGTTGGTGCTAAAGCAGCCCTAACATTTCCATTCTCCTACAAATTTCAACTAAGCCGTTCAACACCTCAACCAAATCAGAGCCAAACAAGACATAATAGGTAAAGAAAGAGTCATACAACAAGCTTGTAACCATATCTGAACTTAGTAGCATTCCTCAGTATACGAAACTGCTTAGTGGCCAACTTTTGAATCTCCTTTTCATCCTGTTTCAACCAACAACAACAACCAACATAAACACAGATTTGTGACAAGCAAACAATACATCACAAAAGGGTGTGTGCACTAGTACATACTTTGTAAATTACGGCTGCAAGATTCCTAGCAAGTGTGTCCTTGTAAATGTACTTCCCTAAGAAATTATCTTTTGCAGCCACCATGATTTTGGCCGTTGTCCCTCCTGTCACTAGATTAAGTGGATACCATAGATAAACCTGTGGAATTCAAGACATTGGAAATAAGTGAATGCAACAAACAGAGATCAAGACAGAGAGGGTTAGGGTTAGGGTTTAATGTTACATTGGCCATGCGAATGAAGATGACAAATTTAGGGTTTCCATCGTCTTCAATCTTGGGGAGAGGGGGAGGAGTAGGCCTCTGGAACTGACGAGCAACCATGCCCTTTTTGCCCTTGGCCTCAACAACAAACCTGCGCCTCTTATGGGCTCCTGAGCCTGGTGACAGAAAGAGGTTGTTTGTTGCTAAAGAGGGCGTTTTGGGGATTTGGATTTGGTGATCGGTTGCTCTTGAGGTTGTGGCTTTCATGGGTAGTGGAATTATGGGGTTTAGAGACATACCCACTTCCATTTTAGCTCTCTTGTTGTAATTGATTGAGTCTGTGAAATCAAATCTCTTCTTCTCCCTCCTCTCTTGATGAAGTTGTGGTGTGTTTCTTTGTGTACTAATGGTGGGAAGATTGACAAATTGCAGGTTTATCCATATATCCACACACTCATTTGAAAAGGAGTTTCGACCATACACGTGGCAAGATTTCTGCTTTGTTGAGAAAGTTCTCACGAGTCTGATTTCATAACAAACTAGCTTCTGTACCCATGCCTTAGAGTATGTACAATGGTGAGGTGGTGTAATCCTCTCTCAATTTTCTCTCTCCTTTTTTCCATTTGATATATCATCCATCTCTTCTCTCATCCACCTCATTTTCTACTATTTCATTCCTCTTCCGCATCATCTTTCTTTATTTTTCCCTATAATGGAGAGATCCTCTTATATTTTCTCTCTTATTTTATATGTATATACTCACTCCATATATTCTATATAATCAAGAGTATGATAAAATTAATTACTCAACTTAATTAATAATTAAACTATATTTAATAAACTAACTTAGTGTAGTTAATAAAATTGTAAATAACTTGTGATAATATAGATTGGATTGCAAATGAAAAAAAAAATTGATTAAACATAAAAAACGCTACAAATGACGAAAGATGAAAAGTAAAAACATTAAGCATACATTATAACAATTAATACTATTGCCATAAAAATTCAATTAGAATCCGAATCCGATGTCATGTCTTGAAACTTCTCCCATATGTGATCGACCAAGTCGTTCTTTAGAGCTTAACTAGTTATAAATAAAAAATTAACTTATTTTTTAAATAAAAATTGTTACATTTTATTATTATTTGGGGTATAACTTAACTAGTTATAAGTTTGAATGAAATAACTTAAGATAGTTGTAGTAGTAGATAACTTAACTATTATTAATCATTATACTAACTTAGTTACTCAAATTATTTTTATTTAACTAATTAAGTATCCACAAAAGAATTATGATAATATAAAAAGAATTACTATTAAGACATAAAATTTGATTTATATAAACATATCTTCAATCAATATTCTAAAGTATATTAAAAAGATGTAAAATAAAAATAACATTTATTATAGACATTATGAATTTATGATTCATGGAATAAGAAGAGGGAAAAAACTAATTT
Source organism: Polygonum aviculare (assembly GCA_934048045.1). Classification (NCBI taxonomy): domain Eukaryota; kingdom Viridiplantae; phylum Streptophyta; class Magnoliopsida; order Caryophyllales; family Polygonaceae; genus Polygonum; species Polygonum aviculare. The sequence continues at coordinate 29,279,806 of OW204031.1, read as the reverse complement.
ATATAATAATAAGGTAAATTTGGACTCATTTTATAGACAAAAATAAATTATAAACACTAACTAATTTTGTAATTTTAAGATAATCTCATATTGATTCAATTTTTAGTTAGAAAATTGATAAGTGTAAATTGAAGTGAAATAAATAAAATAGATGAGTGTTTACATGGACACATGTCAACATATCACTTGCACTTGTTTCCTCTTTGGCACAAGAGCCCATGTAGGAAATCCTCTACAGAAGGAGGATTGTGAACAATCCTCTTTGAAAGAGGATCCTCTTTACAAATTCTACAACAAAGAGGATGTCCTCTTTAAGGAAAAAGTGTACTAAGAGAAGGGTGATTCCTCACCATTGTACATGCTCTAGGCATGGGCTCACGATTGAATTTTATTTAATTTAATTTATATAATAAATAATAATAAAGCTGCATACATATTAGTTTTCATGAATTTTAAATTTAAATCTAATCCGAGTGCCGAAATCAACACCATATTGAACAAATTCTAAAAGCGGTTATTTTAATTTTCCATTCTCATTATTTTGGTATAGTTATTATATTTGTTGTTAATTAATTTTAATTATCAAGTCTTCATTAACTTTAACTAATACAATAAAACATCCTTAAAGGTGACCAAGCTGTTTGATCGCCTTTGTGAGAGCAAAAAAGGGTTTAAGATCTATGAGAAGTAGCGAGTGATGATTGCTCTAATTATCGCCCCGATCCACTGACATAGACAATCTTGGTAGGCAAAAAGAGGTAGTTCATCTTCTGGCTCAACGTCGTCTTGTAGATATCCTAATTGCAATAGGCTCCTTCCCTTTTGCTTGTATTATCTATCACTTTGGAATTGTGTTGAGAATGAATGCAACATTTTCAACTTTCAATTGTGGATTCAGTTCACTTGATTTTCGGTGTGAGAAACAAACCCATTTTGTATATTAGAATTGGGATCTTCTCTGTATGAAGATGCAATAAACAATCTAATGACTGTCTCAAGATTGCATTCAATTCTAGTAAAAAGCTAGACTTTCTCAATTGAAAATTTGAGAACTTAATAAACATTTGGTACATCTTTCCCTTCATAAGTTCTTGTTCAAAAGACAGACGTTAAACTCAACCATGACATTTACATTCTCCTCATACGTTCTTGTTCTTCTTCATCTTAGAAGGAGGCCATCTTCCCTTCTTACGCAAATGCCTCTTGCACACAAGCCGCTTCCTATGGAGCCTGATCTTCTTAGCCAGCTTCATCCTCAACCTCTGCTCCTGATTCATCTGCAACTTTGACTTCAGTGGAAGGTTTTCAACTGAAACACTTTCCTTTTCTTTGGATTGATTTCCTTCATCTTCAAGGGCTGGAACTCCATCCAAACTTGAGCCTCTTACAACAACAGGAGCTCTTTGGGGAACGAAAGTATGGATTTGGACTCCATACGAAGCTTTAGAATGCAGTGAAATACAGTTCAGTTGCAACCTATTTGCTGAAACGTGGAAATTTTCATACTTGTATCAGCCATGGGCAGAAATACAGAATGCATAGCTATTGCCAATTTTAGAACTCACATATATGATATTACATACATAATCAAACAAATACTGAACAACAAAGTAGACATTCAAGAAACCATAGGTCCAATTTAAATGATACAGTCTATACTAGCTCCATTCAGAAGGATATGAAATTTATTGCAAGGCAAAATTGAAGGTACAAAATGTAGGACAAAACAGACAATTGCCAATTGCCAATGTCTGAAACCAAAGTTTAAGATCCATCACTTCACAAATTCAGGGCTGTCCAACTCCAAGTTCCATACCACATCTCATCCACAAAATTCCAGAACACAATAAAGCAACAAAATTGAACATAAAAAAAATCAAGCTTGGAGCCTTGAGGCCAAGTGAATAAACCATCAAAGCTATCACAAGGCTTCATAACACTGAATTGTGCCCAATTGATCGAATTGGATGCATGCTTTCGCAACATTTTCAAAATTACAGGAAACAAAGCCAATTGAACGCCTTGACAAATAAAAAAAGCTAGTACATAGCAAAAAAAAGATAGATTGCAGAAATTACACAAGAAAGAGAACTTATAGAGACTCCGAAAGAAGTAGAGCAAAGATACAGGAGACACAAGGGAAGCCATTTCTGCGCTTCAACAATGGAGCTAGTTTTGTCTATACATCGAACAAAATGTACTTCTTGATCTAGATCTTGAGTGGAACCTACTTCGTCCCAGCAACATACCTGAAGCCATGAAATTGTTAGCATGACTATGATAGCTTCAAGCCATGAAATTGTTAGACAGAACCATGCAACAAAACATTAAATTTATAAACAAAGAAAAAACACTGGAAAAATTACCAGCAAATGATTGGCAGAAGCTGCAGAAGGAAACAACCCATACACATTTGTGCTTCCACAAAGCTTTCATCCCTACAATAAATTACCAGTCATAAGGGCATACTCCTTAACATCTCTTAACTGCCAGAAAGTATTGTGACGACAACTCATTAACTAAATGAGGCAACCCTTACACGTGGGCTTCCTCAAAACTTTCTTTCCTACAAATTGTCTGTACATGCTCTTTAAAACTCTAGTAAGCTATCACCTATGCAGTCCCCTTAGTCCAACCCAAAGTTCTTTTACAACAGGGTGAGTTATACCCTTGACTTATTAACAACATGGGAAATTGGGAATACTAAGGTGCAGTTATATTCAATAAATTGCATCTGCCAGAAATCACCCTGCCTCACCCCACCAAGATAAATACTCCGTACAAATTAATAAAATGCAGGTGCTAGATAGAGCCTTCTTCAAGATCAGGTTCACATAGCACTAAAATTCTTGATTTTGTTAATCGCCATAATATTAGATATAGTTATGGTCGTGGCCAAAAGATAATACATCCTAAATAATTTGATTGAGATAAATTAGACATGACAAAGGTTCATGGATCCATGTCTATCATTAGCTGTTGTGCAACTATCATCTTTTATCTAAAAGAAAATAAGACAATGATCTATATCATCTTGAAATAATAAGATTGAAGGATCATACAGTGAAAAAAAAGAAGCAATATTCCCTCACAGAATATAGGAGAAAGCAATAGAACACTATAACCCACCAAAATCAATAGCTCCAACACGAATGCACGTCTTTGTAATTTGTTGGCAGAAATTGCAGTTGAAGTTATCATGAATTCGAAGATTTGAAAGCCTCTGCATCCAAAAGAACATAAGTTACTCAACCATTTAAGTAACAAATGCCAAAATACAGAACTATCAATACTCACAAATACTCGAAAATTTTGCATTGATGTCTATACATCACATTGCAAAACATAGTTGCGAACTCAAATTGAAAGAAACCACATGCATCTTGCAAATCAACTGAAGTTTAACAAACAAAACGAACAAAGAACACAAGTGATAAAATATATCAAGTTTCATCCTTAGTGCTACAATTTTACAATCAAGTCGAAGAGGGTAGGCTTGAGAAATTGTGTTATACCAGTGGCAAATCAAAAACGACGACGAAATTGAATAGGGGACATCTTGGTGGCTGGAGCCACGGTGAACACCGAGTAACGAAGAAGCTATAGTCGCTGCACTCGGCGACGGCGAAGACCCTAACATCCACGCTGCAGTCGACGACGACGATGACCCCCAACCCTAAACGATTAAGAGGATTGGAAGCCTGAGTTTATCTATTTGAATGAGCATCAAAGAATCTGCGGAGGAAAGGGAAAGAAGAGCCGATATTTATGTAGAATCCGTATTGAGCAGTTATCAAGCTCTAATGCTCGTGGGAGCAGTTTGGCTGTTGAAGACTTGGAACACGTTCTCAAGAGTCAAGAACGTGGGTGGAGTTGTTGTTTTGTTTAACGGAGAGGTATTAGGGTGAAAAGGTTAAAAACGTTTGGGCAGAATTTTTTTTTTTTTTTTTTTTTTTTGAGAAGGTAAAGATTAGGGGACCGCCCCTTACGGGGGGCGCCCTAGAGCATCCTTTCGGATGAGAACAAGAAGTTCTGGAAGTGTTGCAATGGTAGTGCTTGGGAGACTATGGCCCATTTTTGCAATCAAGTCGGCCACAGTGTTACAGCACCTACTCACATGAGAGATCTTAACAGTTTCGAAGTTAAGCAACGAGACCATTATGTCAGATCTAAGCATTTCTATTTCCCAAGGGCATCGCCCTATATTTTTTACAGCTTGGATTACTGTTAGGTTGTCACCTTCTATCTCGATTTTCTTTATTTTAAGTTGTATGGCTCTCCTAATTCCGTCTCGTAACGCAAGTGTTTCAGTTTTTAATGCCGAGATCTTTTGGTACTTGGTTGTTGCTATATCAATAACCTCTCCTTGAGTTCCCCTTATTATAGAACCAGATGTCGCCGTTCCATCAGTCAGCCTTGATCCATCTACATTCAGCTTGCAGAATCCATTTCTTGGTCTTTGCCAAATCTTGTTTTTCCTTTGTCGTTTGTGTGGTTGAACATTCTTGTATCTTTGGGAATCTTCCTCCTCATTCCATTGTTTTGCTTGTCCCCAAATATGAATTTGTGTTTTTATATATTTTGCTAAGTCAGGAATTATATCATTTGATTCTTGTTGAAACACAAATTTGTTTCGTTGGTGCCATATTGCCCACCAGATCGTGGCCAATTCTGTAAACTCCTCAATTGTCAATCTTTGTCTTAGCTCTTGGATGATTATTTTCGGGTTTTGTAAGTTTGTGTTTATCTGTTGAAGTGTTTGCATCGTCTTTGTGTTAATTTGTTTTATAATTTCTTTTGTGTGATTGCAATCTATGAATAAGTGCCTTGTGTCTTCATATGTACACGTACATAGAAGACAACCCCCTGGAGTCGAAATTTGCTTATCTTTTAGTCGATCTTTTGTTGGTAATCCATTGTTGATCATTTTCCATAAAAAATTCTTTACCTTTGGGATAGTATCAAGTTTCCAAATCCATCTGTTATCATTTCTTTGGTGCGAGTCTATTTTTGTAATATGACCTATTGCAGAGGATGTTGAGAACCAGCCATTCTTACTTGGAGCCCAATATAATCTATCATGAATTTCATTATCTGGGATGGGGGTTGCTATGATCGACTCCACTATATTTGTTGGAAGGATTCTCCTCAGTTCGTCTTCTTTCCATGTTTTGTTACTCGATATATAGTGTTGGACTTTCTGTCCTTTATCAGTTGTCGTTAGGTCATCGACATGTTTTTCTAACGGTTCATCAAATACCCAACGGTCGGTCCAGAAATGAATGGTCTGACCGTTGCCTACCTGCCAGATTAAACCTTCCTCAAATTTATTTCGTAGATTCATTAATTTGCGCCATTGCCAAGATGTGCTAGACTTAACTCTATATTCAAATAAATTATCTCCCTTCAAATATTTCTCTTTTACGATTTGGACCCAGATATTGTTTGGTTCGAACAGTATTTTCCATAGCAGTTTCATTTGAAGCGCTTTATTCATATGTTCAGCTTTACGAAGATCAAGACCTCCCTGAGATTTGGGTCTGCAAATTTTGTCCCATCCAATAAGTGGTTTATAGTGTTGATCCTTGTTCCAGAAAAAACATCTATTAATTCTGTCTAGTTCTTCATGGACTTCAGTTGGTAGCATGAAATTCTGCATCACGTAATTGGGTTTTGTTGCAAGATTTGCTCTAATGAGAACTGTTCGTCCTTCTTGTGAGAGTGAGTGTGCTTTCCATTTACTTAGATTGGTTTTTGTTTTACAAATCGTTTCTTCAAAAGTTTGTTTGCTCACTTTGCCATTGATGATAGGGCAACCTAAATATTTTTCTAGGTTAGTCATTGTCGAGATGTTGAGGGTTTGTTGAATTGTTCGCTTTTGCTGGTTGGATACCAACTTAGAAGTTTGGAATGCAGATTTGTGGTAGTTAACTTTTTGCCCTGATATTGCACAATATTCATCAATTATTTTCTTAACTGTTGCGCAAGAATTTTGGGTAGCTTTAGCATAGATTATGATGTCATCTGCAAATGAGAGGAACGGGATCCTTGTTCCGTTTCGTGAAAGGGCAAATCCTATTGTTTTGTTCGTGTCTATGCTAGTTTGTTGCAGTTTCCTAGCCAAGATTTCAGCTCCAATTATGAACAAATACGGGGATAGAGGGTCTCCTTGGCGCAATCCTCGTTCAGGTATAAAGGGGTCAGTTGGGTTGTTGTTCACTAGGATTGAGAACGATACTGTTTTGACACATTCTTTTATCCAGTTAATAAATTTTACATCGAACCCGAATTTCTCCATTACAGCAAATAGGAAATCCCAGTCAAGCCTGTCATAAGCTTTTTCCATGTCTAATTTTATCGCCATCCATCCATCCTTATCTTTCTTTCCTTTAAATGAATGGAAAATTTCATGAGCAATAAGAACATTGTCTTGTATAGCTCTATTGGCAACAAAGGCTCCTTGGAGAGGGTGAATAATCTTGTTCATAACTTTCTTCAGTCTTTCTGTGATAATTTTTGCAATTATTTTATAAACGGTTGAGCACAGGCTAATTGGTCGATAGTGGTTTGTTGAGACTGGGTTATCTCGTTTTGGTTGCAGCGAAATAAAAGTGTGATTCACTTGTTTCAACATTCTTCCTGCATGGAAGAAACCTTTAACAGCTTTGATTACTGATGGTCCTACGATGTCCCAATATTTTTTATAGAAATCAGCTGAAGGATGAGCCGTAGAGCACGTGCAATGGGGAGGATGTTCAATCCTTTATTGAATTTCTCTCAGCTTCGACACATCATTTTTTCTTTCATTTAACTCATTTTTCACTTTTTCTTTCCTCCTTCCTTTCCTCTTACTCTATTTACCCCCACAACAAAGAGGATCCTCATTTCATTTTCACCTTTTCTTAATTAATCAATTCTACTAACTTAGTTCCTTAAATTATATTTATTTAACTAATTTGTATCTACAAAAGAATTATGATAATATAAAAAAAGAATTACTATTGAGACATAAAACTTGATTTATATAAACATATCTTCAAGCAATATTGTAAAGTATTAAAAGGTATAAAATAAAAATAACATTTATTATAGACATTATGATCCATGGAATAATAAGACAAAAAATGAATTGTGTAAAAATAAGGTAAATTTGAACTCTTTTTATAGACAAAAAAAATTCTAAGCACTAACTAATTTTGTAGTTTTAAGATAATCTCATATTGATTTAATTTTTAGTTAGAAAAATATTAAGTGTAAATTGAAGTGGAATAAATAAAATGGGTGAATACTTAGATGAACACATGTCAACATATAATTTGAATTTGTTTCCTCTTTGGCACAAGAGCCAATATGAGTAATCCTTGGTAGAAGGGGGATTACTTTAATAGTTTAATTCCTCCTTCAAAAGAGGACCCTCTTATAATTTCTACATCAAAGAGGACATCCTCATAGAGGAAAGAGAGTGTTAAGAAGATGTGCATTCTTCACTGTTGAAGGGTTTTCTTGAACAAATAAATTTGTATTCAAGACCCCGCTGTGTATAGCGAAGTCAGGATCGTCCACGGGAGTGAGAGTAGTGCTAAGTTTAGTCGATAACTACGAAAAGCAAAAGAAACACAAACGAATCGACTCAGGCTCGACCCAAAGAGGGTCGATCTCGACCCTAGGGGGGGTCGATCCTGAGAGTAAAAAGAGGCACGAACACATACAAATCACAAGCAAGAGCTCGAACACGACCTAGGGAGTCGGGATAAAGGCAAAATCACGAATTTCAATCAATAAAAAGGGCAAATCCTAGGGCAAAGGCTACCACAACAACAACCATACATGCTCTTGACAAGAATTCACAACTATCATGCAATCTAGATCATAGAAAAGTTAACTTTCGCAAACAATTCAAGCCATTTCAATCAACCTTCGCAAATCAAACAACTTTCTACCTATCCTTCAACCTAGGAATATCAACTTTCGCAAATAATCCTATTAGAACTAATCAAGTAATCAACTTTTCACTTTCGCTAAGGTTAATAACAAGACATGCCTCAACTTTCGCAAAGGATTAAGCACAAGATAGGTTAGATATGATCATCAAGCATTCAAGTCATGAATTCAAGTTTTAAACATGCATGATTGTGTTGGGCTTTTGCCCAACCCTAGAACTTAAGAAGACTACTCACACATAGCAAAGAAAAAGAAGGAAGAAGAAGAAGAAGACATGATCAAACCAAACTCAAAATCAAATAAAAACCAAAGATCAATCTTACAAACCTCAAACTTGTCCTCCAAGTCTTCTCCCAAATTCTCCAAGTCTTGATGATTAATTGAATTCCTTAAAACTAAAGGTTCAACCTCCTTTTATAGAGGAAAAGGAGTCCTAATCTAACTAGGAAACACAAACAAAACACCTTCCTAAAATACAAACTAGGAAACTTGCACAAGTAATCCGGATAGAAGAGAAGTCGGTCACGCGCGATCGACCCTCCATAGGGTCGATATCGACCCCTATAGGGTCGATCCTGAGCACTTTTGTTCCTTGCGCTCCAAGTTCGGTCAAATGGCTCGAGATCGACCTCCTTGGGCTCGATCTTGGGGTCGATTTCTTCACTTCTTCTCTTGATTTTGCTTCTCTTTAGCTCCTCTCCTTGGCTCTTCCACTTGAATCTTCCTCCTAGCTCGCCCATCCTCTCCAAGCTTTGCTCCAAACTCGCCTTCAAGCTCCAAAACACCTACAAAACGACACAAAAGCGCGTAGTTTCCGAATCTCAAGGAAATACGAAAACTCATGCAAAAAGACTCAAAAACACAAGACTCAACTACAAAACACCACTAAATCTAACCTATCTAGACCCTAAAAATCTACCTAAAAACGCGGACATCAAAACACCCCATACTTAGACTTGCTTGTCCTCAAGCAATAATCATGCAAATCCAGACCAATAACAAAATCTTCAAGCATAGCCCTTGTCAAAACATTTTAAACACAAGTGAAAAAGAAGACAAGTAACTTTAACGTCATCACATATGCATGAGTCTCAAGCTAGGCAATCACAATCCAACCTCACAAGAGATATAAATGTGTTTCTCTCTACTCTCATGTGTTTAGGCTTTCAAATCAACTCTCATCTCAATCTTTATGCAACATCTACTTCATCATTGAGACTTATATCACCAATCTCTCTACCTAGAGAAGTCAAGACACATCAATATTCATAAGAACTTAGGCTCAATGAAATCTTCATAGAAGACTCCATTCGGCCGGGTTGTAATGGGGTTTGGTAATAACATAAGGTAGGGAGTTATTTGGCCATGTGGTGCTAAATCCGGGAATCAAACTCCTAAATACAACACTACAAACCAAACCAACTCACTTCTTCTCTTTCCAACTCATAACCGAACACTTCAATGAAACTCAAACCCATCAATTTCTAACCCAAACTCTCAAAATACAGCTTAGAAATACTAGGAATTCTTGGCTTTGCACTTATAACATTTTTTTTTCTTTCTTTTCTTCCCCTTTTTTTCCTCCTGCTCGAGCCTAGATGGGGTCGAGGTCGACCCCTGGGGGGTCGAACCTGAGACTCACTTTTCTTCACAATAGGGTCGAGATCGACCCATTAGGGGGTCGATCCTGAGGGTTTTAGCTCGAGCTTCCTTACTTCTTTTCTTCAATTTTTCAACAATGTGCAATCCAAGCCAAGAATCCTTTTACATTACACTTCAACAAGTTGTTTTCTACCCCTTTTTATAATGTCCCCTCTTTCAAACCCAACACAAATGCCACTCAACAAAACTTATTCCCAACTCATCTAAGTTCAATTCCCGGAATAGGGTCAAGCTAATATAGGCTAGGGATAATTTTTGTGGAGCTTCAAACAAAAGGCCAAGGCTAGAACGGGGTTTCAAGCAAAGACAATTCGAGGTAGGAATGGAATAATATGGGCTAAAAATTCAAGTTCTTAATCACAATCAACATGCATGAACAATCTCATAGCGGCTTCAAGAAATAGATAACCATATCAACAACAAGAGACATATGCATAAAGAGAGCAAAATCACACAAACAAAGAAGAGGGAATCAATGATGTTCTCCCTATAAGGCCAAAATTCTCACTAGGTAAAAATTTGATGGATTGCAACTACTTTCACTCAAGACACATATGCTCGATTTCATCACAAGTCACATTCACAATCAAAAGCAATTTCTCATAAACTCGGACTACACTATCCAATTATGCCAAAGGAATTACATGACAAGCATGAAAATTAATTTTCATCATAGGACATCTAAGATGGAATGCTCTTCTATCCTAAAACAAAACAAGCAAATATTTTTGGTTTTTTCGACATTTTGCAATTTTTTTGGATTTTTGACATTTTCTCATTTTTTTTGGATTTTTCAAGACTTTTCTTAACAAGCAAACTACCAAACAAACAAAGCAAACAAAGACTCAATTATGTACAACATGCGAGACTTCTTCTTCCCCACCCCATACTTAAATCATGCAATGTCCCCATGCATGAAAACAAATGACCAAGGTAAAGAGTAAAAGAAGAAGAAAACTCACAATGACTCTTTGAAGCTTGATTGGAGATGGAGCTCCTCATGGAGGAGGAGGTGCGTCTCGTCCCGTCTTTTTGAGCTCAAGTTTGCAACTTAAAGTCCTGCAAAAACATCACAAAAAATCCTATCCCAAGCAAAATATTCCCTAGTCTAATCTAAGGAAGGTTAGAAGAAACAAAAATCTAGTCTAGAAATTGAAAAATCAAAAATGAAGAAAATAAAAAGGAAAATCTAATCTAGAAACCGGGTTGCCTCCCGTAAGCGCTTTTTTAACGTCATGAGCTTGACGAGAGAGGCCTCAACTAGTTGGAGGATGTGAGTGCCAAGGTGGCTCGGATGTCCTCATCGCCACCCCATACTTAGAATGAGAAGAGAGGGTGGAAGAAGGTGTAGAGAGAGGTGTACCACAAAGCATGCAAGTAGAGTGAGAATATTGACCTGTATCGACCGGATGACGGGTCGGTGTCGAGTTGCTTTGTCCGGAGTCAAGCTTCTCCCGTCCATGAGGGTTGGTCGAACTCGACCCCAGCTGGGTCGTGACTGATCGTGTATGGGCAACATCGAGCCTTAACACCTCGCCTTTCCAAAGGTCCTCTTCCGGATGAAACTTGTTAATGGGGACCACGTCTTTGGACTCCATGATGCCCGCAATAGGTAACCGAAACTCTACCACTTCATCACCAATTCCGAAGGTAAGGAGACCCTTCTTCACATCAACCTTAGCCCCGGCGGTTGCTAGGAATGGTCGCCCAAGGATAATTGGTACGTCGGGATCTTCCGGCATATCCATGACAATAAAATCATTGGGCACAACAAACTTGCCGACTTGGATAGGAAAGTCGTCGACAACACCGGTAGGCTTCACACAAGAACCATCCGCCATGTATAACCTCATGTTCACCGGTACTAAGGGTCCCATGTTGGTCTTGGACCAAATTGAGAGTGGGAGCAAGCTAGCACTAGCACCAAGATCACACAATGCCTTGAAGCGATAAGCTCCAATACCGATTGTAATAGCAAACTTCCCGGGATCACCTAGCTTCTCGGGAAGGTCCAACGACCTCACCTCATCCGTGAGTTCCGACATTGACCGCTTCCTAGATAGAATCTCCTTCAAGAACTTGGTGTAAGCAGGCATTTCATTCAAAGCCTCGGCGAAAGGAATAGAAAGATTCAAGCCTTGAAGCAACTTAACAAAGCGCTTAAACTTTCCTTCCGTCGCGTCCTTGGGTTTCTTCGAAGGGTAAGGAAGTACCTTGGAAGAGGAAGGTGTAGGATCCGGAATAATTGGTGGAGAGGGTTTGAAAGACGTCCCGGGTGCAGGGTGGGCGAGCTCGACCACCTCGGGGTCGATCGCCTCTTCATCCCCATCTTGGGCGGTCTCAGGCTCGACCATGGAGGGGGTCGATATCGACCCAGGTGGGGTCGATCCTGAGGCTGCTTCTTTCGCCGGTTGCTTCGGTGGATCGGGTAATGCTTTGCCACTTCGAAGGTTCATGGCTCGGATTTCACCATTGCTTGCTCGGCCTCTAGGATTCTCCTCGGGTCGGCCCGGAAGTTGTCCTTGAGGTCGTGGGATTTGAGCCGCTAGATGACCGAGTTGGGAATCAACATTCTTCCTCCATGCGTCAAAGTTTCCCAATTGGTCTTGAACGCCATCAAGTTTGTTGTTGAGTCCGCTAAACTTGCTCTCGAATCTTTCAAAGTAACCGTGAGCCCAAGCCGGTGGTTCTTCTTGATAACCGGGAGGTCTATAGGGAGGGGCCCTTTACTCTTGTGGAGGAGGTGGATAACCTTGGCCTTGGCCATTGTTATTCCATTGAGCATAGTTGTTGTTGTTCCTCCCCGCATAAGCATTGTTTTGGCCTCGGTAGGGTCCTCGCATATAGTTGGCCTCCGCATATGCCTCGGCAGCCCGAACTTGCTCCACATTTGTACAAGAAGCGGTGGTATGAGATTGAGAACCACATTCTTGACAAGTTGGGGCAACGGACTTGTAGTAACTCACTTGCTTCTCGAGCCGGTTGATCTTATCTTGCATGAATTGAAACTTCACATCTTGATCAATTGGCTCGCTATTCGGATCATAAAGCTTCTTTGTTTGAATCCGGATGGGTTGTTGGGTCCCATACATGGCATCATAGTTGGTGAGTTTGTCCAATAGAGCCCATGCCTCATCGGGATCCATCTCAATGAATCCGCAATCGGTGTGAAGATTGATGCGGTCCTTTGTAGCGGCGTTGATCCCTTGGAAGAATATCTCTTGAAGAACATAAGGAGGTTGTCCATGAGTAGGACATTGCCTAAGAAGCTCCTTGAATCTCTCCCAAGTCTCAACAAAAGTCTCGTTAGGAAGTTGATGATAAGAAGTGATGCGCTTCCTTAGCTCGGTAGTCTTGGCCGGTGGAAAGAACTTCGTCATGAACAAGTCGTGCAAAGCCTTCCATGTAGTGATGGACCTAGCGGGTAAACTTTCGAGCCAATGAAGTGCCTTCCCGGTTAGAGACCACTTGAACGCCTTGAGGAGCACATATTCGAGTGACACGCCATCGGCGGCGATGGTGTCACAAAGATCGGTGAAGTTTTTGATGTGCTCCATAGGGCATTCGGATGTCTTGCCTTCATATTGAGACCTCTTGATGAGAGTGATGAAGTGGGACTTGATCTCAAAGGCGCGCTCAATCGCCGGGAGCACAATAGCGGACTCGGGAACTCTAAGCTCCAGATGCATGTATTGCTTAGCGTTCCTTGGAATAGCATCTAGTTGTTGTTGGAGACGGGCAGCAGCCTCTCTCTCTCGGGCAGCAACCTCTCTTTCTCGATGCAAAGCACCATCTTGAGCAGCACGCTCCATTTGCATACGCTCCATCTGAGCACGGAGTTGTTCCATCTGTTGAGCAAGAGCCTCAGCGTCGGTCATTGCTCGTCGTTCTCGTAGCCTGCGATGAAGGGTTCTCTCTATTTCAGGATCAAAGGGAAAATGGTCGATTTTCCTTCGTGAACTAGAGGGCATACACCTGCAATCACAAACACAAGAAAACGAATTAGTAACACACAAGGGGTATGGGCTATTCCCAAACCCAAATATCAACTAAACTCGGCACTATTGCACACTCCCCGGCAATGGCGCCAATTTGTTGAAGGGTTTTCTTGAACAAATAAATTTGTATTCAAGACCCCGCTGTGTATAGCGAAGTCAGGATCGTCCACGGGAGTGAGAGTAGTGCTAAGTTTAGTCGATAACTACGAAAAGCAAAAGAAACACAAACGAATCGACTCAGGCTCGACCCAAAGAGGGTCGATCTCGACCCTAGGGGGGTCGATCCTGAGAGTAAAAAGAGGCACGAACACACACAAATCACAAGCAAGAGCTCGAACACGACCTAGGGAGTCGGGATAAAGGCAAAATCACGAATTTCAATCAATAAAAAGGGCAAATCCTAGGGCAAAGGCTACCACAACAACAACCATACATGCTCTTGACAAGAATTCACAACTATCATGCAATCTAGATCATAGAAAAGTTAACTTTCGCAAACAATTCAAGCCATTTCAATCAACCTTCGCAAATCAAACAACTTTCTACCTATCCTTCAACCTAGGAATATCAACTTTCGCAAATAATCCTATTAGAACTAATCAAGTAATCAACTTTTCACTTTCGCTAAGGTTAATAACAAGACATGCCTCAACTTTCGCAAAGGATTAAGCACAAGATAGGTTAGATATGATCATCAAGCATTCAAGTCATGAATTCAAGTTTTAAACATGCATGATTGTGTTGGGCTTTTGCCCAACCCTAGAACTTAAGAAGACTACTCACACATAGCAAAGAAAAAGAAGGAAGAAGAAGAAGAAGACATGATCAAACCAAACTCAAAATCAAATAAAAACCAAAGATCAATCTTACAAACCTCAAACTTGTCCTCCAAGTCTTCTCCCAAATTCTCCAAGTCTTGATGATTAATTGAATTCCTTAAAACTAAAGGTTCAACCTCCTTTTATAGAGGAAAAGGAGTCCTAATCTAACTAGGAAACACAAACAAAACACCTTCCTAAAATACAAACTAGGAAACTTGCACAAGTAATCCGGATAGAAGAGAAGTCGGTCACGCGCGATCGACCCTCCATAGGGTCGATATCGACCCCTATAGGGTCGATCCTGAGCACTTTTGTTCCTTGCGCTCCAAGTTCGGTCAAATGGCTCGAGATCGACCTCCTTGGGCTCGATCTTGGGGTCGATTTCTTCACTTCTTCTCTTGATTTTGCTTCTCTTTAGCTCCTCTCCTTGGCTCTTCCACTTGAATCTTCCTCCTAGCTCGCCCATCCTCTCCAAGCTTTGCTCCAAACTCGCCTTCAAGCTCCAAAACACCTACAAAACGACACAAAAGTGCGTAGTTTCCGAATCTCAAGGAAATACGAAAACTCATGCAAAAAGACTCAAAAACACAAGACTCAACTACAAAACACCACTAAATCTAACCTATCTAGACCCTAAAAATCTACCTAAAAACGCGGACATCATTCACCATTGCACTTGCACATGCTCTGATTAGTGATTAGGAAGGAGAAAGCTTTGTTAATACATTTGTTTGTTCAAACTTTCAAGATAACAATTATTACTCCCTAAGCGTGATATTGAGTGTATAAATAGATACTACCAAATTAAATATATAAACCATGCAAACGAAGTACTCCGTAGTATACAAAAAATAAGTAACTACAAAACTTTTTTAAGATGTAAATATTTATTTTAAGGTATTAAATATTCTTAATTTTTGAAATTATATTTTGATTGTTAAAGAAAAGCATATCATCTTCCATATGTTTATCTTCTTTAATAGATAATTGAACTACAAATTTTATTTTACATTGTGGTTAAAATTAATAGAAGATATAAATATATTAGGTCCGTAACAAAAAAAGTTTAATAATTGTATATTTTTTCGGTTTATTTTGTTTTTTAAAAACTTGTGAATTGTTTAAATAATTAATTTGTATAGGAATAAGTTATCCACCCGGGTTCTAACTTGAAAATTGGACATTGGACACTATATCGATAAAAATTCAAATTGATAGACATGACATAAATCATCCAATTAAAAAATTAAAATTTGATCAGAAAATCAACATATTATATGATCCTATTGTATTATAATTTAATATATAGGGATATTCACCTCTACATACTAGCCAGTAGGCACTCATTTGCAATTGGTGTAATTTTGATATGTTTTTTTGGCTAGTAGTTGTTCGGTGTTCATAAAATTGTAAGAGATATTCAAAAACCTTATAGTAGAAGTTCATATATATATATATATATATGCCGTCCTATATAGATTTTATGCACAATTTCCACATTCAATATGAAATTGTTAAGTTATTATTGTACGTTACGTAAACAAAAACAATTATATTTACAAAAGATGTAGACCTACATTGATAAGGAATGTGTTCAAGATAATCTTTCATTGACAAAAGATGGAAGTCGTTGGCCTCAAAATACCCCAATATTCTTCAAATTTGAGAAATGAGAAAGGTCTTGAAGATGCTTTTACATTGACTATTCACTCTTTGTATACTAGCAATGAATATTACTAGACAATTTAAACATATTACTAGAGTTGCATGTGAGCAATACCTCTATTTACCAAACTAAAATTCTTCATATATTTCAATACAAACTTTACAAATATAATATATACTTTTTTTGTTTTAATATATAATTAAATGGATATTCCTTTTTAGGTTTAATTGATCTTTATAATTGAGATATTGTTGAATTTTTAAGCATAAGTTTTTTAGAGGTTTTGAACTTTTGTTCTCCTTTATGGAGAATATTTAGAGACTCTATTGGAAATGCTATAGCATTATGAGCCATTTTTAGTCAATATGGAATATAATAGAAACGAAATGAAATCATTTAAAAAGAAAAGATAATGAAATATTACTACGTAAATGCTTTTCTCGTCTAATCATAGTCATTTACCCGCGATTGAGTAATACACAGTTATTCCCCAAAGTTTTCATGAACATGTAAATGTGATGGAGACTTTTTTCAATGACAAGTAGACATTCATTCTCACTTACTAGAGTTATTTTATCAATGGTCGATCACTCTAGATAGTATTTAATTATATATGGTTCAATTCTAACTTGGAGGAAAAGCAGATCCGGAGGGCGCACGCATATTGGGGATAATAGATTCATGAGTCTAACTAGTCTCATGAGCCACCAATTGTATTCAAACACAACGTATATACTTAACCATGAAGTTTGGATTAAAAAAACCCATGAAGTAATTTTTATAATTAATAAATATGTAATGATTTCCCCACCACCCACAGTTCAAAACTCTAAAAAATTGTTTTCTTTTTGAGAACCTGTTAAAAAATTATGTTTGGTCCATTTAGATAAATATACAAAAGTAAAAAAAAATTAATCAAAAAATGTAGTATTTAAATTCAATATGTTTGCCTTTGTTTGCCTTTGGTTGTGACTAATTATGGGTCTGCGCCCCGGTGAGGCTGCTGAGCAGCAGAAGATTCTGAAATGGATTACCAATGGTGCCGCAGTAAAGCGTTATGGGCTGTCCGAGAAGGTGATCGAAGCCATGGCGGAGGTCGCCAAGACTGGAGAGTTCAAATTCTTCGCGGATGCCTACAATTATGCCAAGAAGGCGAAGGGACGTCGAACCGGGAAGGGCCGGCAGGGATCTTAGAGGTGTCGTCTACAACCGGAAATTTAGATAACTAGCGCGTTTATGGGTTTCCCGTATTTCTGGCTCCCATTTCGGGTTTCGCTTGCTATGGGTTTTGGGCTGGGTTTTGTTGTTACAGAAATGGGGCTTCCCACTTATGGGTTTTGCTTCGATTGTGTGCCTTTTCCGCTGGTGGTTTTGCCTTCTTATTTTTCCTCTGTTTTTCAATTGATACACTGTTTTTGGTTTCCCGTATTATTCTTAACTTTGTTTTCTTTATCATCACAGGTCATGGGTTTGCTTCCAAGTCAAGCTGCTAAGCAGGACAACAGTATAATTTAATATGGAAGGATATTCGGTTATTCACCTCTACATGTTAGGCACTCATTTGCGATTGGTGTAATTTTGATATGTTTTTTTGGTTAGTTGTTGTTCGGTGTTCATAAAATTGTACTCGGTACTAGATATTCAAAAACCTTATAGTAGTTTCGATCAAAAAAAACCTTATAGTAGAAGTTCATATATTTTTTTTGTCAAAAGTAGAAGTTCATATATATGTCCTATATAGATTTTATGCACAAATTCCACGTGCAATATGAAGTTGTTAACTTATTATTGTACAATAGGTAAACAAAAACAATTATATTTACAAAAGATTTAAACGTACATTGATCATGAAGGTGTTGTAGATGATCTTTCAGTGACAAAAGACATAAGTTGTTGGTCTCAAAATACCCCAATTTTTTTCAAATTTGAGAAATGAGAAAGGTGTTGAAGATGCACTTACATTGGGATGGGTTTTCATGTTTTCATGGTTTTTTGGGGGGTTGGGTGGATTTTCGAGTGGGTATGCTTGCCCCTTTTTTTGACTCTGTTTTGTTTTTCGGCTGGGTAAAATTGCTGGCGCAGTGGCTTTGCCCGTTTTTTCGACGGTGTTTTGTTTTTCCGGCTCAATGTGTTTTGTTTCCCCGTTTTTCGGACTCTATTTGTTCTTGCCAAGAAGGCCAAGAACCCTCGGATTGGGAAGGGGAATAGGAAGCTAGTGCGAACTTGACCTATGTTGTTGGATCAAAAAATTAGACCTAAGGTTTTTTGAGAATTGGACTTGATAGTTATGTAGAGACCTAAAAGTTAAAGGAAAATGTAATAAAAATGGGCAATAAAAAAACACGTATGTGTATGCATTGTTGATGAATTTGATAGTACGGTCGAGCAACTTAGGCTATAAAATGAATGAAAACACATAATTCATCCCCGATTCAAATAGCGTCTGATTGACCGTTCCGACATATGTGGTTTGGGCCGCTCTGTTGGTATGATAGATTTGTTCATCGTGCAAACTTTCCAGAGTGTGATATACGTGGTTTGGACTGCTCTGTTGGTATGATAGATTATTACAAGTTTATTTAGATATTATTTAATTATATGTGGTTCAATTCCAACTTGGAGGAAAAGTAGATCCGGAGGGCGCACGCATGTTGGGAATAATAAAGTCATGAGTCTAAAACCTATTAGAGTGAATTAGCACTTGGACTCATTGACCAAAAAACTCTATTGGATGTAACATTGATAAATTACAGTGTTGTGGATAGCATATATATATAAGTGTAGTTTCTTCTAGCTGCGCCCCGGTGAGGTTGAGCAGCAGCAGATTCTGAAATGGATTACCAATGGTGCCGCAGGAAAGTGTTATGGCTGTCCGAGAAGGCGATTGAAGCCATGGTGGAGGTCGCCAAGACTGGAGAGTTCAAATCCTTCGCGTATGCTTACAATTATGCCAAGAAGGTGAAGGGGCGTCGAACCGGGAAGGGCCGGCAGGGATCTTAGAGGTGTCATCTACAACCGGAAATTTAGATAACTAGCCTAAGTATCGTTGAGATGAGATCTTGTTTATAGTGACGGTCATATGACGTTGTCCTTCTATAGTCTTTTAAGATGTACCTACTATCTTTAAAATTAACGATGAGATATTTGGTTTGAGGATTTGAGACTGTCACACTTTGTGTAACGGTTTGGTAGCTCGTTGGTTAATGAAAGGTGTTAGTGATCTAGGATTACTACAATCATCCCATTATTTTAGAATTTGACCATGAAGTGCATGGGAAGTACTTGAGACTAACCATTCTAATCAGAGCTCTTGTTGGATCAAACTGTACCTAAATTCACCATGAATCTATTTAAACAAGCCAAAAGATTGAGTTACAAAATAAGGGCTTAATCTCATTTTCTCACAGTAAAGGCTACACACATTTGAATGAGAATATGAGACTCATATAGAACTCCAATTATTTATCTATATCATTGGGATATCACTTTGAAACCATAGATATAGTGGAGCAAATTAAGCCAGTTTGAATTGTGACTCGATTACATTAAAATAAACACAAAGCCTTGCATTTATTATTGAAGTCCTTATGCCTAAAAGTTAGTAGTACGACTTTGAAACTTTATAACAATATTATATCTGTAATAACCGCTATTTTTATAAATAAAGGATTTGATTTTCTTTAAATCCTTATGCGTAAAAAAAGGAATAAAATATCACCCTAGAATGAATTCCTCGCTCAATTAAATTTAAAAACTTGTTCAAATATATTTCTGGGAAAATGAGTGTACTATACAAATTTATTTTTTGAAAATAAATAAATTAAGAGTGTAAGGAAAGTAATCGAAAAATGTAGTATTTCACTTCAATTTTGATTTTTTTGGATGGAACGTCCATTTACTTAGAGTTTTGGTTATGAAAAAGAAAATATAGTATTTCACTTCAATTTTTATTTTTTTTTGGATAGAACATCCATCTATGTTGTGGATAGATTATGGGTCACAAGGGTGCTTTTGACGATGAGCCGGTCAAGGGTCGAGGTTGGCCAGGCGGCCCAGCGACAAAACATCGTCAAGTGGATTAATTTGAGCGACTATAAACACTTTCATCTGATGGAGAAGATCATCGACAACGGGGTGGCGCTGGTCAAGGCAAGGGAGTTTAAAATCCTCTCCCATAGATTATTCCCGGATCCAAACGAGAAATTAAACGAATCAATTTGATAACCAACTACGTGCCTTGTATTTTATTTGTGAATTTGGAATGATTTCTCGGGTTTGATCCGAAAAAAGTGGACCCCTAGTCCGAATCCTGAGTTGAGACTCGAGCCAAAAAACCCCTAAACCAGCCTACAACCTCATGTTTAGTAGGCCTTTCACTTTCTCTTACATGTGATTATTAAGTGGTTAGGGTGCGAGAAGTGACATACGGAAATTGTGTGTTTCGTATGCTGTATAATGTTGTTGAATTCTGCTAAGATGAAAACAGTTATCCAAGTCAATGTCCAATTGGCATGCACATTGGTCTCCAAGTCAATGAAAATAGTTCCCCACGCGTCTCCGACGTCTTACATTATTTTGTTGACCTCTGGACTCACGAGGCAACGATGTATGCTCTAGCCGTGGAACCATCGCCATACCTAATTAGGCCAATCTGTCATACCAACCGGGGGCAAATAAGCCCTGATCGAATAGAATGGATAAAGAATCCAAAACCCAATGTCATTAATAAGGAAAAAACTGTTATGTTTTTCTTTAGCCAAATTTACTTAATTACCATAAGAAATATGAACTTGTGCTCTCTTAGCTGTTGAAGTACGATGGCTAAAAATTAGGGATTTATAAAAATATCCTCTTATATTTGAGCACGGAATAGAAATGCCATAATAAATTTAACCCAATTCGTCATCCGTTCAAATCCCGTAACAACCTGTTTCAACGTGAGTCGTGACCCCTAACCACCAAAATCCGAGAACCAACCCGACCCAACCCAATTGAATGACAACTTAAAGAGTATGTGTGGTAAATTCATAATTAAATTGGCAGAGTTAATATTATAATGATTTTTTTTATGGCAAAGCTAATATTCGTATGATAGAGAGAGACATACATTTTACTCCTCTCGTTCTACATATAAAGTGTATACATAACATATCTTTTTTGTTGAGATTTTTTTAACTTTGAGGCTTGTATATAATCAATTCGGTTACATGCTTGAGTGCTTGACCAATTACTGCATTTCAAATCAAATTAAAATCGATGGCTTGAAAGCATATGTATTATCCTTAGCTTTGACCAGACTTTGGTCTCTACTCTCTATGGTTTAAATTAAATTAACAATTAAACGAGTGATTGAAACAATTTTTCTTTGGTGTCATGTTGTAACCGGTTATCACGTTGTTCATATTATTTACTTTCCTGGTTTGTCAATTTCAACCCTTTCAAAGTGTATATACAACTTATATGAAACCATTATGGACTAACACTATAAAAACATCCATAATGCTACACATAACTTTTTCTTAATTTGGTCGAGGATACAGTCTATAACAGTCGAAACAATGATTTCTAAATTTTAACATTTTGAGATTAACCGTTTTGACTAGACGACCCAACACTAAAAAGAAACAAAATGATCGGATCTGGCGTCACAAGTTCATCACCATCTTATCCAAATAAGGGGTAAAATTTTCAATCTTTCCATGTTTGGTGGAGAATGAAAAGAGACAAAATGATAATGCTAGATTCACAACCTTTGACCTAGTCAAAAAAAAAAAAACCCATCTTAATAAACAATTAATTCCACAATCATCATGCAAATCCACCACAACTCCACTAAAACCTCCTCTGATCCGGTGCTTCTCACCGTCCATACACCCGCATCTCATCCCTTTACTCCCCCTCCACGTGTCCAACTTTCAACGGCCACGATTAACCCATCTGGACAAAGAACCATTGACCCTTATTCTACACCTCTACAATTTGTTCCTTTGCTAGAAAAAGAATTGGAGATATGAAAGGAATATTAACCCTTATCTCACTTTTCTCCTCGCATGCGTTCAAATTGAAATAAATTTATTAATTTCCAAACAGTAACTAATCACTTAATTAATCAGTATTTTATTTTCCTATTGGGTAGGGTATCGACATCAGCTTTCAATTCCGCGTTTCAATTTGATAAATATTGTGTGCTCATACCTCCATTTTCTTGACTTCAATTATCCAATCCACCCACTTTCACCTTCTTAAACCAATCTCTCCCATCTCTGATTCCTGATCTTTCAGATTCAAAGAGCTTGGCTTTTGGGTCAATTTTGGACCCCTGAACTCTGATCTGGGTATGCCATGGATTTCAAGTCTTTCTTGTATACATCTGCTTATAGTTTTCTTGATTATGTCTTCATGTATAACATGCATGTATAGATTGGATTGCTATGTGACTTGGTCTGTGCTGAATCTGTAGAAAAACTGCTGAAAAGGTGTTTGTTTTTGCTATCTTTCTCTTTTTGTTCCTCTTCTTCAATGGATCTAAGAAATCCCAATTGTTTCCTAGCCCTTAATTAGAAAGTTGCAGAAGAAGAGCTACTGAATTTTTGCAACCAAGAGCTCTTTTGTCCTTTCTTCTCTTCATATCCATAGTTTGAGTAAATTGTGAATTGTTTGTGCTGATAGAAAACTAATTAAAGATGCAATCTTGGTCAAGTTCAGCTTTACTAAACTTATTATATGTTGTTTGTGCTTGTAAAGTTAGGATTATTGCATTTAGTTCAAGGATGTATTAAACTAGACTAGTAGCAATTTGTTTAGGGTTCATTTCTTTATTCAACTTGCTTCTACTGATTATATATCATTATCTTGTCTTTCTTCTTATGCTCAGGCAGTGAGACTCCTTGAAACTGCATGATAATTGCAAGCTTGCTTTGTCAACATCTGAGGATTACCAAGTTGAGTGATTGTTTATTCTGATATTTCGGATTAGAGTCGTCATCAGTGATCTCAGCTAGCACATCTGACAGCCTTAGCTCTTCAAGATTGAGGATGTCTTTAGTTAGGAATCCAATTATGTCCTCAAAGTCCTACAGAAACTCCAAGGTCTACTCTGATAAGCACAGCTTTTACATGGACGACTCGTTCGAGCTCAGTAGCTATGACCCGACGTACTTGCTCGATTCACCATCTGAGGAACTCGTGCACCCGTCACAAGACGTCTCTGCGTGTCAGAGCAACTCTGAGTCTGATTACTTTGAGAAGCTTCATGAGCTGGAGAACGCGCTGTTCGACGACAACGACAACGACGTTTTCGGGTCTGATAACAGCATGGAGATCGAAGGAGACTGGAATAACGCGATGGTGCAAGACTCTCCTAAGGAATCTTCTTCCTTGGATTCCAACATCAGTAGCATCAGTAATAGCAACAGCAAAGAAGTATCTCCTCCTCTTGACGTGAGCCATGACCCGAAACCGTTGCTCTTCGAGTGCGCCTCGGCTATCTCAGAAGGAAATTTCGAGGAAGCCTCGAACATGATAAATGAGCTTCGGCAAGTGGTCTCGATACACGGGGAACCGGCTCAGAGAATTGCAGCTTACATGGTGGAAGGCTTAGTCGCTCGTTTGGAATCTTCTGGGAAGTTTCTCTACAAGGCTTTGAAATGTAAGGAACCGCCCTCCTCTGACCGACTTGCGGCAATGCAAATCCTCTTCGAAGGCTGCCCGTGTTTCAAATTCGGGTTCATGACAGCGAATGGCACAATCATGGAGGCTATGCGGGGTGAGAAGTCCGTCCATTTGGTCGACTTTGACATCAACCAAGGAAACCAATACATCACTCTACTCCAATCAGTTGCTAAGCTGTCAAACATTCCTCGTATTCGGCTGACCGGGATAGACGATCCAGAGTCGGTTCAACGTCCTATCGGCGGTCTCAACAACATAGGACAACGACTCGAGAAGCTTGCTGAGTTTCTCGGCGTCCCATTTTCGTTCCGAGCGGTACCCGCGAAGGTCTCGGATGTGGTCCCGTCGATGCTAGCGTGCCATCCCGGGGAAGCACTCTTGGTCAACTTCGCGTTCCAGCTCCACCACATGCCGGACGAGAGCGTCTCAACGGTCAACGAGCGGGACCAGCTGCTCCGGATGGTCAAAGGGCTAAACCCGAAGGTGGTTACTCTTGTCGAGCAAGACGTGAACACAAACACTGCCCCGTTTCTCGTTCGGTTCTCAGAGGCATATAGCTACTATGCGGCGGTTTACGAGTCTTTAGACGTGACGTTCCCGAGGGATAGTCAGGACCGGATGAACGTCGAGAAGCAGTGTTTGGCACGAGACGTTGTGAACGTTGTCGCATGTGAAGGAGAGGAGCGGATTGAGCGGTACGAGGTGGCTGGCAAGTGGAGGGCGAGGATGGCAATGGCTGGATTCGTTTCGAGCCCGATAAGCGCGAATGTGAAAGACGGGATTTGGCAGCTGATCAAGGGGTATTGTGAGAGGTATAAGATGAAAGAGGAGATGGGTGCTCTTTGTTTTGGTTGGGAAGACAAGAACTTGATCTTTGCTTCAGCATGGAGGTGATCATCTAAGAGTATAATCTGATTTTGGGCAATTGCTGTTTTCATGGAATTGCATAAGGCTTTCTACTTAATGTTTTATGTGTAATAGATGAAACTTTTTTCTAATTCAGGTTGTAAAGATGGTGATGAGGAGGATGATTAACCAGTTGTGTTGTAACCTATTTCATTTGTGTGTTTTATTACTTGTAGTAGCTGTCTTGGATGCAACTCCAACTAATTTGAAGTCTTTTCTTTTGGATCATTAAGTTATATCTTTGATAGTTGAAATTTTGTTTATCTTATTGAATTGTGTTTTGTTCTCTTAAATCGCTATGAAGACATGATTATTCACTGGTGGCACATTTTTTGTGTGATGGTTTTTTAAAATGCTAATGAGCATTGGTTAAACAATTAAACTCTCAACAAAAAATCGGACACAGATTTTTTTTTTTTCAAAATTAAAACTCTATAAATTTATAATGGGGACCTCATCACACAAGAATATAAAGCTTTCTGTGGACACACTTCCTTTGCTAAATTTTGTGGACTAAAAACATCAGTCTAGTGTACAATCCAAATCTATGTGCATGCAGTCACTCTAAACCACATAATATCACAAGATTTTATCCACTTCAAAACAAACAAACCCCAAAAAAAATTGAAAAGGATGAAAATCCCTATACCCAACTTATCAATCTCCAAAACACACACACACACAATTGAACTCTCACTTGGTAGAGGATAACACCACCAATTCATTCACATGGCTTTGGAGAATTGCTTCCATCTGATGAGCACAGCTCCATCTCCTGCACTCAAGCCTAATGTTACCCTCATATCACCTTCCTGGGGGAAATGCAATGCCTCAAACTTCACCGGACCGAGGAAAACGAGCTTGTCGTTCTCTTCGCCTTCATCCTTAACGTCGCGAACCAACAATCTCCGAAGATCCGGCTTCGTCTGCAAGGCCCAGGAAGCCGTTGGCGAAGGTAAGTAAAAAAACGCCCTTTATGTTCACTATAAGATACGGTTTTTCTATTGTATGCCCTGAGCTTTTCTGAATGCGTACTTGCTTGTAGTTCAAGCAGTGACCGAGTCGACTTGGGACACCCTAGTGATAGGGAGCGATGTTCCCGTGTTGGTGGACTTCTGGGCACCGTGGTGTGGACCGTGTCGGATGATAGCTCCGGTGATCGATGAGCTAGCGAAGGAGTACGGCCCGAAGGTGGCGTGCTACAAGCTCAACACGGACGACTCGCCGAATATTGCAACCAAGTATGGGATAAGGAGCATTCCAACTGTGTTGTTCTTCAAGAATGGGGAGAGGAAGGAGAGTGTTATAGGTGCAGTGCCTAAATCCACCTTGCAATCTACTCTTGAGAAGTACATTGAAGGCTGAAGTTGGCATTGTATAGGCCTTCAGTTTGCACTCTCAAGTTTATGTAAAACTGGATTTTCAGATTGGTCTTGTAAAGTACAATATTGCTCACAGAATTCAGCAAGCTTGTGTTTTATTAGTGTCATGATCTTGGATTTCCATCCTCTCTTGTCTTGCATTATTCTTCTACCATATGAATTTCCCACAATGGTGTGCTGATTTTATCATATTTCAGAATCAGAATAAAGATTGTGACAAGTAATGAAAAATAATCTTAGAGAGGATGTAAAGAAAATTAAATTAAAAAAAAAAAGATGCACTATGCTATATTCTTCCTTTTACTAAAGATTACTACAAAGCCTCAAATAAATACCCAACTCCAACGCCATTGATGGGAAGCTATTTTCTGCACAAACAGCAATTTCACAATACTACAATTGCAGTTTTTTCCTCATGGGGATGGCTTCCAATCAAACTGGAGATTATTGAAACCATTAACAGATCCAAACCCGTTTAGTTGATTGCTCAAATCTTGCTGCTGTTGCTGCTGATGGCTCATGCCTTGGTTCCGATCGATCGAACCCATTCCGACCCTTCCATTCATGGAAGAGATTGGATTATTACCAATGCCACCCATTGTAGCTCTTACTCCATTAAGCATTGCAGCCTGACCCATTCCACCAAATCTCAAACCCGGGTTGCCATTAATCAGGCCATTAGCGTTACCATTAGCATTAACATTTTTCATCTCATTGCTCATTCCACCAGGGCCACTCATTTGCCCATTCAGCATCATCTCTTGGATTATCTTCTGAACTGATGAGCTCTGGGAATCGGTCGGATCCCCATTATTCATAGGCTGTGGCTGTTGTAAGGGAGAGTTATTTGACGGGGGCGGTGTTGGGGACCGAAATGTTGGAGGAGGCTGCATCGTGCCTGCAGAGACGGGAGACGGCAGGGAAGTTGTGGAGTACGGGCTGTTAGCAGAATTGACGGGATTCTGGGGCCTGGAGATCGTCGGATTTTGATTGACGGTTGTGATTGTGCCGCCGGAATTGGAGGCGGAAGCTGTGTTGCCGTTGATTGCTGCGAGTTGCGCGCCTGTGGCCTGGGATGTGGAAGGCTGCTCGCCGTTCGAGATTTGCAACATGTTTTGCTGTTGCAATTGTTGTTGCTGTTGTTGTAGTTGTTGTTGGTCCTCAGATGATTGATTTTGTGTTTGGAAGCTTGATGAAGCATTTCTTCTTGGAAATTTGGCTAAGCTTTCTGTCAGGAAGGGAAAAAAAGACAAATACAAAGATTACTTGCACAATCAATCCATAAATAGCACCAGATACCAAAATGTTGACA
Source organism: Polygonum aviculare (assembly GCA_934048045.1). Lineage (NCBI taxonomy): Eukaryota > Viridiplantae > Streptophyta > Magnoliopsida > Caryophyllales > Polygonaceae > Polygonum > Polygonum aviculare. Next base: position 29,252,447 of record OW204031.1, on the reverse strand, counting down.
CTAAGAAACAAGATCAAGAAACTAAATTGTGCTAAGCTTACCAATTGGTCCAGTTCCCGTGACCCGGCTGTAGTCGATCAGATCCTTCATGCTGTTGACCACTTCGGATATCTGCACAGCGACGGAAAAGGAAATTTAGATCAAGCTGTAAACGAGAATGCAACATGATTAACAGGCGAGCGGAGATCTTCTGCAATGACTATTCCTATACACATTCCATACAACATAAGCCGAAATTATAAAGGTAAGCTCACTGGGTTTTAATTAATGCAGTACCTGGAGGCATCGAACGTATCTCTTTGTATACCCCAAGTCATTCACCGATGGAACTTCCAAGGCTTTCGCTAATAGTTTGGCAGATGCAAGAAACCTGAAAAATTATTGGCAGTAATAAGTAGCTTGCATTAGCAAATAACAAAGGTTAAGCTGTAGATGGAACAATGTGGACATCATATTTCACATGATGTCACAAAGGAAGGTTCTAGATGAGTAAAAATGCCATGTAGTATTATAGGCATCTATCACAAACATGTTTAATGCTTTTGCTTTTGGTTCTTAAGTTGCAGGTTATTGTTGTTGTTGTTGTTGTTGTTGTTCTGTTTACAAAATTTTCACTCAGTCTGACGAATGCTTACATGTTGCAGTTACTCTGTAACTCAGAAACAGACGCATTCGAAGAGGCATTTTGAGTGGCGGCTTGATACTTCTGAGCAGCAGCTCCAAGTTGAGTCACCTGAATAATAACGGGAGTATTCAGAACCACAACAGTTTACCAAAAAATCAATTGTAAAAAGGTATGCAACAACATATAATGATTATTGAAGCATCAATAGCTTTCAAAATCGTGTCGAACCAAGTTTCTCAGGTTAAACAAACAAGTACTCTCACAAAAGGAAAAGCCCCATTAATAGCAATATTTTCTACAAGACAAGAAGTATAAAATAACTATGGCAAGATGATCTCTTCGACAGATTGACGTATATCAAAGGAACAAGACCACGCTAACTATACCTGTGGTATCAGTAGCCTTCGAGGAATAAGCTCTTCATGACGTCTAGCACAAAACTCCCAGGAACATATCTATCAGTAGATTAGATGACAAAAAGGTCAAATATGACATCAAGGCTAAAATTTCCCAGATAGAATAAAACAAGGTGATCAATAGATTTAACACCTTCAGGTCTGGAGAAAAGACAATCCGAAGCTGGCCATCACGAACAACACGTAGTTGCTCAAACACACTCTCCTGAATTGCTTTTGCATAGTCTAAAACAATTTGTCCAGAAGGATTATGATATTCACGTGGCATATCGACATAAAGTAGTTCTTCCAAGGTACCACTTTCAAACTTTATCTTGTATAGCCTCGGCAAAACTTCAAAAGTTGCCTCTGAAGATAAATTAGAAAAAAACAGATCAAAAACTAATCCAAGAGAGTTCAGTACAATAAAATTGTTAAGTTAGTATGATCAGTAGATAATATTCAAATCACACTGAGACTGCGGAGAATGCATTGTAAACGCGTCTACTAAGAACGAAACATACCAAATCCACGGCCTGGTTTGCGGTTGCATATTTCACAGTGCCACGCATCCTAAGAAGTTTCAGGAAAAAAGAGTATGCATGATCAGCATATAGATGTATCAAGGAGATGTATCAAGGAGATGTATCAAACTAGCTAGCATCAGTAAAGTGTATAGAAACTATAGAAATTTCAAATTAGCATCTGTTATTCTTCTTTTGTCTGATAGTAATCAAATTAAACAACATTTTGAAAGGTCACATAATTTATTTTTCCACATATTATTCTGAAAATTTCAACTCAAAATACAAAAAACGGAAAACAAGAAAGTAAATAGCAAAAATTTCTAAAAAACAGGGGAAAGTAAATAATAAAACGGGATTGTTTATGGATATGCTTAGAGGTCAAAGCAACAGATAATGGCTAATGTGATTAATATTGGTGATTAAATTGGAAGTGGATTCCTCATTAGTAATCAATGTGCTATTTTCCTGTGAAGTAATAGCAAAAATTTGAAAAACTAGAGCAATAAAAGACAAGCTCTACTTAGTGGAAATGTCCACTAGTGGAAAATCCTACAATACAACATATAAGAATCACTTACCTGAGGAAACACCCCAGTGGTTTGGCGGCCACTTCCATACATTGAAACACACCATTTCTTCTTTGAATTTGGAGCAAAAAAATCAGCCACAAATTTCTTCCAAAAATCAATGTTGTTGTCCTAAGAAAGCCATCAACAAAATCATTACAGTTATGAACAACATCCAGCAACAAAATCACAAGAGCTTCTCCAAAAACAGGTCTTACCTCGGGTCTATTCCGTTGCTGATACATGTACTGGGTAACACGCCTGGCACATGCCCCTGCTTCATGCACTGGTTTTACCGGAGACCTCAAAGGCAAATTTTGTCCCTGAAAATGCTGCTGGATTTGAGGCCTCTGCTGAGGAACAGACTTCAGAAGTTGCTGTTGCTGTTGTAACTGAAGATATCTGTGTTGTTGCAATAAGCTAATCTGGGCAGCGGCTGCGGCTTGAGAAGATTGACGCATTTGGAGCAGTTGTTGTTGCTGCATAAACATCGACTGTTCAGAATGCTGGTTTTCCATTTTCATATGTTGCTGGTTCCTCAAGGATTGCAGTTGATGTGGTTCCAGTTTCACCTGACCCAAACCTCTCAAAGAATTTAACTGCTGTTGCTGTAGTCCGTGCTGATCGCTATTCGCCTGTGCTTCCAATTTCACCGGAACAACACCACCGCGACGAAACTGCTGTTGTGGCTGCTGCTGAAAATTTTGGTGCTCAAGTTGCTGTGAGAGTGAATTCGACGGCTGCTGATCTGTCATCATTTGGTTACCCCCTTGGTCGGAGAATTGTTGGCTCTGAACAGGGCTCGACGAAATGGCATTCCCCATGTTTGTGGGTAGAAACGAAGACGGAGAAGGGCTGTATCCCATTCCACCACCAGAAAGTGGGTCAGATTCCGCTCCTCCCGTATCCATTCCGCCCCGTTGACTGTTCGGATCCGAAATTCCGTTTCCATAAGACTGGTTCATGAGAGACTGAGCATTGGGGACATTTCCAAGCATATTCACATTGTTGTAGTGAGGGCGAGGCGGCATGTGCGAAGGGTACGACCCTTGCGAATGCATAGGACTACCTTGTCCGGCCAGCCTCCCGGAATTCGACCTCAACAGAGAGGGATGCACAGGCTGGCCACCTCCCATGGGAGTTGAAGGCCCAGAAGGCAACATCTACCAAAACTCTCAATCTAAATGAAGCTAATTAAATAAGGAAAACTTTCTAACAGGGCACGAAAACGATATAGCTCACTCAAATGAGAGCTGACACTCAGATGCTTTAGCTAATTCATCAATAACAACCAAGTTCTGCAATTCAAGGAATGACTCTCTTGAGTACTCACTGGAAGTGAGAGCCTCTGAACAGCTCTTCAATTCGACCATACGAATTCGACCTTCTCCCGAAATCGGCAGAATCCCAACCAGAAAGCAGGGATTCGTTCTTAACATTCTAGACAAACCCACCAATCTTCAGAAACAGTTAAACCTAAGCTCTCAAAATCTCTGAAATCCTCGGATCGGCCGAGCCCTTCGCCATTCCAATTAAGCACTCAACACCTTCCCAATCTCAGCCAAAAGCCCTAATAAACACCTATGCACACCTCAGCTTCCAATTCTGAGCACAAACCATGCCCAAATCCACCAAATCTCAGATACCCACTTGAATCAAGACGAACTAGACAGAAAGACGGCTACTTTCTTCAACTTCAAGGCTCCAATTTCCAACCCAGACCGCGAAAAACCTGATTCAAACACCACGCAATAGACCTGAGCAAGAAGCACACGTTAAACTAAATTGAAACCCCCTCAAACCAAAACCCAAAAAAGCATACAAATTGGAATTGAACTACCCAAATAAAAGCTGCGCCCTCTGAACACCAGCGGAATGAAAGCCCAGAAGACCAATCTTTGACCCTTCAAAAGTGCACTACAGTGAACTTCTGCAAGCAGAAGTTGGATGGCGATAGCTAGAGAGGGAAAAAAAAGAAGTGGGTTTCGTTTTTCCCCTCTAATTGTCAAATGGGGAATTTTCGCTTGCTGGATTTATTAGCTCTCCGGATTGAAATTGGTAAAAGGGAAGAAGAGGGATTGGAGTGGACTCTATCTAGGGTTTTTTTTGTTTAATCTTATTTTTTTGCGTATTTACAAAAAACAAAACAGCTCCTGATAATCAATCTTAAGAAACGGAGAGTGAAAGAGTCGTATCGGATTTTCTTCTTTTACCTTTTATTTTTTTGCTCTCTCTCTATAATTTCTTTCTCTGTTGATATTTTCCGCTGTTCTTCGCTGTATCTTGTGAAGAGGGAGACTTGTGTTGTGTTGTGGAAGGGAAGAGAGAGAAAGCGTCTTTCTAGCGGACGTCAAAACTGCATTTAATTGTATTTAATGTCGGCCTTAGTTTACAAATACCACGCCAACCCCCCGTAAATATGTGGAATTTCTACAAAACAGCCCGCTTAGTTTAGACCATTAGCAAAGAGCGACCCAACTTATAGAAACCGGTTCATATATTGCCATTATTATAAACATTCACCAATGTGCCTGTTATATTTATTTTGGTCTTTGTAAACTTATATCCCGAGGTTATAGATTCAGCATATTTAACCAAATGAACTATAATTCTATAAGCTTTTTTTTGAATCTTTATAAGAAAAAATCCATAAAAATTACAAATTAATCGGATAATGTCACACAACCCTTAGTCTTAGAATATAGGTTAGAAAATTTGTTATATTATATTAGGGAAAAAGAAGTCCTAGAATTGTGTTGTATTTAATATTTAGACATAAGTGAACTATTTCTCTATTGTTTTAGTGTAAGGATGTGTACCCGATCTTAGGTTGGACTAGGCTAAATTGCTATATTTTTTTCTTTTTTGGAGGAAGCTATATTTTGGTCTCGAATCAACACCATGGAGTCTAAATATGAAGGGGGGGGGAATGAGAGATTAGACTATATGAATCACGTGGGGTCTTATTAGAGTCAACTGCAATCATAGACCATAAAATTTTAATCTATTGTAATAGTCTTTTAGAGTCTTGACGATGTTGTACTATACTCATATCCCTTGGAAAACAAATTGTAAATCTGACGATAACAATTTTAATCCAATTCCGGATTACTTTTTTGGTCAAGAATACTACCTATTAGAGAATCGGAGACCTCTGAATACTACCCAGAAGGCTTGGTCAATAGACTAAATGGCCGAAGGCTCCGGATTTACTACACAAACCAAGTTTGTGCAACCCTATTGTAATCTTAAGCCTTGCTAATACTAAATTCACACGTGATATTGTGAGCTTAATAATATAATTAAGGGGTAAATTTGTATTATTGTATACAGATTAAATATCATTTATATTCTCTATCATCGCTCTTTTTTTTCATGTGGAGGTCAAATCTTGGTCTTCCAAGAGTAGTTTTCAATATTATGTGCTTCGCCCACATACACATGCTGACATGCACTAAGTTGCAAGTATGCATGCCATATGTGCATCATATATTCCATATGGTATGTTATTGATTGATGCATGTAATTAACATGGGCGTTAATGATGGTGCGTTCATATCATTGTTGACCAGGTCAAATCTTTAAAGTGTGCAATGACAATGCCCTTCATGTGAGTATGTGACATGACACAAGTATGTGTTTGGATTCACGGGTCTTGCGCTCTATAAATCCTAGTTAATTTCTTACTACCAAATAAAGTTTAGTTAATTTCTACACGAACTCAACCAAGAAGAAGAAGAATCTTTGTTTTTTCACACGTACATATGAATATATGATTAGTACATGTGATACTAAAGATATATGATAAACATAGCACCTAATATTTTTGTAGTGTTTGACCGAAAAAATTATTTTTGTAGTGTAACTTAGAGCATCGGTACTGGTCGATCAAAACTTGGCAATTAACCAACATAATACGGAGTAACAAACAAATTAAATGTAAAATAAAGAATTTGGTCATCATGAAAACTATTTTTTACATTGGTCTTTGAACATCCTTCTAACACGTATACTAGAGTAAGCAAAGTTAAATACTATACTATTAGGTGATATAACTTTTTAATCGAAAGACCAAAATGTTTGATCCACTATTGCTTATACTCTTAAAAGACATTTACTATCTTAACATAAGGTCTTGAGTTGAAATCCTGAAAATAAAATAACTTTTTAAATCCCTGAGATTAGTGATCATATTTTTCTCAGTACTAATATAAAAGTCCTAATGATTGGCCCTTTGCGAGCCATAACATTAAAAAATCCATCTACAATGGTAAGTCACAAAATGGGCTTTTAACTCCTCAAACTATATTTGTCCAATTGAGTAAGTTTGGGCCTTGCTCAATTCGAACACATCCACCGCCCACAATAGGTCCAACAACCCAAAAACCCACACAACAAACACAACGCAAAATCAAACACTTGAAATCGCTTTCCAATTACACACAATCCTTACACGAAATTCCCAAATCAAGCCCCCTATATTTCACAATTTCCTTCCCAACCCCCCACAACATTCAAATCCCTAAAACCAAAAAAAAAAGCCCATCACAAAACAAAAAAATACAACAATCAAAAGCCCCACACCAAACCACCACAAAAAACCAACAGTTTTCTTCATTAAAGCGGTGGCGATGGGGTCCACGTGACTCTGCCACGTGGCCATTACACGTGTCCGTTCGTGTCGATGCTTGTAGAAGTCGGCAGCTGCTTCTTCTTCTTCTCGAGCCCCATCTCCATCGCATCTTCTTCCGTTGTCTGTTTCTTACCCCCACAGATCTCGTTTTTGTCACAGTAGACGAAGTACAGGATCAGCTGCATCGCACCTAGCCCGCACCCGAACCCGTTCGGTATCTGTCCACCGTCCATCATCAATCAGTTTCATCAATCATCAAACGACACACACAGACTCGAAATTCGGATTAAAAGCAACGAATTGACATGCATTTCGGCATCAATCGACAACGAAACTCCCTTTTCCATCATCGATTGCGAAATCGCACGATTAGTTAGGGTTTCGGAGCACAAATTGAAGATCGACAGACTGAAAGCAACGAGTTAAAAGCAGCTTGAAAACTACAAATTGAAGACGATCAGACTCGAAAATCGGATTGAAAGCAACGAATTGACATGCATTTCGGCAGGTTCGGTCTGTCAATCGACAACGAAACTCCATTTTCCATCATCGATTGCGAAATCGCACGATAAGTTAGGGTTTCGGAGCACAAATCGAAGATGAAGATACTGAAAGCAACGAGTTAAAAGCAGGTTGAAAACTACAAATTGAAGACGATCAGACTGAAAGCAACAGATCAACATGCTCAATTGACGTCGAAACATCGTTTTCATCCTCAATTGCAGAAATCACATATCAATTTCCCTCAATTTTACTAGTTTTCATTAATTAAGACTCGGAGTTAGGGTTTCAGAGTACTCACAGCAACGAAGGGGTCACGGCCGAGCAATCCATAGACGAACCAGGAAGTTCCGCACAAGAACACGAACAAGGAGAGCAAGAACGGCATGTACTCCACGCTCTTCGTCTTTATCACCACTCTCTACAGACCACACGTTCAAATCGATTAAACGGCTAATTAATGCAACTGAAACCAAATCGAAAGCGAAATTGAGCGGAAGGCGAGGCGAATTACCATGATAGAGAGCGGAGAGCCGTACATGATGATGGAGAAGACGGTGGCGGCGAGTCCACAGACGAGCTTCCGGTTCTTGCCATGGAAGGCGAGCATGGAGACGAGCGCAACGGTGGCGAAAACGGCGAGCACGAGCGCGAAGAGGCCGCCGATCTTCATCTTCTCCTTCTTCGGCGCGTAGAAGAGGTAGAAGAAGACGTAGACGGTCTCGATCACGGCTCCGGTGCCATTAATCGTCGACACCAGAATGTTGTTCGGCGACACGAACGGCAGGCCGTACCAGGCCGACAAGAGGCAGTTGAGCAAGGTCATGACGTACGGGAAGCCGGAAAACTGCTCCGTGGATTTGTTCTTTATGATCCTCCTAAACGTCACCCTGTAGATCCAACAAACAAAGATGACGTCACAGATTCAAAATTCAGTTCAAGAAATCAAAAAGGGGAAGAAATCGCCATAACAAGAACCAAATTGCGAAAGCGAAAAGCCAGAACAGATTATTAGCAATTGAGGGAGAAAAGGAAGGAAGTTCTTTACGTTGGAGCCAAGAAGAGGAACAGAGCGGTAGCATTTCCTGCAAACAGAACAGAATGTGTGAAACTGAGCCCTAGAAACCGAAATTGAGTGACAGAGAGAGAGAAAACGAACCACAAACGCCGAAGAAGAAGTGCAGAACATGCATTTTTGCTTGATGGAGAAACGGATTTCAGAGATTGAGCGAGAGAGAGAGAGAGAGAACAGAGATTTTCTTTCTTGTTGTTCTTGCTAGATTGTTCTCGAGAGAGAAGGGGGAAGTTTGTGAGGAGTAGATTTGAAATTTGAGTGGGTGAGAGGGAGAAGAACCGGATTGGGGTTTTTATAGGGAGGGAAGAGATTTGTTACTGTAGTTGGTGAATTGCGACGTTACAGTAAAAAAAGTAAAAAGGTTAGTCTGACGTCATACTGTTTCTGTGGCATGGGGTTTTCTTGTGAGTGTGAAGGCAGCCTCCACCCTGGCAATTTCGGATGATGTGTCCGAAAACTAAAATGAAAAGCTTAAATTATGGATATACATCATTTAATACACAGCTGCGCCTACCAATTAATGTTGTCCGAACTTTGGTTTTCACGGTGGTAGGTTAATTAGATTCAATTTAATTTGGACTGGTTTGAAGATATCAAAAAAAAATGATCGTTGGTATGAAAGTACATTTGGTCAACATGTAAGTCAAGATCAAGTGATGGTACGGTGTACCCTATTTTCAATGGTAAAATTATGAATATTAATTAGGGAATCTTTTGCATGAATGACACTCACATATGAATGACGCTCTTCGTAATTATCATGCAACTATTGCGTTCAATAGGACTTCGGGCATCTAGTCCAACGGTCAAACCTCTAAAAATAGTATTCAGATCGAGTTCACCGCTTCGACTTTTATTGGCAAATGCCCTCGACCAAAACAAAAGTATATTACAATTCCCGATGATAACCGAGCTATGGTCATTGTAAATTATTTTCGTTTTGGATAAACTTGAAAGAAAAAATAGATACATATCCACGTACATATATCAAAGGCCAAACATATGCATTTTAAGATGTAGACATATACGTACGTACCATTGAGGTAAGATCGATTTCGTTTAACATTAGAAAGAAAAAAAAGAAGCCACATATATATATATATATATGATATGACTGACACTCTTTGCACGTAACATGTTATAACTTTGCATGAAAGCATGCAACTCTTGCATTCGCTAGCTAGTACAATCTGTAGATGTAACTCGAATAATGATAATTCAAAACTATACACGTTAATTTGGTTAGGATAAAATTGAAAACTATACGTGAATTCGTATATATCCAAGGCGAAACATTATCTAGAAGTAGTAGTAGAAAGATAAGTGTAGTGGTCTTCGGGAACAGGAGATCGAAGAAATTGAAAAGTCAAATAAGGACGCAATTTAATTTAATTTGTGTGTGTCATGGTAAACTCAGAGTCACGTTATGAGTACTCGACCCATGCATATGCATGCAGAATTGTTGGCTGCAATTGAATTAACAGCCTGCAAACTTCTGCGGGTTGTGCCCATTCCATTCCACTTTCTTCTTCTTCTTCTTCATCGTCACCCATTAACTTATGCAATATATATCCAATGTATATATCCATTCCGGATCATAAATACACGTACTTTCGATAAGTCCTTCGCCCTACTACGACCCGATTGATCGAAATTGACCGAGTGTGCGTTTTGGATATAGATCATATCATAGATCGATTAGAACTTATATCGTTATTCTAGGAGCGCGTGTAGTCCATATATGCATGCGAATTGTATGTACGCAAATGAGTCAAGTTATGGATTGGTGGAACAATTTTACTATCCGATTGAGTAGCTCGTGCAAGAAAATACTAAATCAATACTCTCGAGTAGAGATGAAATTAAATGATCATATATCTAAGATTTTTATATCTCATAAATCGGTTAATCCTCAATGGAAATTAGTATCCTAATGACTTCGTAATTCAAAGAACGCATGCTTTTAACATGATGTTCTCGATCTAATGTTTTTTCCATATCGAATGGCCGTGAGTAAAAGACCGGGCAGTGTCATATTCATGTGTATGAATACGTTATACGGATTTCATCTTTAAAAGAGAATATTATATGAATATAAGTCATAGCTTATCATATTAGCTCTAAGGATCGGATATGAACGTTTATGCTAAAGCTTCAATTAAAAAATTCAACAATTGATCGAACATCGGGAGCGGAATACAACTTGAACTTATCTTGATTTTCCACTTATGAAGCCTACACACCTGATGTAAACCAAACAAACGTACTTTAGAAAATATAGATAAGTAGGGTCGTAACTCATAGCAATAGACTTGTTATTCGGCTTCGGGATTATACAACAATATATTATCACCTCGTATTAGGGGTCTATTTCAAGTCCTTTCTTCTTTGGAGAATCTCACATTGAAAAGTATAATAGGATTCTTCTACTATATAATCCAAGAAATTACTCTATCCACTATCATATGATTTTGGGTTGAAATTTCATTGAGTTTGTATGATAGACATAATCATTCATGACCCCGTGTTGGCGTCGAACTCGATCTATATATCATGAAGTAAATTCATGGTTTGATCAAACAGTTTTACTAACGTCACTTAAAATACGTGTTCTGCCTTGCATGTCTCGTTACTCGTTAGCAAGGCTTAGCTATTACGGATATATTATTATGTCATTAGATGTAACGGTCAGTATTTCTTTTTTCATCAGCCACGTTACGTACGTATAGCATGTATTGTCATACATATAAGCTGAAATGCGTATATTCATTTCTCATCAATCAATCAACCATATTTATGTACGTACTTATATTGTGAAGATCAACTAAACTAACAACGGTTTTTTATTTTCAACTTAGTAAGTTTACTGGCTTTCCACAAACTCCGAAGAGTTCGAGCATAAAGTTCCAGACAAACGCCTAAGGAAATTTAGCGTCTTATTCAGTAAAAGCGTTCGCCCAAAGATTTGATCCACGCTAATCCAACACGTCGAATTGTTAACCCTAGCTGTCGATATTTACTTTCGTGTACAAAATCACGTCTAATCAAACCAACGATGAAGACGGGCATATTAAATCTCTGGTTCCAAATCATACTACGTACGTTTCTTGCTCTATCATTTCGAAAAATCTTGGGGATCGAATAAACACATGTCACAGTATGTTAAACGAGTGAAATACCAAAAAGGCTAAGAACGATTCTGATAAAAATGTCTTATATTTGGTTGCATTGCACTATTTTGATAGAATTAGGCTTAGGCATTCAATTGCCAACAATTGTGCCAAACGCAGCCGTCCTTTAGCAATCTCTTATTGCTAAGTTTCTTCTTTTTGCAACTTTTTTAGTGCAAAATGGATTCCATATATCATGATTGATATCGCATTCAAGATGAGTAGGCACTCGTGTCTAACATTAATAAAGCCCTAGGACATACATTTGGTGATATATGTTTATTCGAATTGAATAGCATCTCTCCACTAATTCATGAAAACGACTTGCGTTGTGGGTGTGTATGCATGCATATATAATGACACCAAGAATCTCATCACAAGTAAATAATTATCAAGGCATGTGCACATGTAACGGCTTCGCACCTCCAATCTTAATTTTTTTTGTTCTTTAGCAAATGGTAAAAGTTTTATTGAGAATAAAGGAAATATACGGAACATGTTGTTGGAGACATGTGGTCTTTCCAATAAGAGAAAGAAAATGCTCTTCGCTTAGATTTTTGGGTTAAAAGGTGAATCTCAATCTAGCTAGCTTATATGTTAGGTGGTAAAATTATCCGACACATTATTCATCTAAACACGGTCCACTGAAATTTGACTTGGTATTACAACGAGTTCAGTCCGGATCCGATTTCCCTGGTAACAAATTCGAAACCGGATGTATAGCTAAAAAAATAATGAGATGCTAATGACCCATTAAAAACCAAACCAAACCATATGAGCTAGTTATAAAGAGATCGATTGAGATATGCTAGACCATCAAAAGCAAAAATTAATCAAGTATTAACCAAACGATGTTAGTTACCACTTGAGGGAAGGTGTTGGAGATATATATGTGGCCTTCCCACATCAGACAAGAAAAAAAATACCACTAAGCTAGCATATAAGGAAAGGTGAAACTTTACCTATTGACTTTAACTTTTGTATTAAAAGATGAATCCTGACCTTTTAAATTTACCCAACTCGGATCAGCACTATCTAAACACCACCCATTGAACTTTAACACATGTAAAACAGATACCAAAGGATATATGTGAAAAATACCAGAACAACAAAGCAGTCTAAATTTTCCAAAAATTTGGCAAGGCCCTTAAGGCCGTAACAATATACATCTAGATATCAAAGCAACATTTAGCATGTAACATAATGTTAAAAAAACAAGGAACATTTAACATTAAAAGCTAGAAACTGTTAGGATCGGTGTTAGTATACAGACACTGTTACCTAGGGGGTAACAGTGAACTGGGTAGCGGAAATAGTAAAACAATACTAACACAAGCAGGTAACAGTGGGTTGACACGATTACTTATAGTGGAAACCCTCAAACAACCAACTAGTTGTTCAAGAGAAAAACCACTCCCTCGTTAGAAGAGTTTGAACAATCACTTTTATTAATGCCAATTACAAGTTCCTTCAAGGCAAACAGGGACTTCAAGTAGTCTAATCCAATCCCAAGATTATGCACCTACAAACCCTAGTTTCTCAGCCTAAGAAACAAGTATAACAAAAACTAAGAGTGATTACAAAAACCTTCAACGAAGCTTTCTTCTTCTTCTTTGCTCTTCTCGAGCACTTCTCTTCTCAAGCTCTTCTCTTCTCTTCTTTTCGTAATCGGTGGTTTTCTCAACCTCAACTCAATCATATTTATAGTCTAATCCCACGTGAGATATGATCCCATACTCATATATTCACGTGTGTTTATCCCATAAATAATCAGATTCTTCTTCAACAAACTTTATCATATCTTCAACAACTCTATCATATCTTCTCTTAATCTTATCTTGTTCCCAAATCTTTTCATGGTTGTTGGATGTGATCTTCTTGATATTCTCACGTGTTTCCAGGCCCATAAAAACCCATAAACACGGCTCATTAGGGTTTCCGTTGAATACCCTACGCGCTTACTAAGTATAGTAAGGCATTGCTCTGCAGACGCTGCTGTTCCCTCACGTTGTTCCCTCACATCAACTTTCTTTCTTCCTTGGTTATTTTTCCTGTAATCAATACACTCAAACACAAGGTTAAATAATAGAGAGTTTGTCATCGTCAAAACAAGAGAATGATGACGTTGAACGCATGGTAACAGTTAACTGTTTCCCTGTTTCAAACGTCATTTTGTGGATAGTAATATTGTTGACTTGGTAACAGTCAAACTGTTCCCAGTGACTGTTACCCATGAAAACAAATGACTATCCAACAGAAACCAAGAGAGTTAACAAAACATCCAAAACAAAACACCTCCTAACCCAAAACATGAACAAGAGACACACCAAAACACAAGACAGAAGCAAAACAAATGATAAAAGAAAGATATAGTTGTCTATATATAATTATTTTGAGAGCACAACAAAAATCAATATATAATATATTATCTACTTTTTGAAAGCTAGCTCCCATGCAAATTATAGACGCATGAGTTATAAACTAAAGGCACAAAAAAACTCTCTCCCTTCTCTCTAAAACCCTAGTGTGAGAAACACATGTAAATCATGAAGAAACCCAAAATTTCTAAACCAAAATCAACAACTTGATGAAGAAACATGAGAAGTCTTCCTCTCTTCCTCCTGATTGAACACTATGTTAAAGAATCTCTATCTCTGATCAATCTTCTCGTTTGATTTTTGGGCTGAGGAGGCCAATCTTCTCGTTTGAACAATCTTCTATTCTTATTTGAGGGGTTGTTAGATCTAATCTCTATCTCTGAACAATCTTCTCGCTTGAACTCATGGGCTGAGGAGGCCAATATTGAGTTTTACATGTCCAGATCTGAAATATTGATTTGAATCTCCTATCCTTTTTTGAGGTGCTGTTAGATCTAGTATTTCAGATCTAATTTTGAGCATCTTGTATTAGATCTAATGATTTATGTGAAATTGAAAAGTTTGGAGAGGTTTCCTTCTTTTGATTTAAGTATAGATCTCCTTCCTTGTTATCCCTCTCTTGTCATTCATGAATAATGAAGAAGGAACAGAAGTATGAAAAAGAAAAAGAAATGGAAGAAAAAAGGAACGAAAAAAGAAAATCTCTCTTTCTTTGGTTTTTGCTTACAGGACACGGATTCAATGCTCAAGTCAAGGAGGAAACCCCCTCCCATCATCAACAAATCAAGAGTAAACTCTTGCTTTTTTGAACAAATTAGGGGGAATCCTCTTGATTTATGAACCCGGGTTAATCCCTATCCACCAATACATGGGTGAGAATCCCATTTGAAAATTGACGTTGAATCTTGACAAACTATTGGAAATTCAAGAACTTAAGATTGCAAAATCGATCTGCAATCCCCGGTGGACAGCTTGAGCCTTGGTTGTGGTTCGAGTTTTGTTCTGGGTGGGAAGAAAGCGTCAAGAAAGCTTCCCGAGTTTGATCAGTACTTCCCCAAATAGTTAAGCCAGAGCCCCCGGTGTCGTACAGAGTCTTTGTGGCCAGGTCGTTTCGGGATTTTGAAGATCCTTCATTCCGGTGGAGGGAACGTCACTAGTCCTCACCCATGATGGTTGACCTTTTCGTGCCGGAGCGCTAGTCTTCTAGTGTTTCACTCACCTCGATCCGGGCTCGTCATTGGTTCTTTCTTTTTTGGTGTTGTATTTGTCTTCTCGTGTTGTTTTCTTGTGTTGACATTTTGTTTCTATCTTCTTAGCCGTTGTCGGCTGCCGTCGAACGGCCTCTCGGTACACCAGTTTTGGCTGGTCTACCGAATTTTTACTTGTTCAAAAAAAAAAAAAAAAAAAAAATAGACGCATGAGTTATGTACTAGAAGAACAATGAAACAGTAAGGTTTTTCCACTACATAGAGTAAGTTTTTCCCCGTGAATGTAGGGCTGATTAAAATCCGGTCTAGACTGTTTTTCTGGTTCGAACTAGACTGGACCGCCTATGGACTGAACTGGATTGAGACATTTTTCGATCCGGTCCTCGGTCCATAATTCTAAGGAAATATTGCTCATGGACCGTCATCTAAAATTGTTGGTCCATCCTCATATTCTAGCACTTTTAACGTGCTTTATACAAATAAGTCATTTTATTTTATCGCTTAATAATTGTGACACAACCTAACAATTAGGTCGATCGGGTAATCAAGTACATTGATCGCGATAGCTCGATTAATTAAGTTGAGCTTGGAATCAATTCATATACAATTTGAACTTGTTACTCTTGTAAGGGTACGGTCAATTTATGCAAGTCTTGACATGTAACTTATAAGCAATCATTTTATGTTAACTTTAGCTAAGATGGTGCAATTTCTTGGCTTCCATTATTTGTATGTGCAAATGGTGGCCGGCAATGTGGTCTCCCATCTCAAAATCAATCTTTTTAGTTTTTACAAATCTAGAAACTTTGATCTCCACATAGTGAAACAGAAACTGACCACATGACAAAAATGGTTTGCATCACGTACCAAATATTAATAATGGAGCCTTATCAAATGACAAATCATGGGAAATGATCGAATCACCACCAATTCTCCAATTTATGTCAATTCCGATACACTTCTCCGCACTATATAAAATTCCATAGAGGTGTCAAAAATGTAAAACCAACATGAAATTTCATGGAGTTTTATGTTAGACTAATGTTTGACCTCGGAATTACATAGGAAACTTGAATACACAAAATGCAAACGCTTATATGACCAAAACTTAAGTAGAAATAACACCAATTCACCTTACCTTGATAGAAACTTATACTAGAGATATTTCTAAGTTAGAGAGGATAATTCATTATTTATCAATCCCCTTTAAGATTTCAGTTTTTGTTTTTCACATGGCGGTTTTTATATATATCTCATAGTGATAAAAAATCGGGAAAAAAAACAAAATCGATGAAATCAAAGTTTGCTTCGTTTTCAACATCCATTTTTCGGGCTCAAAAAAAAACATCCATTTTTCAAACTTTTAGATGTTAGTTCGGTTTGGACAATTTTGATTCAACCTGTAGGGGTTGTAATTGTGCATCC
The DNA here is from genome assembly GCA_934048045.1 of Polygonum aviculare. Classification (NCBI taxonomy): domain Eukaryota; kingdom Viridiplantae; phylum Streptophyta; class Magnoliopsida; order Caryophyllales; family Polygonaceae; genus Polygonum; species Polygonum aviculare. Next base: position 29,235,944 of record OW204031.1, on the reverse strand, counting down.
CACATCGAGAATTGGTGGGAAACCAAGCTCACTTACAAGTACATGAGTTACTCCTCCTATTGCCAATTGGTTTTATGATGGAACCCATGAGCTTGTGAGTTGGGTTTGGCAATTGGGCCCGTCTCCTCTCTAACAAGTGGTATCAGAGCCGATGGTTCGGCTTAGGGACCGGGAGGGTTCGCCGTTATCGGTTGTGAGGGATTCACAATTGAGGGGGAGATTGTTGGGGTTGTAATTGTGCATCCCACGTCGAGAATTGGTGAGAAAGCAAGCTCACTTATAAGTACATGGGTTACTCCTTGGGATGGAACCCCATGAACTTGTGAGTTGGTCTTGGCAATTGGGCCCATCTCCCCTCTAACACAACCTAAACCAAAACAATTTGTTAAAAGCGTTAAAATCTTTTAACTACGGTTTACCCGAAATCGAGTTTCATAATTTTTTTCCGTTTTCAACCAAACCGACCCAAAAACCAATTCTAACCCGAGCCGGGTTATTTTGTTTCATCTTATGATCCACCAATGTCTCTAACTAAAGGAATTAAGAATTTTATATTTTCCTTTTCAAATTCAAAACCAAACTAAACCGAAAAATCAATACGAATTTCAAACATGAACCAAGTTATTTCGAGTCAATGTTCACCAACATAGAGATTCAACCAATAAACCGGATGTTGCCCATCCAACCCATTAATGAACCAGATATGGACAACTTCAATCACAAGTCAAACTAGAGGAGCGACAAAATTTTCTTAAGCAAGAAGTTTCGATGACATAAGGGTTGGGCCACATTGAGTTGCAATAACCAAGGCCCAGGCCCATTATAATTGAATTTGGAAAAGATGCAACAAGTGGCACAAGAAAACGACAACAAAAAAGAGCATTGTCATTGTTGTGTGAATTGATGCAATACTGCCGAGTTGCCAAGTGCCAATAGTTTAGGTACTAATAAAGGCCGCCCGAAAGCATCCAATTCAAAGTTGCCAACCATCAAGCCAATTAGCTAAGTACCCATGTTCAAAACGGTGGAGATCTTTTGTCCCATTCATGTGTCACATTTGCGTGTTCCTTCAATCTCATTGGTTTATACGAATTATTTTGTTAAAATAAAAGCAATTTTCAATTAATTTTATTCTATATGGATCAATGAGATTTAAGGGACACGCAAATGAAACACATAGATTGGACATAGGATCCGAACCGTGTTCAAAATACTACGAATCTAAAATGCCATAATGCAACACCAATATAATATATTAATACTTCTTTTAAAAAATATAATATACTAATAATTAATGCTATAAGAAAAGGGTAGGTTTAAACGAAGTCGATTTATCTAATTCGTAATCCTCGTCAAAATGAATGGGATCCAGCGAGTGTCTGTAGGTTCCGTTCGGTGACGTTGGCGCGTCAAACAATCTAACGCATGACGCATCAACGTTGACGTTTATATCCTTAATGGTAAGAGGGTGGTAGGTTTGCCATTTTTGCATCCTCGCTAAACTCTCCACATCCGAAAACATCGGTCCCAAACAGACCTAGAGACCGAAATAAAATAGAAATGCATATACCGAATAAACTCGAAAAATTTGATGCATTAAACTTTCATACGAGAGACCGAAAAATTCGACAGTTTAAAAAACTAAGGTTGATCCCCTTTTTTCTTTTTTTATCAGAACTAAAGGATGATTATGTTTGTGATGAATCAAAAACAAAGGGTTTATTTTAGTAAAAACCTATAAAAATCATCATAAATCAAAAAAGGAAAAAGATCAAAACGTAATGGATAACGGTGGGCAGAAATTGAGAGGAGTTTTTTGTTTGTTTGTTTTTGAGAGCCCACCACTTTTCAAAACCGGAAGCGGTTACTGTTTCTCGAACACCGCTCTCCTTCCTTTTAGCCCGAAACTTGGAAACCCGTCCACAGACTTTCTACACTCTTCTTTTCGGTTTTCCTTCTTTTCCTCATCATATAAATACATCTCATCGTCCTCAATCTTCCACCATTACAACACAAACTCAAACATCATTTCGTACCACAGAGAAGAAAAACGATCGGAGCAACCATGTCTGACACCGTCGGTCAAGTCATCAAATGCAAAGGTATTCTACTTCTTCCGATTTCCCTTTCCGTACGGAAAAATGTCCGATATTCTGATAATCCCGATCGGATTAGCGAGAGGCGGAGTTAGCCTAGGTTTTACGCTGAGATGCTCGAGATTGTGTGCCCTAGATCCGTTGCTAGCGCTTTCGTTTCGGATTGTGTATTTGTTTTGACGGATTAGCATAGGTTTGTCGCAATTAGTCTAGGTTTTACGCTGAAATGCTCGAGATTGTGTGACCTAGATCCGAATTATGCCTTTTTGTATTCGACTGATTGTGTGTTTGCTGGTTGTGTTCAGCGGCTGTGGCTTGGGAGGCCGGGAAGCCATTGACGATAGAGGAGGTCGAAGTGGCTCCTCCTCAGAAGGACGAAGTCCGTGTCAAGATCCTTTTCACTTCCTTGTGCCACACCGACGTTTATTTCTGGGAGGCGAAGGTAGCTTTCAATCTGTTTTGTCTGTTTTTTATTTATTTATTTTCGCAATCGGATAGATCTGTCGCTATTAGTCTTGTTTTGAATAAGTCTTATTTCTCCACATGCTTTTGTGTGAGTTTTGGAACTGATGGTTGTGGTGTGGATTTTTAGGGCCAAACGCCTTACTTTCCTAGGATATTTGGTCATGAAGGTGCAGGGTAAGTCAATTTGGAATTTGACATGCATTGCTCTAATATGATGATGATTGTCTAGGGTTGATTGCTGATCTTTTGGCGTCTGCTTTGTTTGAGCAGAATTGTTGAGAGCGTAGGTGAAGGAGTGACAGAGGTTCAGCCAGGAGACCATGTCCTGCCTGTGTTCACTGGTGAGTGTGGGGACTGTCGCCATTGCAAGTCAGCAGAGAGCAACATGTGTGATCTTCTCAGGATCAACACGGACAGATGTGTGATGATCACTGATGGCAAATCAAGGTTCTCAATCAAAGGGCAGCCGGTCCATCATTTCCTTGGCACATCAACTTTCAGTGAGTACACTGTTGTCCACAAGGGCTGCCTTGCAAAGATCAACCCTGCTGCCCCCTTGGACAAGGTTTGTGTCATCAGCTGTGGATTCGCTACTGGTGAGCTCCAGAATCAATTGACTCCATCTACCTTATGCGTTTTTCGGCTTTCTTTTTAATTGATTTTCTTGGTTGGATTGAAGGATTTGGTGCTACTACCAATGTTGCAAAGCCCACAGCGGGTTCAATTGTCGCGATTTTCGGATTGGGTGCTGTAGGACTTGCTGTGAGTAATCTGTTGTGTGGTGATGTTGAGCTCTTATGTTAATTGTAGTTTCTGGGGTTTCATGGAGATTGATGTGTTTTATTTGATGATCAGGCTGCTGAGGGCGCCCGTGTTGCTGGCGCATCAAGGATCATTGGGGTTGATCTGAATGCTAACAGATTTGAGACAGGTAGATAAGATACACCAAGACTGTTTGGCTGATCTGGATGTAATGTAGGCATGTAGCACCATCTGATGTTTAACATTACCTCTTGATTCTGTTTCCAGCTAGGAAGTTTGGATGCACCGAGTTTGTTAACCCGAAAGATCACAACAAGCCAGTTCAAGAGGTCTTGGCTGAGATGACCGATGGAGGCGTGGATCGTAGTGTGGAGTGTACTGGAAGTATCCAGGCCATGATATCGGCATTTGAATGCGTCCATGACGTAAGTAGCTCGATTCTTTCGGATCCATTCTTGAATTAAGGCGATTAAAATCACGGAATAACTAAAATATCAATTGTCAATTGCTGTGTATGTTTTAGGGATGGGGCGTTTGTGTGCTGGTCGGCGTTCCAAGCAAAGACGACGCCTTCAAAACCCACCCGGTGAACTTCTTGAACGAAAGGACTCTGAAGGGGACTTTCTACGGCAACTACAAGCCCCGTACCGACATTCCCAAAGTCGTCGAGAGGTACCTGAACAAGGTAAAGCTCTGTCTATTGCCTTTCTAGACTTTCTTTTGCTTGTAGAGGAATTTGTGCATTGATGAAGCTTCTGAAAAATAATGTAGGAGCTGGAGGTGGAGAAGTTCATCACCCATGAAGTGACCTTTTCGGAGATCAACAAGGCGTTCGACATGATGCTTTCGGGAGAGAGCATTCGCTGCATCATTAAGATGGATCACTAAGCAAGCTAATATCATTTACATCTAGTGTTTTGAGAACTTTTCATATATGCTTGTCGCTGTTTGTATTTAGTGCTTGAGAAATGAGTCCATTTTGTGTTTTGCTCTCGTTGCTGAAGAAATAAAACAGAGTATTTTGAACATGTGACAGCTGAAATTGAGTTAGCCTGTGGCTCTTTATACATGATCATAGTTTACTGAATAATAATACAAATAAAATTTACATAATTATAACATGTACAGGTACAAGCATATCATATCATATCATTTTATTTCATTGGTTCAAGTTAATGGACATTAAGATCTGTGTGTTTCAAATCTTGAAGTGAGCTTAATGATCATGAGCAACTGTGCCTGAAGAAGTTCCTTCTGCTTCAATGCCATCTTCTTTACCCTCCACATGAGCTTGATCAGAATGCAAGCCTTTTCCCACCTTTATTAGTTCACTCTTCCTAACACGATCATGCATTTTGACATCTCCCTCGACGTCAAGCCTCTCGACCCTGTGCCCGTGGTGGCCTGGGGCGACGGTCTCATGGAACTTCAAGTGCCCTTCAACGTCAATGTCTTCCGTCTTCCTCACCATCTTCTTCCTTCTTTTCATGAAAGACCATAAGCCAACTAAGACCGCTCCTAGGAGCAAGAGGCCTCCGAATGAGACGACGACTACTAAGATGACTGGGTGAGATGCCATGGTTTATTGCTTGTACAAACTTGTGTTGTTTTTGATGGGATGAATGATGATGAATGAACAAATCTGAGGTATTTGTAAGGAGAAAAGAGTTTTGGATTGCCATCTTTTTTCCCTTCTTTTGCTTCCACAATGCTTTCAAGTTTTGGTGACTTCCCTCCCATTCCAAGACTCCAATATTTAACAAAAAAAAAAAATACCACCCTAACACTGTCATGTGTCATCATGTCTTGTAAGTTAACTCACACCTTGCACAACCTCATGAGAAAATGCATAAAAAATAGCACTAAGATTATAAAAGGGTTTTTACCACAAATGGAAAATGTTACAATTTCAACAATAATCTCCCTTGCATAGGAATACTACTATTCAGAGGTTTTGCAAAAAACCTACTGAAATTGTCTTCAAGAAGGCAACTTTCTCTCTACAGTTTGTTCTGTCTATGGTTCTGTTTTCCCTTCATCTATCATTTTCTCTTCTTTCTATCGAATAAGTTGCTGATCATTTCTGGGCCTGACGTTGTTGAGCTTTGAAAAAGGATAGGTTTAATTTCTGCAATGGTAGGAGGAAACAACTTCCTTTTTTTTTTGATAATGTGATCCAAAGGGACATGAAACTGGAATTGGCAATGAAAATCAGAATGATTCACAACTAACTTTGATTCTACTTTGGAAGCCATTGATTGATGATGCTAAAAGAATCTCTAGTGTCTTGTACTATGTTCTATCTCTTTGTCAATTGTAATTTACATTGGAAAAGAGGCATTCATGCAATCCTGTTTGTGATAGATTATTGTTGTCTTTATGGGTTTTGCTTTGTTAATACAAATTTGCTCTTATTGTTTGTATTTAGTGATTCAGAATTGGGACCATTTCAGAGATGATCTTTGATAGCACTTGAGAAATTTCATACATAATCACAAATTACTGAATAATACAAATGAAACAATCATAAAGTTAACATGTGTACACTTACATCACAACATTACATTTCACTGATAAATCAACAAAGGAATTCAAAGGCTGAGTCTTTTTGGAAATCTTTGGTTAAGCTTTATGATTATGATCATGATCAGCAACACTGCCTGAAGAAGAAGCTCCTCCAGCTTCAAGGCCATCTTCTTTACTCTCTGTGGTTGGAACCTGATCAGAATGCAGGCCTTTTCCCACCTCTGTCTCACTCTTTCTAACATGATCATGCATCTCGACATCGCCCTTGACGTCGAGCATCTCGATCCTGGGCCCGTGGGGGCCCGGGACAACGATCTCATGGATCTTCAAGTGCCCTTCAACGTCAATATCTTCAGTCTTCCTAACCATCTTCTTCTTTCTTTTCATGAAGGAGCATAGGCCAAATAGCAAGGCACCGAGGAGCAAGAGGCCTCCGAACGAGACGACGACTATTATGATGACTGTCGGGTGGTGGTGAGGTGGTGGTGAAGGCGGTGGCAGGTGGTGAGGTGGTGGAGCTACCGGATGAGGCTTCGGTGGGGGTGGTGGCGGGTGAACGGGCCGAGGTCTTGGTGGTGGTGAATGTGGTGGTGGTGGGAGAACGGGGCGGAGTCTAGGTGGTGGCGAGTGCGGTGGTGGTGGTGGTGGAAGGTGAGGAGGTGGAGACGACGGGTGGGGCCAGAAAGGCGACGGAGGCGTAAAATGGGGATTGTAAGGGGGAAATGGATAAGCATATTTTTGCTGAGATGCCATGTTTTGTTGGTTGTGTAAGATGTAAACTGTGCTGTTGTTGATGAGATGAATGATGAATGAATTGAGGTGAGGTATTTGTAGGACTTGGGGGTCATAAAAGAGTGTTTTGAATTGCCATTTGTTTGTGCTTACACAATGCTTTCAAGTTTTGCTGACTTACCTCACATGCTAAGACTCCATAATAAACAAGTATTTGTTGATTCTTGATAGTTTAATAAAAGATACCTCCCTGGAAGAACTCATGTTTAGTTCTTCATGTATATTTAAATTTTGTCTTATATTTCCTAATTCATGTCTTCAAATTATAATACACCATGCACTGGCCTTCCATCTACCCAGTGAGCATGTTTTCTGTATCAACCAATTTTGAATACCAAAAGATGGCTTTGAAATAGCTGGTTTTGAGTATTCACAGGTAGCAAGATTCATGTTTTTAATTTTTTTTGTTGGTTTTTAATTTTTTAATTTTTTTTGACAGATTCAACTTAGGACAGTTTCTAAAAGCTATAACCATCTAATTCCATCTCAATAGCAGTTTGCAGTTCATACAAGCACAATAATCACCATCAGGCAACAAACCACTTTAATTAAGGCTCCTTTGAGCCAAATTGCAACTATAGTAACCTAAAAGACCTTCCAACTTATTTCCCATTTCTTAATCTTCTTTCTTCCTTGCTTCTCATCATATTTCAATACAGTTAAGATTTGAGAGACTTTGACTCCAAATCCAATCATTCAGCAGAAGTATGTGTTGAGTTAGGCAATCTTCTTCCTCTAATGAAGTCACTGAAGAGATGCAATGCCCTTGATGGCTGTGCATATGGCACCATATGTGCAGCTCCTCTTACTGTTGCAAATGTCAGTATATTTCCATACTCCACAGCCCAGCCTCCTACCTGAACTCTCCAAAAACAGCATTTAGAATTCATAAATCAAGAAACTGCATAAAAAACAGTACTAGGATTAATTAATGGGGTAAAAGGGGCTTTTACCTGGCCTTGGTGAAACCAAGCTCCATAAGGAACTGTGGTAGCTAATTTGAGGTCATGGGCGAGTTCGCGCACCAGTGTGCGTGACCCGAGTAATGGCACGACAGAGTCTTGATCGCCACTGTTTTTTATTTGCATCATAGTTAGTGAATGAATGGAATAGGCATACATAGATTGAACAGATGTTGAAGAGTTGAGAAAGTGTCCAAGATGACCTGAAAATCCAGACAGGTATGTGATTGTGGATTATCCTTTTGAGCAAGGGAAGGATGTTTATGTCGCCATCAGCATCGCTGTAGTCGATTAACCTGACAAACCGAAAAATCACATGACAAAGAGAGACTTTGGTAAATGGTAATGCAAAAAATGCAAGATAAAACACATAAAGATGATAGTTGGTAATTACCCACTACACATAGACCATTTATATGGCAAACTGGTCCTATTGGCATGAAGAGCCTTCTGAACCTCTGGAAGATTGAAGTAGAAGTGTCGTTCTTCCGTCATACAAACATCAACTCCAAGACTCATTTTCGTAACCTGAACAAAGAAATACATAATCCACAACATCAAAGATTTTATTCTCATTCAATATTTTGATGCTTGTTGAATATGTAGGAGAATTACCGTCTTCTTTAACCGAAGTTCTTGCTCCACTATAGACGGATAACAGACGTCAAGGATCACATCATAGTAGTTTATATAGTCACCGACGATTCGGTTTGCTGAAGTTATGGCATTATTGCAAGATGTAGATACATTGTGAGGGCTGCCAAATGTGTAGTCTTCGAAATCGCAGTCGTTCATGATGGTAAGACCGATTTCATCCGAAATCATGCCGTGTGACCAGAAGTACTCGTACGTTGCAGGAACATCTCTGTCTAGTTTTAGAAGAGGGTTCCCTATCTGATTTCAACAAACAAGAAAATCATATGGTTAGATTTGGAGAGCAGAGTCTATATATGAAAGACTGTCCAAAATGAACAAATGATTTCTTACAGCTACTCCTTTTATATTGAATTTGAATCCTTTTGACTTAGCATTGTAATCCAGAAGAGCAACAGCTAACTGAGGAATGTAATGCCCTGTAAATAGACAGCAGAGAATAAGAAATTACACAAATCAAGCATGTAAAACATAATACTAAGGCACTATTAACAGTTTAAGCTCAATTCTTTCATGGAATTACCTGCATAGCTCTCCCCAGTTAGGAAAAGGTCAAGAGACCGGAGCTCGGGGAATTTCTCGTACCATTTAAGCAAGAAAGTGCGCATATCGTTCGCTGTCGCAAGGAAATCCACAACATTTTTACAATCAAACACACAATTACGTTTGCAACATAACAATAAAGAGAAATAGCAAAGTAATTAGAGATGAACAAGCAATCACTATCACTAGTACATGGAATGCAAAATTAAAGGAATTTGTGTGCACCAGTTTTGGCATCTCCAGTTTTATAATCTGAAGAGGTGTTGGAGTAAGACCATCCTACACCAGCAGGGGACTCAATAAAGAGCATATTGGAAGCTGTTACAAGATTGAGACCATAGCATATGAGTAAAAACATGTTATAATGGTTAAGCCATAGTTTTGATAAATTCAAGAAAATTATGGACCTTTGTTCCATGATCTTGAGTTCTTTATAAGGCCACGCCCATCCCCTCTAGGGAAGAATGGTCCCAACTCTGTGAAGGCACCACCACCAAGAGAAGAGCACCCAGGGCCTAATTACCAAATCAAGCATGATTAGTGAGAGATTAAGAATAAGAAAGTACTTATTTTTGGGTTTTGTTTCCTTATACTATTACTTTACCCATGGAATCTTACAAATTGCCCATTAACTCGTTTTATCCACAACAAAAAATCAGAAACTTCCTAGGGCTCATACAGATGAACATAGTGGAGACAAAAAGGCATCAAAAGGAGAGAAAACACAACGATACATACACATTCCTTGAATTATATACTAAACCCATCAACTGGGTTTACTCAACAATATAGTAGACCAATCAAAATTGCAATTGAGAGCACATGAGTAAGAAGAATTGTACCTCCATTGAGCCAGAGACTAAGGGGGGTCTTGAGAGGCTCCTTTTCAGCTTCAACAAAGTAATAAAACAAGCTTCTTCCTGATTTCACATCCACATCAACATAGCCTGCAAATTGCCTGAATCCAACCTTGGGCTGACCTGGCAAGCTCACCACAAGATCTTCCATTGGCCACCCATTTACATTCACATGAAAACAAGCCCACCCAGAGACCAAAACCACCCAGAACAACCAAGAATCCCAATTTCTGCCCACCATTTTCACCTCTCTTACAAAAAACTCTGGCTTCTTCTTGAGGTAGGTGAGACTTGAAGTGCTGAGGAGTGAGTTCTTATAAATGCACCTCTAGAGAGTGTGCACAGGCTACACACCTCTATCTAGTCCTTGAATTAATAAATGGATTGAGACCCAGCAAGAAAGTGATGGGTCAAAAATTAGTACATCTTTTCTGATTTGAAATGAAAATTGGGAAGGAAAAACAAAGGGTGCGCAAATATATTTTAAAAATATGGATAAAAAAAAAGATTGTATATTTTCCCCCCCTTTTCTCTTGTGATGATGCACACCTCTGATTAACCCACAGAAATCTGTTGAGCCACGTGAATAGTGGGTGGCTTACACGCCAAAGCAAAGTGGGTTTACCTTCAAATCTGCATTTTAGGGCGGCCTCGGCTGAATCCACCGGTTGCAGGGTGCTTGGGTGCACCCGATGTGACAGACGGGTCCCGGCTCCGCAGACCGGAAGTTGAAAGGGGGATAGTGTTCCGGCTTCCCAAGCCGGAACTCTTCAATTCACACAGCTACATGCCTACACCAGTAAAGCTTAGGTGTTTTAGGTAATTAATTTTAACCATTAGAAAGTCCTCCTTCCCAATAAAGCTTATTGCTTTGACATTAATAAATCAGACTTCATATAGTGTGGCTTCTTTTCGTATTGTAGAGTTTTGACTGGTGGTGGGGCCACACGCATACACCAATAAAGGTGTGGGATGTGAATTGCATAGTTCCGGCTTGGGAAGCCGGAACACCATCCCGTTTTCAACTTCCTGTCTGCGGAGCCGGGACCCGTCTGTCCCATCGGGTGCGCCTAAGCACTCTGCTACCGGTGGATTCAGCATTAGCCTTTAGGGCTTAAAACTCACCCAATCCCACACATTAATTGCTGGTGCTTTGTAAATTGCAAGTTTTGCTCTGAGAGAGAGACTGTGAAGGTTCAGTTTGACCAGTCAGCTTAAACTATTGCAAAAGAAATGATCTTTGGAGACGTTATGGTGAAGGGTTGACAAGCTGTCAACATTTAAGATCAATTTGCCCTAGAGCGGATAACAACATATAGTATTAATCCTAAAGAACGGAAAGTTGTGGACCCAATTTAGGGTTTTAGAAAGTGAAAGGGAAAAGAAACAAAAGGAGGAGGAATATGATGAAGTGTGGACAATGCATGATGTCCAGGAGCTTCAAGAATGGAGGGTTGTAGCAGAAAGGAACGTGTATAGAGAGAGGACCAGTTGGAAAAGAAGGTGTGCATTGTACAATCCAATCATGAAAGAAGGCGTTTTTTGGACCTTTGGTTTCAGCTTTATTTCTCCTCTGTCTCTCTTTTTATGTCTCTTGTTTTTGCAAGATTTGAAAAAATAATTTGAGTTATATGGTCATTCATATTGTCCATATTGCCCAAATATACCACTTTTCAAAGGGATTGTTATTTTATTTCTAAAATCTTCCTATGAGTGCTTGTCATTTTAAAGTTATACTCCTTCTGTCCCGGTTTGTTTGTCCAGTATTCTTTTTTGGGCGTCTCCTTTTGTTTGTCTACTTTCCATTTATATCCACTTTTTTACCTCCATTATTCCACTCTCTCACCTACTTTATCTCTTTTTACCCCAATCAATCACATCTTTTACCCATACTATTCAACTCCCTCACGTACTTTATACTAGTACTTTATACCAACTTTTCCAATTAACCATTATACCGTTCTTAAAACCTACGTAAATTGTCATTTTGGACGAACAAAAGGGAACGGAGGAAGTAGAAAATAATTGTTAGAGTTAGAAGGTGTGACTTGAGGCTACATAATTGTTCAAGTTGACTAAAAGGAGAGTTATGAGTTAATAATTATATAATCTTGCATTATTATGAATATATAACCATATATGTTAGTGAAGTTTGACTGTGAGTCAGAGTACCGTTTTATCAACATACCATGACACATTATAACCAAAATAATTTAGTGTAGAATACTTAGTTTTTTTTGGTTGAAAGTGTAGAATACTTATTAAAGTGACGAAAATCCCCAAGTTGATATTTTCTAGGAGGGGCGGAGCTGGGGAGGGTCCTGGGGGGTCCGGTGCCCCTTCTACCCTCCCAGCTGAAGTGTATTATGCATTGTCAGCATGTAAAATAAATAAAGTCTTCTTAGTTCAGTGGTAGTGTGCCTCCTCTATGAATGAGAGGTTCCGTGTTTTTTTTTTTTGAACAAGGTAAGAATTAGACGGGCTTCCTTACGGAGGCCGATCTAGAGCGTCCATCTGGACGAGAACGCGAAGTTCTTGGTTGTTAACGATGTGGGGGTTAGGGAATACGTGGCCCATTTTGGCAATTTTATCAGCCACAATATTGCAATCCCTAGTCACATGACGGATGCGAATGTTCTCGAAGTCGCGGAATAGCACCCAAATCTCCGCGATGTGCATATCAATTTCCCATGGACTTGGCCCTGTTCCACAAGCTGCATTAATGACTGTCTGATTGTCTCCCTTGATTTCCAAATTTCGTAATCCCCTTCTCTTAGCTTCTTTCATGCCTTCTTTGAGAGCACGAACTTCAATCTGTACTATGGAATCGAATTTGTTTTGAGTCGATCCCATGCTGAGAACTTTTCCTAAATGGTCTCTTATTACAAAACCAGTAGAGGCAGACCCAGTTTCTAATTTTGACCCATCAAAGTTTAGTTCAAACCACCCACTTTGTGGTTTTTCCCAAGTTTTTTGCCTAGTTCTTCTTCTTCCCCCACGTTTGTTCGTTTTCCAAAGTTTTTCCTCGTCTTCTTCCCATTCCTTGGCTTTGTTCCAAAGTCTAATTTGGGATTGAATGTATTTTGTCAGGTCTTGGATAAAGTCATTTGGTTCTTTCTGGAAAGCGAGTCTGTTTCTCTGCTGCCATATACACCACCATACGATTGATAGTTCAGTGAAATCTCGCGTTCCCAAAGCGCTGTGTATTTCTGTTATAATATTGGATGGTGCTTTACCCATAGTGTTAATTGCACGTAACACGTTCCCAATTTTAGGATTGATTTTATCCATGATGCTAATGGTATGAGGGCATTCTGTCATGATATGAATTGAATCTTCATTGAGGCAGTTGCACATTAGGCAGCCCGGAGGTGTGGGTACATGTTTTTCTCTTAGTCGAGATTTTGTTGGGAGACCATTTACATCAATTTTCCATAAAAAAATTTTCACCTTCGGAAAAACATCAAGTTTCCATATCCAATTGTTGGGTTTCGGTGTCTGATGTTGTGTTTTTGTGATTAGTTCTATAGCTGAGGCTGTCGAGAACCAACCATTTTTGCTAGGTGCCCAATAGAGCCTGTCCCTAATACCCCTTGTTGGTATTGGAATGTTTTGTATTCGTTCCGTGATGTCTGACGGGAGTTTTTTTGTCAATTCATTGATGTTCCATTCATTTTCTTGGGCTATAAATGTTTTGACTCTCGTATCTTCATCGCAATTTGTTTGGTTTAATGCATACTTTTTTAGTGGGGCTTGCATAGCCCAGTTATCAGTCCAGAACTTAATGGTTTCCCCATCGCCTACTTGCTAGATTAGTCCTTCCTCAAACTCTGTTCGTAAATTCATGAGTTTTGTCCATTGCCAGGACGTGTTTGTCTGTTTTTTATATGTGAGTAGGAAATTATTGTGCATGTATTTCTCATTCATTAGACGGACCCATATGTTGTCTGGTTCAGCTAATAATTTCCATAATAGTTTCATCTGGAGCGCTTTATTCATTTGTTCAGACTTTCTTATTCCTAGTCCGCCATGGGATTTTGGTTTGCATATCTTATCCCACCCAACGAGGGGTTTGTGGTGGTGGTCCTTGTTCCATAAAAAGCATCTATTTAGTTGATCTAATTCCTTATGAACATGTGCTGGAAGCATAAAAGTTTGCATTGTATAGTATGGTTTTGTGGCTAGGTTTGATCGTATTAGAGTAGTTCGGCCTTCCTGGGATAGGTTGTTCGCTTTCCACTTTGTTAGTTGCATTTTAGATTTTCCGATTGTTTTTGCAAATGTGTATTTGCTTACTTTTCCGCTGATTATTGGACAACCAAGGTATTTCTCAAGATTAGTCATCGTTGTAATACATAGCACTTGTTGGATTCTCTGCTTTTGCTGATTGTCCACATTTTTTGATGTTTGGAAGACTGATTTATGGTAGTTAACTTTTTGTCCGGATATTGCGCAATATTCTTCAATGGTTTGTTTCACTAGTGTACATGCATTTTGGGATGCTTTAGAAAAGATCATTATGTCGTCCGCAAATGCCAAGAATGGAATCTTTGTTCCAGCTCTTACAATTGGGAATCCAATGGAGTTTCGAGTTGTGTTGCTTATTAGCTATAGTTTTCTTGCAAGAATTTCTGCTCCTAGGACGAAGAGGTATGGTGACAAAGGATCCCCTTGTCTAAGGCCTTTTCCAGGGTGAAAAAGGTCTGTTGGTATATTGTTAACCAATACTGACATTGATACTGTGGTAACACATTCTTTTATCCATTCTATGACCTTACTACAGAATCCAAATTTTTCCATAACTGCAAAAAGAAAATTCCAATTAACCCTGTCATATGCTTTTTCCATATCGAGCTTAATTGTCACCCATCCTTCTTTTCCTTTCTTTCCTTGGAAGGAGTGGAATATTTCGTGTGCAATAAGAACATTATCATGTATAGCTCTTTTAGCCACAAAGGCACCTTGTAATGGATGAATTAGTTTGTTCATGATACATTTTAATCGTTCAGTTATGATTTTGGAGATGACTTTATAGATCGTAGAACACAAGCTGATAGGCCTGTAGTGGTTTGTAGATTCAGGGTTATCTTTTTTCGGCAACAGTGTGATAAAAGTATGGTTAATTTGTTTGAGCATCTTTCCAGAATGGAAGAAGCTTTTAACTGCTTTCGTTACCGCTGGCCCAACAATATCCCAATACTTTTTATAAAAGCCGGATGACATGCCATCTGGTCCTGGTGATTTATCAAAGCCAATTCGCATGATAGCTTCCTTAATTTCTGCATTAGTTACTGGTTTGGTCAGGTGGTCATTGTCCTCAGTTGTAACTTCTGATGAAATGAGATTTAGGTATTGTTGAAGTAGTGTAAAGTTGATTTGTTCATTTTTGAATCTATTCTTGAAGTCTTTATGTATTTCTTCCCGAATATTCATTTCTCCTAGGATTTGGGTGTCATTGCTTGCTCTTATTTCTCTAATTGCTTTTCTATTACGCCTTCCATTCGCAATTTTATGAAAGTACCCAGCATTTGTATCTACTAATTTGACATGTTTGGTTTTTGCTCGTTGTATCCAATATGTTTTATGGTAGTTGAGTAAACTTTCTTTTTTGTTTATGATTCGGAGTTGTCGTTGTATTAGTGTCGGATCTGGGGATAGGTGAATTTGATCCTGGATTTTCATGAGGTCTTGTTCAATACACTTTAATTGTTCAAATATATTTCCAAAGGTCGATTTGTTCCATTTCTTTGCTTGAGCTTTCAGGAGTTGTGTTTTCTTAGCTAGTTGGAACATGTTGGATCCAGGGAAAGAAACGCGCCAAGATTGTTTGACAACGTTTCTAAAGTCCTTTCTCTGCATCCACATCTTTTCAAATTTGAATGGAAGCGCCTTGTTAGCTTGTACATCATTTAGTTCAATAGCAATTTGACACTGGTCTGATGTTGAGAAAGCATAGTTTTTTGTGGCTATTTCTGGGAACCACTGTACGATTTGATTACTAACCAAGGTTCGATCGAGTTTTTCGTATATGTTATCCACTTCTGTGCTGAGAGGTTCAGTGTTCAAACCTCTCCGTCCGCACTTTTTTCTTTTTTTCTCTATCTACTTTTTCTATCCTATGACTCACCTATTCTTCTGCATCCAGTCCACTCAGCCCATTTTGTAGCTACTTTTTTTTTCGGTAAGTACAAAACTACAAATGTATTCAACTATTCATATACGCTTTTATTCTTGTATATATTTTTGTTCTTATTTTCTAGTCTAGTTAATATAAATGTGATTACTTTAATTACTAGTTTAAAATATGCATAATTATCTTGTTACTGTTAGGACTACATTTTGTGTTCCTACTTAATTAAGTTTCATTAATATGTAATATAAGAAATATATAACATTTGGTGAGTAGATTAAGAATTTCAAAATAGTTTTATTTGCTAAATTAATAGACTAATAATAATAATAATAATAAATTATTATTATTATAAATTATTTTGGGTTTGAATAATAAATTATCATTATAATAAAAAAAACTTTCGGGTTTGAATAATAAATTATAATGATAATAATAATATAAATAATAATATAACCTTTTCGGGTTTGTTTTGATATAATAATAATAATTTTATATGATTCTTATAATAATAATAATAATAATACGAAGTAGTAATTTATTGGTCGTCTATGTTCGGTAATTGGACAATGTGACCCCCCACTAATATTTCTCTGGCTCCGCCACTGTCTAGGACCATGAATGATAAGTTGAATGGTCACGCGGGCAACATTAGTCGATAATCAATGCATTATGCACAAGGTTGTTAGGATCGCGATCCGGATCGTACGATTCTACGATCCTACGATCCAAAATTTAATAAACGATACGAATCGCACATATGAAATCGTATAAAGCGGGATCGCAAGTAAAATCGTACGGGATCGGTTGAATCGTGGGATCGGTTGAATCGTGGTAGGATCGCACGATCCAATTCAAAGTGTGAGATGTTGTCCGTTTATGATTACCATTTGGGCCACTTATACAGCACTAGTTAACCATTTTGACCTAAAAGAATTTTTAAAAAATTAATTTTTAATTTAATATCTTCTCTTTTGCTGCTAGCCTGCTATCTCCGCGTGGATTTGGTTTTTTTTCAACCCCAATCTTTTGTCTTCTCCAAATTCCAGAGATCAATCTAGACCCTTTATTGGCTTTTGACTAGTGATTGCATCCTATAATAAAGGTTAGACCTTTCATACTTTATTTTAAAAATTGTGCACTAGATATTCTAAACCGTGTACTTAAGTACTTATATGGAAGAGTTTGGTTTTTCAAATACTACTTATATATGGAAGAGTTTGGTTTTTCAAATACTGTCAAATTATAAGTGTTTACAATTTGCAATTAATATCATATTTAATTTAGATGATATATTTTTATATAAATTACTAAAATTAATTTATTTATAATTTTCTTTAATTTAGTAGGATCTTACGATCCAACCGATCCGATCCTACGATCCGATTCTACTACCCCTCTACGATCCGATTCAAGAATCCCGATCCTAACAACCTTGATTATGCATACGTACGTTTTTCTAAATTGGTAGCCCACGATAAGGACGGTGACTAATTGACCATCATCGTTCATCATTCTCAATTAGTAGGTTTGTCCAACCCGGCTTGTTGAACCCGAAACTACTGGTCAAGTACTCGTATCCAATCCGCAAAAATCCGTGAGCCATAAACTTACGGGTAGAGCACTCGTATCCGACCCGTAGAAGTTTAATCGATTGACTTGATGTCTGAAGACCACAACACCCTTTTCTTAGCATTCGCGATTTTTTTTTTCTTGTCGTTTCGTAAGATGCTTAGTGTTTGTTACATATGAATGTCTTTCACGATGATACAAAGTTTAAGAAAGTAAATTACAAATAATTAAAATAAAGATAGGCTGAATTGAAAGCCCGAAACCAAACCTTAACAATGAAAGAGCCCACAAGAGCTTCCTCTGGTAGTTGTTTATAGTTGCTAGTTTCCTAGAGCCCCGCTCTTCACCTTTAAAACTTGAGTTTTATGCAACCTATTGCTTACTAATATTAACTACTCCTACGTCTAGTTCATTTAATTCAACGTTAGATCATGAATAAATTTCCAAAATTACTTGCATTTGTTCATATACAATTCAACTTTAGGACTCGGTGTAAATACACGATGCATCATTGTCCAACTTGTAAGTAATATAATTGCTTTTTTTTCCCTCTTACGTATATATAGTATGCAATCCTTGTATGTAGGGGGAATTATTTTCATTGTCATCATTGTCTACATGAATAATGGTAAGTTTGAATAGCCATTTTATGGGCATATAGCCTACCTCTATGTTACACATATTTGGAAATTATTTAAAATTTAGGAGAAAATAAAACGGAAATGGTAAACCAATCACAAAAAAATTAAAAATCCAAAATTCAAGATTTATCAAATCCTTCCGTTAATAGTTATTTATAGTTTGTCCGTAGAACACATAGTAGAAAAATCTTTTGATAAAAAATTATAGTTTATATTATAAAACTATTCAAACCCGAAAACTAAATGATAGCCAATATTTTTTCCAGTTAACATAGGTTCAATAATCCACTTATTGTCTAACTCGATGCACGAACTTAAACAGTTGACTATTGTAATTATATTTATACGTAAAGTGTACGTAAAGACTATGAAGCAAAAGGTGCAAAACTTAGGTCTATATACAATTGAAAAGCGACGGAGCAAAAGGTGCAAAAGAGATCAAAGGTACATATGTTGAAGTGCTATATACTGTTAGTTTATTTGAATGAAGGATGTAGCATTGACCATAACACTCAATGAAATTGGCTTCAAATAAAATGGAATTGATTAAAAAAATGGTAGATGTATCAATTTGTCAAAATCACATCAAATCAAATTTGAGATATCAAAAGGAGACTGTATTTGTATCAATATGTTTTGATTGTTTTCCATACGACAAGGACAAACGTTTCACCATCAAATCTTACACTGTTACTACGCATGCATGCAGGTGAAAAAGAAGAATCTGGCTCAGTCAAACTTCCAGGTGAAGAAATCTACTAGAACAATTTGATTGGTATTCAAAAAGACAGAGAACAGCAATATCAATACCGATTTATTACTTGTTAAAAACCCAATTGAGAGGAAATTGTACATCCTTAAAAACGAGAAACATATGTACAAGATACAGAAAGAACACCTATAAATAACCCGTAAACAAAGTGGCATTTTCCAGAAGCTTAAGAATTTGTATATTGATTTCTAGTGTGCAAATCCTGTTGGTTCAATCCCTAGAGACGTGTTTCTTTTTCATCTTTCACTCATCTATTGAAGAAATGTGTTCTCTATACCTCAAAAACAAGAACAAGCACAGAAAGAAACAACCATGGTAAAAAAAGGTCAGAAATTACAATGAAGAGAGAGTTGCTTTAGAAATAACCGTGGATGGAGCCGGATTAGCAGTTGCATTATTAGTCCAATTCTTGTCACCCCAATGCCACAACATACTCTCCCAATAACAGAACTTCTCGAAGCAGATTTTGAGTCGCGGGTCGCGTATTTTCCTCTTCCAATGCCCGTCTTTGTACTCGCCTTTCTTTGCCTGTAGCCTATCCCATTCCAATGCAGCCTTCTGCTTAGTCCTCAAATAACAGTACTTGTGCAGATTCTCTGGCATTGCATCATGCACTTTCCACCATGTCTTATGAGCAACGTCGCTTGCAAACTCGTGCAACATGTCAACATTCCAGTTACAGTCGTAGTCACGAAAACACAGCCATGGCTTCAAGCCCAGATAATGGATAACAAAAAGCTCAGGTGGGTCGGCTCCAAACAAATGGGTTTTCATCTTTTTTATTTCCGGCTCATCTCCGACCCAATAATGCTTCAAGAAGTTCATTCGCTTTGGAATGCGATGCCACCAGGTGAAAATCTCGTTCAAATATCCTTGGTCACCACCATTGTAGGATTCGATCTCATTAATATGGTCCATCAACAGCTGAAATGTAGAATTAGATGGCTCAATTACCATTACTCCTGAATTGAAGAGAGTAGCGTTGTTTCCGGTGGCTGAAATTTCCGGCATTTTGAAGAGGAAATCTATGTTTCGGAGTATGAGCATGTCTGCATCAATGAAAATGATCTTGTCGTAGTCAGTAAGTTGCCAGAGGCGGAATTTGCTGTAGTTCCACTCATTATAGGCTTCTGGTTCGGCCTTTGGGTTTCTTATTCTTTTGATTGTGTGGATCTTCCAGCCAGCAGTTGCTAAGCCTTCTCTGTGATACTCAGTAATTGTCTCATCAACAAGAATTACAAGATCTCTTGTTGATCCTGACATGCGAATACTTTGTGCGGCTGCTATGGCCCCGCATACGTATACGTGAGCAGAATGGAGGATCGTTGCATATGCTTCTCTGTTTTTGTTTCCAGTTGGTACATAACCTGCTTGTAAAGAAACAATTTGTTGTTAGCATCTGCTTATCTTTTAACCTGACCTGTTGAAACTAGTAAAATAAATTGAGATGTTTGAAGCTTGTCTAAGAGAGTTTAGATTAAAAGCAACTCTTTAGCAGGTCAGAATTATTCAGCAATGAGTCAAGTGTTAACATCATCTCAATATAATATAGGAGTCTAACTTCCAGAAGAAAAAGGACAAGCATAAGATTAAGTTAGGATACAGTACATCCTGACAAGTCTTTTTCTTAAGTGGCATCAAAGACAAATTGCTCTCTTGACAAAGAAACAGAACATAAAATTTCACTAAGTGTTGCAAGATCTCAAATGATTAACCTTGAAACATGTTAGGGACGGAAAAAAAAACAAATGAAAAAAGAAGTAATACTTCAAAAGCATCAAGCCAACAAGCTCATCTGCACAACCTTCTCTTGTCAAACTGTGTCACAGATTCAAAGTTTTGAACCAGTGGCTAATGAAACATGTTGATTTTTAGAAAAAATTGCTAGGCTTTGGGTTTACCTCACCTCATTTATTTCATATCATTTGACAGTTCGCTAAATTTCCGACAGTAATAAAGGAAGATCTTTCAACATTATCAACAAGATGAAAGTTTTGGCAAATGCTTGAATCACCCAACAACCTCAAGAACCAGAATGAATGTCTATGCATTTCTTTCAAAAATCTTAAATGTTAAGATTGATAGAAAAATTGCTATAGTCATATGGAATAACCTTTAACTAACCTTTTGGAGTGAGAGGAAGTGCAAGTTCACACGATCCAACAGGAAGCTGGGCCTTTTCTCTTAAAGTATTTCTATCAGGCTTGTAGAGCCACGCAGTGCCTTGACGGGAAACGAGCTCCTTTCCAGTAAAAAGATTCGGGATGGGAAAGCAGTCAGTAACAAACAGTACATGCACATCATGAATCCCTTTAAGAGAAGAAGCAAATCTTGCTGCAGCTAGCTGTAAATGCAGTCGAACAACATCTCTTGACCATTTTCCCATTTTGTTGCAAGGAAGCTTTACAGCAATCAAATCCAACCGGGCATTTCTAGAAGCCTCAATGCTGGGAAGAGTAGGGCATTCAGGCACATCAAACTCTTCTTCCTCATCTATCCACTCAGGATATAGGGATTCCCAAGTTACATTGCTTGGGAGATGATCCAAATGCAACGTAATTTGCTCTGCAGAAGGAACAAACTCCTTCCAAGAATCATGTTCACTGTCGTTGAAATTAAGCAGACCTACTCCCTTATACTCTTTTATGTCAGTAAGTTTATTTGTAACTCTCAAGATGTGATGCCAGTTAATATCTAAAGACGATACATAGCGTTGATCTGGTACTGGCCTTTCTCTCATCCATCTCTCAACAAAAGTCTGCCTGCAAATAACAGGCTTGTTTTTTACATATTGTATTGCATCTAGGGGAAGTAAAAAATTGCACTCAATTTAAATGATCAAAATCTACGGAATCAAACTTTGAATTAGGCGAGGACTTACTGGGAGTGAGGACTGGATAAGCCATTATTGCTATTTGCATTTGGCGAATGAAGGAGAATCCAAAACGTTCCAACAATGACAACAACAAGAATGACTTTCAATAGAGAAATCTTGCAATTATTGCTTCTATCGAAAACAGAAGAATATGAAGCCTTCTCTACATCTTTGAAATCCTTGTTCTTCTGAAACCTTCTTTTACTCGAATCCTCACTGAGTCAAAAAGTACCAAAGAAGTCTTCTCAGTTGATAAACCACATCAGATTGGAATTGAACAACATGAAATCCATGCTTAATTCAAAACAACAGCGGAATAACAGAAACCAATACCAATGAGAGATTTCTACATAAATCTAATGGAAATACATCTGTTTGCCTAGACTCAATTGAAGCTTGTTAAAAAATGTGCAACTCTAACTTCTCAATTGTGACCTATTCACCCTATGATCAAATCAGTATTGAAAATACACCCTAATGATTGCCACATTCTTCAGTTCACCTGCCCCCACCGACACCATTAACATAGAGCACTACTTCAAACTTCCAATCATGAAAAGTACTAATTTACAGAATCAAACTTCGCCAGCAAGGATCCAGCCTTGCAACTCAAAATTGACATCACCAAAAGGCGAGCATTGAAGAATTTAGCTAGAGTTGAGATCCAATTCGTCCAATTGCAGAGATCCAAAAGTAGAGAGAGACTGACCTTGAAGTAGACGGACGGTGTCTGGCCTCGAAAGGATTGAACGACGACGAACCGATCAATCCTCTCATCTTCCACGACTTCGAATAATACTCAACCGACGAAAATCAGCACCATCTGAACCAACCTAGCCAGCCAGAAACCCTAATTCCGCTTCGAAACCCTACAATGGAGCTAAAATCCAGTTCAATCCTCTTTCCCTAGATCAAAGAAACCGAAACGGAATGGCGCGAATTAAAAGCACAGAAATTCAAATACAGACGAAGGAATTTCTCGGTTACCTTGTAGACACGCAGAAAGAGGAAGATCTGAGCAGGAGTTGCAGAGCAGAAGAAGGTTCTTCTTCGTCTGTGAGAGTTGCAAAACAGCAATGGCAATAACGTGCAGATTATTTGACTAAAAATTTGGACAACAATAATACAGTAATTATTATATAAAATAAAATTAAGAAATTGCTTAATCATGGAATGAATTGTGCTAAGTAGTAGGTAGTATTCGTTTGAATCATTGAGAGATTATTGTTAAACTTGACTTGATATGGTATTTGGTTGCAAGTAGTTAGAACATGTGGTGTTCATTAATTATTTTTAATTCAAATTATTGCACAGCTAATAACTACTCTATATGGTTTCTAAAAGGGTAATGAAACTAAGTTTAATAATGTTTTGAAAGTGACAATACATGTGTTTAGCTTAATGAAGAGTGACAATTGATCTATTGCCAAATGCAGGCAATTAGTAGAGAAAGGGATTAGTTGAGGTTTAGTTGAAAATCTTGATTGCAGTTGGTAAAAAGGTTAGTACCCTTTAGTCATGCTTACTTTCTTTGACCATTTCAATTCACATAACCTTTTTTTTTTACCTGAAAATGTAACTACACATCATTAACGGAGATCATTAACATATGTCCAAATATATCACCGTAATTATTATCCAATTATCCTGTCTGGCTTTGCAAAACATAAGATTAACGAATAGATGGGCATTTAATGTTTGAGCCTATGCCTAAGCTAACAAATTGGGCCAGGTTTAGCATAAACTCGAGCCCAAACTACTCTAGGATCAAGCCCACAACAGGCTGAAAATGTAACTATAAGTCATGACAATATGTCCAAACTAGAATTGGTAAGTGAGTTAGTTTGGTCTAGTTTAGTTCGGTTCGGTCAATGGGAATATGGGATTACATTATAAGTTGGAAGTTGGGTTGAGTCATGACATGTCATTATACGAGTCAACAACGTAGGTGTCGGGTTAACCAATGAGAGAAACATTGATTTCGGATAAATTTGGGTTTTAAAAATCGATGAATTGATCGGATTGGTGTTTCGGGTTCGGTCATCTTTGGAGCACTTGAATTGATCAAGAGATTGCATAAGTAGGCTTTCGTCATTGATTACCTAACACTCTACTCAATTACATAATTCACAAGTTGGGACCATAAAATCACTATCAATCTATTCAATAAATCTTATCTTAACCAAACAAACAAACAAAGGCGGCTTCTTCGTCCCTACTTCCTACCTAGCCCATCTATACTACTATAATACGCCCTATAAAGTTGAGAGAATACATTCGCAATTTTTTTTACCATATGTCATATCTATAATAAGATAATCTATCAGCCCCCTCCTTTATATAATAAATTATAATCTTCTAGAGTAATATAAAATACATAATACATAAGTCTTCTCGTGAACTCCTAATGCTCAATTGCTTGTTTTCTAGTTTAGTACTTAAATAGATCACTCAACAATTTAAGCGTAAAGTCCAGAGAAAAATGGAATCGGCGGGTGGTGATGAGAAGGGCAACAAGTAAAGATCATTGCTGAAAATAATATGTACTTGTAAGTTACTCCTCCTGTTATCAAATAGTTTTAGAATGAAACCCCATCGGACTTGTATATTGGACTTATATATGTACGATCCCTGATCCATCGGTCCATAAAAATTTAATATGGTTTCAGAGCGTATGATACTTTTCATGTTTACGATTCATTCTTATCAAGAAATACCCTCATCGATCGGATCAAAATTGTCTTTTAGGTAAGATCAAGATGTATTAAATCTGTATGTTTGGTCCTGTGTATGGTTTGTACTTTGTACCATAACCATTACTTAAATGGCCTCGTACTTGTTTTAGCAGCAATTGTCTCTTTCAAATGGTGTACAATTACTTTTTTATAGCTGTTCAATTTGATTCCAAACTCTCATTTGAAAATTAAACAACAAATTATATTTGGTCTTGCTTTTCTAACAACCATACTCCTATATTTATAATGTTGAGCATCATCATACATTTTACCATAAAATTCAGTATTCGTCATTGAAAACGTCATGTTTCTACTTTAATATTCCCATTTCCCAGTAATCCCTCCGATCAATAAAAAAAAGTGTCGTTTAATCCCTTCTATAAATAAAAAGTGTCGTTTTAGCAATTAGATTTTTGTTCACTTTATATTTCGTTTTAGATTTTCTAGACAATTGATTATCGAGGTATGAAAATTAGTATTAGTATTTGTTTCTATTAATTATAACTTACAATTCATTAGTAACAATATGTTAAGCGATAAAATTGAGAAAAAAATTTACATTTTGAAATTTAATAAATAGTTTTCTTACGAAATGTATTACAGTGTAAAACAACAATTTGTATTTTGTAAGTATCGGAGAGGGAGTATCACTAACCAATTATTGTTGGGGATGCAGCTTCCTAGTTCCTACCCATTAGCTTTACAATAAGCCAACTCTATTGACTATAAACAATTTTCTAACATCTTAACCCTACCACTAGTCCTACTCAAGACCAGCCAAACATTAGTATTAGCATTGATCTCAATCAAATCTGAAAACTACCCAAGAGTTGAGTGGAAGAAAAATGGCGGACTTGAATCTGAGCTCACAAAGTGATCAAACGGGCGACGAGTATCGATCCTTCATCCACGGAGAAGGCGAGAAGAACACGAAGTGGCGGTTCGGAGCTCCTCCCAACTACGACGTCGTTAACAAACTTTTCGAGGAAGGCCGGACCAAGATCTGGCCTCCTGGCTCACTTGAAGAGAAGGTTCAAAGAATTGTCAAGACATTTGAGATGGAGCTCTTGCACAAAACATGTCCTGAGGATTTCAAGTCTGTTGATCCAACCAAGTTCACCATGGCGGTCAATGGTATGATGATGATGATCCTCTCATCATAAATTTTGTACTAATCTTATGATGATGTTCTAGATCTTGAGTTGTTATGAAAGTTCATGAGCTCGATAGATCAGGGTTCGTGCACATGTAATCCCAGTACATAACTTAACAGAATTCTGTTCAAAAACTAATTGGCAATAGAAGGAGTACTTCCGAAACTTTCACTGGATAAAGTATAGTGTTTGTTACTTCTTGGGTTTTGGACACATTGGTGAGCTAATGGTGTACTTCTTGTAGGAGCAAAGCCATTGACATCAAAGGGAGTAAGAGACATAGGCGGCGCCTACAACGTCTTCTTACAAACGAGATTGCCTAAGGAGTTGCGCGGTGTTTATGATCCAGAAGAGGAGACGGCGGAAACTTCTCATGCCGCTTTCAGGACGACGTTTCCTCGTGGGTTCGCCTTGGAGATACTCGAGGTCTACTCAGGCCCACCGCGCATAGCCATCAAGTTTAGGCATTGGGCTTACATGGAAGGTCCATTCAAAGGCCATGCTCCCACAGGAGAACTTGTTGAGTTCTTTGGAATGGCAGCTTATGAGGTTACTAAAGCTTGAGCATGTTGTTGTTAATACATTCTCTTCATTGTGATACACAATTTGATTTGGGTTTTTTGTTGTTGATGTTGTTTTTGTGTGACTAGATGGATGAGAACATGAAAGTGGTGAAGGCGGAGTTCTTCTTCGATCGCGAAGATTTTCTTGTTTCTTTAAGCAAGGGTGCAAAGTTAGATGATCAAGGTGATTTGAAGGAGATGATGTCAAAGTGCCCTGTTATGGGTAGAACCGGATAGATGTCATGCTTAATTTAGAGCTCAAAAAATGTAATAAATGAGGGACTGGTCAGTGTAATTGGTCATTCTAAGGGTCTCAATCTATGTTTGTATGCAAATGCAATGTCTCTTGCATAATGTCTCTTTATATTTCCCTGCATACATTAAAGAAAGTTTTTATAGTTCTCGCTTCCTCACTTGACTCTATTGTAGACTTTGGTTGATGTTCTCTTTGTTGATTTAGTTGAGAGTCAATTACATCCAAACAATCAAATTTACACATCTCAAACAAACTTGGAGATCGGAAAAAGGGCGAAGAACACTGTTGTAACGAGAGATCGAACGAGAACAATAAAGCAAGAACGACACACAGATTTACGTGGTTCGGTAACGGTGTGTTACCTACGTCCACGGGCAGAGAAACCGTATATTATTATGGAAGACAGAATTCGGAATACAGAGGTCTAGGTACTTCGAGAGCTTATATAGTGACTCAAGAAACCCTAGGTACAATTATGGGCCGCAGACCCAAAACAGAATGCAACAGGCCCAGAAACAGAAAACATAGTGTACCGTCGCAGTGTGTGATTCAGATTCAAGGCATATTAACAAACACAACGACAAGTACATATCCTTTATACATTGCGAAGGCGAGAAGAACACGAGTTGGAGCTAGGTTTGGAGCTCCTCCTAACAATGATGTCGTTAGCAAGCTCTTCGAGTATGTACGAACCTTGGTTTCATCACGGGGCTCATTCGAAGAGAAGGTCGAAAGATCGTCAAGACCTTCGAGAATGCAGCTCACCCACAAGGCCTATTCCAAGGATTTCATGTCCATTGATCCTTACAAGTTCAAACATGAGTGTCAATGGTAGGCTATAGATAGTAGGATTTGTCTTTGCGAAAAGTCATGATAAGCAATGATGTCCTTGTGCGACACAAAATATGTTCTATAAGCTTGCCCCTCATTGTTCATGAGTTATGCTCATAAATGGCTTGTACTCCTTGTAGTTACACCACTATATATACTCTTTCATAGAATTGCAAGGTTGTAACTCAGCTCAGCTCAACTCAACTCAAACTAAAGATACAAAGAAACACAAGTTCGACAAAATAATGGTGTAACTATATTTTAACAGCTTTGATCAGGCCCATTGTTTTGGGCCGAAACCGGCCCATTAAGAGATCAGCCCACTTCAGGGATGTAAAACCTTAACATTTACCAAATTCTGTTCCCAATTTAGTTCAATGTTGCATACCGATTAGAAGTTTTTTATGTGCAAACTTGTATCTACCATATGTTTAACTTTTTCTTGGTCGAGGGTACTGATTAGATTAGAGTCAAACTGATGACCTCTGAGTACTATCATTGGAAGTTAAACTGGTTGACTAGATACCCGAAGTCTATATATATGTTTAACTTGCTGAGCACTTGGAAGAATTATACCATCAAACTTCCAAAATTGTACATATGAAGCTACTAAGGGGGATTAACGTATGTATGGCGTTCTTCTGAAGTGATCTTTAAGCGAATTAACAATGGAGTATTCTCGTGTGTAATCTTCTGTTCATGGACCTTAGGAATCATTATTAAGTCGTTTTTAAACTCTTAGGAATTTTATCTTAAGAAATCATTATGCGTAAATATGTTTTTTTTTGTCAAGATTATGCGTAAATATGTAATTAGTCTGAAAGTATCGTTGGAAAGTTACAAATCAACAATAATAACGGTAATTTAATGATCGTTGTTGACTTTTATTGATCAGAAAGGATCTCAATAGAAAAATCCGGAGCCCATATATAGTATAAGCTCATTGGCTCATAAATTACACATATGCCTAGTATAATAATTTCTAATATGCTTAGCATTTGTAAGTAACTGAAATGAGTAAAAAAAATGTGTGTATGTATGTATAAGTATACGTACGCTAATGAACTCTCAAGGTCTATAGAAATCTCCACATCCCGCTAGGTCAAAGCAACTCCAATAATTGGCATCATTTACCAACAAATCACTCACTAAATCAGGACTGCCCATGAATTGCTCATCAAAAACAAGCGGCGCCGAGTCGAGCTCCTCGAGCGGCGCCATGGGCTCCCAATTAGCCGTCGAGCCATCCTCGGACGTCGTTGACCAGAAAACGTCGTCGGTAACCAACATCTCGTAGTCAAACGACTCCAAATCCTTAAACGCCTGCCCGTCGTCGAGGGCAGGCGCCAACAAGTCATGCCCTTGTTCCTGGCTCGGAACGATACCGACGTCCTGGCTAACATACCTAGCAAAAACGGCGGCCATGTCAATCTCGGGCCCACCACTCTTCCCAGAGGAAGAGGAGGAGGATGAGTTATCGGGCGCGACAGAGTCCACGGGCCGGTGGCGGTGGGCCCGGGATCGTGAGCGGCGGCTCTTGCGACAGCCGCCGCCCACGGGGACGTTTCGTAGGGACCCGCCCTTGGTCCAGTACCGCCTGCAGGCCTTGCAGAAGTAGCGAGGCTGGGCCAGGCTGTAGTTGTTGTAGTAGCAGAACTTGGTGTTGGCGGAGGCGCAGCGTGGGCAGGGAGGCGCCACGTGGGCCTGCGCCTCTCGCCACTTCCCGTCGGTGTCCATTATTAATGGATTAACTGACGGGTACTGATGCTGATGCTGAAGCTGATATTCTTGTTGTTGTTGTTGCATGGTGGAGTTAGAGATTTGTTGAGGTAGTGAGAGTTTTGGAGAGGGCTTGAGGGTATAAATGGAGTGGAGTTGGAGTGCATGTGTTGAGAGGAGAGAACGTGGGCGGTTGACGTGAGCGATAAGGAAGAGAGTGAAAGAGAAGAGAAGAGAAGAGAAGTGTGTGAAGGAATGTGATAATAATTATAAATAAATGTGAGGGGATTGGCTAGCTTTCGGTTGCTTAGTTGTGAATATAGACTTAGGGGCAAAAAAATATGAATAATGATGAAAGGCTGGATCGTTGGATCATCATTTGTGCTTGTAGTTCACTCTCTACGTTGCTCTATAGGACACCTGTGCTAATACGTCTTAGGGATCTGGATCTGAGGGTTTACTTGTTGAGTTAATCCATGTTACGTTCGTGCTAAACATGCATTAATATTAGTTTATCGTGTTTTGAAGGGTAGGGCAATAACTAGCTCCCAAGGATGTCATTATATATTTAGTTTGTCAAGTTTAGGGTTTTGTTGAACCGGTAATTATGTTTGTAGATAGCTTATTATTGTCTAATTAAAGCGTTTGTTTCATCGATCATTTCGCTCTATATATGGTGGCAAAGAATGATCGAGATTAGGACTCGTTAGATCATGATGGTTCGACATTTGCAACCTTCTTTAGTTTTGCGTTGAAACTCGACTTGAAAAATTAACGTTGCAAAAATAATCTGAATATATAGCTAGGTTCGAAATCGGAGTAGCAATTATATTTCTATTAAATATTGTAGTTAATATATTTTGAGTTGATGCACGTACTCTTTCACAATTTTAATAATTTAATGTATATTTTTTACCCAAAAAATAATTTAATGTATATTAGTAGTAATACAAAATAATTATTTAAAATGACACTTGATCTTTGGGATGAACCCAAGTACCGAACCAAAATCAAATTAAACCTGTAATAATTGACATGAATATTTGAAATTTTACTATTCTAAATTCAGTTTTTCTTATTTTATGTCGTTAAAGGGCTAAAGATACTTTTTTTTAGGGCATTAGATCATTCTAAATTCGGTTTTTCTGTTCGATCTATGCCCTGATAATTATTGTAAAGACATTATATAGTTCTAAATTTGTTTTTTCTAAAGTAGTAGGATAAAAATCCAAATTCAGAAACTAAAACTCTTTTTCCTGAAAAATCCGTTGTTAGGGTATGAGTTTGAAAAATCATATTTACGAGTATATGCTATCTAGTTAATAGTACCTTTTAAAACTCGTAAACCATGAACAACTGAAAATCCGTTGTTACGATCGCTCGAGTTGTAAAGAATAATATCAATTGAGTTGATTAAGGAGGTGATCACATGACTTAAGCACTGGGAAATCAATGTGGTGGTTAAGGAGACAAGTCAAACATTAGACGTGGGGTAGAGGGGATTAATCTGCCCTAATTGTCTTAGTTAATTCATGGGGATGGGTTAATTTAGTCATTAAAATTCATGTTGAACACATGACGTACGTACCTGGCAGGCAAAGCTTTCATACGTACAATCTACGCTTGCAATTGAAATTGCAAATTACAATTACAAATACGGAGTACAATTTTGCCAACTCGGACGATTAATTTTTAGGACGTTTAATTTGAGTAATATTATGTGATTTTCAGCTAGCAATTGCATGCTCCGTGGGCCCCGCTTTGATCGCCTATTGTAGTGGTGGGTCAAAGTCAACACATTTTTTGCATTAATGAAGTTCACACTAATTGTATTTTTAGAGATTGAAATTATTAGGAAAATTGAGCTTAATTAGCTTAAACTCCAAGAGAATGATAACAATCAACAACATAGTAAAAACTGTATTTTTGCGATGCGAAAGCTAATAATCTATCTCGTACAAGTCGAAACGTTTCAAACTAATCCACAAATAAAGTGTAAAAACATACAATGTAATTGAACATATAATCATTCATTATAATTCCACTTTTTTTTAACAAAAAAGAATTGCCCCTTGTCGATTTATTTCTTTGTCAATGATAATTTAGAGTTTCACCTCGTCTAAAAACAATGATGATCATTCGACCAAAAAAAAAAAAAACAATGATGATCATAATTTCATTTCATTTGAAACCCTTTCAAAAAAAAAGAAATCCTAAAGGACAACTGAAATAATGTTAAGAAAACATGAAATTAAGTGGAAAAAAAAGAAGTTAAATTTTGTAAATTGTGGAAACGTTATATTCAATCATTTTTTCACAATATTGATATTTCAATGAGCTAGTGATGGAGTATTTTATACGGTGTATGGACTTTAGTTAATCCATACATCATTTTTTCACAATATTGATATTTCAATAACTCAGCATACTTATGCACCATATTTGACTTAATCCTCCGATTATTCAAATCTATAAATCCTGCAAAAAAAAAAGGGGCATTTATTAAGCTAAACACGCTCCTTTGCATTTGTTTATCGTTTATACATGGAGATCGGGACCTTGCTTTGCTTTATTATAAGATCAGTATTAGTATTGTATAATTAGAAGTCAACGGATTTTTTCATTAGTACAAAATATTATAAATTAGTAGCTAGTAATAATAAATAGCAAAATATATACATGTTATTAATTATAGGCCTGCAAATAAAATCTAATAAACGGGAGATTCTTATAGTTTAGGGGGGAATATAAGCCACAAACATTTCAACTACGTACTCAACTTGAAGAGCACTAGATCCAGCTTTCGACATTTTAATACTAGTATAGTATAATTGTATAATTTTTTATTAATTTAATTAGGTTTATTTTTCTCGGGGTTTTCTAATCCCCTGAGAATTAAAACCATATATCAAAATGGATAAATCCCTTAAAAAAAGTTGATCCGAAATAAATATAAATTCACAAAATATTACTATTTAAAGTACATAAATTAGAAAAATAGTATTCTTTTTCTCATAGTTTTTGTATTGCATGTTGTGCAATTGTAAAATTCAGTGAAGAATTGCAAGCTGGGGCTTGGGAGGTTTCAAGTCATTTTCACTCATAACATCACATGAAAATGATTTACTAGATATGAAAATTTTATGTGTATTATGTATGTTTTTTTTGGTCAAATGTGTATTATGTATGTGAGTACATGGATCAACAGTCAACACGTTATTCATGTAAAATTATGAAAATTTTGCAAAGTGGAGATTGGAACACTACAAAAAAATGCTCAATTACCGAGAGAATTTTACCGAGTACATCGCGTTCTCGCTAATTAGCGACAATTTACCGAGGAAAATCGGAAAGTTCTCGCTAAATGTAAAAACATTTAGTGTTTGCCGAGAACTTAGCGAGGACTAAAAACACCGTCGTTGAATTTTGGCGGACGATGTTGGCGCGCAACTCTCCCGACTAATTACCGAGAACTTTGGTTCTAGGCAATTTAGCGAGAACCGCTTTCCTCGCAAAATAGGAATTATAGACAATTTACCGAGAACATTGGTTCTCGGTAATTGCCAAGACCATTACCCCCTCGGTAAATTGTGATTTAATCCCCATTTACCGAGGACAGTCGTTCTCGGCAAGTGCCGAGAACATCCATTCTCGCTAAATACGAAGTTTTCCTGATTACCGAGGGAATTTGGTGTCGGCATTTAGCGAGGACCCTTGTCCTCGCTAAATCGTCGGTAAATTCCGTCATATAAAAACCCGTGACTTTCTTTTCCGCCACGGCTTAATCCTATTTTCAACCCTAAAACACCGACGAGTTGAGGAGGTCTCGTATACGTACATTAATGGTGAGTTCCGTATCACATATCATACGTACCATGGTACATCTTCAATCTAAGGAGTAATTAACTTTATATCTATGTAATTTAGTTTGTTAAGTTGAAGAATTTAAGTCTTCTTAGTGTGCTTTGATTTTAGCAAAAGATGGAGATCCTGGTTGAATTAATAGTATTGATTGATCGATCATAGCTATTTATTTGATAAATATATATAACTTTCCATGTCTCTTGTTTGTCATTGATGTAACTTTGTGGATAATTGCTACTAAAATAATTGATTCGTGATAATGTAGGTTGGTCCAATGGATCTTTCAGATAGGTCATGGATGTATAAAAGAAAGAATGAACGGGGAGCATTTAATCCTGCATTTTATGTTGGTCTAGAAAGATTTCTTAAGTTTGTCTCTAGTCAGTCTGCATACATGCATGGATGGCTTGAAGATTAAATGTCCTTGTAAAGCATGTAAGAATCTGGCATTCTTGTCAAAGGATGAGGTGAGGCTGCACCTTGTTAAAAAGGGATTTGTATCTGATTATGAAGATTGGAGGTTTCATGGAGAATCAACATCTTCATCAAGCTCATCTTGGAGCGATCCAGTGCAATCAGATCCTATAAATCCATATCAGCAGATATGGTATTTGATGCAGGTGCTAGAGTCTTTGCTCCTGAAGAACAATCATTTGAGAATCAAAATCTTGAACAGATGTATGAGTTTTCTGATGATAGGGATGATCATATGGAGGAACCTCCAAACCCTAAAGCTCGAGAGTTCTTTGATATGTTGGAGGCAGCTGAAACTGAGTTGTGGCCTGGTTGTGAGAATCATTCTCAAATGTCAGTAGTCGCTCGTTTGTTGAATATCAAGTCAGAGCATCATATGTCAGAGAGATGTTATGACTCCATATGTCAGCTATTGAAGGAGGTTTTGCCAGAAGGAAATAGAATGGTTGGAAACTTTTATGAAACAAAAAAATTGGTAAGAGCTTTGGGATTGCTGGTAGTGAAGATAGACTGCTGCTTAAAAGGTTGTATGATTTATTGGGGAGAAGACAAAGACTTGACTTGTTGCAAAGTTTGTGGGAGTGAAAGATATAAGAGGTGTGGAGGGGCACGTAAAACTAAAAACATTGCGCAGAAGCGAATGTTTTATTTCCCTCTTACCCCTAGATTGCAACGACTATATGCATCTACAGCAACTGCTGAATTTATGAGATGGCACCATGAACATGAGACAAAAGAGGGAGAGATGTGTCATCCTTCTGATTCAGAAGCATGGAAGAGCTTTAACGAAACACATTCACATTTTGCTTATGAATCCAGAAATGTCAGACTTGGATTGTGCACAGATGGTTTTCAGCCATTCGGTCAGGCAGGACAACAATATTCCTCATGGCCTGTAATTATAACTCTATACAATTTGCCGCCATGGATGTGTATGAAAGATCCTTACATGTTCTTGACTATAATTGTGCCTGGCCCTCGAAATCCGAAACAGAATATTGATGTGTATATGCAGCCATTGATAGATGAACTAAAGGAGTTATGGGATGTGGGGGTTGAAACATATGATGTGTCAAAAAAGCAAAACTTCCAGCTTCGAGCAGCACTTATGTGGACTATTAGCGACTTTCCTGCGTATTCGATGTTGTCTGGTTGGAGTACATCAGGGAAACTTGCATGTCCGTATTGCATGGAGTATTCACAAGCTTTTACCTTGAAGGAAGGGCGGAAGACTAGTTGGTTCGATAACAGCAGGAAGTTCACGTCACATAATCACCCGTATAGGAGAAACAAAAGAAGCTTCAGCAAGAACAAAGTGGAGATGTCTCTTCCACCTCCACAACGAACTGGAAATGAAATACTTCAACAGTTGGATGACTATGGCTTCATGAGGGTAATTGATGAAGGTTCTCAAGCTGTCAACTCAAGTTTGTGTAAGAGTTGTGGGTGGAGGAAAAGAAGCATATTCTGGGATTTGTCATATTGGCCTACACATCTTATTCGACACAATCTAGATGTCATGCATATTGAGAAGAATGTGTTTGACAACACCTTCAATACAATAATGAATGTGAAAGGCAAGACGAAGGACAATGCAAGAGCACGACAAGATATGAGTGTGCTTTGTAGACGCCCAGAGTTAGAGAAGGATCCCCGGACAGGGAAATATCCTAAGGTTGCTTACACACTTGATCGAGAAGGGATGAAGGTCTTGCTAGAGTGGCTTAGAACTTTAAGATTCCCAGATGGATATGTTTCAAACATGGCAAGATGCATTGATATGAACAAGCACAGGTTATTTGGGATGAAAAGTCATGATTGTCATGTGTTCATGCAACGATTGATACCGATAGCTTTTCATGAGTTGCTTCCAAACAATGTTTGGGAAGCTCTTACAGAGTTAAGTTTGTTCTTCAAAGATTTGACGTCCACAGTTCTCAAAGTTGATGATATGCGAAGGTTGGAGGCGGATATTCCAATTGTCTTGTGCAAGTTGGAGGCAATATTTCCGCCTGCATTCTTTGACTCTATGGAGCATCTTCCAGTGCACTTACCATATGAAGCTAGGATTGCTGGTCCTGTGCAATATCGATGGATGTATCTATTCGAAAGGTAGGTACATGATGAAGATGCTCTCTTTTATTCTATCTTTTGGAATAATATCACTCATATGCTTGAATGTTTATAATGTAGGTACCTTCAACATTTGAAGAAAAACATGAAGAACAAGGCACAAGTGGAAGCCTCTATGTGTAACGCTTACTTGGTAGAGGAAGCATCAAATTTTTGTTCTCACTACTTTGAGTCACATGTGAGGTGCAAAAGTAGAGATGTTCCTCGTAATGATGATGGAGGGGATTATTATGGTAGTGAAGAAACTCTATCAATATTCACACATCCAAGTCGATTTTATGGGAGTCACAAAATAAGACCCTTGTCAGATATGGAGTTTCAAGCTGCTCACTCCTATATTTTACTCAATTGTAGGGAGGTTGAGCCATACGAGAGGTAAATGATGTGTTTATTTTCCATCATTGATAACACATTGATTTCATATCCAGTCTAACCTTTATTTTTTCGATTCAGGATGTTTATCGACGAACTGCATCGTTCTTTCCCTGGAATAAGTAATGAACAGATAGACAAGCAGCTTGAAGATAACTTTGCCATTGGTTTCAATCATATGTAAGTGAATTTAGTAATCATCTAATGTTACCTAAAACTTTAAAACATATGTACGAAAACAAATGTAGTTTGTGCTTTATTGACAGGGTCAGAACAATATGCCTCCTGGTAGCATCTTGCAACAATTATCTCAAGGACCATTGAGAATGGTTAAATCTTACAATGTATGCTTTGTGAATGGATTTAAATTCCATACAGATTCCTATGGGTCGACTAAATGCACTATGAATAGTGGAGTGTGCATAAAAGGTACCAATTATAATTATGATGAAGATGACTTTTACGGCAGGTTAAAAGAAGTTTTGGAGTTGGAGTATCCTGGATTGCCAATTAAGCGAGTTGTGTTGTTCAATTGTGAATGGTTCGATCCAACTCCTAACATTGGCACAAGGGTTCATCCACGATACAAATTAGCTAAAATAAATCAACGTAAGAGGTTCAGGAAATATGAACCCTTTGTGTTGGCCAGTCAAGCAGGACAAGTTTACTATGTCCCATATCCAAGCAAGAGACGAGACAAGATTGACTGGTTTGCAGTGTGCAAAGCAAGAGCGAGGAAATTTGATGCAAGTTGTGGTAAGAGTGTGTCCATGGAGAACGCATTTCAAGAAGAAGAAGTAGATGCTCATGAAATTGATGAGGCTTTTGTTGTCCAACAACTTC
Source organism: Polygonum aviculare (assembly GCA_934048045.1). Classification (NCBI taxonomy): domain Eukaryota; kingdom Viridiplantae; phylum Streptophyta; class Magnoliopsida; order Caryophyllales; family Polygonaceae; genus Polygonum; species Polygonum aviculare. Next base: position 29,199,353 of record OW204031.1, on the reverse strand, counting down.
AACCACTTTGTGATCCAAACGGAGAAATGATTGAAGGTAACAATGATGATGCTGCGGAGGAAGAAGAAAATGATTTTGAAAACAACAATGACGATGATCTACAGGAAGAAGAAAATAGTGAACAAGAATCGGAATTTGTATCTGAAGATGACACTGATCAGGAAGATGACGGTTATGATTCTATTAGCGATAGTGATAACTAGTAGTTTATATTATTTTCTTTTATTCATAATAAAATGTTCATAAAAATAATTATATCATGTTAGTATTTTTTTTCTATACAAACATATATATCATGCTGCTATGCCTTTTATTTTTTTCTTTTATGTTAGTAGTTTTTTTCTTTTATATATATATATGTATGAATTTTTTTTCAAAGTAGGCACTTAGGAGATTTTATTTCTGATATTAGGTATGGGGGAAAATAAATTTCGTATTATTTTTTTTTCTAAAGTTTAATATCAAATTTTAATAAAATTAGTTCAAATTATATGCCGATATACTTACATGGCTCGTTCGATTGACGTTATCTTGTTCGATCATCTTCCTCGTTATAAAAACTTAACTTGTGTATATCTTATATGTATATATATATATATATATTATATTTTAGAGGTGTTAAACGGGTCTAACTACGCCGTTTGGGACACTCAAACGTGGTTTTGAAGCCTTAAACGACTTTTTTTGCGAGAACCCCCAACACACAGGCCCTGTGGTCTTGCCTATAGCCCCGTCTTCTCGAGACCTTCGAAACGACATAAAATAAGCCCAATTCCGATAACCGAGTGCAAAGTTACGCCCCTTTTCTTGTCGGAGGCTACAACGCCTGTCTGCTTCTCCCCACATTCTGGACTCATGACGGACCAGAAACCGCCAACCCAAGACTCCACCTCGTGGCTTACGTCGAGACCTTCGAAACGACTACTCACATGCCTCAAACGGATCACCAAGCCAAAAGTTATTGCATTTCACACCCATGTTCCAACCCCTACGCACCATCTTACCGGATCACAAAGTGCTAGATGCCCACTTCCAAACCATCGGGAAAGTGGCGCTATGCTAAAAAAACATGTGCCTAACTTTTTTTTGCTTAAAAAAAAACGGGCGCAACTATTTTTTGTGAAAAATTTTGGGCGGAATTTTTTTGATCAAAAATTTGGGCGGAACTGAATTCCCTCTTAACTATCCCTAATTTGCTGCCCACTTCTCAAACCCTACAAATTTCCGCTCTCTAGAATTCTCCATATCCCTCTCTCTCCATAGCATGTTGTTCCACCCCGGCGGATTTCTCACATAACCATTCTCTGGGCGGCGATTTACTGTTCTTCGCCACCCTCTTTGCCAACTCGTTCATCTCCATAGCAGTGCTAGATTCACTGTTCCTCCTCCTTCGTCGGTCGTCCGTCCTTCCGCCTCCTCCGTCGTTTTTTTTTGCGGTAAGCTTAAAACCCCAACTCTAGAAAGGACGAATTCTGATTCGATTAGAGTCTGGTTTTGTGTTATGAAATCTAATTTTCGCATGCATTGGAGCTGATTGGATTTTCTTTCGTTTATGAGTTCATAGTACACACGAAAACATGAACGCCTAATTTCCAAATTTTGTGGTTTAGGGTTCGAACTTTAGAGTTTTAGACTGATTGGATTTTGCTGTTGAATACTGGACTACAAATCTAGAGAATCAGTCATTATCAAGTTGGTTTCTGTGTTTGATTTTGATTAGAGAGACTCAATCGTGGAAGAAAGGTGCCCAAAAATCGATTTTAGGTTTTAGGCTTGTTTTTCAATTGTAAATCAAAGTTGATTGATGGTATTAATTGATCTTCTCTGGTGATTTTAGGTTTTAGTCTGATTTGCTGCTCTCTCTTTGTTTCTTCTTTGAGATTTTAGATAATACTAACATATTGCTATATAGTGAAATTTGTTTCTTCTCCGGTGATTCACTGTACTCTCTCTTTGTTTCTCTCTGTTCAGTGGTGATATGAGGTGAGCTAGTAAAGTGAGTGGGAATTAAAATATTATTTCATAATTAAGAGGCATGATGGTATCCTGGTTTGTTTTTATGAGGTGAGCTAGTATCTGAGTGGAAACTAACATATTGCTATATTGGTTTGTCTTTATCTATTGATTTTCTTAATACTATGTTTGTTGCCTTTATGTGTGAAGAGATGAAAAAGGATGATAGTATCTGAGTGGGAATTAAAATATTATTTCTTAATTAAGAGGCATGTCTTATATTCTTAGTTATACTTTGTCAAAACTAGACCTGTCCAAACGCGGGTCGGCCCGCCCGGCCCGCCCGCAAATAAGGGCGGGCTTGGACAAGGGTTCAGGCCCTACGGGCCAGGCTCGGCCCGCCCATATTTAATCTGGGTCGGGTATGGACTGACGGTTTAACCCATGCGGGCCGCTAGGCCCGGCCCGGCCCATAACATTTTATAAAATATATATATATCGAAATATATTTTATACACCTCATGCCTTCTGAAATTAACCTAGCCTCCTAGACTCGATGCATCTCTCTATTCTCTTAAACTCTCGCTCACTTCCCCATATCCCTCTCTAGGAGTCTATTCCCGATCTGCCTCTTTGTCCTCGCTCACGCACCGCTCACGCCATTCCCGATCTACTCTCTTCTCGGTCGGCGGTCGCCATTCTCTTCGAGGTTTAGCATTAGTCGGTCGTTAGTCTTTTGATTTTTTTCGGCGTTCCTAGTCTTCCCGGTCGCCATTCTTTTTTCGTATAGGTTTGCATATTGGCAAAAACAAATGCTCGATTTTTTGCGGGCCGGGTTGTCCATGGGCCAGCCCGGCCCGCATTGTCGGGCGGGCTTGGGCCGCATTTTCAGCCCATTTCTGCGGGCCGGGCCAGGCCAGGCCCGCACATACGGGCAAAAAAAAGTTTTAGCCCGGCCCAAGCCCGCATTTGGACAGGTCTAGTCAAAACACTATAAACCGACAAGTAAAAGAATATACTGAGAATAGTAACAGTGTTGTTAATTATTTAACTAGATGGGAACTTAATTTTTTCCTTTAAATGCAGCAGTAAATTACAAATGAGGGGAAGTAGTTCTAGTTCTCGAAGGCGGGGCACGACGAGGCTACAATGTGATCAGACCAAGACGAGTTCACGGGATCAACCAAGTACAAACGAGGGGCAGAATATTAATTTGGAGCAGCAGGAAACTATTGATCTTCATCAGGATCAACAACAAGAGGACATTAATGCCCCTCTCTCACAAGATCAACCGCAAGAAGACCATGATTTCATGGGTAGGCTTCGTGTTATAGTTGTGGCAGATTGGTAAGGGAGGGTCATGCATTCTGTTTTTGTTTATCTTCTCTTTATCCGTCAATGATACATTATAAAGTTAACATATCAATGTTATTTGTGTGAAGCCTTCAACCATCCGAGAAATGTTCCCGGAGGATAATTAAGATAATTAAGCAGAAATTGGACCAGAAGGGTGCATCTTTTCAGTTAGTATCCGAAGATACTAAGAAGTTATATTTTGAAGAATTTAAAGTAATCAAATCTATATATTTTTGTCATTTACATAGTTACATATTCATTTGTATTGATTTCATAGAGTTCTTTAGTTATTTAACATTCTATTTTGTTCAATTTCCAGAAGCACTTTGTTTGGGATGCTGCGATAGATACTTTAGTTGAAAAAGCCTTCTAGCAAAAGGCCAAACTCCGTTACCGTGACTTCATATCCCAAATAAAGAAAGAACCGAAGCCCGAGTACATTCCACAACTTACTTGGGATGAATGGGAAAAGTGGTTGAAGAGCCCCAAGGCTGATGCGGCTTCAAAAAGAAATTCAAAGAATCGTAGATGTGGAAACGAGAACGCACCAGCACCTTCCACTCATGTCTGTGGCTCAGTCACATATGCCACCACAGAAAAGAGATTGGTAACATGTTAAAATTGTTTACAGATTCAGTTTTTAACTAGAAATGTTAATTTCAATGTGCTTACTTCACTCTTGCATTTGAAAATTGTTTACTGAGCTTGTTGCTTGTTTCTTAACTTTGGTTTGTTGAATTTTAGGAGGAGCAAACACAAAAACCACCAACAGCCTACCAGTTGTTTGTCCATTCCCACACATTGGGCCATGATGGAGAGCGTTTTATTACAGATAAAGCAAGAGATGTGAACGTAAGTTTGTAAAATATCATGTTCAACATAAATGTGATTGCACTATTTAGGATAAAATAGTTCATTTTCTTGTTCATGTAGTCTCCACTATGAACTTGCTATTCTAATATTAGAAATCTGTAAATTTGTTTTTTTTTTATTATGTGAAAACTGTAAATTTGTGTATATGCTGTTAGTTTAATTGTGCATAGATGATTTTTTTGCTCTTAAGTCTTAAATCAGTATAAATAATTATGCAAACTCATATTAACTAGTCAATAGCTAGTGCCTAACCATTATGCAATTTATTAATTATATGAGTTATTAGAAATCTGACTTTTTTCTCTTAAGCATCAAATGAATTTCTAAAAAGGTAGACATGATATCTTAACTATTTTGTTAAATTTTTAGAATAGAATGTTGGCTCTAGTAGAAGAGAGAAGGGCAGCAGGTGCAACAGACATTGATGAAGACCAATTGTTCTTCGAAATGGTTGGTGGAAGGAAGAGGAAGAGAATCTATGCATTGGGACAGGTGGATCACTTACATTATCCAGAAGCTTTTTCATCATTCACCGTAGATCCAAAGGATATTGAAGATAGAGTGACACAAAAGGTTAGTGAACTCTGTCCGAGACTCGAGAGTGAAATCCGAGAAAATATTACAGCTGAGATCCGTGAGCAAGTTACTGCAGAGTTTCAAAAATCTGTTGAAGAGAATATGGCTGAATACAAACGTGAAATTGCTCAGATGAAGGAGATGATGACAAAGTTTCTTAGCCAACATCAGCAGTAGGAAGACATCAATCTAATGTGTTTTATAACATTGTTCGCTGACTTATGAACTTTTTTTTTGTTAGTATTTCTACGTTGAGAAGCTCAAACAATGAACCAAGACTTCTCTTATTAAGATATTACATTATCTTTTTGTCTATTATGTAGTTTTGTTTTTAGCTCTACATTTGATTGTCAGTAATTTTTATAAAAGATTTCAAATATTTATAAACCTATAAATAATACACAATTGTTTAGGATTAGGATAAAAACAGCGAGAAAGGAAGATTCTTGGCAATTTGTATTTTTCATCAATTTACCGAGAACAAGTATCCTAGGCAATTGGCGAGGACAAACTTTTATCGGTGATTTTGTATTTTCCCTCAATTTACAGAGAACAGGTGTCCTCGGCCATTAGCGAGGACCATCGTTTCTCGGCAATTATGGACATAACCATTCACCGAGGACATGTTTTTTGTCGGTAATGTTCTTGGTAAAGTTGTCGTGAAGGTTGGTTTTGACGAGAAAGTACCTACCAAATAGCGAGAGGGTAGGGTTCTCGGTAATCACCAAGAGGAAGTGTTCTCGGTAAATTCAGCGAGAGGCTAAATGCCGAGAACATTTAGTTCTCGGTAAGTTCTCGGTAAACTGAAGTTACCGAGAAACTTTAGGCTTTTACCGAGGACTTTGACCCTCGGTAATTGAGTGTTTTTTTGTAGTGGAACAACATATATATGATACGTCTATTGATTTATTTAATTGTGTTAAGTCAACCATAATGTTTATAGCATTCGTATACCATAAGTAGATCGGTCAATTGGGTTTGTTCAATCGATTTTGGGTTGAGTATGAGTTCGAGTCGAGTCAATTTAGATTAATAGGATCGGATTATGTTTAGTTATCAATCACACCGGTTCGAATTGACCAACATGTAAACTGAGTCGTTTTACTACTTAGTTAGTTAAATACTATTAAACAATAATATAAATATGTAAATATTTCTAAAATTTAAAGTATACTAATATTTAATACAAACTTTCATTTACATGTGTTCGAATTGAATTTCAGGTCGATCGAGTTTGAATGATATATTCTCTAGTCATATTTGAGTACACATCGGGTCAGTTTTTCGGATTCGGTCATCTTTTGATAGCTCTCACTCGTAACACTTAAGAGCATATATTCTCGGGTTAGGTGGGTTCACAACTAATTGTATTTTGGATCAGTCGGATTGGGATTTTTCGAGTTCACGATATTTTGATAATTGTAACTATAACTCAATACGCATTTTCGATATGAGTTCTTAAGCTCTGTTCGGCACTACCGGAATGGGTAATGTGATCCGCTAACAAGGGAGGAATCCTCCAAAAAATAGCATTCTTGTACTCCCAAGGCCCAAGGAAACTGGATTTCACTAGCGTTTTCCTTTTTCTGCTCTCCGCTACCTGCCCAACCGAACGTGGCCTTACTATACTATGAAATATCGCACTGAATTCTCGTAGGATACACTTTCTTAAGTTCATTAACATTTGATCCCACATGATTAATAAGCGATTGTATATATTTGTTAAATGCAAATGGTGAATATGCCTTTGATGTTGCATCATAAAAATATAAATCAACGTCGTTCAGATACGATTTCCACAAGAGAAATCCCAAGATCTGGGGCCCTTTTCAGCTCAATTTGGCAAACTTGTTCGTTTTCTCAAAATCTGTTGAGATTAGTTACTTAAAACGTAAACCAACAAACAAATTTTATAAGTTTTTTTTTATAAATTGCAATGAATGCATTTATCTAGTACCTTCCCTGGGCTAAAATACTAAACTTGTGTAGAATTATTATTATTTTCCTTGGTTGAAATCTACATAGCTTGTGTTATACCATTATTTCTCCATCAGTCAGCAATTTGGACGTGCATGTTATTGCTACCATCGCAATAAACACATGCATGCTTTCAAAATAAGGAATGCCATATGAGGCTGATATGCAACCAATTTAGCATCTTTACCCTTTCAAGATTCAATCTTCGATCTTGTGGGCACTTCGATGAAGATCTTCGAGATCGATCATCTCCATCAATCACCATCCGCATATGTATCAACTAGTCGAATTACGAACTATATACAACATAACAACAACAACATTTACCCAAGGAAATCCCACAAATGCAGGATCTGGGGGTCCGGGTGGGGGCATTCCAGACCTGGATGGAAGACGCCCAGTACGACCCAAAACATATGGACCGAACCACATAACAAACTATAACAAAAAACCTAAAACCCAAAAGATACTACCAAGGCTAAAAGAAGGAAAAGAAAAGAAAAGAAAAAAGACTACACTTTACAGAAACAATCCCACTAAACGAGTAAACAGCAACCAAAAACAAGATTACAAGGCTCCAATAGCAGGCTCCCCCAACAAGCTGACTAGCTGTCTATAGTACATGCTTAACATAAGTAACGCTCATATATAGACATATAGTACATGCTTAACATCTCTTAGAGTGCCATACGTATGCAACCTAACTTGAACCCTTGACCGCCATATTACCAATTGGTCTAGTTAAGCGTTTGTCCAAGGATTCGAGTTTGATGGCCCGTGCGAAGTGCATGGAGAGACTGGATAGGGAGGTATACCCTTATCAAGTGCCTCTAAAGTACTCGGTCCGAACATAGAGCGGCTCTAACCGATCGAACCGACCCCTCAACACCTTAGCTAATTTGTGATCATTTTTACGTTTGAAAATGCAATGCTTGGAGCTCAAAATAGACCAAAGAGAAGTGTGATCACTGCTATATGGATTTGGGCCAAGCTAGTATGCAATTTAAAGTTGGGCTTATTTTCACGTGGCCCAGGCTCACTTCCACATTGCAACGACTAGTGAAAATGCCCTTTATTCTTGTCCTTTTTAATGGAAATGTTCTTTATTCTACTTACACACTATATTTATCAAAAAAGGTCATTTTGTTTTGGACCTCCCTTTAGGCTTTGACCTTTCGATCGAAGACTTCCAAGAACATGCAAACTAATCAAAGAAATTTATGGGTCAATGTGTGTATAAACATTGAACACCGACGTGTAACGTGTAGAATTTCCAAAAGTCAACCACTCAAAATTCTTCTGGTTTCTACAAAATATTTAAAAATCAATTCATGTAATCCTCTATATACTACTCTTAAAAATACTTTTCATATCGTTGAAATTGTACGATATTTATTAAATTTTAATTTGTATTCCCAAACAAACCTACACTCCAAACCACTTGTATTCAAGCATCCAGCTATACAGAATGGTGTCCAAAATTATAAAACTTTCACTTGTCTATGTAAGTAATGTAACACTAATGAGTAACTCTTTCTATGTAAGTAATGTAACACTAATGTGTATGAGCTATAGAAAGAGTTAGTTTGCATGTTCAAGTCTAGTCATAAGTTAAGAGAGGTGAACTTTCCTGTCAATGCCCTAAAAACCATTCTGCAGGCCACCAATCTGGTCTAATGACCTCAACCTTAACATCTCTGCAGGCTTCAACAGAAAGTGAGCCTGAGCCCTTCAGAGCTTCCTCCAGCCTCAAAAGACCGAGCCCACGAGTCCCGAGAGCAGTCGTTACCGTCCCGACCTTCTTGCCCGATGCAGGGTTAATTACGTCTGATCCCGGGGCAACTCTCTGTTCCAACTCTGCATTGAGGAGGGGCAAAAAAAGGTTTTAGACAGTGAAACATGACATCAGGAAGAAAGATCATGGGTAGGACAACCTTTGCCGCTGTCGTTGACGAATTTCAAAGGAAGGAGGCGTTTTCGTATCACCCCACGGTGGTGTGTGCGAGCGATTAGTTCCTGGCCCACGTAGCATCCTTTGTCGAAGCTGATAGCATTTAGACCCACGAGATTGTACTCGAGTGGAATTGCTTCACCTGATCAATACAACTGTGTTAGTACGTATGCTATAAATTTATTGATCCGTAGTAACATTTTCACTTCAGTAAATATCCAAATTTGCCAATCATACGATTGACTTCTCATCAAACGCAGTAATTTTATTCTAGTATTGGAGCTAAGAAAGTGTGATGATTGAACAATTGTTGTTCAGGCCATTCCTGTCTGTCCAATGTAGAAAGTAATTTGCTGTCTTCATGATTCTTGAAGATAGTGATCTTTTGTAGTCACCCCTTGAAAACCTAGATTGGTTTGCAAAGGGTCCCAATTTAAAAATCACAAGGCTCTTTGTTTTAGTGTCAACTCTTTTCTTGCTAAATGAGCGATTCTAGATTCAACGTGATGTGTTAGCTGGATTGGAGTTCTAATTCGATAATGTTGACGCTCTAGGAAGACATATATGATGCGAAGATATATTTCCGGCAATTCAAAGTTTAAAAAAGTAGAAATAGCGAAGAAGTTGTGTACAAGAATGGAGGAAATACCTTTAGGAATCTCAGCTGAGCCTTCAGCAACACCTTTTTCTAGTCGCCAGAGAAGGTAATTTCCCTCATCAGTTTCTTCATTAGCTTCAACTAAAGGCGCTGTAACAACAGAGTAAAATCTTGTCAATTAAACCGTGTCTCATTTAGAAATCGATAGTAAAAAAAGCGGCTCAATCAGCTCGTACGCGTAGAGTCAGACGGAAATACACCCCGGAAGCCAAGGCAGGACAATCTGGGATCCTTGTACCATTGCCATCCATCAGCATTTCCAACTGCAGATGAAGCTGCTGACCGATCAACATTGCCACCCCAGCCGATGTTAGAAGCCCCTGGCTCCTCGGAAGAAGAGGAATTATCAGAGAAACCCCCACCAAAACGCTGCCAACAATTATACTGCTCGCCTACATTCTCGATTTCTACCTTGGACCTTAACCGGTACCTGTCGAAATCCACATAAAGATGGCTCAAAATGACTGAAAGACAGCAAACTTCATCCAGCATGCTGTTGCCAGCTTCATCATCACACTTAGGGCCAATTTGGTTTTCAACTACGGAAACCGGAAAGACCATGAACCTAGCTCATCTCGAAAAGAGTAACTTCACCATTTGAAACTCATCTCCCTATACTGTTCCATGGATGCAATCAAATGCGCCCAAAGTTGTGTAGTGATTACCCACACCATTTTTGCAGCCAGTCATCTAAAAACCCCGACTAGGCGGTCCGCATCGGCCTAGCCTTTTAACCCGTCTAAGTTGTGCCTAGGTATCCGTCTGGGCCGCCTAGGCAACCGTATAGGCTGCCTAGGCGCTAGGCGGTCCCTTTCCGCCTAGCGTTTTTTAAAACATTATTTGCAGCTCACAGGATAGGCAACCAGAAATGGTGGCAAATAAAGGTAACTAAAGCACTAATCTAAACCAAATCACATCATAATCATGGTCACATAAACAAAACATCAGTAAGGTTCCTGAACAAACCACCATTCTTACTAAATCATCAAATTCAGATAGTGTCAACAATCCAAGAATCCAACAGGAACACAAACAGATAGATGATAGCAAGAGAAAGCAAAATTTACTTCTTAAGAGTCTGCAACAGCTCATCCACAACGGTCCCATCAACATCAGCATACACCACGAACTCATCCGGTTTCTTACCAGGACCCGACCCGGTCTCGTCGAGCTTCGAATCGGGTCTGCTCGGCCTATACAGGAAGAAATCGTGCAGAAACCGGCCCTGAGGGGTCAGCATCGCACCGTAAATCGGCGGGTACGATCCCGTCGGAATATTCGTGGTCGGAGTGCTCGAGGCCGAGTTCTCTTCGAGTCTCCGCAGATCGTTGGTCAGCAATCCTTGCAGAAACTTCACGGTTTCGGGGCCCCGGAAGCTGATTACGGACCTCGATTTGAGCCTCGAGGCCATGACTGATGCGTTTTCCAGAGGCGTTTGGGGATTGGATGAGAAAGGCCTGACATTTCGTATTGAATTGTTCAGAAATCGGAGAGGGGATCGACAAGGCGACATTGATAGGTTTTTGGAGAATGGAAATCGGAAAGCTCTCGAAGGTCTGTGTTGAATTGGTTTAAAAGGTTTGGATTTTTGGTTCGGTTGGTTTTGAGAGTGCCTGCCAGGTGTTCGACGAAATGTCTCTGAGGCCTGTGTTTCAAATTTTCCATATTTAAGATTCTTTTTTTTTTGTTAATGAGATTGAAGAAAATGAGTAAAGTTTTTGCATAAATTAATATAAAAAGATTACAAAACACAAATTGAATGTTCATAAGAATCGATAAAATATGCCCTACAGACTACAAAAGCTCAAAGCTAACACTAGTCTTCACGCCAGAGGCCCACAACAACATATTTCTGAATCCAAAATCAAAGCTTCTACTGTTTGATCAATCCCACCCATTGTAGTTTTAGCTAATCCAAGTATGATAAAATGTACATGACACAGTATGTACAGGCTAGTCTGGCTACATTTTCCCCTTTACCATGTCCATAGTCTTTTCCTTCATGAGTCTCTAAACCATGTGGTTGAAGCCCGAGTACCTGGACTGAACCTGGTTAACCGAGTTCCGGTTGCTTAGAGGCGGCTGAGATGCATGAAACTGTGGCTGCTGAGTCTGGTGGCCTCCAAACGAGTTCGGGCCTCGGTTTGCGGGTGGAACTTCGCCGGTTGCTATTCTTAGCCTCTGAACTTCTTCCTTTAAAGCCTCACTGAGTGCTGTGAACAAAACAGTTAGAGACAGCAATGAGCTTCAAACTTAAAAAATACTTGGAAGAAAATTTGCCAGCATACCATCTCTTAGCTGTGCCTGTTGCTCCATAGCCTGCAACCTCATTTTCAGTTCCCTGTTCTCAGCACACAATCCAGACGAATCCCTCTACAACATAAGAATGTATACAAAGTAAAAACAAAGAAGATGATCCTATGCAACATGAAACCGAAAACACTGTTTCATAGGCTCAGAACTGCAACTCTCATTCCACATCCAGCAGAAAAATACTATCATAGAAGATAAGCAATGGTCGATTCGGACTTTATGTTACCTGAAGCAGTGTGACCTGAGCAGACAAGGTTGTTGCCTCAGTCTGTAGAGTCTGCACCTTCTTCTCCAACTCGCCGGTGTAGCGAATCTTCCTTTCCTTGGAACGGGCCGCCGATTGCCTGTTCGCAAGAATCCTGCATTCCAAAACACAGAAATGTTCCCATAATAAGCTGAATTACACTGAGGAGCATATATTGAATTATACATGGTATGCTAATTCAGATTTGCATATTAGCCACAGGAAATTCAATCCTGCATTCCAAAACACAGAAATGTTCACATAATAAGCCGAATTATATTGAGGAGCGTATATTGAATTGTACTATATGTTTTGCTAATGCAGATTTGCATAATAAGGACAAGAAATTCTATCAGAAAAAACTAAGCTAACAACATGTTGTTAGTACAATTTCTACCTCTTGGCTCTTTTAGGATCGAGCAGAGCAAGCTCGGCTATCTTTTCAGGCGGAAGCGCCTTCTTGACCCCATCCATAAGCGAATCTCCGTCGAACGACGAGGACGAGCCGTCCATGGAGCTATGGCGCCTGTGCAATCCCAGCCTCCTACCTCCACCGGGGGCCGGGAACTCAGCCGAGTTCGCTCCGACATCAAACGAGGTCGGAGCGGCGAACGAGAGCCCCTCGAAGAAATCGGCGTCCACGGACAAGCTCCGGGAGTGGTTGATCGGAGGCGGCGGCCGGTTGACGGCGCCGGTGATCTTACTCTCGCCGCTCGACTCGTACGAATCGCCGGTCATCGGAGCGTCGAGGCCGTTGGCGGCGACGGTGTTAGTAGGGAGGTCGAGAGCGGAGAGATCGAGATCGGAGACGTCGAGGAGGAAGTCGTCGGAGGAGGAGAAGCGGAAGAAGGTCTCCGATTGTGACCGGCGGTGGTGGGGCCCGCGCTGAGGAGCTTCGTGATTCTGGTCCATGGCGATAGGGCGGAGCCAATTTGAGGGTTTGGAGCTGAGAAGAGAGGGAGAGGGAAGAAGTGTAGTCACGGTTTTGTAGGCTGTTGGGTTTTGAAGGGAATTGGAGCGGGGAGGGGTGACGTGGAGGGACGTGGGCCGTTGGATGGGGACGTGGGTTGATCCGACGGGTTTTGGGGGGGGGGTGAGTGGGAGAGAGAATAATGAGTACGAAAGTGGTGTTGGGATTGTTGTTTATGGTTTTGATTAACTGGATAAATGGTGCTTAAACGATGTCATGTCAGAATGAGGGAATATAATAATGGTGATTAGAGAAAAAGGGGTCGTTTTAAGGGGTTGATGATGATGTGAGGTGGGTGCGCTGTCAAAAGAGAGGTCTTGTCCAACGGGCTTGTGGCGGTTTGGGTTTTATGGGCTCGGATGGTCAACATCGTAGCACAATGAGCAGCTGTATTTTTATTCTATAAGACCGCGTATTATAAATAAAAAAAAATTGACATCTTAAGAATAAGGTTTGGTTTTTATATGAGGTTGAAATTGGATTGGAATCACGAATTTATAACATGTTATTTGATTTGTTATTGAGATGAATTAGTTTTGGAAAAATGACTTAAAATAATCTCAAGTATCAACTTTTAACCAAAAATAATCCCAAGGTTGAAAATTATCATCAATAATACGAAGTACCACGAAATTAACCAAAAACTAGGTATACCCGTCGTGCCATGCACGACAATGACTCATGTTTCACATTTTAAAATTATATTTATTATAAATAAGATATTAATAAATGAAACCATTTAATGAAAATTTTAGCACATGAAAATGTTATTTTTCTCTAGACGAAAAAAATTATTTTTCAGATTTGTAGTACCACATGTATGAGATTATAAAAATATATAACATATTCTAATTATAGAACAATTTAGTAAATAAAATTTACTTACTTTTGCATCCTTCAAAATTTACCTCTAATGGTTAATATATATCATTGTCCCTATTAAGTATTATCACAGTTTTGAGACAATATAAGTCAATATTAATCTAAAGTGAGATGTTTTAATTGATTATTTTGTTTTGATCTTATTTTTTATTTTAATACTATAACTTATAAGTATGAGTATAATTACAATGGATTTTTATTTAATTAAAAATATTAAAATATAACATCAAAATTTAGAAATATAAAATGAGTCCAACATGATTCTAATGACTTTATATATTGAAATAAATAAAAATATATTAATCAACAACTATTTTATTATGAAAGATATAAGCTAAGTTATTATGAAAATGATAATATATAAGTTAAGTAAAAGATAGTAAATATAAAATTATTTGATATTAAAGATAGGAATACTAATTTAATTATAATCAATGGCTTCTAATTTTAAATTATTTTATATTCAAAATTTTTAAATTACTTCTTACGTAAAGAGATTTAAAAGATAACTAATATATCAAAAAATGATAGAAACTTATGTCAAAATTCAAAAAATATATTTTACATAAATTGATAATAAAGAATGTAATTAGATTATTGAAATAACATGAAAAAATTAATTGTTTCATTATGATAGATAAAAGCTAAGTTATTAGGGACGTGATAGTATATAGTTTAAGTAAAAGTTAATAAATATAAATTGATTTAGTGTCAAAGTTAAAAAATAATAATTTATTTAGAAAAAGGGGCTTCCATTTTAAAATTCTTTTTAAAATTCGAATTTCTTATATTAATTCTTACATAAATAGATTAAAATGGTAATTGAAAAGATAAGTTAATTAATATGTATCTTTTATAGAAAAAAATTTTAAAGATAAATAATATTGTTTCAAAGATAGATATTAGATGAGTAAGAAAAAGGATAAAATTAAAAATTAGATAATTAAAGAAATTTTAAAGATAAATACTATGCCTTCAAAGATAGATATATATTTAATGGGTAAGTAAAAAGATCAAATTAAAGATTTGATAATTAAGAAAAATAAAACATATAAAATTGTTAATAAAGTGGGGCCAGAATTAACGTGGAGGCTCGAAATTCTCCGGCTTTAATATATAGTATAGATGATTCGGATGCCTTTTCCAACGTGTTTTCCGGTGGAATCGTTGATATGACGATTAAAAATATTTCAATCAAATGTAAAATATCACGTTGTTATGTATGATTTTCGATCCTAGCATCATCGATTCTACCGAAAAAGTCGTCAAATAGTGTCTCCAAATCGTTTTTGGTTAATTTTGTGATACTTCGTATTGTTAGTGGTGATTTTCATCATGGATTATATTAAGTCATCATGGATTACTTATTGATAAAAACAATTATTTAGTCCTTATATGACAAAATTATAATACTACAAATCTTTGCTCGATTAAAAGAATGTATTATAGCATACAATCATGTATAATTAAAATAAATCCAAAAAAACAAATTATATAAAATAATATAAAATTTTATATCAACCTATTCTTTTAAATAACTTTATATAAAATTTAAGCCAGAATTTTTAGTTAAAATCAAATCACCGATACTAGTTTTAATCCAAACCCAAGTCATTTTCATCGCAGTCAACAAATTTCCCTCCTGCCGTGGACTGTAAATCAAGATTTCACCTTCCATCTAGAACGTGCACAAATCAAGAATTTTAATCCCAATTATTTTTCCCATTAAAAAAAACAGTCCGATCCAAACAGCGCCTCCGCAATCGTAGCGGTGTTCTAGCCCCCCCTAAATTCGAGTAAAGAAGACCATGTCAAGCGACAGCGAAGACGAAGACGAGCTCCTCCAGATCGCGTTGAAAGAGCAGTCGGAGCGAGATCTCAATTACCGGCGACCTCCTTCCTCCTCTCGGCCTTCCAAGCCGGTCTCCAACTACGTCCAACCGCCGCCTTCCAATCGCAACCGAGCTCCGCCGTCGGCGTCCGAGGCCAGAAAACCTAGCTCGTCGGCGACCGCGATGTCGCCGGCTCAGGCTCGCAACAGAAAGTCCGTTGACGAAGACGAGGATTCGGAGGTCGAGTTGCTGAGCATCTCGTCCGGGGATGAGGACTCCTCTAAGGCCTCCAATGCCGGCAAGGGGAGGACTAGAGCAGGAGCTAAGAAGGATGATGGAGATAAGGATTGGATCGGACAGGAGCCTGATAGCTGGAAGCGTGTTGACGAGGCTGAGGTATACAAGATCGATTGAATGCTTTGTCATGCTTGTTTTTTGGTTGTGCTGACGTGCTTTGCTCAATTGAATTGGTGTAATTTGAACGATATGTTGTGGAGCTGGAGAAAATTGCAGGGCCTAAATTAGGCAATTGAAATGACATGTGATAGTGTTTAGCAGTGTTGTCTAGAAAATGTCTGGTATCTGTGGTGATTAACTGCCACAAATTGGAATGGAATGGCGCTTTTCCTCTAACAGTTGTTTGATGATTGCACTTGGGAGTCTTTTGCAGTTGAAGCTCCTACATTATGGCACAAGTTCTATGCTAGGTTTAAAATGCTTTTTTATGATTCCTTCTTGTGCAAATACCAGTCTAGTAGTATGGAGTAGCTACCTGATCGATTCCTCTATTGAATGCTTTGTTATGCTTGGTTTTTGGTTGTGTTGACGTGCTTTGCTCAATTGAATTCGTGTAATTCTGAACGATATGTTGTGGAGCTGGAGAAAATTGCAGTTTCTAAACTAGGCAATTGAAATGACATGTGATTGCGTTTAGCAGTGTTGTCTAGAAAATGTCTGGTATCTGTGGTGATTAACTGCCAAAATTGGAATGGAATGGCTTCCTCTACTTTTCCTCTACCAGTTGTTTGATAATTGCACTTGGGAGTCTTTTGCAGTTGAAGCTCCTACATTATGGCACACGTTCTATGCTAGCTTTAAAATGCTTTTGATTTATGATGCCTCCTGGTGCAAATACCAGTCTAGTAGTATGGAGTAACTACTGGCTAAAAATGGTAGTAGACAATGGCAGGCGGACTGGATTGGAAATTGGTCAATAAGGATGAAGAGTATAATCACTCTGACTGGATATAAAATCCAAGTTGTTTGAGTGGGAGGTAAATGATGAATATGGTTGTTTCTGTGGAGGACAATGCATACCATGAAGCTTGTCAATGCCTGGACAAGCTGTTTTTTTTCCTTCTAGCAACGACATGATATTTTGCTTGTTTACTTTGTTATTTCATGTGCCTTCTGCATTATTGTCTGGTCATTTGATATGTTCATTTTATTATTCTGAGCATAACTTGTTTACTTGCAAGCATGCTTGCTGAGATCACTTATCATTTGATCACAATCATGTTTCTGACAGCTTGCTCGTAGAGTTCGAGAGATGCGAGCTACAAAAGCAGCTCCAGTTATTCAAATTCAAAAGTTAGAAAAGAAGGCATCAGTATTGGATAAAAAAGGGCTTAATAGTCTGCAGTCGTTTCCTCGCGGCATGGAATGTATTGATCCACTGGGATTTGGGTAAAATCTTAATTTTCACAGACCTTGTTACATGGATCCTTTAAGAGTATTGCATAGTTTTGGGTGCGGATTTGATGATGTATAGAAAGGAAATGAAACGATCTTTATTGTGCTTGAGTTTCTTTCTCTTGTTTCCTATGGAACGGAAATTGGGGTGGCATGTGATTATCTTTGTATATTGAAGTCGTAGAGGACAAGAACCTACATTTTTTGAGAGTTGAAGTCGTGTTTCTATTTTTCTGTTTAGATCAGGGCTGTTATTGGCTTATTGCTACCTTTTTTGCAGTTATCTAAACTTGCTATTTTCTGACAGGATTATAGACAACAAATCATTAAGGTTGATCAGTGACTCTTTAGAAAGCTCTACAGCCCATTCCAATCAAGATAAAGTGGATGATAAGCTTCGAGGTATTACTATAACAAATTGTTCTGTTTTTAATGTGTATTATAAAGTAATGAATTAGTAGAACCTCTTGTAAACAGCTGATTTTTATATTCCTTCCACCTCAAATATTATTTTAGTGTCATATACTTAGTAAACATGTTTTTTCTTCTCCTTTCAGTCCTTAGTTCCAGTATGTTGGTTATATATTAGATATCTGTTCATACAACTTTGTCGAGTAAGTTAGGATCCTTGGATTTTTATCTTCATCTGCCTCAAATTTAGTTTTTTTTTTCTGTAAATGTATCCAACTTTTCTGTCTGAGCACGATGTTTTTTTATAGTGTTGACTTCTTACCTCAAAGCCATAATGGAGCACTTTCATATCATATTTTCTCTCTTTTTAATTAATGCTCGTATAATTTAGCAAGTGATTGACCCTGTTAGCTCATAACATTTTGCTTGATGGTTCTTCCCTTTTTTTATGAAACGCTTTCCTTAAATTTAGCCTTGAGAGCACTCATTATCTTCTCACAGGAATATCTTAAAACATGCTTTCTACACATGGTTAGTCATGAACAAATGAAATCCTTTAAATATCATATTAGTACATCATTGTGCATTCTTAGCTGAAAAATTGAAATGATGTTTTCGTAGTTTTTTTCTAATCGTCTGATACTGATTTGAGAAGCAGTGTTTTAAGATTTTGCTAACATCTTCACGTTAATCTTGCAGAGAAGTTGGCATTTTTCTCTGAGAAATTCGATCCTAAATTATTTTTGTCAAGAATACACCAAGATACACCTGCAGCAGATCTCGAAGCTGGTGCCCTCTCGTTGAAGACTGAACTAAAAGGGCGTACACAGCAAAGAAAAAACCTGGTTAAGGAAAATTTTGATTGCTTTGTCTCATGCAAGACTACCATTGATGGTATATTTTGACTCATCAACACTTACTCTTGTATATTTCCAGTTACCTGGTGATAGGGGATTATGCATGCACAATGTTCTGGTTTAAAACTCTTCACATTAATGTGGAAATTCTTACTTTGTATAGACATAGAGTCAAAACTGAAGCGGATTGAAGATGATCCTGAAGGTGCAGGGACTACTCATTTGTATAATTGTATTCAAGGAGTTAGTACATTGGCTACTCGTGCTTTTGAGCCACTTTTTGAGAGACAGGTGAATTAGATTCTAATTTCTGAAGCTCATGTTTTCGGTATTCAATATGGATAAGTATAAGTGAGACTTTTTCTTGATATGTTAGGCTCAAGCTGAGAAGATTCGATCTGTCCAAGGAATGCTTCAGAGATTTCGCACACTGTTCAACTTACCAAGTACGATTCGTACTAGTATCAGTAAGGGTGAATTTGACTTTGTTGTTAGGGAGTATCGAAAGGCAAAGTCAATAGTTCTTCCATCCCATGTATGTCATTGCAATATATCTATTCGACACTCTTTTTTCAGTGGTAAACTTGTGTTTGCTTGTGGAGGTATTAGCTTAAGTTTTTAAAAGTGGATATATGTGTTTTGGTTTACTAGGTTGGGATATTGAAACGTGTGCTTGAAGAAGTTGAGAAGGTGATGAATGAGTTCAAAGGCAGACTATATACGTCTTTGGAAGACCCTCACATAGACTTAACAGAAGTAAGTTCACAGTAGTTGCATAGAATGGAGACATGCTTTTTCCTTTTTTTCTACAAGAGCTTTGGAGCTGTAAATTCATTCTGTATTGCGTATCATCTCTGTTGCGATTTCCTTTATATGTATCTGAAGTAGCTTGGCTGTGTTAACTGTAGTTTTTTGTATGGACCCCTATATGCATCATCTCAAATTCTCAATGATATTTAGCTCTATTAGTATTTAGTTTGCACTTCACAAATTCTGTGCAGGAAATTTATGAACTACTTGGCTCTTATATGTTAAAATTTTATGCTAATGAAAGTGCATACTGAAGCTTCCTCCCTATTTGATGCATGTTATTTCTGATTTAGCTTGAGAATACCGTGAGGCTACTTTTGGAGCTGGAACCAGAATCAGATCCTATATGGCACTATTTAAACATACAGGTCAGAACTGCCTTAACCTTTCCATAAGAAATAAAAGTTCTATCATGAAAATTTCAATTTTTTTGTACCTCTGATGTCATTATTCTAGGCTATTTGACAACACTGCTGCATACTATCTGATTATTGAAGTTGAAGTTATTGATTTTATTACGTTTTTAACCTTTTTTGAGATTTTTCTAGAATCAAAGAATTCGGGGTTTATTTGAAAAGTGTGCTTCTGACCACGAGAGAAGATTGGAAATTTTGCGCAATAAGACCTATGATAGAGCTATGTCTGGTGTCAGATGGACACAGATGCATCAAAGTGCTAAGCCTTATGTAAGCTGATAGTATGCTTATATAGCATCTACATGATAGTGATGTATTGGTTTAATGCTCAGTCACTCACCATAGCCTTCCCTTCATTTTGTATTGTTATCAGTCAGATGCAAATGGAGATGCACATCTTTCTATGGATTTAGCTGGTGATGAAGTTGATTCTCTACGAGGAAAATACATCCGCAGGCTTACAGCAGTTCTGATCCAACACATTCCTGCATTTTGGAAAGTAGCACTTTCTGTATTCAGCGGAAAATTTGCTAAGGTATGCTGGTTCATTCATCTGCCACATATTTGAAATCTTCAGTGTTTCCACACCAAGTATCTTGTAGATTGCAATTGAGCTATCTCATCAGTCTTTTTCCTACATTTGAAATTATGGTTATAAAGCATCAACCCCCCACCCCCACCCACCCAACCCACCCAAAAAGACACTTTCCCTTTGTAAGGCTATATTTCACGTTTTCATTTTTTTGTTACTTCATAATTAAATTAAAACAAATTGTGTGGGTAACTCCTTGTAGGTTACTGCTGATTCAAATATGAGTGTATCCTCAAGTAAAATCGAGGAGAAAGTTGGGGAAGGGAAGTATTTGAGTCATTCCCTGGATGAAGTTGCTGGGATGATGCGCAGTACAATTTCCCTTTATGAAGATAAGGTAGCTTTTTTTAATGGAGTAAAGTTATTTACTACTACATCTCTGCCATCTTTCTTCCTTCCACTTTTCTGTCTGTAGTTTAGTTTGGTATGTGACAACTGAGGTTTTCTATGTGATTGTGGAGTACTACATGATTGCTTTCGGACATTCTTTGGCTCCCGTCTGATGCAACACCATACTTGATCATCCTGACTTGGTTATGTCATACTTATTCTCTCAGCCAGGTTAACAGTAGTGTTGGTTTTAGGAGCAAGTGAGCAACTGAACTATTGTCATGTTTGAGAATTGAGATATTTACTTTGTAGGTAACTTCCTTTTTAGAGACATTTAGGAAATTGAAAATATGCCTTGTATGGGAGAATTATCATTGTGTTCACATTCTGAGTGCTCTATGGGCTTATTACCAACTGATTAAATGAGTGGTGGAACTTCTTTCATTTGTTATCACTCTTAACCTCTGTTAACTTCCACTCTTTGGAGTCTTCTAAATTGTTCAATTAGTTTACCCTATGGACGTGGCAGTTGTGTATATGGTAGCTCATGTAGTCATGTATGCTAAAGGTAAATGTAGTAGCTCATGTATGATAAAGGTATATTTGGTAGCTCATTTATATCTTGTCCTTATCAAGGTCTAGATATCAACATTATATTACTGGCCCTTCTAGTCTAATTTACGGAGTTGTTGGATACATAGAAAATAGTAAGACATGGTAGCTCTTCAATATATAAAAGAATGTATAATGCTGTAACAAACTGATTGCAAATCATAACTTATATTATGTATTCCCTCTTCTATTATGCATTCTAGTTATATTGCTGCAAATCATAAGCAGGATAAATGTTGGTTTGTGACTAACCTTGGTTCCATGATCCATATCTGAACTCGATTTCAGCATTAGATTCATGTTTTTTCCCCCTTCTTCCTTTGGGTTATAGATACATCTCTAGTTTTAGACTTTGGTTCAGAAAACAGCCTATATCTATTTCTGTTTATCTTAAGTTCTTTATATAAATTTCTGGCTGCCAACTTTATAAGAAAAGTAAGCTGCTCTGAAATGATTATTCAACCTGGAGAGATTCTCGAATGGTGGATACAGTTTAAAAACATACCTTAGTTTCACCATTTTGTTTTAGCTATATAACAAGTCATACTCTTTGTAAACTATACCTGGGTTTTCAGATGTCATCTCAAGTCTTCTTATGAATGCTAGAATTTCTGACAATAACTTTCTAGTATTGTTGATGTCTTCCCTGTCTTTTTGAACACTTCGTTGCTGAAGGGTTTTCTATCAGAGTTTAGGTCTGTATTTAATAGTCGAGTCATACGTTTTATTTTAAAGCCTTTTGAATTACTATCTGTCAGGTCCTTCACACATTTGAAGATTTTGAAGAATCAAATATTCTTCAACCGTACATGAGTGATGCTATAAAGGACATATCAAGAGCATGTCAATCATTGGAAGCTAAAGAATCTGCACCTCCTCTTGCTGGTAAGTGAAGTTTGGCTTACTTTCTGTAGCCTACATTCTCTAGAACAGCATTTAAACTTTGTCTATTGACAGTTGCGGCCCTAAGAGCAATGCATTCGGAAGTGTCAAAGATATACATACTTAGACTTTGTGCTTGGTTGAGAACATCTACAGAAGAAGTATCTAAAGATGAGACATGGATACCAGTTTCTATTATTGAAAGGAACAGATCTCCTTACACGATTTCTTACTTACCTCGAGCATTCCGTTCAGTTATAATCTCTGCAATGGATCAAGTAAACCTGTAAGTGTTTGATATTTACAACTTCTGAATACTATATGTTTTATTTTGAAATTTTTTGGCCTCTCTTTGTGGGTAGGGCATCTAGGCTATACCACAACATAATAATATATAGAAATATTTTCTCTTAAATGTTTGAGCTTTCTGCCACCACTTCTGATACGTTATGCTTCAGGTTTTGCCTCCTCCCCACAGTCGTTTTGACCAGACCAAACTACTCTAGTTATTATGATGATTTCATAACGTGGCACAGGGCATAAAGTAGCTTAACAGAAGTTTATTAGAAATTATTAAGAGGGCCAGTAGGAGGTTTGATGATGGTACAAGTGTTTTTTCAGTTGTGTTATAGCCCTTGAAGCTCTAAAGTACAGAGTAATCAAGTGTAGAAACACATAGAAAGTCTAGTTTGTCCAAGAGAATTGTATATAATATATTCAGCTGTATGTCTACACAGAAAATAGAAGTTGCTGCATATCTGTAGTTTGCTCTATATGTGTGGTTAAAGTCTGTTATGCCTTTAGCCAAATGGAATCTAAAATTACTGTTTTTTTTTTCAAGGGACCCGTTTTTGCTTTTCTTTTTGCCATAATTGACCGTGAGCTGCATTTTGTTCTGTTATATCCAGGATGCTTCAGAGTTTGAAGAGTGAGGTGAAGACAGAAGAGGTGTTTATGCAATTTCAAGAAATTCAACAATCTGTTAGAATTGCTTTTTTAAACTGTTTCCTGGACTTTTCAGGTACGTAGACTAGTGATACCATTCTTGCTTCAGTTAGTTATTATCTCAAGTTTTTCTCTATTATTAAATGTAAGTTTCATATACTTTTGTCTTCAATGTCTGTAGGTCATCTTGAGCATATTGCGAATGAGCTTGCACAAAACAGGCCAAGCAATGACAGTCTCCAATTGCCTAATGGTTATTCATCTGAATCACATGATCTTCTGCCTGGGAGTGTTGTTGATTCACATCAGAAATTGTTAATGGTCTTGAGTAATGTTGGATATTGCAAAGATGAACTCTGTTATGAATTGTACAACAAATACAAAATCCTTTGGGCACAATCTCGGTGAGTCTATTGTTAAGCTGTCTTTGGTTGCTTTATGCACATGTAGATTTTGCAAAAGAGAGGTAGATTATGCTGATTTATGAACATGATATACTGATACCACGTGTGCCCAACTCGCTGAAGGATCAAGTCTAAGTTGTTGGTTGTAATTTCTCCGTGATATTTAGGATGCTGTAATAAGAGAAAGAGATGTGCACCTTGGTTTCAATCCATATTTGACTATTTTTTCAGATGTAATCTTTGCATCATTCTGGAATAGGAACAGAGGCTTTTGTTGAGACGAGTCTTAATGAACAGTATGCCTCTATGTTGCTTGGTCAAGCTAATTGAGGGGCAAAGCAGTTATTTTCTTATATTGCCTTCTCAAGTCCTTCCTATCTGAGCAGAAAGAGTGGCTTTTTGCAGTAGTTACTTGACAAAACTAGGCTCTAATCAACGCATCTGTTGATTGACCAAATAACCTATGGTTCTTTGTAGGATTTACGATTTGTGTTTGTTTGTTCTCTGACTTTTAATGTTTAATCAATGTACAAATATGACTTCTCTTTTAAGGTCATTTCATTACTTATCTTTAATTTGTGGATGGAAGTTATCCCTGCATATTGACAATTCAACTTTTTATGCAGGAATAGAGATGAAGAAGATCCTGATATTATTGATCTTGTTACCGCCTTCTCTGGTCTGGAAGAGAAAGTTCTGGAGCAATATACTTTTGCCAAAGTGAGAGAATTGCTTCCTACAATCATTTGCTTGAGCAGTATTGTTCTCGTTTGCCTTTTGGATACTTCTATGTTGTTGCTCGTTTTCATTTTCATAAATTAAATTTGCGAAGAGAAATAAATACCTAGAGTAACCTACTGAGCATCAGCATCTCTACATTCAAATCAGTTATCGATGACATTCCTCATGTGACTCAGAATTCATTGAACTGGGAAAAATGTTTTTTTTTTTGTAGATATCGTCCTTATTTATACTCAGATGTATTTGAGCTAGTGACTAAACTTTGATGCTAGGAATATCTTAAGTTCTCATACTTGTACTTGTTCATGTGCTACCAGGCAAACCTGATCAGAACAGCAGCGAGGAGTTATTTACTGGATGCTGGAGTTCAATGGGGCTCAGCACCTCCAGTGAAGGTATTTCATGGTCTGCTTTGTGTTTGCTTACTTGGCATCATTGGAAGTGACCTAAAAAACATGACTTTGGTAATATTAATTATTCACAGGGTGTGCGCGATGCAGCAATTGAGCTATTGCATACTCTAGTTGCTGTGCATGCAGAGGTATATTTCTAACCGTAACACTGTTCTTATGGAACCACTAGTCCTGTACGTCTATCTTAAAGCATACTGGACACATAAAAAAGGAGCATCTAGTGTGTTTCACCTATTCTCATTTTTGACATCTTCACGTGTGACTGGTATTCCTGTACGCTTATCTTAAACCATACTAGACACAACAAAAATGAGGGTCTTGTGTGTTTCACCCAATCACACTTTTAATACCTTCGTGCGGTGACTGATAATAAACTTGCCTTGATTATTTCCGTTTGGGATTCGTATTATGAAAAATTCTAGCAAAGCATGACTAAATTATCTTAAATGCGGATGAAATCCACGTTTATCCATCAGTCCTTGTATGTGTTTCTGGTGGTTGTGGCATAGGCACACAATGTTTAACAAAATTCAGAGATGCAAAATAATTGAGAATTTTCCTCTTCCTTCCATTGAAAGAAGATTTACAATATATAGGGTAAAGCAATGACTTAATAATCACAAAATTGTACAAGATAGATTACATCCTAATAACCCTCAAGTTGGATTATATAAGTCTCGAATGCCTAACATTGACAAAAGACATTGCTTGACCATGACCTTTGTAAAAATGTCCGCCCATTTTTCACTGGACTTGACATAAGTTGTAATGCATCTGGACTACAGTAACCCATAAAAGAGTACAAGATAGTGTATTTTCTAATAGGCTTTTTACATGATGACAGGTTTTTGCTGGTGCTAAACCTCTATTAGGCAAGATACTTGGTATTCTCGTGGAAGGCCTGGTTGATACTCTACTTAGCCTCGTCGATGAAAATCAAGACGATGGCTTCAGGATTCTTGATGCAAATGGTTTCTGCCAGCTTATGCTCGAGGTGAGTGATGAAACATTGTTGTACATGCTTTCAGTAAACCTATATAAATACCATCTTGTTTGCTTTTTTCTTGCCATAAACATGTTTTTTTCTCTTTTTTTGTCAGCCTTAGCCACTGTAGTAAGATGACACTATAGCAGCTCTTAACTCTTCAACTATTGGACATCTTGACAATTATCCTCTACTAATTGCTTGAATGTACTTCGTTGGGTTTTCTGAATATAAACTTTTATCTTCTTTGCAAATAGATCCCAACTTTCTTTTTCATGTTTTTGTTTGAATTTGGGAGGGGGCTCAGGTTGGTTGTCTTGACTTTTATATTGAACTTGAAATTTACCTTCTAAGGCTGCAGTTTGTTAAAAGTCCCATGGCATTAGACTAGAAATAATTCCTAAATACGGAGTATAGAGGATGAATGCTGGTTTTCTTCCAAATACTAAAGAATGTGTATAATAATGTCATTCTATTTTTATGATGCATTTCACTTTTTTCTTCTGGACAGCTTGAATTCTTTGAGACTGTACTATCACCACACTTTACTGATAGTGCAAGAGAATCCTTGAAGTCACTTCAAAGTATGTTGCTGGAGAAAGCAACTGAAAGTGTGCCAGAACCTGTTGAAAATCAAGGCCATAATCGCCGATCTACCCGTGGAAGTGAAGAGTTTCTGGAAGAGAGGCAGCAGGGATCATCTGTGTCGCCAGATGACTTCATTGTAAGCCTTTCTAGCTTCAAAATTATAACTCACAACTTTGGATCATCACTTGTGCACAAGCTTGTATCACACATCACTGTTTTCATAAACCTTGAATCCACCCTACTTCTGATTTTCACTATTCTCACCACATTCTCTGTGTATCAGGCTCTTGCTCAACAGTTCAGTGCAGAGCTACTTGAGGCCGAGTTCCAGAGGACGCGTCTAAATACCGCATGTTTTGGTGAGGCTAGTGTTGCACTAGAGCCTGTTTCAGAGCCAGCAAAATCTGCATATTCAGCGTTAAAGGTACCATTAGATTCTCCAAGCAAGAACTACAGAAGCAACCAGGGTTTTCAATCACCCAGCATGTCTCGCCAGAGACGTAGATAGACGATTAAGGTTTATGGACGACTGTATTGTGTTTCATCCTTTCTAAAATTTTCCGTTGCTCATTGCCTTGTGTAATTGTTGTATTCTAGTCATGCGAGAATAGCGAGATGTGTACTCAATTCTTATAATTGTAAACGTTGTTAATAGTGTGCAATTTTTGTTCATATTTTTACAAGGATGGAGTGGGCTGAGATGGGATGTTTCAATATTTAGAGTGTAACTGCAGACGTATAATACATGCGGGTGAACTTCTCATTATTGGTTTGAAATTGATGGATGTTTGATTTATGTGCATGTCACGAGGCTTTTTAGGTAAAACTATGTGCAAGGTCAATTCCCATCACAAATAATAGGGCTGTTCAAAATTGGATACCCCATCAATTTCCAAGTGAACCCTTTTCGCAAGGTAGATCAGAAGTATACTAAGCTCCTATTGAACAGTGAAAAGGTGAAATATTACGCATTTTGAATGTTGAACCTTGATTGCTTGAACAAATGGGAGCTAGAGAACCTCAAACATGTACTTATTCGTTGCACTTGCATCTTCTATATGTTCATCTAAACCGATTAGTAGTTAGTCATTATCTTTCAACCTCACATTACACTCACGTGGATCAACTGTTATTTTTTCATGTGCCCTTGTTTGATGAAGTATAATGGCAAAATTTAAATTGGCTCATTAATGCACATTTTCTATCAAAACAAGGAACCACAGAAATCTCACGAATCATGACAGAATCCACAGAAAGCATTCTACAACTGCTCTTAAAATCGTCTAATATGTAACCCACTTAACAAGGATGATGTATCACAAACCATGAGAGTTATCTAATCATTCAGTTATCAGCAATTTTAACACTCAAATGTCGGGAGTTACACGTCAAGGCAATACCGAATGCACTTAAAACTGCAGATTTTTTCTTCAAGCTGTCCGCAATGGAGGTGACACCAAAATAACACCATCTCCTCTGACAAAGAGAAACGGCACAACACGCCTTGTTGTCTGGACAGAAAAGGGAAGCAAAGTCAGTAGGGGATCCATACATTTACCATAAGAAATACAGCAGTTTCGGCAGGTGAATTTATCATGACAAATTTGGAGGAGACTAAAGGTATGCCTCAACATGAGGAAAGTTATGAAAGAACTTAAGTTTAACTGCCACAGTTTTTAGTTTAGTAGTTGAACACCAGAAACTGTGCTGCATTTAACACGAATGTATGATCATCCTTGGCAAGAAGAAAAGAAAAGAGGTAGGCATAGTATTGCATACCCGAACAATCTCTTCATAGGTCTCATCATCAATCTCCACAGTTGTAACTATTTCTTCTACATCACCGAGAATCATATTCAAATGCTGATCATACGCCTGCAAAATCAACACATGTAGGTGCTTATTTTACGGCTATTCAACACAAAGTTTACATGGGAAATTCTGACAAGCGCAAACTTATACGAAAATCATAGCAAAGAAGTCGCCACCTAACAACAGACTAAACCTAAAATTGCAGGTAATTACATGACAATGAAATGTAACATGCACAGACAGATGGGAAGTTCTAACATGGGAAGTTCATTAGAAGCTTCACAGCAATCCTACTAAACAAGAAAAGCTAAACACTTTTGACGAATAAGGCAATCATAGGTGGCTAATTTGTCAATTGCTGAGTATCTAACAAGCCTAATCAAGCTTCTAAAGCAAATACTTCTAAACATGAAGAGAAAAGTTGGATACTTTGATGAGTTTGATCAATAAGGCAATACTCAGTAGCCAATCTGCCCTATACAGCTATCAAGCGTGATTAGATTCTTACTAATGGGGCTAGAAATCTTGTAGAAACCGGCATAAGACCTCAATCGCAAATAGAAATTCTACAATTCTGAATGAATAAATATAACTCCTCCAATCTTCCTGTATACACAGCTTGGTTATGTATGCTTTCAGTCAGACTGAAAATTGCAGTCCACCAACCCTAGACTACAACGAGCTCGCACCAAAACCCTAATTTCCGCAAAACAGACTCAATCTGTACAAACTCAGAACTCCAGAAAGACGAATTGAAGACGAAACTCGACAATTAAAGCGAAAAGAAACCCTAATCGGGGGCGAGAGAAGGAAAACGGAAGAATTGGAGATGAAGAAAGCATTACATGAAGTTTGCCACGGAGTTCACGATCTGAGCGGAGCTTGACGTAGATACGTTCGTCGAGACTGAGCCTGATGAGATCGAGAGGCTCCCTCACTGCCACCTCCTCTTCGGTCGCCATGGAAACCAACAACTTTTCGCTCTTCCACCGCTCTCTGGAAGAATCGAAATCGCAGAGAGAATGAGAACGGCGGGTTTCGAGTTCAACCTTCGAGTGTTAAATTCCAACTCGCTGTTTTTTTTTTTACGCTTTTTCGTTTCTTTTGGCGAAATTGCTCAAATAGCACGGACTTTAGGTTTAGTTGCTGAGAACATCAAATAGTTTTAAAGGGTACAAAATAGACACGAAATATGGACATGTTAATGAAAATAGCATGTAGGTTATGGCCTTAATATTATGCTAGGTAAACTTTGATGTGGTACTACCCCACGTACTTATCTGCTGAACCACATGCCCCCGAAGGCATAATTGCTATCATTATAAAAGCCAATCAATAAGTGACATATGGAATTTTTTGTTATTTTCGATCTATATTTTAAGTATATATTTTTGTTAACATATATGTGGTAATTTAAAACTAGCGTTTTTTAAACTTATGTTCTAAGGGCATCTATTAATACTATCAATAAAAAGAAATAAAATCTTTGATTACAAACTAATAACTAATAAGTCCGTTGTAAGAATATATAAACTTTAAATAAAATACAAATTAGAAATATATCTCCTTTGTTACTTTGTAGGAAGTTTAACATGTGTCATGAGAATATATATTAAAATCATTAAAACTAATAAATATATAATCATGGACACGAGTCACACGCCAATCATACATTGATAACATTTAACTGTTTCATACATTGGAATTGATTAATCATTTTAAAAAGTATTACTGTAATTAACAGACAATTTTCATATTTTTCAAAATAGGTAGCTAGTGTTAATGTATGTCCAAATTTCAAATTCAAATAATTTTTTTTTGCGTTTGTTTACTCACAAAATCTATTAACAAATTATTATTAAAAAATCTATAAACCTAGTCTATTTATTTTTATCAAACTAATTTCATTGTAAAATTTTACTCAATATAAGTATTTGGAAAAATAATTATCCCACACGCCACTATAAACAAATATCTAAATATCATATCAACCAAAAAAAATCTAAATATTATAGATAGATCTAGACTATAAGGTTTGCGGTTCACGTACGTAATCAAACCTACCCAAACTCTTTAAATACAGAACGTACCAGCTCCTCTTTGTTACTTACTCCGACAATCCAATCCACACAAATCAATCTCGATCTCTTTCTTGAATTAAGGTCGAAGTAGTACGTTGTCTTGATCATGGCTGTGTACAAGAAACTTGAGTTGACGGTGGTCTCGGCTCGGGATTTGAAGAAGGTGAATCTGATCGGAAAGATGGACGTGTACGCCGACGTTTCGCTCCTTGGCAACTGGTATGAATACAAGAAGCAGACGATCCCCGTTCACCAAGACGACGGAGGCAGCCGCGCTCACTCGGTGGCGTTCAAGGTTGACGAGGCCAAGTTGAACGACTTGAAGGTGGTCTTCGATCTCAAGCACAAGCGCGCCTTCCGCCGGGACAAGGAAGTAGGACAAGTCGTGGTTTGGCTCAGTAACTTGCTCCGCAAGAAAGATCAGCCGAGTTTTCGTTACAGGGTTCGAACCCGATCCGGGGAGAATCAAGGCCAACTTGAATTCTCGGTTAAGATCTCTGATTCGGATTCCGTTTCCAATGCCAATTCGACTCCACCACCGCCTCCACCACCGGTTGTCGAAGCTGATCCGTGGCCTGAGCAGACCTCGTGGGTGTCGACTTATCGTGGTCATCGTCATCAACATGGTCAGCATAGGCGTCATCGATCATGGTGATGGCAGTCAACATTGAAGGCTAGCTAGGGTTTGTACGTGGTTTAGTTTGAAACTCGTTGCTGAGGGTTTAGTTTAGTTTGATGTTTAGTTGATGTAATTAATTTCCCGTACGTTCATTAGTAATTTTAATTAGGATCTTGTATATGCATGGTACAGTATTGTATTACATACCAAGTATTGTTTTTGTTGCATTACTTTGAACACCTACAAATCTATAGCTTGGTGTATAGCTAGCATTCAAATTTATACCATGCCATCACTAATCATGCCCTAAATCAAAGGAGCTATAAACACTCGGAAGCTATGCATGTGGATTTACATGAATGCACCAAAGTGAGACAAATTAAAAGACATGCTAAGGACACATTTTGGAGGAAAAAAAAAGGGAAATTCCTCTTGGTACCCTTGAGGTCTCAACTATTCCTTTTGGTGTCCCACGGGATTTTGTTTTCCTCTTGGTACCCCGTAGTTTACAAATATTCCTTTTCGTACCCAAAAGTGTATATAAATTAATTTTCCATCCAAAAATAACCATTTTCCATTAAAAAAAAGTTAAATAAAACTACTTTAATTTATTACTCTTTATATTACTAATGTATATACCATTATAAAAGGAAAATTAGAAAAAAAAAATTAAAACCAAGAAGACCGTAACTCCGTAAGTAAGTGATTCAAATTAACAAACAAGCAGATTAACAACAATCACATAAAAAAAGAGTAATAACAACAAGCAGATTAACAACAAGCAAATTTGATAAAATAAAGTAGTTTCCTTGTAGTATAATGGCAGATTAACAACAAGAAGATTAAAAAAGAGTACGTAATAACAACAAGCAGATTACGGCCATTTCAGCAACCTTGGTACTCCCTCAAAAAGCGACGCTCTCAAAATCACATCTCCACCCTCATTGACTCTCTTGGCAATACCATCTCTGACCCTACCGCCATTTCAGACCACATCATCTCCTTCTTCAGCAACCTTCTGGGTTCCTCCAACCCCCCGGCCAACTACCCGGTCCATCGTCTCTCCCCTGGGCCCACCATCTCTTGTTCCCAAGCCAACTTTCTTCTCTCCCGGTTCTCCGACCTTGACATCAAAAAGGCCATCTTGAGCATTGACCCCAATAAGAGCCCGGGACCCGACGGCTTCAACTCCTTCTTCTTTCGAAAGGCTTGGTCGATTGTTGGATCGGACGTCATCAAAGCTGTCCACGACTTCTTCAATACTGGCCGGCTTCTTCGCCAAATTAACCATACCGCAATCCATCTCATTCCAAAAATCCCCAACCCCAATCTCATTACTGATTTCCGGCCCATCTCCTGTTGCTCTACCCTCTACAAGACCATCACCAAGCTTATCTTAGACCGCATTCGGAGCACCCTCCCTCATCTCATCCATGACAGCCAAGGAGCGTTCGTGCCGGGGCGATCAATCCGTCACAACATCCTCCTCTGTCAGGATCTCTTCAAACACTATGGTAGGAAGAACATTTCCCCGAGATGTGCCATCAAGATCGACTTCAAGAAGGCCTTCGACTCGGTGGAGTGGAGTTTTGTCGAACATGTCCTTTGCTTTTATGGCTTCCCGAGTACTCTCATCGCCTGGATCATTACGTGCATCTCCTCTCCGACCTATTCAATCAATATTAATGGCGAGCTCAAGGGGTTCTTTGCGGGGAAGCGGGGTCTCCGCCAAGGGGATCCAATTTCCCCGTATATCTTTGTCCTTCTTATGGATTATCTCAGCAGAATGCTTCATAGCCTTGGAGACGACCCAAACTTCAGCTGGCATCCTCTCTGTCGTGCCTCCGGCCTCAACCACCTCGCCTTCGCTGACGACCTCATTATCTTCTGTAAAGGTCACATCTCTTCCCTCCTATCCATTACCCGGATCCTTACTTCCTTCGGTGATATGTCTGGCCTCAAACCCAACCCGGCAAAGACTTGCATTTTCTTTGGGGGCGTGGACCATGAGTCTGCCCAGCAGATGCTTCGTTCCACCAACTTCGCCATCGGTACCCTCCCTATGAAATACCTGGGTGTGCCTCTTGGCTCCCGCAAACTTTTGTGCAGGGACTATGATGAGTTGATCGGCAAATTAACAGCCCGAATTCAGTCCTGGACAACCCGTAATCTCTCCTACGCTGGCCGCTACGAGCTGATCAAGTCGGTTTTGTATGGTATCAATTCCTTCTGGTGCAATGTGCTTATTTTCCCTAGGGATGTTCTGAGCAAGATTGAATCAATCATCCGATCCTTCCTTTGGAGTGGTTCTACCTCTTCGCGGAAAAGCCCTATTGCATGGACCAATGTTTGCAAACCCCGTGACGAAGGCGGCCTTGACTTCAAGGAGCTGCTGGCCTGGAATCGAGCGTGCTTCACCCGTTCTCTCCTCGACCTAGTCGGGCCCCCCACTAACATTTGGGCTCGCTGGGTCGCGGACAACCTGCTCGATCACTCTGATTTTTGGACCGTTCCATCCAAGCCGAGCGATAGCTGGGGATGGCGAACCATTCTTTCTCTTCGGGACCTCCTTCTTGATAGCCACTCACACACTGAGATTGTGGCCAACATCACTGACTCCGCAGGTTGTTTCTCCTCTATCAATGCTTACAATCTTCTTCGCACTAGAGGTACTGACTGGATTTGGGGGAAGGCTCTCTGGAAGGGCGTTCACACCCCAAAATGTTCCTTCATCACGTGGATGGCGCTCCACCAAAGGCTCCCCACCAAAGACCGGGTCTGCAACTGGATTCCGATGGCTTCCTTAACTTGTGTCCTCTGCAACTCTGCCGATGAGAGCTCCGACCACCTCTGGAACTGCTGCCCTTTCTCCCAAGGGGTCCTGGAGGACATTCTCGACTGGCTTCACATCATCCACCGTGCCACCACTCTGCACAGCTGGATCGAATGGATCGCCCACCATCACCACAAAAGCAATGCCGCATCCAAGCTAATTGCTGCTAGCTTCTCCACCTGGGTCTATTTTATTTGGAAATGCCGCAATGACGTCGTCTTCAATGGAGCTTCCCCATGCTCTCGCTCCTGCTCTAGAACTATTATAGCACATCTCCAAAATTGTATTACAGCTCATAAGCTAAAACGTCCATTGTTTACTGGAGGTTTTCCCTTATAAGCTTCTTCTTCTCTTTTGTGGGCTGTCTGTGGATTTGATTGCCCATTTCTTTTGATAAACCTTCTCTGTATTTTATGTTCCCATTTATTTAAATTTTACCGATTATTCGAAAAAAAACAAGCAGATTACGGTCTTCTTGTTTTTATTTTTATTTTTCTATTTTTCCTTGTATAATGGTATATACTTTAGTAATAAAAGAGTAATAAAATAAAGTAGTTTTATTTAACTTTTTTAAAAACCGAAAATGGTTATTTTTGGATGGAAAATTGATTTATATACACTTTTGGGTATGAAAAGGAATATTTGTAAACTACAGGAGTACCAAAAGGAAAACGTTTTTCCGTGGAACACCAAAAGGAATAGTCGAGACCTCGGGGGTACCAAGAGGAATTTCCAAAAAAAACTCCTCAGTTAGAATTGAAAATTAAAATTGCTTTCATTTTGTGACTGGCCGGTTTTTATATAATTTTTCAGCGTGCTCTTCTTTGTGAAAGCCCGGTAAGGTAATAACACGATCGATATCGTGGAGTTAGTATACAAACAATACTAATTAGGGTTTTAACCTAAAAATATATATGTCAGGAAGTCTACATGATTCAACTCCTTGAATTTGTGGTTTGTGTTAGTGCAAGCTCAAGAAAGCTTGTATGGCTCGAAAGATTAACACACTAAGAAACTATCTTCTTCAACTTGGTCTCACAAAACTTAGTAGAAGACACTTCTCTCTTTATCTTGTTGGCATAGCAACTTAGTAGATTATCAATCACTAGAAATTGATAATCGACTTTAGATGCTTTAGTCACCAAATTGGCTAAAAAATTCTCTCTGAAAGATCTTAAAACGTTGTTATATTTCGTTGGAGTAATAGTCCTTCCATCACCATTTACATTATCTTTTGGGTCTCAAAATAAGTACATCAAAGATGTCTTACTAAGTGCATAGATGTCCAACATACATGTTTTACAATCCCGGGAGAGAGAGTTCAAGAAAACAAATTAAACCTGTGGCAAGATCATCATGCTCCGATTCGGTAGTTCGTTCCCATGTGAAGCCATATATATAGCCCTAACTCGTCACTTTGCAAGAGAGCAAGTTCGAAAAGGGGCACAACGGAGGTCACATGTTCCGACGGAAGACCAGTTTGTCGACGTCTTAACCAAGCCACTTCTTGCACCAAAGTTCGACCTAATCTCATGCTAAGATTGGCCTATCCAGAAAACGGTGATGTTAACAATATTTTAGAGTTAGTAATCTTGTTTTAAGTTCGACTTATTCTTTATTTTTGGTTGAGGGCACTGCCCATGAGAGTCGAACCGGTGACCTCTGGGTACTACCCTTGGAGGCTTAACCGTTTTGACTAAATGCCCGAAGGCAGTTTGACTTATTCTTTAGTACAATATTTCGTTACAATAGTTCACTTATGTCCTTGATGACTGTCGGGTAATAAGAAGTGTCTAAACCCGGTTAACCGTTACCGTAAAACCGTAAAAACAACGGTTCGGCTAACCAAGAAAAATGTCGGTTTTCGGTTCGGCTTTTTTATGCCTTTCCAGCATCTTTGAAATTGGTGAAAAAATCATATGAAACCGCCATAGACCTTTCCTACATGAAGCCCAACAGGCCCATTCCTGAAGTCTGATGGGCTTATATGGGCTTTTGCTCACCTTAAGCCCAAAAGCTTATTATTTGAGATTCTTTTTTTTAACCATAATGAAACTTTTCGTCTCCAATATATCGCATTATCCACAAATTATTAATGGGTTTTGGCATTGCCCCAGATATTTTTCACAGCACACGATTTGAGATTTGGCTTATGAATATCAATCACACATCATTGAAAGTGGACATGAGTTAATTAGGGAAAACGACGTCAAAGTAGACAACGATAACTCTGTTTCTTTGCCCCCACAAATCACAATGCTTGGTGCTAAAGCCTGGTAATAAAGGCAGATTTCATTATTATTTTCCCCCATTTTGACCAAAAAGGTGATTTTTACTTTATAATACTAATAGCTCAAGCATTTTAAAAATGTTTTTCCATGATTATTTGGAACAAAACTAATAGCTAAAGTCTTATATTTATTACTCCCTCCGTTTCAAAATACATGACAATTTGGACATTGCACATATATTAAGAAAAAAATGTTATTCCTATATTAGCCCTATCAAATGTAGAGTTAATCATTCGTTTAGAGAAATATGAAAAATTGTAATGATTATGATAAAGATAATTATTAGGGGTATAAATGGAAAGAGATGGGAAAAAAATATGAAATTGACAAGTATTATGAAACAAGAAAAAGTGTCCAAATGGTCATGTATTTTGAAACGGGGGAGTATTATGCAATGAAAATGGGGGAAAAGAACAGTAAAATGTAGCTTTACCTTTTTTTCAACCAAAAAACAAATAGCTGTGTCTTTTTGGGCTGTTTGAGCTCTCTTAGGCCCACAATGTGCATCAATGATAGGTGCTCAAAATTCTAGTCGATTTGGAAATGAAAAGGAAAATCTAGTGTGTTTTTATTGCATGACACATTAAGAGTTTTTATCTTAACTTGTACCTAATGTATTTTTGTGTCTATTGAATAGTCGCGTGAAATGAATTTTGAATCCAATCATCTGTATACTAGAAGCCAAAACATAAGCTTGCTTGTGTGAATGTATCGGAAAACTCAAGTGGACTAGTTAGGTTCATTACTAAATTATTTTCTTAGGTAGAATATAATATACGTTCTCCATTCAATCTTTGTTTTTATTATACAATTGCGAATAAACTATGTTATCATTATTTAGGAATTCTTATCGCGTCACCATAATAATAATAATCAATATTTTCGATGCAATAATCTTTTGATCTAATGTTGGTTGTTGTTGTTTTTCTCATTTCAGTCGTTCTATCTAACTATTCGACTTCTCGACCTACAAAACCTCTCATACATATCAAAATATTTTCTTAACAAAAGAATAATTGAAAAAAAATCCAAGTTCAAAAACCACCATCTTCAACATTAAGCTAATATGCTGTATAAATTTGCTTTTTAGATGTCAAAGCGTGTAATTTTGTACAACCAAACGGCCGGTATGAATGTCAGTGGTCAGTGGCACCATATTAATTTATCAATTTTATAACTTCACGAGGAGGAGACGTGAGTATAAAGCTAATTCTAATTAGTACGAGGCAAGATTAATTAATCATAAAATTAATGTAGGGTCGTATTACTTTTAAGAGAAAGTCCAAATTGAGATTTATTGGTGTTAATCATTTGATTATGAATTAATGAAGGATCTTTCTATTGTGCGCCTTAAAAGCACTATACCATACCAAATTAGAAAGATTTGGTAAATCTTAAAATTTGGGATTTTTTGATTTTTTTTGTGATGAGTTCACTATTTCTTTTTTAAAGTTTAATTTCTTTATTTAGTATACTTATAATGTGCACTTAGTACACACAATAGAAAAACCGATTAATGAAATCGATGAATAATTGAGATCGATGTAACCGAAACCAGAACTAGCAAAAACAAAAACTCAAGAAATTACATTGCATGCTGGCAAAGTTGTGAAAATAGTTTGGGACCCAACATATTTATATTCGATGAAATTGAATTCAAAAATGTTTGCTGCAATATATAGGTTGAAGCATGTGAGCGTGCTCTCCATATTTGGGATGTTAACATGTTGCCTACCGCCTCTCAGTGTTACAAATCCATAGTAACATTAAATGTAAAACACTCGCGACTCGTTTAGTATTGGTATCGCAAAAATGAAATATCAGATGTCGATATGGGTAATAGTGTCGCGATCCAAATCTTTTGTCCTCTCATTGTATCCCATTTTCTCCATATCGATGTCTCATTTCAATATTGAGTTATTATAACAACAACATCATCATCAACCCAGGGAATCCCACAGAAGCAGGATTTAGGGGGTTTGAGGACATTTCAGACCTAGATAAAATGGTACTTTAGACCCAAAAAACAAATTAGACCACTTTTGAATTCTCAAGGTTAAAGGCAAAATAAGATGCCATATGAATTTGCACCGTCATTCCAACCTGTAAGGAGTAATTACAAATGATATTTGTCCGGGCTTAATTCAGATCATTGCCTACCTCAATTCCTATTTATTCGATCGATGGCCAAAACTAATTAAATCCATTATGTTGTTGAAATCTATTCTTAGATCTATACAATAGTATTGGACGTAGCATGTATGTTTGTGCAGTAAAAATGTCCACATCCGAAAGCGAAAGACAAAAGGTCTATAATATAAGTACATGCATGATCGATCTACTTCCCTTATTGTAAACTGATTTTATGATGGAACCTGATGGACATATATGTTGAGTCTATCGTGCATATGTGCACGGACCGATGTGTGGATCCCTACATCAGATATGACACTTTAACATGATACTCCATTTTAACTTGTTCAGTTTAGGTCCTGACAATCTGGTCTATTAGGTTGGCCGGCCTTAAGACACGAAGCGTCAAGTGTAACTAATATAATGCGGGGCTAGGCAGGTACGCTTGCGAGAGAGTGCGGAGAAAAGTTTTATAAACTATCTCCTATTGTCAATTGGTTTTAGGTTGAAAGCGCATGACGTACGTGTGAACCCCTCACGCTAGATATGACTCATAGACTTTAACCTTCTTCAATTCGATAAGTGTTAGATATTCACATATGATTGATGTATAAACAAATGTATGTCAATAATTGATCCATATTTTTCGCCTCTTTTGTTACTTAGTCATATACTGTATTTATTTGCCTCTTTAACTAATTTTAGATCATCATCAAATCGTACTAGTAAACCTTCTGATTAACGTAACAAATTAAAACACTTTTAATTACTCCTATACAATGTTGAGTATATATTAGGAAGTACAACTTCCTATGTTTTCAAAAAAATCTCACACAAAAAACTCTTTTCTTACACAAAAAATCTCACACAAAAAATTCCATTGTATAGGAGTAATTAACATTCCATTGTATAGGAGTAATTAACATTCCATTGTATAGGAGTAATTAAAACACTTTTAATTACTCCAATACAATGTTGAGTATATATTAGGAAGTACAACTTCCTATGTTTTCAAAAAAATCTCACACAAAAAACTCTTTTCTTACACAAAAAATCTCACACAAAAAACTCTTTTAATTACGCCTCTTTTTTTTTTATGGAAGAAATTCAGAAGAGGAAGCGGCCAAGCGGGTGATGGATCCGAGGCGTACGAGGAAACACAACGGCGCCTCCAAATTTGTGATTTGCTTCAACAAGTACAACTTTCAAACCCTTTCTTTAAATTCAACTAATTATAATATCAACCCCACTACTTTATAATATTCTCCATTTAACGTAGAATTTTATTTCAAAGTTATCAAAATGATTAACATTCCATTTAAGCCAATTTGATATCTATTTTATAGCATTATTTAGTTACAAGATATGAACCGGTGTCTATGTGTATGGTGTGACCTTCTTCATAATAAAAGCATATAAGCACATGAATAAAAGGAGATGAATTATTAGCTCATTAATGTAAAACCCTAACCTAAAGTATTTTCTAATCATTCAATTATAAATGAATCATTGAATTCATGAACATGAAAAAAAAGGCAAGGTTAATTATCTTGATCAATCACCAAACGCTCGATCCTCACTACATAATATCATAACCGAATACCCTCGTTTTTGTATAATAATATACACTATAGATGAGCGACTAATACCGAGTCAAGTTAATCGTTCAATGTATACGCGCTTTAGATTCTAACTCTAAATCTCATTCAAATACATAATCTTCAAAGTTAAACCCTAAAGCCATAACCTGAAAATAACGTTCAAAACCAGGCATTTTCAATCTGAAATATGCCTAGCTTATGTTTCATTGATTGCCACATTATCAAGTCAACGGAGCAATATCTATAGTGGTCGAGTTTGAATAATTATCCTTGTATTCGAGTTCAAATCTCCGTAAACAATGACTTATGTAAGACTAAATTAGGAAAGTCACTTCTCTATCAATTATCTCTTCACGCATACAGTATCTATTTCGTGTGGCGATCATGAGGGATTAAAAGAAATCCATATCTATATATACATTTGTTCGTCTACAAAGTTGTATAATAAACTGTTACGCCCTTAAGTTTAGGTTTGATGTACTATATGCACTTGAATATTTTATTATTATTATAAAATAATTCATTATTGGAAAATGGACTTTGAGTTAATTATAAGCTGATGAAAAGAATTAGATTCGCAATAATAATTAAGGCGGCCGATCGAATTGATCGGTTGCAAAGGTTGGTTGAATATTATGATGATGATGATGATAGGCTTAGTTAAAAGAGATGGAGGAAAACCACATGGAATCACGTACACATGGTTTCTAATTAACCATTCACATGCCTGTCTTCCACCATGCATGTTACCCAGATGTACTCCCTCCTTTTATTGTCTACACGAAACCTTCCATCTTTTTTCACTTATTTTTCTACCCAATATATATTTATACTATATAAGCAAATAATATAGTATTTAATGAAAAACTCGAATAAACACTAGTTTTGTTTGAATATATAACAAATTGACTTAATCATCAAAGGTAGATTATGGTTCGAATGTTCTAATGTTAAGTTTTATGGGTTGGATTTTACGAAAGGTTACAAGAATCGTCAGACATGGTCGATATGACCAAAATCGTGCACATATGTATGTATACACCATTTTGTACGTAAGTTTTAGTGCAAAAGACTTCAAAATTGATACCTCATAATGGAGTATTAAACAGCTAAGTGACATCATTCGAGAAAATGAAAATTATGCAACTTAAGTCTCACCTTGAGGCTCAATCCAACAAAAAAATGTCGGCTTAGCTAGGATTTGTTCAACAGAATATATTTGAACCATAAATTATGATGTGTATGAGCACGTTACAACCCTATCAACTTGTAAAATGCTTTATGTTAATTTTATTCAATAATGCATGTATTTTTAATATTATATGATCATCAAAGTGACCGGATTTCTATTTCCAAATTTTTATAAGATTAATCATATTTAATAAGTAGATAGTTCTAGGCTTCTAGCTTCATATTATCAATCATTTGTTTCTTGGTCGAATTCATATTAAATCAATCATGTAGTATTATGAAGATATCGGTTGATTAAATTATAATTTAAACACTTGTTAATCTCTCCGTGGGTGGGGCCTCCTCCTTTCAAGGTTATCTCTATATCAAGATATGTGCTTTGCTGTAAATGACGTCAACTTGCTACAAAGATGAAGGCCGTGGGACCCACCAATTTGCCTCGTTGCAAAGTAACGCTCCCGATATACCATTTGTTTATTTTGTTTTTGCTGTAATGATTTTTTTTTCTAGCATACCCTACCAATATACAAATTCAAATTTTATTGACTTATAATTTGAAAATTATATATACTTTCTATTCTTGTGTTGTTTGCCGTCGGGTGCAGTGTTCTAAGAAACGTTAAGCGAGTCTTGACGGTGAGAAGAGACCTTTTAAACAATTTAGTACAATTTTGGACATTTAGAATTATTATTTTGAGTTGGAGAGAATATAAAAAAAATAATAATAAGTTTCCATATAACTTAACACCTAAAGCCTTATCTAGGTCCTATTTAGTGCCCGCTTAGCCTGACTAGGAGCCTGTCTAGGTGCTCATCCAGACCACCTAGCCCAACTGCCTAAACGACGTCTGTTTAGACCGTTTTTTAGAACACTAAACCGGTGCCATATTTGATAGCAAATAGATACAGCTGGTAAATTACTCTCTCACATGTTTTAAGTTAATTGTTACATTAAGTCCTTTACTAGCGGAATTGTTTAAATTAATTGTTTCCTATGTATTCATAACGTTAGCACTCATGTATATATATTTTCACTTGTTAAAGCGCTTCAATGTCAAGAATACTGACTTTGGATGTAAATTTTGCATATGCTTTGAATAGGTGTTAAATTGTGGATTTTATGACATGGATGGGACATAACTCTATAGATTAATCTATGTTTGGTTGATAATGGGAATATTATGGGAACCCAAAGTGAGAATGTGATATAACAAAGGACAATGCACGTTGCAGTTGGCTTCAAAAATGAACTATATATTTTTCATGATATAATTGTCATATATTGCTTGTGAAAATAGCTGTAAAAATATAATAATGTAAAATGTAATTAAAGGAAAGTATAAGATTCCTTCTCCAATCATGTGGACAATTACGGCAAACACCACCCTGTCCTAAAATGCCACATTTGGATTTATAATACAAAACTAGATCAAGGTGCATGTTTAGTGCTAGTCATTCTAACCACTTTGCCTAAAAAGATTATAATTAATCACTTTCAGTTTCATGTTATTTTTCCCATCAAGACGTGTTAATGAATTTGATCTTTCTCAACCAAAAAAAAATTAATTTGATCTTTCACCAAATCTATATTTTACATGGTTTTAAAGATTAGGTTGAATAGGTGCAAATATAATCATGCAGTCTTCAAACAAAAAAGTGACAGTTGTTCCTTAAGGAAAAATTGAAGTAATAATATTAATTAGTTAGTATTTTTTATCGGTAAGATTTAGAGTAACTCAAATACTACTTGAAACTAGGAGAGATCATCCACAAACGGATAAAAAATATGACACTTCTAAATGATTTTAAGTTATGGTTTCTTCGCATGTAAGTGTCAAAATGGAACCTTGGAGTTCCCCCGATGTCTTATATCCATCGGACTATCCTCCTCGACTTGTAGTATATTAATATTAGTCCCCATCGTGAGTAGAGTTAGACCACAATGTCATCCGATCCATTCCCTAAATTGGGGTTGAACATTGGTTCAAAACCGAGTCAGACCGATAAAATCGACATGAATCGAAAAACGAAATTCGATTCAAGGTAATCCGAAACCATTTTGGTTGGAGATAAATAAAAGATTTCACTTTGAAAAAATCTTAAATCAAACCGAAGCAAAACCAAAATCTATCAATCGAACAATATTGGGTTTGGTTTGGTCGGTATGAACCGAATCGTGCTCAATCTCGGAGATCCCCAGTTTCATTCATCGCCAAGATCTAATTTCTTAGGGAAATTAAAGACGATGATTTCTAAATGTAAAGTTAAATCTAATGTAATGAAATGCACAATGTTTAATCTCAACCAAAAGAAATATACAATGTCCTTAGACCGTGACAATATACATGTATGATATATACATATGTATCATCTTTATTACCTTACTTTTTATAATGATTTTTACTTCTCAATGCACTGTATATTATTTTTCATAATGCACCGTATATCATTTGATCTTGTTTTTTTTTGAATCACATTACTCATTTCCTAATTAATTTATTTTTAGAATGTATAGCTTGAACAATCAATCCACTAAAATTTTCCTCGAAAAAATCCTTGCACAATATATTTATTATATTGTAATTAACTAATTACTTTGGTGGAATAACATAAATGGGTAATTTTATAATAAAAGGTGATTCTTCATATTGAATGTAGTGGCATGGCTAAGATATACTAATATAGCCCATCAATAACATGTTGTTAAATTCATTAAAAAAATGTACTTTCCCACATACCATTATCTTCACA
This sequence comes from Polygonum aviculare, assembly GCA_934048045.1. Classification (NCBI taxonomy): domain Eukaryota; kingdom Viridiplantae; phylum Streptophyta; class Magnoliopsida; order Caryophyllales; family Polygonaceae; genus Polygonum; species Polygonum aviculare. Next base: position 29,155,778 of record OW204031.1, on the reverse strand, counting down.
AGTAAATTAGATTGCGACATTGTTTGCAATAACACCATTTTTTTTTTCTCATAAAGCTTGCCCCACATACTTTTTTTTGAGAAACTCATTGAACTTTCATTTTCTTAGATGATCGAATGGAAATCATTCGTTAGTAAGGAGTAAATAACAATTACAAATTATCGGCCTAGGCTCAATATTACAATGTTTAAATTGTTCTAATCCTAGCCAGGATGATAAGCCACCGTGTAATTTTTTTGTTTTGATCGATTCATTCCATATTACTACTAAGCATGACCTTACACGTTCGATTGATTGTGTGCATAGCACATACATGGGATTCAATGATACTTCAGATTAACAACATCATAAGCTTTCGCCATATTTAGATACATTTACACATCTAACACGCACATACTTCGCAATATCGACCAAACTATATATTTACTTAAATTCTATTTTACTTCGCTAGTATGTGGTTCGTATATGCATAAATTTAGCAGCAACGTTATTTATGATGAAACCCATCTCTAACCAAAATTTGAAGCCAAAGTACTTTGTTTATGGACAACTCTACTAATGATCTATTAACTCTATCGAATATCTGAATCCAACGTTATCCATGAACTATCTTCCTTATTTCCGAAGATCATTATTGTCGTATATAAATAAATTGATCGACAAGATTAATATTCATGATAAACCGACAAGATTAATATTCATGATAAACCCGAACCCTAACCCAAATTAACAAAGCCCAAACCCTTTGTTTAAGGAAAACTCTCTTGATTTCAAACTATTCATGCAAACACCCACTGTCGTATTCGTAAGCCATTATTGTCGCATAATCAATCGAACTACCACATTATTTACGTCGTAGCTTATAATAACGCCAAATAAATCATAACCCAAAACTTTCACATCAAGTATTCTGTTTAAGAAAAACTTCATTGATAAGGTAACTCTACCGGATCCAAAACCTCACAAACCCAATAATTTCACTTGTTTTGTGTAAGAAAGATGATTTTGATATGAAATAAGAAACGCCGGAAAAAGGCAAATCTGACCTACAAATGGGCCGGCATTTAAGTAATTCGTAAAACCCGGCCAACTTCTATTATCCCCATCCGCTTCTGTTTCCTCCTCTCATTCTTTTACACTTTTTTTTTTTTTTAATTCCTTTTCCAAATCCATCCTTTAGAAAAACAATTTACACACCACACAAACACACATTTCACTTTATTTCAAAAATAGGGAGAATTTTTTTATTCGAAAATTAATTGACATTAAAATTATTTATTTTTATAATCATTATCCGGGGACAAAGCCAGGTGACCAGATGAAACTCCAACTATTAAAATATGTCATGAAAAATCATTTTTTTTAAAAAAAAATGAGCACAAATAGAGGAAAATAAAATAATACTTTAATAAAAAGAGAAAAGAGGTTGAAGATTCCTCCGCGGCTAAAAGAGTAGAAAATTCGGAGCCAATTTATAGAAAAGGAAAAAAATTATTGAGGGGTCAAGGTGGAAATAGACAGCCAGATCCCGAAGCACACATACATGAACATGCTACATACACATATATATTTCCCCCCCTTTTTATAAAAATAAAATAAAATTCACCGCTCCTCACAAACCCATCTCCTTCCTCCTTTTCCCTTCTGTATATATAAATATCCCAATTCACCCCGTCTTTTTAATTTGCCCCCGCTGTTCAATTTTCAAAAAAAAATCATTTCATTGTTTCATTGTACAGGAAGAAGAGATTAATCGTTTTCGTGGTCAGCTAATTCGATGCTGGAACCGAAATCGGAATCCGCCACCGGAACCGGAGCCGGAGCTGATACGAACGGAGCTCGGCCGGAAGTCGCCGGAGTTGGAGCGAGCGCGGATTCAGCGCCGGTCGGAAGCGATGAGTTGGTGAGCGGCGGCGGCGGAAATCGGTGGCCGAGGCAGGAGACCCTAGCGCTTTTGCAGATAAGATCGGATATGGACGGCGTGTTTCGAGATTCGAGCCACAAAGGACCTCTTTGGGATGAGATTTCAAGGTGAATTTATGATTAGTGTTTATAGAGGATGAATCTCGATCTTGCTCGGATTTCGTTTACTATAGTTTTGTCGATTTGAATATAGCGTGTGAGTAGATCGGGATTTCGGAAGCTCGAATCCAGATCCGGTCTCGTTTTCACTCGTAGAGTGCTGTTCGATTGGTTTTGAGTGATTTGTGAGTGCAATTGGAGGTTTTCTGAGCAGGTTTGATTCGTTTAGAGCTTGAAAGCTAAATCCATGGCGATTAGTTTCTTCCTTATTTGACTTCTCTCTCCTGAATCGTCATCTATATTGATAGAGCAAGGATTTACAGATTTTGTTACTGAATGACTATTGACTGACTGTATATATCCATGTGCTTGATATTTTTTTAGTTGCAAGCTGCATCTAGCTAGCTAGCTCAATCTGTTGTAGTCTCTTCTCTCTCCATCGTTTTGAGTTTCTGTGCCGTGAATTTTATTTCATAAATTTTCTTTTATTTTTGTCATTCCTGGTTGAATTTCCCTTTTCCTGCATGATTTTATGTGTCCGGTTAGTGGTTACTGGTTACGCATCCAACTGTTGCGATTGTCATGAGTTTTACATGACCACAAATTTGAATTTTACTTTTTCCGAAACAGGAAAATGGCGGAGATGGGGTATCGCCGGAGCGCGAAGAAGTGTCGGGAGAAGTTCGAGAACGTCTACAAGTACCACCGGCGAACCAAAGACGGCCGATCCGGCAAATCCGACGGCAAAACCTACCGATTCTTCGATCAATTGGAAGCTCTCGAGTCAAATCACTCCTCCTCCTCCTCCTACTTCCTCCCTCCTCCCGAGGCCGCCGTTCCGATCGCCATGGCAATGCCTCCGCCTCGTCCACCGCCACCACTACCAACTCCGGTAACAACTCCGGCGCCGGTGCAGAATGCTAGTTACAAAACTCCGATGAGCTTCCCGAGCTCGCCGTCGGGGACTCCGTCGTCGTCGTCGATGTCGACTTCCTCCGACGAGGAGGTCACCGGGACGAGATCGAGGAGGAAGCGCAAGTGGAAGGACTTCTTCGAGAAGCTAACCAAAGACGTGGTGGCGAAGCAAGAGGAGTTCGAGAGGAAGTTTTTGGAAGCCATTGATAAGAGAGAAGGCGAGCGCCGAGCTCGCGAGGAGGCTTGGAAGGCTCAGGAGATGGCCAGACTCAAACGCGAGCACGAAATCCTCGTCCACGAACGCTCCATGGTCTCCGCCAAGGAATCCGCTCTCCTCTCTTTCCTCCAGAAACTCTCCGACCACCAGCAAATCCCCCTCCCGCCGTCCATCCTCCATCCTCATCCTATTCCTCCTCCGCCACCGACGACTCCGACCTTCCATTCTCCGATTCTTGTTCCGATAGTCCCGATCTCGGAGAAAACCACAACTCCGGTGAGTACGCCGGCGACTACTCAGGCGATGGCGATGCAGGTCGATAGCGGAGGAGACCGGAGCGCGTCGAGGTGGCCGAAGGAGGAGATAGAGGCGCTGATAAGGCTGAGGACGAACATGGAGCACAAGTACCAAGAAGGTGTTCCGAAGGGGCCGTTATGGGAGGAGATCTCGTCTGCGATGAGGAGCCAAGGATACAACAGGAACCCCAAGAGGTGCAAGGAGAAATGGGAGAACATCAACAAGTACTACAGGAAGGTCAAAGAGAGCAACAAGAAACGGCGCGTGGACTCCAAGACCTGCCCGTACTACTACCAGCTCGAAGCGCTCTACTCCGCCAAGTTGCCGGTCCCGCCGCCGAACGATGAGGTCAATGACGTTGACGATGACGACGACGATGACGGAGGGTACGAGATTGCCGGGAATTCTAGTAGCATTAACGGCGGGGATGGTGTGAAAAGTGGATGTTAATTGATGTTGGTGGTGGTGGTACGAGTAGAGATTGGATTTTAAAAAATTAAATTAAATTAAATTATTGGGATCGGGAATATTTTGGGGAACGTGGGGGCAGGATCAGAGTACAGAGAGAAAAGGGGGAGAGGACAAGTGGGGGCGTTGGTGGGCGGTGTGGCGGTGGTGGGCTTGTGGGGGCGCCGGCGCTGTTTCCGGTAACGGTAAAACGGTAGTTTCTTTTTGACAGAGGGGAGCGTTTTTTTACCGAACTGGTAACTGTGAGTTGGTAGGCGGTTTACATTTGCTGGGTTATAATTTTCTTTTTTTTTTTGCGTATTGTTGGTTTCAGGGACTTTTATAGTATTTTTTTTTTACAGTTTTAAATTTAAATATTTTGTGTAGTCGGGGGGTTAAAAATCATTTATTGGGTTTGTAAAATGGCGGTCGAATATGGTTGCTGCTACAACGGTAAATCTAATCCTAGAAATTTTCACCGTGCATGCATGCTTTCTATTTAGGTCGATTTTATTTTACATGCATTGTCTATACAGCTGATATGATCGATACTCCGAATGTAGCTTATAGGAGCATTTTAATCGGGAATATTCTTTGAATTGGGTTAATCTGGCTATACTCAACGCGTAATTGAGCATTAAGCTCATGATGATTGTTTGTCCTGGAGCGTTAATATTAATTGTTCATTAAGATGGATGCTTATACAAATTTGAATGACAGCTACAAATAGTTCGATTTTCATGTCCAATTTTGGAAGCAATTAATCATCAAGAGTCAAGACAATACGTTTTAATCTCTATGAAAATCTAAAGTAAAATGAATTGCCGTAAAAAAACAAATTATTACTATAAGAAATGTTATCATATTATTTATATTACGGAGTGTATTAAACAATTGAGATACAAGATCCAACATGATTTGGAACGTGTCATATCGATTGCACTTTCAGAATAACAAAACTTGACAAATGCCAGCCTGCTTTGCCAAATTGCGGGTGTGGCCATCACATGCGCTGACTCAAATCGAAAGCAAAAACCCGCTTACAAATTACAATTAAGATTCCCTTCTCTCTAGCTAATCTCTCCTTGATCATCATTTTATTCTTTCTTAAACAATCATTTAATTTAATTAATTTAAGTGTTAATGCAAACATGCCCACGTGGTTAGCTTCCGTAACCCATTTCGCCTTTAATCATTCCTGCTTCCGTGTTTTTAATCATTTTTATATCATTCAATATTGATTCTAATCTAGCCCTTTTCATCTCCGTACGAACCTCTTCATGTTAATTAGTGCTCGTTAAATTCCTTAATACGATAAGCACAAAAATTGCTTTCTTACTGAACTTTTATCTTCTTATAATTTTATCATGATTTTGCACCAAATTGAACTACATACTCCTTGATCGATTACCTTAGGTATATAGTTAAGCGCAAAAGATTAATTCATTGATCATTTTGGCAGCATTACCCAAATATTCTTAGAGATTTCCAAGAAAGCGACATCCAACAATGATTAATCTTGAGCTATCGAAGTGTAAATGATTAACATTCCTATGTTTCGTTCTGTCATCAAAATATGGATTTGCACGCACTAATCTAGTACTCCGTATTATGTAAGTTTGTCATTTACTTTTTTGTTGGCCAAGGCACCAAAGCGTGAGTATGAGAAACCAATTACCTTTACAAAATTACGGTCCTATTCAATTCATTTGTAGGTTTTCATAAATTCCGATAAATTGGTTTGGACCGGACCGGATACTTGACCCTGATAGATACATGCCATAAATCCGGGCGATCAATTGAACGACGACCCATCAACCTGACGAATGTTCATGAATGCCCTCATTATACTTTGACAAACAACAACAAAAAGTTCCCTTGAGTTAAAGAATGCCTTAAACCAACCAAAAACTAGGCCAACTCAAATTTCCATTAGATAGAGACTAGTTTGAGACCATGCAAGACATGTCTAGCTAAGGACAGCTTTGTGTGTTATCCTATTTGGAATAATGTATGCAGGTAATAACATACTCTACTCTATTGATACAATAAAGAGTTATAAGAATTTGAGTTGACCTAATAACATCGTAACATATCATTATAATCTGATTTCAGGACAAATTTGGGCTAATCATCTATTTGGATATTTCAAAGGAGACAACAAAGTTATTCTTTTAAAATATAGCCCAACATGACAGTTCATATTATAGCAAAATGATGAGAAGCATTGTTGGGCCTTTTGAGTTACTGAGCCTCAATTACTTTGGGCCTAGACCATATATTTGCAAATTTTGTAAAATTTACATACGTTTTTATTTAATATATTTTATAATTTCACATATCTCCTAACTCCTAAGACTAAGATTGTTAATTTTGGAAACTTGAAAAATCCTAAAAGAAAACTAATACACCCTCTAAAAAAATAATAAAATAATAATTATAATGCAACAATATCTTTAGTTTGAGATTCGGGAAATAGTTTTAAAAAAATCGTTTTATACTGTATTATCCAACAACCATTGGATTATATATTTCCGCAACAATTTATATTATTTTGTGCTAGGATGATGACAATATACGTGTGATTCAAATATGATTTAAGTTAGATCCCTTACTAAGTTAATTTTTTATATGGATGGGAAAGCTACATACAAAATGTTGAATTCTTGAACTAGGGTGACATAAAGTCAATAGCATTGACTTTTTAATGGGTTTGAGTGGGATTAATTAATTAAGAGGGGCAAGAATGCAAATGTCACATGGCATGATATGCACCACCGCTGTTTAACCCATAATGTCATAATCCATTATAGCTCAAAAAATAATGTCATTTCATGATTTATGCATTATCGGAGCAGTTCGAATTATTTGTTTGGGTTTTAGTCCATACAAATTTATTGCTCTACAATTTATTTCTCAACAAAGGGGTGGTCTAATTGTGTTATGCACCTCATGTGTTTTTCGATCTCGGATCTTTATTTTTTATTCGGAATTTTCGTCTGGTGCCCCTCAATTTAAGGCAATTTCGTGTGGTGCCCAACATGTTTTCAAATTTCGTATGATAACCCTGACGTTTTAAAATTTTTGCCTCGTACCCAATGTCCTCACCACCCCTGCAAACTCCGACGATTCCTTCATGTCCGCCATGGTAGACCACTTCACGACTTGGCATCCGTCCCGCGAATCGGTCTCACCGAGAACAAGTCCGCCACCTTCCTCGCCACCGGAAACCCCTGCCTCGACTTCTTCTTCTATGTCGTCCCCGACAGACCTCCTGAAACCCTAGCTCCCCACCTCCAACAGGCCTGGTCTCACGACGTCCTCACCACGCTCAAACTCGTCTGAAACCCTAGCCTCCCCGCCTCCACAAGGCTGGTCTGTGGCACCGGAAAATCCGATAAGGAAGGGTCTTACATGGCGGCGCTTTGGCTCCACCGCCACCATCCCAAAACCCTAGCCGCCAATGTCTCATCTCTCGCCGAGTTTGGTTACTTCAAGGACATCCCGGAGATCCTCTACCGCCTAATGAAAGGCCCAGCGTCTGCCGAATCGCCAGGGAAGGATGAACAAGCAAGGCTGAGAGGATGGCGTTCAGATCTGTACGGCGAAAAATCAGAAGCCTAAGGTACTCAATTCGAATTCCGATTGAATCTCCAAGGAGGCTCCGATCACGAAAGAGTTGCGCGAGCAACGACGCTCCGATGTGGTCGATCACACAAGATGATCCGATTTGTTCGCCGACAACCCAAACCCAGATCTAACCTTAATTTAACGTTTTTGGGCTGAAACTAACGGCGTGGGTATGGGGCAATTTTTCTTAAAAATTTAGGGTTACCATGCGAAATTTAAAAACTCATTGGGCACCACACGAATTTGACTTAAACTGAGGGTCACCAAACGAAATTTCCGTTTTTTATTTTTATGTCCCCTTTCTCATTTCGAATTGTCAGATTGTCGATTTTCCTGACCTCTCGATAGTCGTGATACAAGCATGATGATTGGTGAATGTCGACCGTATAACTGAATGGAGATCGCATTTCAATCAACTGTCTATATAAGTGGTTCACTAAGACAAATAAATGCGTATAACTTATAATCTTCACAAAAAAGAAGATAAAAAGAAAAGATAATGTATACTCCCTCCGTTTCAAAAAACATGGTCTTTTAGACAATTTAGGTTGTTTCAAAATACATGACTATTTTATATTTTTTCCCTCTTCTTTCCAGATATGCCCCTCATGATAACCTCAATTATTGAAAAAGTAGAACATGCAAGCATACTTTTTCTTTTTGATAAACAACATGCATGACTTTTACAAGGGTAATTTAGGTAATATGAAAGTTTCTTAATATATGTGCATTTTCTAAAAGGTTATATATTTTGAAACGGAGGGAGTATAACTTAGTAATTATATGCATTTAAAAGGTTTACTTGTATGAACTCGAGTTTCGTTATTGAGGCAGACAAAATAGCGAGCTAATTAGCACCTTTGTATGTATTTTATTTTGTAAGCGACCAAGAAACAACATAAGTATTACCGTTCTGTATTTTTCCAATTTTTTTTACATTGCACAGACTCTTATGAATTAAAATCTTTGAAAGTCTGACATTTTTTCCACTCACAAAATTATATATTATCCTCACAAACTTACAAATTCATTCTTTTTATAATGTGATAAAGCAACGATATCAATATTTTTTTCAAAATTTCCATTTTTTAAAGTTTATTTTGTGGGTTTCTTCACTATTATTATTATTTGGTCAAACATATTGTGATTAATATTTTCACAAGTTTGCAAAATTTGTGTCTCCAATTAGAAATGCAACGACTTTTTCCAAACTTTAAAAAGGCTCGTGAGTCGGATTTAATAAGGCTTGAATTCCGCTTCAACATGACACCATAAAGAGAAAGAAAACCTTTATCTCAAAAGAGAGAGAAATGAGTGTGCGCTTGTTGCGAGCCAAATAGAGAGAGAAAGAGAGAGTGCGAGAAGAAAATCTTGTGGTGTGAAGCTTCGCATCTGGAAACCAGATCAAGGCACAGAGACAACGAGGCTTCTTGTTCACGGTAAGAAGTTTCCGCTTCCTGAAATGATTCTATGTTTGCTTAGATCTGTACATTTTGCATCTCTCTTCAATTGTTCGGATTTTTCTGAGCGTCTTTGCAAACAATTTGATGTTCTGGCGTTTTTAGGGCGATGATTTGAGGTTTTCATGAAAGGAATTTCGTTTCTGTGTTGTTGAAGAGAATTTGTGTAGTGAATGAACTTGTGTAGTTTTCACTTGACTTTTTCTCTTTCAGTTTTTGGTGCTTTTTGTGAAAAAGAAGTGTTGAGAGCGTTTTTGTGTTGTTGTTGTGTGAACTCTGTCGAATCGCAGGTTTTGGCTTAGAGATTCCAGTTTGAAGGTTGAAAATTGAGGAGGAGGAAGAGGAGGACAACTTTTCGTATTTATGAGCTGTGTCATGGGAAGTACTATTCACTGGTTAGTACTTCTGAAGCCGTATCTGATCTAAATCATGAAATCTTCGGTCATTTCTTTCTTAGTTCTGATATTTGTGAGAACCTCAAAACTGCCTGATTGGGAAATCTCAATTTGATCTGTTATATTTTGTTATGTGTTGAAATTAGTATGTAGATGTGGATAAGAGGGTGATTCCATGGGGAAATTTGATCTGAATTGATGAAATTCTAGGACTCGAGTCTAAACGGATGAAATTATGCATGGTAAATAAGAAAGATACATGTATAAGGTTGATTCTTCACTTGATTTTTGAGCAGGGATATTCTTTTCTTGGTTTGCTCATTTGGCCAGTTCTGTCTTTAATTTCTTTTCGTTTGTGATTGATAAGCTGAATGCCAAGATCTCAGGATATGTTTTGGTTGTGTTTCAGATACCTGATCCACTGTGGATGGTAACAACAAACTTTATGCTACCAGATCCCACAATATACGTATAGCGTACTGTTTGTGTTGGAGTCCATGTCGTTCCGCAGTATTATGCGTGATGTTAGGGACAGTTTTGGTAGCTTGTCAAGAAGAAGCTTTGAAGTCAGGCTTCCTGGTCACCACAGGGGGAAGTCTCACGGATCTGTGCACGAAATGCACGAGCCACCATTTGTAAACCAGAATAGTCCTTGGGCTAATCTCCCACCGGAATTATTGAGAGATGTTATAAAGAGGCTGGAAGAAAGTGAGAATACGTGGCCTTCACGCAGGCATGTTGTTGCCTGTGGTGGTGTTTGTCGGTCATGGAGGGACATGTGTAAGGAAATCGTTAGAAATCCTGAGTTTTGTGGAAAGCTTACGTTTCCGGTTTCATTGAAGCAGGTATGCTTGCCCAAACTGTTTGTTTTCTTTATGTATAATTTGCTGTACTTTTTAGATTTATATGAATCAGTATACCTTAAGTAGTTGTTCTTAGATAAGAGCCCTTTTTGTAACAAATAAAGAAGATAAAAGTGCTTCGACCAAAAAAAAGAAGATAAACCATTGTCTGTCACATTTGCCAATTGACACCTGGTCTTGTTTTATATGTCAGCCGGGTACTCGAGACGGAACAGTTCAATGCTTCATCAAGAGAGATAAATCTAACTTAACGTATCATCTTTTCCTTTGCCTTAGCTCTGGTAAGATGCTGCTTTCATCATTGAGCTTCTTAACTGCATGCTGTATTTAAATCGTTTCTTTTCATTTCATCTTTCAATATGCATTGATTGGAGCTTCTTCTGTCTGGAAATATTGTTGCCAGTAGTGTGTGGGAGCATCAATGTGTTATCTAGTTTTACCTCATAGATGTAGCTTGAATAAATGAAATTACTGAAGCAAGTAGAAAAAGGGGAAATAACCAATTAGCCACTATATTGTTCTGAACTCAGAACCTTTGCACTCACATCTTGAGGTAGTGGACACACAGATCACTTTCGAACATTGTAACTGTTCTTTCAGGCTATGATAATCTATACAATGTTCCTACTTTTGCACATATAATGGGGTCTGAGCAGAAACCCCTGCCTTAAACAGTTAAAACATGGCTCTATCAGTGATCATTTGTTATCAATTAAGTCTCAGCTGCACCCTTATTTTGGAGGTGCTAGTTGGAATGGCTAACAGCTGTACCCTTATTTTGCTGGGTGAATCCTAATTTCAGGGATCTGAATATGTTTTTTGATTGAAGTAATTATATCTTGTAATTTTTTTCTCCCTCCAGCCTTACTTGTCGAAAATGGAAAGTTTCTGCTTTCTGCAAAGAGAACCAGGAGAACCACATGTACAGAATATGTGATCAGCATGGATGCAGACAACATATCTAGGTCAAGCAGCACTTACATTGGGAAACTTAGGTAAGAAAAGGTCTATCTTAATTTTTCTCATTGTTTGCACCTGAATGATTATTGAAAGTCTTGAATGATATAGCAATATGTCTGAAACCTCCATTTATCACTTTCTATTAAGGCCTTTAATCTTATATCTCTAAAGATAAGTCCTAATGATAATTCCTCATGGAGAGATAATGATGCTTTGGCGATTATCTGTATGTTGATTTTCCCTTTTTTTTAAAAAATATAAATTTCTTGTTTTGTATGATCATGCCAACCTTTTCTGGTATTTATAGCTGGATCAGAATTCACTTGCTATCTCCATAAATTCTGCCACAATCTATATATAGGCCAACCTTTTTCTGGTACAATTATTTTGTTCATATAGGGACCACTTGTATCCATTATTTGTCTCTAGTCACCAACTGCAACAGACAATTATCCACATGCCGTGGTCCCAAATTTTACAAGAGCATTATTTGCCTTCTTTGGTAAACAGTACCCTCAAATCTAATTTCTGAATACTGGACCCATGTTTCAGGTCAAATTTCCTGGGTACCAAGTTCATCATCTTTGACACACAGCCTCCATACAACATGCCAGAGTCGTCTCCACCTGGACGGAGTAGCCGAAGATTCTCCAAGAAAGTCTCTCCCAAGGTCCCAAGTGGTAGCTACAACATAGCTCAGGTCACCTACGAGCTAAACGTGCTCGGAACCCGGGGCCCACGCAAAATGCACGTCATCATGCACTCAATCCCTGTCTCCTCCCTCGCGCCAGGCGGCAACGTCCCAGGCCAGCCAGAGCTTCTCCCTCGTTCCCTGGAGGACTCGTTCCGAAGCATGTCGTTCTCCAAATCCATAGACAACTCGACCGAGTTCAGCAGCTCTCGGTTCTCCGACATCTTAGGAATCCGTGATCATGACGACGACGACGAGGCTAGAGAAAAGCCCATTGTACTTAGGAACAAGGCGCCTAGGTGGCACGAGCAGTTGCAGTGTTGGTGTCTGAATTTTAAAGGAAGAGTGACTGTTGCTTCGGTTAAGAACTTTCAGCTGGTGGCCGCCGCCCAGCCGCTGCCCACTACTGGTGGAGCTCCGCCATCTGGACAGGGCTCGTTGCAGCCGGACCATGATAAGGTTATCTTGCAGTTTGGGAAGGTGGGCAAGGATATGTTTACTATGGATTATAGGTATCCTCTGTCTGCATTTCAGGCGTTTGCTATCTGTTTGAGCAGCTTTGACACCAAATTGGCTTGTGAATAATGGTAGGTGAACAAGGTTCTAAAAAAAATTAGGGAAGTTTTAGCTGATTGTGTCTTTTTATTATTTTTAATGTAGGGTAATGTGTTGTTTGTTGTACCTAGTTTTCTAGTAATGTTAACTCTGTCAATTATGGCTCTGCCTTGCATTGATTCTGGCTTAATTGAATTTCTCTTCTGACGGTGAAGCTGATTGTGCCTTGTAATCCAGAGGGCGTTTGTTGCTTCTAATTCTGCATTTTGTAATGTATCAATGCTGTAGTTAGTCTTGAACAAACTGATCATTTATGTGATGGATTTGTTGCCTTATCATTGACCCATATAAGTTTCGAGTCAGTAAAGAATCTAAATAAACTCAAGAGTTCATAATGTGTTGACAACTGATGTAGCATCCGAATCAAGTCATTTCTTCCCTCCCACGTCTCCGGCATCTCTCACCTCACCACGTCGCCTCTATCCCGTCGTTTAAACCACCTTCTCCATGGTCATCGTCGTCTCAATCGACAAGAAGAGAAGTGAAAAAGACGTCTGAGTTGTCGACTCCGAGAATCAGGCCTTCAATTGTATGTATTGTTCTTGTTTCTTTTGTCTTAGGCTGTATTACTGTCATAGGTCGACTCCTAGAATGTGCAGATTGTGAATCTGTGAGATGTAATCAGTTGGATAAGATTTGACTACTGGTTAGACCCTAGTTTGATCTTAGTGAGGCTTGCTCAGTTTATACTCCTTTGTGAAGGAGTACAGGGACAAAATTGAAACTTAGGTAGCAACCAAGACTAGAGCTTGTTTCAAGGTTGACCTTCAATACTTTCACCAGAAAGTCCACTTGAACATCCTCACTTTAGACTGGTAAGTACATTATAAAACACTAAAGAGTAACAACCACCTGAAAGCAGCTTGAAACCTACTAGTTCTCATGTGGTAGATGATGTGTTTAAACAGTACATCACAATATAAACTGTTTTTTTATAACATAAAACCAACTTCAAACTCTGATTCAATCTTGACTATATTCCTCCAAGACCCAATTCCTCTTGAACCAGTTGAAGGATGTACATAGCAGCTCTTGCTGTTGGTTTTGGAGCTCTTATGTGGGTCTACCACAGGCTAACACCTCCTTCACCAAAGATCTGTGGAGCTCCAGGTGGTCCACCCGTCGCTTCTCCTCGGATCAAGCTCTCGAGTGGAAGGCATATCGCGTACAGAGAGCTCGGTGTTCCTAAGGATTCAGCCAGGTTCAAAGTTGTTCTTGTTCATGGCTTTGATAGCTCCAAGGACCTCTTCATCCCTCTTTCTCAGGTGAACTATTTTTTGATCACAAATCAGTCAAATTTATGCTAGTTTTGTGAATTGTAGGTCTCTGAATCATTCTCTTGTTGTTAGTCAAATCTTGAGTCAAGCAACTGTGTTAGACTATCTATTGACCTATAGTTAGGTGAACTTAAAATACCCTCTTAAATACATTGAGTTTACCTGTACTTTTCTTGTTCTAAGCTAATACAAATGGTCAAATCTAAGCTGGTTAGGTAACTTGTAAGAGTTAGTGAAAGTTAAGATAAGTTATGAGATGAAGATGATGGTTTGTTGTCATGGGTAATGTAGGGGTTCATGGAGAAGCTGAGCTTGTACATTGTGGCTATTGATAGAGCCGGTTACGGGGAGAGTGATCCGAACCCGGAAAAGACGATCAAGAGTGAGACATTCGACCTCCAAGAATTCGCTGACGCACTCGAGTTAGGATCCAAATTCTATGTTTTGGGGCTATCATTAGGAAACTACATGACATGGGGGTGTCTCAAGTACATACCACATAGGTTGGCCGGGGCCGCGTTGGTGGTGCCGGTTATCAACTACTGGTGGCCGTCGTTTCCTGCCGACTTGTCGAAGGCGGCTTACAAGCAGCTCCTCAAGAGGGACCGGTGTAAGCTGTGGATTTCTCATAATGCACCTTGGCTTATACACTGGTGGTTGACCCAGAAAATGTTCCCTTCTTCAACTATTATGGAGAGGAATCCTATCATTTTCTGTGAAAGGGATTTCACTATCATCAAGAGGATTTCTCAAGTGCCTAACCCAAATGAGGTGAGCACTAAACATTAATTACTCTTTGATAGTTAGCTACTTAAATTTATTTTATAGTGACCCACCTTATCCATTTTGGCACAACTTCTTGTCCTATTGTTTTTGTGTCCCAAACACTAACTCATTTAGGTTGATTGGTTATAAGGCACCTTTTCTTATCCTTTATAGGCAAGTAGTAGTCTTTGTTGGATGCAAATCTTCTGTCCCGCTTCTATGTCCCATTACCATATATGTCCTTTACATTCTAATTGGTCTATGTATTATATTTTATTTAGAATTTAGAACTTTGTATCTATTTTTTTTATATATCGACCAATTACAATTTAGGGACATGGAGGTAGGACGTGTCCCGGGATAGAAGATTTGCTTCGGTCTTTGTTGGTGATTTTTACTTAAGGTTGAGATAGGACTTGGGATAGAAGATTTGGACTCATCTAACCTTATTAATTTGGATTAAAATATGACACAAGCTTCTTTAGGATTGTTTTTTTAAAATTAATTTCCACGTGAAAATGTTTGGTTGAACGAGTTGTTTGTTGAGCAATGTAGCATAAGATAAGACAACAAGGAGACTCGGAGTCGTTGTACCGAGACTTGAAGGTAGGAATGGGGACATGGGAATTCGATCCGATGGAGGTGAGTAACCCGTTCCCTAAGAACGACAGAAACGTTTATGTGTTTCAAGGGCGTCTCGACAAGCTCGTGCCGTACGAGATGCAGAGGTACATTGCTAAGAAGCTGCCATGGATCAAGTACCATGAGGTCCCTGATGGAGGGCACTTGATTATTCATGATGAAGTTTTATGTGAAGTTATTTTCAAGTCCCTTTTGCTTGGGGAAGAGCCTTCTCTTGAATGAGATTGATTTTGTTTTGTTTTTGTTGTCAAAATAACAAGGATGACTTCTTTTTTGATGCAAAGATAAGCATGACAAGTTGTCCAACATAATAAATAAAATCATGTCCGATCACTTATAAATATGGCAATTCATTAATTCTGTGACCCTTTCTATTTGTTGCAACCTATTTTTGCTAATTGTGGAACATCCTTGCCTCCTCGGTATATTTGAAAGTTTTTTTCATAAAATTGACATACATTTTCACTTCAAATTTTCTATCGCTTCATTCCCGGAAAAAAAATCCAAAACAAATTGCAAAAAAAGAGAGGCTCAAATCCTTTGCTTTGTTTGCTCTTAATCAGTAGTAGTAGATTGCTCGATTACCGGAATTTTGTAAATCTTTTATTTCTATAATTTTAAGATTAAATTTGGTTCATTTAAAGTATTTTGAAATAATAATAATTGTCAGAGATTTTGTTTGATTCAACTATTCAAGATTTAAGTATCAACTACAAGTACCTCAATTGACAAAATATCTCTACAATTTCATTTCTTATTAAAAGTACCTCTAACATCTACAGTACTCCGTATTATTTTTATCCGAGTAATTTACGGTCTGTTGACATCCATTTTTTTGTGGTATTCGACTATTCGAGATCAAAAATCATGTTTTCAAGTTTTGTAAAGCCATTTGCACAAGTGTCAATTCTAATACTTTATCTCTTACATAAATCTCTATAGATTTATAAATATAAATTTATCGGTTACTTAATAAATATTAATTTATCGGTTTATTAATATCTTTATAAAATAATAAAATATCATAATGTCGACTCTATTAATCAATACATGTTTAACTATATTGCGATATTTTATATTGGTGGTTAAAAACTGATATTAGAGATTATTTTGAGTTAATTCTATAAACAATTGAGATTTTTTGATCTTACAAGATGGATAATTGGATACCATAATTTCAAGGAGGCTATGTTGAAGGTTAGTGGTGTACAATGTACATATATCAATTTAATGTTAGACCACATTATCTATACTTAACGTGTTGCCATATACTCCAATCAAATCTCCATAAATGCTTAAACATCATCGGGTTTTAGCTTCTCCATCTCCAATAATGTGTAAATGTGTAGATGTTAAATTTAATAGTCGAAAATTATTATAGGATGAAGCTAGCTTAATTAATATTGATATTTAATTTAAAAAACAATCATTATTTAGCATGGGTAAAGATGAAAACTAAAATATAGGTGTAAAAGAGTAATGATTATAGGAAGGGCCACAAGGCTCCATCAAATCAAATTCCCATCACCTAGTTTAGGTTACCGTGTACAAGGTGAAATTAATTTTAGTGGCAAGATAAATCATTTTAAAACTCAAAACACGATAAATCAATTTAAAACTCAAAAAAGGGGGCCAATACATTACTACCACGGCTCCTAACGGCACCAAACGGAAACGGAGGCATCGTTCTTGTAATAACCCTAACTTTCAACTCAAAGTCCCAAACACGATAGAGCTGAGCTCCATTTCATACTTCCATTTCATACTCGGCAAGACTCAAGAGCTCAAACCCTCAATGGCGAATCCACCCCCCGCCCACCCCGTCCCATGGACCGACGACGAGCTCCTCCTTCTATCCACGCTGAAAAATGATTTCTCGTATCTGTTCACTGAGCAGCTAAGAAACGGTGACCTCCGATATGAGGCATGGATGGATGTTTCCAAGTAAGTTTGCACCTTTATGCTTTGAATCGGTTTGTTGTCATGAAAGTTGATGTTTTTTGTACAATATCACCATGTTTATGTATAAAAGCTGTGTTTTTTTGGTCAAGTGTGTTGAGTCTGATTATTGGCTTTTTTTTCTGGAATAACAGCTCAATGAGAGCGATCGGAGGGTACGAGAGGAGTGCTCAAGCTTGTGAGCAGATGTATCAGCACCTCAAGAGCGTTGGATGCCACAATGATGTGGTAAGCTCCCTGATTTAGATGAAAACTGTTTTTTATTGTTGGATATTTTGATTGAATAGGTAAGAATATTAGGTTTCGATTTGGTGAATCCATAGGAAATTTGTTGTTTGTTATTAGTGAAATAGGAATGTGAGCTGTGAACTTGCTGATGTCTGTGTATGGGAAAGTTTATGGCAATATTCCAGCAGGTAAGCTAAAAACAGTCACCCATGTACGTATCTCTGAGTTGACATTAAAATGATGTCTTCAAATTCGTTGTTGGCTACATTCAGAGTTACCCCGTTTTAAACAGTACTTGTTACAACTAAGATGAAGATACTGTTTCCTAGCTGGTTCCTCAGTTGTTGTTTCTGATGTTGTTGTTGTTGATATTCCAGAATGTCTTTGCTGATTGCAATGAAGATATTGGATTGATGTGTCAAAAATTTACTTATTGTTGGTTTTGGCAGCAACATGTCCATCACTATGACCTTTCCGAGGACCATATACCAACTTATAAAAAGTCAAAGTGGACTGCAGCTGAGGAGAAAGCTCTTAAGCTTATGGGCTGGCATTTATGGTCCGATGCGCGGTCCAAGAGCAAGGGTGACCCAGAATTTTGGATTGAGCTCGCAATTAGGCTCAAGAGGCTGAACGTGGAGTTCACTTTTACTCAAGTCAGGATGAAGTTTCGCTCGTTCGGGGAGGTCGGTAATGCACTGGACGGCTATACGAGAGAAACCTACAACACCCTCTTTCGGATCCCCACAGAAATTCTACCGGGACATTACCACCATGTCAATAGGGTCCATCCCCATGCTGCCCAGCAGCTACCCACAGCTCCTGACCGTCCTATCCTCAACCTGGTTTCTACTCGGCAGCCGAGTCAAGAAGTGAACCGGCTCGACTACGAGGTAGTCTTTCCTTCCCGTTTTTGCGACACCAAAATTAAAGTTCTTTTACCTTCTAGCTCAGCCGGAGGAGGACTTCCGTATGATATTAGTTTCACATTCAAAGAAGGAGGTGCTTCCGGAGGAGGACCTTGAATCTAGAGACCCAAGTGCTACTTGTTTTCAGTTTCAGCTTGAGTTTAGCCTTCAACAAACTTGTTTGCAGTTTCAGATTGAGTTTAGCCTTCAACAAACTATGTGATGAGTTTTTTGGTTTTGTTTGAATTTATGTGATGGGTTTTTTGGTTTTGTTTTTAATGACATTTGATGACTTATGTGATGAGTTTAGCACTTTAGCCTCTCTTAACCAGCTATTAGAATTCTCATTTGCTTGAAGTTTCACATTATTTGTTGTTCTGGCTGTCAGATTATACAGTTGTCGATTGTGTCTGTCTTTTGGTCTTTCAAACTTGTTTGATATATGGAGTTATTTTCCTTGTATAAGAAATTCATTCTCTTTCTTTGAACTAATTTCAACATTAAAATTAGGAATTTGAGATTCTTCACCCAATCTCAAATTGAAGATTACACTTGGCTGTAAGCACTATGCTATCTTTTTATTTTAGCCCGTGGTGTAATTTGATACAATACGGTCACGTTTGTCATATTTTTTGTGAGGAAGACAACTTTGACAATAGTTTATTCTATTGTTACAAAAATGTTACGGAGTACTAACTAATTTCTAGAAATAATTGGTTGACAATTAGTTTGTTACCTAAAATAAGTTTAGGTAATGTTTTTGGTATATCTTCTCATTATAAATAGTAATGTATTTTTCTTAATTAATTACTTCTATATAAGTAGTTCCGATAACATTAATACATAATATTACTTCACAAATACAAAACTTTTTGCACATTATGTGTACTTGCCATATACTCAAATCTCTACACATTAAGTAACATTAATGTGTATCGAGTATTTTTTTCAAAAAAAACCAATTACAAGTTTGTTTTATACTCCGTATAAAAGAAACTAGTTGAAGACCCGTACAATGTACGGGTAATGACCTTTTTTTTCCATGCTCATATAAATTATATGAGGATTATTTTAATAACTAAAGATATAAATTATATAAGATGTATGTAAAAGATAATTTTTCATCCTCACATTTATAACATGTACATTCAAAGATACAAATTATATGAGATTTGTGCAAAAGATAATTTTCCATAAGATTTTTATTGGATAAAATTTGGTTAATCACTTTCCATCCTTGGTCAGAAGTTGATCTCGGAAAAATATGTAGAGAGATTCTAGCTAATATAATTTTCCATTTTGATATGTGATCTAATTATAATACGCAATCCTATTAATATTGGGTTAAAAATTTTATTTTGTTAATAATTGTTAAAATAAAAATATTATTTTATTCAACGTTGATGAGGTGGCGCAATTTTTAACAAAGACATAAGTTCCGCTTTATACTGTACTAGCCAAACCTGTCGTGCCATGCACGACTACTCCGCTTTAAATCTTTAAAATATATAAAATTATATATTTATTTGGAAAAATATTATATAAGTTTTATTATATGAACATGTTTTTTATCTTTTAAAAAGAGTGATATTGTTTTTAAAGTTTATATAACCCAAAACTATATATATAATACATAATATTTTCACTCATTTGTATATTTTTATAAAACCTGATTATAAGAATATAAGATGATATTTTACTTACAATTTTATCATATATTAATAACGACTATCATAAATGTAAATATTATTTAAAAAATTTCATCAACTGGTAAATTGATAAAGTTTATAAAAATTTAGTAGAAATTATCGAAAACCACAAATTTACTTGTATTAAAGAAATAAGTTTAATCCAATATTCATAGATTTTCTTAATCCAATATTCGTTGTAATGCTTTAAGAATTAATAATTGACAAAATCTTTTTCTTATATGTAGATAAGAAGAAATTCAATAGGAAAACCCTATATAATGCGAATAAAAACATTAATTTTTTATATATATGAGGTAGGGTCAAAATTAATGTGGTGGTTCAAAAACGACCACTTGTATGTTTGTATTAGGAAAATAAGGGGCATTTGCATAATTTGAGAAAAATTGTGGGATTATTTTTTAAATAAGTAAAAATTATGAAAAAGATACAAAACATTGTTTACATACCATATTGGATACATTTTTTTGGGGGGTTAACACCATATTGGATACATGTATCTTGGATACGTGTATTGAATATGTGTATGGGATTATTTTGTATATTGGATATATCAAATATTGGATACGTGTTAATTTTGTTGATGTAAAAATTAACAATCATTTTCATCTAATACATGTTGATATTTAATTTCCTTCTAATATTTTATCCTTCTATTCGGGATTTGCTAGTTAATTCGTGTTAAAAAAAATTGTATGGATAGATTGCATTGTTGATTACGTACTATATTTTAAAGGTATTTTTGTATGGATAGATTGCATTGTTGATATTTACATACTATATTTACGGCTAGATATTGTATGGATAGATATTGTTGATAAGGTAATTAATTAAAAGAGAAAATTTATGTAGCAAAATTATGGTAGTTAATTAAAAGACTTTAAAAATTATTTTGGTTAAATATTTGGTGGGGACAGAATCAACGTGGCGGCTCGAAAACGGTCGGATTTTATAATATATATTGATTATAGTAGATATCACAAGTTGCCCAATATACGTCTATTCTAACCCTCTTGTAACCCCTACCCAAAGCAAGTTTTAATCCTTAGACAACTCGCTATTAACTTTGTCATTGGGGTCGTACACATTCCAATATTATGAAAAAATCCAACCTGTCACCCTTCGTAATCATCTCTAGTGACTCCTTTGGTCGCCAACTCATCATCCTGGACCGACTTATCTGTATTCAGCTTGACCCAGACATGTGAAGTGGCTTCTATGAAACAAGAACCTCCTTCGCCGGATGCCTCTCTAAGGAATTATGCAGCGCATCACTAGATGTCGCGTAAATCGGACACAAATTTTTTGATAAACAAGTTACGCCATTTACAAATCCGCCATAAAGCAATGTGAAAATTTCTGCCCATGAGATTCCATTGCCCATAATATGACTGCAATAAGATCTTATCCAAAGCCAAACGGAAAAATCGAAGTTGAAAAATACTTTCCTAGATAGTGGTGGTGTGTGTGTGTGGAGATTATCCCAAACACGTTTAGTAACAGCACAATTACACAAAAGTTGAATCAATGACTCCTCCTCATTTGTACACCTCAAGCAAAGAGCATTATTGGCAATATCACGAAAGGCCAATTTCTCTATAGTGTACTTAATCTACTAATACAGTATAAAGCGGAACCCAAGTCTCTGTTATAACTGGTTTCATGTCATACTATCTAAATAAAATAACGGTTTTATTTTTAATTATATTATATAAAAATAATCTTTATACCTATTTGACATCTTATCCAATTTTTAATATCTTTGATGTCTTACATAAATTTATTATCTTAAGAACATATAATTTTCATTTAATGAATTAAAACAATTTTCATTTTAAGTAAATATAAATGAAATTTTTAATAAAATAAAAAAAAGACATGTCAATAAATACTACATGGAAAAGTAATCTTACATAATAACCTTAATCAAATTAATTGATTGGATCTATTTATTTATAAATAAAACATAAAATGATATATTATCAAATAAGATATAAATTTATTTGGGTGATACATTATCAAATAAAATTCAAACGCGGCTCCAAATTCGATCTCGGATTAATTAAAGGGTAAATTACACAAAACACCCTTAAATTATCACAAATTTCAGAAAACCATCCGCAAAAAACTAAATTTCAATAAACCACCCGTATAAAAGAAGACCTTCCACTTAACCACCCACATCCTAATCCCGTTAACTCCCTGATAATTATATAAAGAAAGAGGTGTTTATGTCCTTATTCTTCTAGGATTGTAAGTCTGTAACATCATTGCTTCTTGTATGTTTCATCCAATTTAACTAAATTAATCAATTTTATGTACTAACTAAAATAATAAATTTGTTAAATTTGAAACTCGTAGTAGTAACTAATGAGAAAATGAAGCTGCCCCATGGTAATATCACTAGTTGAACCAAAGTTGGAAATAACATGCTAGAAAATGCAAGTAAGTGTAAGAGTCTACCTACGAATTAAGAAAACAAATCTAGCTAGAATTCATTTCAAGTTTATGAAAAAGATCATTTATTTTTTCCAAAAAAAAAGAAGGTTAATGAAATAAATCTTTTTTTAATTAATTATCGGGAGTTAACGGAGTTAGGATGTAGGTGATTAAGTGGAAGATTTTCTTTTAAATGGGTGGTTTACTGAAATATAGTTTTGTGCTGATGGTTTTCTGAAAATTTTAAAAGTTTAAGTGTGGTTTTGTATAACTTATCGTTAATCAAATCGAGTTTATATTGACATTATCTAAGTTAATTTGTAGTTTTTCTATTGGTTAGAATTTATTTAACAAACCAAGTCAAACATTGTAACTGTCTCCCCGAACGGCTAGCAATTACATTAATTTTTCGCATATTCTCTCCTCCAATCAAAGCTTTTTAGTTTATTAGGTTTTCCCTAAAATTCTCAATAAATTTTGTAGCCTCAAATAATATACCTTTGTCAGCGTGCGAATGCAAAATCTGGCTTCAGAGGTAAAATGAAGAGATTTTTTGTTCCTTTGATCAAAAGAGCAATGGAAAAGTTTCTTTCCCCTTTGAACAAAACATCAACGAAGACAAAGAGGTATGTCAATCTCAAATATCATTATTATTATCATTACTATTAATTAGTTCATGAATCATTAGTTAGTGAATATGCATATTCAGAAAAGGGAGGAGGCAACGTCGTCGTCATCGTCATCATCGTAATTACTGCGAGGTGTGCAAGACAAAAGGCAAGCTCGGTGGAAGTAAGCCGCCGTCGGCCGCCACACTTCCACCGATAACAAGCATGCCAACCACCAAGCCGTCATCGGTCTTCAAATTGGCACCCAATGTGCCACGACCGCCGTTGCATATACCGTCAAGTGGTGCTCATATCACTGATCTTGAAAACAACATCTTATGGTGTTTATGTCTCGAAATTTGGCGCGATGAATTTGACGATGGAGGATCCACATCATATGATTTTTTTGATCAGATATCAAGGTAAGTATGTATGTACTTTTTTAATTATATAAATTCATTTTGGATTTTCTAATTACATCCTTAAAACATTGATCAGGAGACTTTGGAGAGTCGGATTTAATAGGCATCCATATATTTTGATAGTGTGGATCAACCGTCTCATTAAGATGCATAGAAACGGTGAGTTCGTCCCACAAGGAGTAGATGTAGAGACAATGGAGGCCATTCTGGGAATAACAGGTCCTTTGACAACGACGTTATCGCAAGTAACTCCGGCTGACACCTACCACATAAGCCCTAATAGTCCTCCCCCCATATAAACATTGATCCAACCGAAGGCTTTAATCATGTATTTAATTCCTCAACTTTTAATAATTCCTTATCTTATGCACTAAGCATCCTACTTTATTCTTTTCATATATTTGGTGATATATATATATTTTTTTCGTTGGGCTTATGCTTTTTTTTTTAGGATTTTCGTTTCTAAATTTGAGTTTATGCCTTCTTAGTGATGTATGCTTTTTTATTTTTTCCTTATATAAGATTGTGCACTTTTGATTGTTTGAATAGGTTATATAAACCTGATCGATAAACCTGTTTGACCTGTTTGGATAAGTTCGAATTTGTTGACTATTTGGGTTGTTTACGTATGTAGACCACGGGCGTATTTTGCATATATTGACATTTAGGATTGCTCTAATATTTTAATTGGTTGCATATATTGATGTATTTCAATCCTCAAAGGATACTAGTTTAATATTATCAACCAAAACCAGATCTACTATCGTACGATGATAACGAACAAAAAAAACATGTTATGGAGAAGGACAAAATATAAATTATTTTGAATATTTTAGACAAAATATGACCTACTTATGGATAATTACACGGTCAAATTTTTAACAAAACAAGATTATGCACGGGTTACGAACCCTAATGCGCGGGTTCGAAAACAGCCCATGGAGGGGTTACGAATCCGTCCATAGGGTTGTACGCTTACTCCCAGCCCTAAACCCTAAACCCTAATGGACAAGTTACGAATTCGTCCATAGGGAAATAGGGTTTTTTACCCTAATGGGCGGTTTCTGGATTTTTTCAAAGGGAAATTCCATTTTTTTTACAACAATTCAACGTTTTATCATTCAAAACATAAAAAAATGTTGTGATACAAATCGGATGCCACATATAACGTACGTCGACCATGAAGTCCTTCATCGTTAAGCACTAGTCATTAGCTATTAGGACCACTTATGTTTGATATAGACCTTGATGATGGTTCAACCCGCCATGTACCATTAAGTCCTTTACAAGGTTGAACTCGTCATATACCATGAAGTCCTTTACGATGGTTGAACTCGTCATTTGCCATGAAGACCTTTATGATGGTACTCGTCATATACCATTAATATCTTTATGATGGTTCAACTCGTCAAGTACCATGAGGACTTCTCGGTGAGTCGTTTGCTAGTTGAAGGGCTAATATGTGAGGTTTGGAGATGATGATTTGAGAATGAACTTAATCATAATAGTATAATATAGGTAAGTTTAAAGGCGATGTGAAGCAACTAGCCATTGCGAGTTGGTAACCCCCCCACCTTTTGGAAGGATCGAAAACCCATTCAAGAGGGTTTGTAACCTGTAGATGGACAGGTTTGCAACGCATTCATGGACGGGTTACGAATCCGTCCATGAACGAGTTTGTAACCCGCCCAAGGCCGCGCTCGCGGTGATGAATCTGTGCCTGCGGTTTGTCTCTTGAGAGTACCAAACTCTTTGTAATACAACCGCGAGCACGGGTGATGAATCCGCGCCCACGGTTGGTATCCTGAGAGTACCCACAATATATGGACCGTTAATTTTTAAATATAAATCCGGGAACCGAAGGTCCGGAAGAGGACCATTGCCCACAGAAGATGATGACTCCGACGAATATGATGACCCGCAAAAAACTAAATTTCAGTAAACCACCCGTATAAAAGAAGACCTTCCACTTAACCACCCACATCCTAACCCCGTTAACTCCTTGTTAATTATATAAAGAAAGAGGCGTTTATGTCCTTATCCTTCTAGGACGTACTGTAACTCTGTAACATCATTGTTTCTTGTATGTTTCGTTCAATTTAACTAAATTAATCAATTTTATGTACTAATTAAAATAATGAATCTGTTAAATTTGAAACTCGTACTACTACTAATTAACTAATAGGAAAATGCAGCTGCCCCATATAATATTGGTAATATCACTAGTTGAACCAAGGTTGGAAATAACATGCTAAAAAATGCAATTAAGTGTAAGAGTCTACCTACGAATTAAGAAAACAAATATAGCTAGAGTTCATTTCAAATTTATGAAAAAGATCACTTATTTTTTCCAAAAAAGAAAGAAGGTTAAGGAAATAAATCTCTTTTTTAATTAGTTAACCGAGAGTTAACGGAGTTAGGATGTGGGTGGTTAGGTTGAAGATTTTCTTTTATATGGGTGGTTTACTGAAATTTAGTTTTTTGCGGATGGTTTTCTGAAAATTTTAATAATTTAAGTGTGGTTTTGTGTAATTTATTCTTAATTAAATCGAGTTTATATTCATGTTACACCATTTAATTCGTAGTTTTTCTATTGGTTAGAATTTGTTTAACAAACCAAGTCAAACATTGTAACGGTCTCCCCGAACGGCTAGCAATTACATAAATGTTTCGCATATTCCTTCCTCCAATCAAAGCGCGCTGTTTAGTTTATTAGGTTTTCCCTAAAATTCTCAATAAATTTTGTAGCCTCATCTTTGTCACCGTGCGAATGCAAAATCTAGCTTCAATTCAGAGGAAAAATGAAGAGATTTTTTGTTCCTTTGATCAAAAGAGCAATGGAAAAGTTTATTTCCCCTTTGAACAAGACATCAACGAAGACAAAGAGGTGTATCAATCTCAAATATTATTATTGTTATTATTACCATTACTATTAATTAGTTCCTGAATCATTAGTTGATGAATATGCATATTCAGAAAAGGGAGGAGGCAACGTCGTCGTCGTAATCACTGCGAGGTGTGCAAGACAAAAGGCAAGCTTGGTGGAAGTAAGCCGCCGTCGGCCGTTACACTTCCACCGATAACAAGCATGCCAACCACCAAGCCGCCATCGGTCTTCAAATTGGCACCCAATGAGCCACGACCGCCGTTGCATATACCGACAAGTGGTGCTCGTTTCACTGATCTTGAAAAAAACATCTTATGGTGTTTATGTCTCGAAATTTGGCATGAAGAATTTGACGATGGAGGATCCACATCATACGTTTTTTTTGATCAGATATCAAGGTAAGTACGTATGTACACTTTTTTATTATATTAATTCATTTTGGTTCTTCTAACTTACATCCTTGAAACATTGATTAGGAGACTTTGGAGAGTCGGATTTAATCGGCATCCAAACCATTTGATAGTCTGGATCAACCGTCTCATTAAGATGCATAGAAACGGTGAGTTCGTCCCACAAGGAGTAGATGTAGAAACAATGGAGGCCATTCTTGGAATAACAGGTCCTTTGACGACGACGCCATCGCAAGTAACTCCGGCTGAAACCTACCACATAAGCCCTAATAGTCCTCCCATCTAACATTCATTGATCCAGCCGAAGACATTAATCAAGTACTTAATTTAGCATCCATCGTTTTCAACTTTGATGAAGATCGATTTTTCCTTTAATATAGATCGATGCATTAATAGTACGTTGTAATAATTTCTTATCGTGATCCTTAGCTTTATTTATGATAAATTCCTAAACCTTTTTATTAATTTCTTATCTTATGCACTAAACATCCTACTTTATTCTTTTCATTTATTTGGTGATTTATATATTTTTTGGACAGGTCTATACTTTTTATTTTTGGATTTTCGTTTCTAAATTTGAGTTTATGCCTTCTTAGTTCTTAGTGATGTATGCTTTTTTTCTTCTTTTTTTCCCCTATATAATATTGTACGTGCACTTTTGATTGTTTGAATTGGTTATATAAACCTGATCGATATTTATATACTGTATTATTCATTCAACTTTGTTAATTGTTAAAAATACTCTTTGCGTAGGCTAGGTTATCTACGTCAAATGTGTACGTAGACTGAGTTTTATAGCTGGCTACGAGGCAGTTGTTGGTTCGATCTTCAACGACTTGTTTGGTTTATTTAATCTTACTAGGAATAAAGGTTATGACTTGTTTTGTTTGTTCGATTTATTGATGATGTGCATATTGTTTGTTTTATAAAGACGCACCATCAATTTTTCGGTCTAATTCAACTTCGTTTCAACTTTCAGCACGAGTGCCTCGGTTTTTTCTTGTGAGTAGGTTTGATAATTTGAATATTAATAAGTGTGAAACAAAATAATCCTAGAGTTGGGATTGGAACCGTGATTAGATCAACATAATCAATCTCACATGTTCATTCAAACTCATAGTTGCTACATCAACCTCATAATTATTAAAAGGTGATCGAGTTATCTTTGCACTTGAGTTTAGTGTTTACAAACGTAATTTATGGGCTAGGTAACCGATCAATTTTTTTCAAATTTAGAGGTTAGATCGACCTATAAATCCCATGACTTTAGTCCATGAAATTGACCCGGCCACCATGAGTCTAGCCATCAGACCGAGCCCAGATGGCTAGACTCATTTACAAAATAGATCAAGGTGCAGACGACATCGTCTGGACCGGGTCCACATTTTCGTTAAGTGCCCCGAGGCGGCCATTGCTACGCCTATATCTCATAAATCAATGTTTCATTTCACTTCTTTAGAAGCTACTTATGTGTTGAAAACTATAGTACATTTAATAAACGTACGCAAATTTCTTGGGAGAACTAAGAACTTGATTACAAACCATTCACAATCTTTATTACAATGTTTACATATGCAATAGAAAAATAAAACAATGTTCCTGAAACTAATCTGTTAAACTAACAATTTGAAGCCCCACCAGCCGAGGCCGAGGCCGTGGCCGAGGCAGAGGCAGCCATGTCCATATGGTGGTGATGAACAGCCATGTGCATATCGTGGTGATGAGCATGGGCTCCGCCGCCATGGAGCATGGTGTCATGGTGGCGGCGCCTGTGGGCTCGAACCGCAGAATAACCGCAAATCAGGCGCATGATTAGAGATACTATCGCCAATACAGCTACAATGACGAAGAATATGATGGCGATTACTATTGGTGTCTTCATCCTCTGCCTTCTCTAGAACACTTTGTATGTAAGATTGCAAACCCAACTCAAAAATGATGATTGATTGATGAAGTTCCTAGCAAAAAAACAACTGAAGGGTATATATATATATGTATAAGGTAGAGGCAAAAGGTAACTAAAAGATTGAATCTTTCAACGGAAAACATACGAATTGGTCGTTTATGCCTTGACGTCTAGGTTTGAAGCTCTTGTTTACGTGGGTTGATTTGTTTCATAAAAATAAAACAGTCATTTTCTTTGACACTTTCTCTATAGAAAATTCAACCCTTTTGAATTGGACGGTTAACGGTCAAACATATTACCGTTCTCCGACGAGTGTTGTTTTTTTTGTGATTTTGTGAAGGTTTTTGGTCAACGGAAAGAGACCCAATAAGCGATCTAAGTGTTGTTGACATGGCTCCTTGCATCTCTAAACTCCCACTGAGGAGAAAAGCGCTTTTGAGCTCCTTTCTTACGAGAAGCTACAAGACATTGCATTTTAATCAGGTGTTTGATCAGTGTTCGTCGCTAAGAGATCTGAAACCAGTCCATGCCTTGATCCTCACTAGTGGGTCACACAAAAGCCCTCTCCTTTCAACCAAGCTCATCACTCTGGCTTACAATTTATCAGCCAAAATGGACTACGCTCATAAGGTGTTCGATGAAATGCTTCAACGAGATGTTGTTGTATGGAACACAATGATCCGTGGGTATTCCGATGTGGGTCCTTGCCATGAAGCATTGGTTCTCTATAATAAGATGCACCAGGCTGGTGTTTTGCCTGACTGTTATACGTTCCCGTTTGTTCTGCGTTCGTGTGCTGTCGTTTCGGCTCATGGGGTAGGACAACAAGTGCATTGCAATGTGATCAAAAACGGGTTTGATTCGGTTGGGTTTGTCCAGAGTGCTTTGGTGACCATGTACTCTCAGAGTGGGGACATTTTGAACATGGGGTTAGTGTTTGAAGAGATGTCGGAGAGGAACGTGGTCTCCTGGTCTGCAATGGTTGCTGGCTATGTGCAAAATGGTCTATTCCAAGAGGGTTTGACTGTGTTCAGAGATATGCTGGCTGATGGAACGCGCCCGAATTCAGTTACCCTTGTTAGTGTACTCCCAGCGTGCGCTGGCTTGAGGCTTCTCGGTTTGGGAAGGCTGATTCATGCTTATGGGGTCAAAATGGGGATGGATTTGCAGCTGTCATTGGTGAATGCCTTGATTGCGTTCTATGGAAAGTGTGGGAATGCAGTTGAAGCAGAATCGCTGTTTAATGAAATGCCGGTAAGGGGCCTGGTCTCGTGGAATGCAATGATCGCGTCTTATGAGCAGAACAATGCCAATGGCGACGCTATCAGGCTGTTTTTCAGGATGCAGGATGAGAAGGTGGGTTATAACTACATCACAATGGTCAGTGTGATATCAGCTTGCGCGAGTATGGGAGATCTGACTACCGGAAGATCGTTGCACGAGATGGTTAAAAAGAAAGGCTTGGAAGCCAAAACTTCTGTCCAAAATGCGCTGATTGACATGTATTCAAAATGTGGTGACATAAACTCAGCAGTTTGTGTCTTTGAACGGGTTCCGCACAGAACAAGTGTTGTTGCATGGACTTCGCTAATAGGAGGATGTGCTTCTCATGGCCAAGCGGATTTAGCCATTCAGCTGTTTTCGCGTATGAAAAGCGAGGGCATTAGACCAAACAGCTTCACTTTCATTGCAATTTTGTCGGCTTGTAGGCACGCGGGTCTAGTTGAAGAGGGGAAGAGGCATTTTGAAAGTATGGCCAGAGACTACTCCATGGTGCCTCGTCTGGAGCACTGTGCTTGTGTGGTGGATCTTCTCGGACGAGCCGGACAGTTGCAAGAGGCCTATGAGTTCATTCAGAGGATGCCGGTTGAGCCAGATGTGGGCATATGGGGAGCCTTGCTTGGTGCTTGCAGAGTACATGGTAATGTGCAGCTTGCTGAGCTTGTGGCGGAGCGACTCTTTCAGCTGGAGCCTCGGACGGTTACGTATTATGTGCTGATGTCCCACATCTATGCCGAATCTGGAAGATGGGAAGATGCACAGAGGTTAAGGGGTTTGATGGAGAAAAGGAATTTGGAAAAGCTGCCTGGACATAGCTTCATTGACAGTCTCCCTCCAGTTGCAAGTGAATAATTTGAGATGAGCAATTGACTTCTCAGGTGCAACTATCCAATAATTAACCTCCAAACAAGTCCATAGACAGACTAAGGTCTTCTAAATGATGAGACAAACCAGGTGTGCTGGAGACAACTCAGCAGAAGAACTCGAATGGATTGACCTTGAATGCAACCATCAGAAGACAGAAAAGGTACTACATAGAGCTAAGCAAAGAAAAGTATGGTGGTATGGCTGAAAACACACACAAGGATAGCTGAATACATAGCAGATGTGCTGCTGAGAAAGCAGGGGTAAAAGGCAATAGAGGGTCACATTTTGCAAAGGCACTTGCTTAAGTTACTTCTGAGCTTTCGTCTACTAGAATGAAGAGTGATGGAAGTAGGAGAACAAGAGCTTGAAGATTCGGCTTAGAGACGCGACTGGAAAACTTCATGTTCGACTCAGGGAAGATGAGCAAGCAGCCTCAGCTTCTAAGGTGAAGTTACAGAAACAAAACTTCACATTCACTTGTGAACGAGAAGCTAAGAAGGCATGTGGATAAGGTGAAGGGGAAAACACAAGATGGGGAAACCATGTCATGGCAGAGAGCAAGCTGCCACACTCAGCATTGCATGAAATGCAACTGAAATAAGTGTCATTAATTGTTTTGTTTTTTTTACTTCAATCAAACAAAAAGTTAAGGCACAATTGTGCTGCTTGATGGGCAACACAATTCTCTCAAAAAAATGTGCAACAAAGTTCTCTGCATAGCACAGATCTTCCAACTGGTTCCAATGGTGCCTTGTAGTTTGACCAACCCACTTTGACAACATTTTTCAATGCATCAGGGACAGTTGATGCTAGGAAACCCACTGAATTATTATGTGATTGCATTTGGCTATGTTTCGAGGCACATAAATTGGAAATAAAGGATTATAAGAGCAATTACAGAATTACATGTCTCAGTGATCTGAAAATTAGGTAGATCCTACTCCTAAATACACACCCTAGCTACAGAAAGGTTCAGGGCTTTCTCCTCCCATCTTCTACACTAACTAAATACAGCTCATTTCTAATGAAAGGGGCGATCCCTTCCTCGCTGTCTAGTAAACAAACTTACCATTGCATCGAACGAACTCTTCTGAGAGGACGCGGTGGCTTCTTCTTCTCAACAACAGGGACTACTTTCTCCATCAGCTGCAGGGAAAGATTTCAAGTAAAATCAGTCAGCTTCCAGCAGCTTTTACTCATCCTCAATTGCATAAGGTCACAAGTAAAATGAATCAATTTTTCCTATTTGTACCATATGCAAAAGTAAGTTTCCTGGAGAATATATGAACAGTAGATGCAGCAGAGCTGAGCAAGAAAAAATGGCTACCAGCAGCTACCAGATAACATAACAAAAAAACCCTTTTGTCATGGAGTGGAACCACTTACTGGTGACTATAGTGAATATAACCAGTTGGATCCAAACCAGTTCACAGATGGATCAACAACAAAAGTATTCATTAATTTTTCAAATGACAGGGCTGTACCTTACAAGGCCACATGACCACTTAGGAATCATTCAATCAAGAAGTGAAAGACACACTCCTTGAATGGCATTTGCACTGACTGATGATGAAAGCAAATGTTATGCACAGGTTTTCTCAGGAATTTTCACTTTCAGTTGATTCCACAAATGTGAATGAATTCACTCAGAGGTGTAAGCATGCTCAATATGAAGATTTGGGAAACAAAAAGGAGAATGTTGGATCAAGTTGTTACCTGCTTGTATCTTTCCTTTGTTCGTTCCAACTGCATCAAAGTGATGTTTTATCAGTATCTAAGAGTTTATGACCTTCTTTAAAACCATCAGAGTCATCATAATCAATATCAAAAAGCATAGGCCCATCACTGATCTAAGCATCAAAGCCAATTCCACATGCAAAACACATAGTGATGAATGAGTGAGTACCTTTTCTCTCTGGAGCTCCTCATTCTCCTCCTCTAACTTACCAGCCAAAGATTCTAGCTCCACCTGATAAGCCTGAAAACCATGTTAAAACCATCAGTCATCATCAAACCCAAATGCAATGACACCAACCAAAACCACATTAAAAACACCAAATCAAAAACCTGTTTCCTCTCCCTAGACCTAGCAGCAGACTCCCTATTCTTGATCATCCTCTTCTGCCTCTGCTGAGCCACCTTATCCATCGGCTCCATGATCGGTCCGCCTCTCCTCTTCCCTCTCCCTCCAACCACCTGGCCCTCCACCATCCCCGGTGGCGGATACGATCCCTGCACCATCGGATCAAAACCAAACAAATCACTCCCCATCCTCTCCGCCCCCATTACCGGCACCGAAACCGATCCCTGCACCTTCACATCCTCCTCCTCCACCGCCCCCGCCTTCGCCAGAAAATCCTCCAGAGTCATCATCTCATCATTCACCTCCACCTTACACTCCTTCCTCTCACTCTTTCCCGCCACAATCTCCCTCCAAACGTCATCCGCCGTCCTCCGCCGAATCGACGGCTCACCGCTATCCCCGACGGCCGTAATTGCACCAGCAGCATCAATCAGAGAAATCTCAGCTTCCATGGCGCCTCCTCCGGCCACATCCTCCGGATCTTCGCCATAGACGTTCCGTAGGAACCCGTCCAGAGTCATCAAGGAGCCCGATTTCGCATCCGGAGTGGCCTGAGAACTATCGCCGTTAGGGATTGACGGATTAGGGTTCGAGGCGTAATTGGGGATCACAGGCGAGGGTTTCGCGGATTTCCGCCTTGTGAGATCCGAATTCCCGGAGTTTGAAGAAGGCATTACCTTGGAAGACGCCATTGTGTGTCTCTCCCTCTTCCGATTTCAACCTCCGCGGAATTCTGGAGTTCGCTTTCTCAGATTTCCTCGACGAAAATTCAACGAGTTTCGGACGGGAATTTCCTTGATCTGGCTACAATTCGTGGAGGTTAGGGTTTTTGATTCTACTGATTGCGGAATTTGATTGATTGCGAATTCTGTGAGCTTCACTCTGAGACGTCAATGGAGATCGAGAGCGACGGAGGAAGAAACAGGAAAGTTTTGAAAGTGAAGGCTGACGAGGGAGAGAGTGATGAAAACCGGGGGAAGGAATTGTCAGTTGCAGGTCGACCTCTATTTATTAAATGATTTTTAAGTAATTAAGAAGGGTAAAATTGGCAATACAGATTTAATTAGTTGTTTGTTTGTACACGTGTTACTTTCTCATGTTAATAAAATCGATTGTGATTATTATATTAGATCATACGGAAACAGATGTTGAGTTTACAGCCATCTCTAGGCCAAAGGTCCTAAACTCCTAATCACTAATCTAACACAATAAAGAAACTCAAACAAGGGTTGATGAGATTCCTTGATCTGAAAATAAACGATTTTTTTATTAAATTAGTCTAAATTGTATTGAAAACATTTTTGTATTAAACTCAACCAAAAAAATCATTTTTGTATAAAACAACCAAAAAAATCATTTTTGTATAAAACTCAACCAAACAAATCATTTTTGTATAAAACTCAACCAAACAAATCATTTTTGTATAAAATTATATTATTATAAAGAGTAGCTGATTTTTGGTGTTTCAAACTTGGTGATTGATAGACATAAAGGCAGGTTAATTCCAGGGTCAAGCAGATTTTTGTATTAAGTGGTATTAACAACTTAACAAACAATCAATAAATAGCTACATCAGCGTTAAATGTGTTCTGTTCAGCTACATGACACAAAACTGGTTACAAATTTTTAAAAAAACATTCATGTTCTTACTATGGAATCAAAATACTAGCCCTTGAGAGCGTACACAGCAACAGAGCCCTGGAGATCACGATCAACCTTGAAATGAGCATGGAAGAAGCGTTTTACCTAGCAGAGACATTAATTCAGGGTAAGAACAGTAAATTTTCTGATAAAGGAATTCAAGGACAAGAACTAATTCACCTCCTTGTAAGAATGGGAAGCTAGAAAGCCCTTCAGTGGCTTCTCTTCTGAGTCAAACAGCACAATGTGACTTGGTAAAGTCCAGTTCTTTGAGAATTCTAGTACAAACCCAGATGGGTCCATCATAAAACGGTCGGATTCGTCCGGGGTTCCTCTGTCTTCACTGATCCATATCAATGGGCAAAAGCAAAGGTCAGTGAGAGCTGAGAAAGGGAAAAAGATTCAGCAAAAGGCGGAAAGATTGAACCTTGGAGTACAGTCCAAGAAACGCATTGTCACGTTGCGATGAAGAGCCGAGTAATAAGGCGTGGCATGGCAAGGCATTAGGAGAAGTATGTGTTTCACTTCTCCGTGAGAAGCTTCCTTGGCGAGATAGCTCATTACATCCTCAGTTCCTCTCTGTCTAGCCATCAGTAAATGTTAAATCCTAACAGAGCCTAAGCTATCGGCCAAGGTTCATATTTTGAAGCTGAAGGAGAATTACCTGATGAACCAAACTCATATAGAGAGCCATAGGGATGTTGGTGGCAACCAAAAAAAGGACAGCTAGACGCAGTTTAGGAGGCCATTTGGTCTGAATCTTTACACCGTCTTTACCTTTACCATTTTCCGTTCTCATTTTAGCTAATGAGTATCCACTAAACATCAGGGTTATTGGAAGGACAGGGAGAACAAACCTGTAGGCCAAACAAAGAATTTTATCATTGAGTTAAGCAGAAAGGGAGAAGGTTAAAAGATGAAAGAAAGAATTTTTACCGAAATTCTTTGTGGCCCAATAAGCTGTAAATTCCTAGAACCCAGCCAATAAGGCCAGCAATCTTCCAATGCTTAGAATGTATGATGCCAGCAGCCGAAAATGGCAAGAAAGTGAAGATCATAACAGTAAAGCCTTGACTGAGGTACCAATGCCACACGTGTGTTCCATAATAGTCTCCACCAGATGAGAGGAAGTTGAACTTTAGAAAGTTGAGAGGTACTAGAATCCATGAGCCATAAATTGCTCGGTCCAGCATACAGGTTAGTCCAAGAACAGCTGACCTGAACAATTAACGGGTACGTAAGGCGAAAATAGAAGCAAAAGGCGATGAAACATACGAGTAAAGTTTGCAGTAAACTTAATTTTCATAGTATTACAGAAACGTGATAGAAACCCATGCAGCATGAAAATTTTGTGTCCTTCCTTCCACACAGAGTGTGAGGTAAACATACAGACTTAAGAAGTATTTCATTTATCCATCATCAGCATTTTAAGTAATTTGGATTAAAAAAACTCCATGCATGCAATTAATCTTTAAACCAGTGTATAAAAGGCCAAGGCGAGCAATGATAAAAACTAACACCGATACGACTTGGAAACATTAGCTGGTTAAACAAAAGAACAATAGGGCACTTGGACTAGAAAAACATACCCATCAAGCCATCAATAAGGCAAATAGTCTATGAAATCATATGCCATAAGCTGACCAGCCATCAAAATGATCAAACCAATGATCAAACCATACCACATTTTCAGCAGCCAATCTTTATCTGATAAAGGAATAGACGAACAAAGACATACCCGATGGGAATTACTTCACCAACTACAAATTTCAATCTATCTGGTGCTCTGAGTAGCTCAAGAAACCCAACATATAACCATGTAATGGCGCTTGTTGGCCGAATTGCACAAGATACTGCAGCTAAAAACAAAGCCAATTTTCTTGAAGAGGAGGCCTTCCCAGAATCATGTCTCATACAAGGCCAGTAATAAAGGCTCACTACTGTAAGGACAGTCTCCAAACTATTTGACAGCGTGCGAGTAATGCAGAAAAACATGAACCAGTTGGTCAGTTGAGAAAATAGCTGTGACAGAGTTAAGTTCATCTTTCACAGCAAACAGTATTACTTCAACAATCAATTAAAAAAAAAGCTATATATCATGAAGGATACAGTCCACAATGCAACCTGGCTGCCGAAGATTGCGTCGGCGAACTTGTACAAGTAAAGATCACCAACAGCAGCAAACACGGACTCCAGAAGGCGCGGGGCTTTCATCTGAAACAGTTGGCAAACAAGGACATCAAATCACCTATACCAAAGTGTGATAAAAACCTTGACAGCACAAAAAAATTACCATAGCCCATGGAGTATCAAGATGAAGAAAGGATAAAACTTTATAAAGGAGGGCAAACAACAAGGGATGCAAGTAGCTACGAATCCCCTTTCTCCATTCCCATGTGAGATGCCCGTATCTGTTATTCAGCCAATATGTAGTGAGATTCCATTCAAAGCTGTATATATAAAGATCGAATCTTTATGAAATCAACTCACCCAAAAACCAATCGATGAGCAACCTCAGGGCCTTGCCAATGCTCATCCGGATTGAAATAGGTCTGTACTAGTAAGGAGTTGATCGCTCTGAAGGCCAAGCAAATGAGAAATATTTTCTTTGATGGAACAAGGGTTGGAGATTTATCATCTTCTCCGTCATTGGAGCTACCGAATTGTGTTTTTCTCTTGGATGGTGGACTAATAGCATTCTGCCTTTGTCTCATTGTTGAGCAGGAAATTGCAGGAAAGTAAACCCTAACGACTACAAGATTGAAAGAGAGTCCAAGATCTGATTCCAATTAAGTAGCGTGGACTAAGATCAAATGTAAGGTTAAGGAAAATTTCGACTTACGGAGACGGAGAATTCCTCAGGTGAAACTGATCAGTGATCGATCCATCGACGGAGAGGACGCCGGTGGAGGTGTTGACGGAGAAAGTTTTGGGCCAAAGCCCAAAACTTAGGCCTGCAATAATATGAATCTACGATTATCTCAGAAATCGAACCGAACCCAAAACCGTTCTCTGGAAATTTTGAAACCGATCGGTTTCGGGTAAAACCGAACAAATTAGCTCAAAATAAAAGTCAACCAAAAACCAAGACCCGAAACCCAAATCTGCAAATCAGCCGACGGCCAGACGAGGGTGGCCGGAGACGACGCGCAGAGAAGACGGCGACGACGACGACGACTGGTGGAAGTGACGAGCCGACGAGGAGCAGAGACGACGTGGAAGCGAAGTCGGGGCTGTCGGGGTCCCGCCGTCTCGGGGAGAAATCGAGAGGAGTCTAGGCGAGTCCGGCGACAACTCCGACGAGGGTCCTTCGGGAGTGAGAAGTCAGAAGTGAACTAGAAGCCGGAGGCGGCGCTGGCTTCCAAATTCCACGCGGTCTCAAGTTGAGACCTAGGTTTTTTTAGGTTTCAGACACATAAATTAAAAAAAAAAATTAAATTTCGGTTTAACCGAATCGAAAAAATAACCGAATCGAACCGAAATCGAAATTGCCTAATTATGTGAACCGAAAATCGAACCGACTATCCTCGGTTTGAGTTCGGTTCGATTAAATTTTTCGGTTTTGTCGGTTTGATGCTTAACCATAGTATGATTTTATATTATATATGCCTTCTAGCATTTAAATCCATTATACTCACAATTTTCTCTTGAATAAAACATTACCTTTCACATTCAAACCCAACATTGACAAAAAAAAATAATAATAATAATCTCAAAGTGTTGGTTTATTGAAATTTGAAAAAAAATAAGGCATTGGTCTCAGGTAGCAGATTCAATCCTCCACTAGTTTTTTTAAGTGAGATATATGTAAATCCTCTATTAAGAGCTCTCTGAGTCCTTGAATATTTCTCACCCTTGAATTGAGGTACCATCGTCTTGAATTTTTTTCGAAAATAGGCAGTTTTTAAGTTTTATTTATTGAATTAGACACAGGACAAAATTATTTTCCTAGATAGGCACTTTCACCCTAAAGACTCGTCCCCTTCGACCCGCTTTCCTCCGAGTTCGACCCGCTGGTGCCTCTCCTCGTCTTCTGTCACCATCGCCTCCGCCTCCAGCGAAACCCTAGACATCGAAGAACAGCCGGTCGTACGGCGAGGGCCACCAACCTCTCCCACATCATGTTGGGCTTGCCGGATACGCGGCCAAGTGGCACCAGCGGCTCCACTACCCGGAGCTCTGGTGGGCTCCGAACTCAACTCGGGGTTTCATGTGGCTGGACGAGCAACCGACGGAGGATAACAAGTGGCCAACGGCGGTGGGAAAGTGGAGGGGGCTCGTGATGGGAGGTGACGACACGGTGTTCTTCAAGGAGAATCTGGTGGCGGTGCTGTGGCGCTACGACCACCATCGGATGTGGAATGCCGACGGCATCTACCGAGCGTCTGCCGAGATTTCTTTTCAATTTGATGAATAAAATTATAAAAATATAAATTTAGGGTAAAGACGCTGAATACGCCAGCGTGTTTGAGTGAAAGTGCCTATGCCCGTAAACATTTATTAACCCAGCCTAAATCGGGAATTAAAAATAAAAAAATGTCTATTTTCGAAAAAAAAATCCCATCATCTTATCCTAAATTTTATTGACAAAAGAAACATCTAAAAAATAGCATTAATTTCATTTACTAGATGTTAATTATTTTTTTAAATCTTATATATATAAATCAGAAGCAAGAAGTTTAATCAATAATCAATCAATATTGATCAGTGTTAGCATTATGAAAAGCTAATTAGATGGCTACAATAAAGATAGATCTTCCAGCTTGAATTAGGATTATCAACAATGTTTTCATTTACTAGATGTTAATGATCTTCAACTTGGAGTAACTAAGCTTTTTATCTTGACGGGCCGGTAATAAATATGACTTGGAAAAAAAAAAAAAAAAGACCACCAAATTGTCCATTTGAAATTTGAGAGCTAGCAAGCAATTACAGTCACCCCATGATTTCGGCCACTTTCCCACCTCGCTGACCAGTCAAAACCCCAGGTGACCAGCTCCTCTCCTCCCAATCTCCACCGCCAACATGCGGTGGTCGCCGGCCAAGAAAACCGGCGACGGCGGCGGACTAGCGGCGGCCGCCATCGCCTACCTAGCCGTGGACTATTTGCGAGAGATCTCTCCGCCTTGGCACGCTCGTCTTCAGCCTGCGCTCTGGCTACTCCTCTCGCTCGTTGCGATTTGCCGAGTTCCTTCGTACAAGCACTGGTCTGCCGAGTTCCGCTCTGCGATTCCGTTCGTGCTCTCCGTCGTCTTCCTTCTATGTACTCTCCTGCTCGAAGCTATCTGCGTCCGGTTCGTCACCGCCGTCCTTGGCCTAGACTGGCAACGGTAACGATTTCCTGCTTTTGAGCTTCCATGTATTAGCTGGTTCGAGTCTTAGATCTGAATTGGACGGCGATCTTTGCTGATCTGAAGAAGTAGCTCGTTTAATTTCACTATGCGAGTTGAGATTGTTAGTAGATGTGACTATGAGAATGATTTAATGCTTAGTGACCTCAAATACTTTTCGAGTGATGCTTTTGGAGCTGAAATGGAGGATTTGGATTTGGACTATGTGAATGATTTAATCCTATTCAAATGGAGGATTTGGATTAACCTAGAGCTGGCATCATGTAGGTTTTGGAATCTTGAATGCCTTCACTGAGCATTGAGGTTTTGGAATGGTCTGCATCAGTGACAAAAGAGCTGGCATTGCACGCCTACTTAATTTAATTTGCCATGGAATTGCAATAGCATAAGAGCTGGCATGGTGTTATGGATGACTTTTTGTACCATATATATGATGTAACTTTCGAAACCGGCTATTACAGTGTTTGGTTCAGTAGACGAATTTCTAGGGATAGAGTGCCCAACAAGGCTGCAACTATCTCTGCTAAATCAATGGAAACCTGGTTTGGCTGGTTGGATGAGATTTTCTGGCCGTTTTGTTAACTTAGGCTAGTAATATTCATTCTGAAATTGACATTATTTACATATATATGATAGTCCTATACATGTCAAACCCTTATCGCTTATGTGGTGTCATCACTTCTATGTGTTATTATTGCTTGTACTTGGCTGACATTCTTTTATCTGCTCATATTTGCTTGCATTACTTCCTTGCGGTGTATGTCCTGTCAACATATAGCAGTAAACTAACAAATAACTTCACTCTTTATTCCAGAGATGCTGCTCCGCTCCCTGATACCGGACAATGGCTACTTCTAGCTCTAAATGAGACGCTTCCTCAAATTGTAGTCGACATGCTGAGAGCACACATTATAGGGCTGCACCATTACTTGATGTTGTTTATTATGCTAGGTTTCTCTGTACTTTTTGATTCAGTCAAGGCACCAGGTCTTGGACTAGGGGCACGGTACATATTTACCATGGCAATTAGCCGCTTGCTGCGTACTATAAGTTTTGTTTCAACCATTCTTCCATCGGCTCGACCCTGGTGTGCCTCTGCTCGCTACACCGTTCCAGAATATCCTCACAGCTGGGCTCAGAAATACTATGTACCATATGCTACAGATCCTAACGTTATTCGCCAAGTACTGCATCGGGATTATGCTTATGGTATGAAGCTTTTTATATATAGCTCTTCTGATTAAATTCTTATTTAATTTGCTTGCTTACATTTTTTTTTTCTCAGCTTCAAACCCCCTTTTTGTTTTTATTTTGCAGCTGAGGTTGGGACATATCCTAGTGATTATCGTCCTGATTGGGGTCGAATGAGCTTTCTTGTTGACTTTTTACGGCCTACTTCTTCTGATGAGGGGACTGCTTGGT
This sequence comes from Polygonum aviculare, assembly GCA_934048045.1. NCBI lineage: Eukaryota > Viridiplantae > Streptophyta > Magnoliopsida > Caryophyllales > Polygonaceae > Polygonum > Polygonum aviculare. Next base: position 29,114,461 of record OW204031.1, on the reverse strand, counting down.
ATCAACTACTGAAGAAAGCTGAAGGTGGATGTAATGACCTGATCTACAGCGGCCACATGGTTGTTGCTGTTCTCACTGCCATGGCTTGGACGGTAAAAATTAATATAGAGAACAAAAACCCAAGCTTTAGGCCTTGTTTGGCTCAGTTTTCAGCTTTTTTAAAAAAAAAACTAAAATACAGACTTCTAAAACACTTCTTCTGGAGTTCTGAGAATTCAGGTGTCTCCCCTAGGATATAACATAGATTTTAGCCAAATGAGCCCATACAAATGGACTCATTTCACAAATTTGAGCTTACCATTTTGTTCTTCATTGGTTATGTTCTTTTTACAGGAGGCTTATGGAGGCTATAGTTCAGCACTTATATGGGGCCTTGTGCTACACAGCGCTCAGAGAGAGATAAGAGAACGCCATCACTACAGCGTAGACTGCATTGTTGCAATATATGTGGGGATTCTCTTATGGAAGGTGACAGGCTTTCTATGGCCAGCTAAGAGTAAAGCTCGATCAAACCTTGAGAAGTTGCAAGGCAGATTAGTAAAAGCAGCAAAAGACAACGACATGGAGGAAGTGAGAGAGATCTTGAAAGAGATGGAATCCGGAAGCCAGCCAGAAACCCAGGCTGATGAGAAGCATTCCTTGTTGTTCCAATGTGCTATAATCTTCTCGACTCTCGGCATGGTTCTTCTGGCCTTTATACTGACTCGTGATGGATAGGTTCACAGTTCACTTTCTTCCTCCAAGATGATCTCTTTTTCTTTTTGTTTGGCTCCAGGACTTTCCAAACGAGGATTGGACATTTGTAACTCAGTTGTTTGTACTCTTTAGGAGTTTTTGCGCTTGTTGAAATGCTTTCTACTTGGACTTTTGGATCTTAGAAGGCTTTGGCTAGTGTGTAACTTTGGTGTTAGAGATTTTGGGTTTGAACCCATTTCGTGTTAGCTGTTGTATCTTAGAGTTTATTTGGATGTCATACATGTAATGAAACTCTTGCATTATTTGATTTAATATGCATTAGCTTTTATGGTTCAAAATACCGTAGGCCATCAATTCATCAAGGCTTGTTTTAGTTTAAACAGAATATGAGTTTTTGGGTGAAAAATAATTTTTGCATGAAAATTGTCTTGAAATAATAATAAAGTAGACTAGTAGAGTGATACTCCGTAATACTATGTTTCGAGAAGATTGAAATATAATTTTTGAATTTTTAAAAAATGTAGAATCTTTTAACTTACGAAAATATTAATATGCAGCCACAATTTGAAAATATTTATAGATTTTAAAAAATAAACAAGTGAAAAAAAGAAGAAGAATGTAGACAAATCTTGAATGGAATAAAACTTCTCTCGTACAAGGTTCGTTCGTCCCTTGTCTGAAAATCTCTCTCCACACATTCTCTCGCGCATTCAGATATCGGCAACCAAACTCCTCTCGTTTCAATGGCGACGACGGTTCCGACGGCCGCTATTCAGCCATTGAATTCACAGAACAGGAGCCGTTTCAGTCTCTCCTCTTCAGCTTCCAGGCTCTCTTCATCCCATCAATATTCGAGGAATCATCTCACCTCTGACTTCGGAGTCGGAATCGGAAATCGGAACTCCATCTCTTCTTCCCGGACCAGAATCTTCCCTGTGGTAACGAATTCTTCCTGTATAGTTGATTTCCATTCCTAATTATCAATTACTGATTAGGATTTGTGGATTAGATTTTGGTACTTAGGCGGGTTTTGGTGATTTCAGTTCCCTTGGGGATGAATTCTAGGGTTTTGCCTATTGCGAGCCTGGTGTATAGATTGATTTGAGGCGTCTGTTACTGTAATGCTGTTAAACTGTTGGCATATAAACCCTAGAAAGTGGCTGATGTATCTGCTCTTGCAATTGGCTAGGTTCATGCCAAAAAGCAGACGTTTTCATCCCTTGATGAGATGCTAACGGGCACAGACAAACCGGTTCTGGTGGACTTCTACGCTACCTGGTAAGCTCGTCTTGTGATGAATGGAAATCAATTAGCTCAATCTAATCTGTAGAAATTGAGACCTCACTAGCTGTTAATAGTTTTTGCACTGATTTGATGGCCATGTTGGTGTAATGTTGAAATTAAGCTGCTTAACTCACATAATGGGCACGAAATAAGACTGCGAATTTCGCGTTATATAGGTGTGGCCCTTGCCAATTTATGGTGCCTATCCTGGATAAAGTCAGTGCCGCCCTGAAGGACACGATCCAGGTCGTGAAGATTGACACTGAGAAGTATCCAGCCCTTGCTGACAAGTACAAAATCGAAGCCTTGCCTACTTTCATCGTGTTCAAAGACGGAGAGCCATGTGACCGCTTTGTAAGTAGGACCGAATCACTGCCCTCTCTTGCATTCAAACACCAGATGCAACAACATTCTCATGTTTTGTTGCATTGGAATTGAATCTCTGCTTTTATCTCAGTACTTGATGTTTAAACCATGTTTTCGGATTCTTGATTGTTGAATGGTGGCGTTACTTGCAGGAGGGTGCATTGACTGCAGATCAGATGATCCAGCGGATCGAGAACTCGCTGAAAGTCAAGCAATAGCATCACCAAGGACATATACTTTGTGAAAGCTTTCAACACATGAGATAGCTATTGTCTTCTTGAGCTTGCTTAGCATCATGTAACTCATCAATGGCTTTGCCACCATTTGAACTGATAAACTGAGCAAAATATGTCTGTGTACTTCTGATTGCCTTGGTTGTTTGTTGGTCTATTTATTTTCTTTTCTCAATTGAAAGCTTCTTCTACAAATTCCATTGAAAAAAATCTGCTCATAAAATCAACAATTAAACCCTAAATACTACTCCCTCTCACTGTCCCATTTTGTTTGTACTGTTTCCGTCGTTGCATAATGTTTATACTTTATACTCTTTCCTTTTATACAACAATTTCTTACAATATTATCCTCGTTTAATCTCACTTTTTCTTACGATAATGTTTATCGTCTTTCCTTTTATACAACAATTTCTTAAAATGTATACTTTAGGACAAATAAAATGCAACGACGGAGGGAGTATAAATTGATGAAAATCAAAATCAGTGTAGGAGAGAGAACATGGAGATGGAAACGAGAGCCATGGAAGACATAGGCATAAGCCAAGACCTCACCCCACCACTCCCCCCCATCTCCTTCGCTCTCCACGATCTCCTCCTCCTCTCCCGTTGCTCCGCCTGCTCCGCCGCCGTCGAAACCGCCGCCGACTTCTTCATCACCTACTGCTCAACCGAATGCACCGTTTCCGACTCTCCTCTCCACTTCTCCTCCGGCGAGCACCACCTCCTCGTCCTCCTCCGCCAAATTCCCTCCTCCTGGCCCCACGGCGACTCCTCCGACCTCCGCGCCTCCCTCCGCCTCCTCCGCCGCCTCGAACTCCTCAACCTCCTCCCTCCTCCCCCTCTCCCCAACCGAATCGCCGGCCTCACAACCAATCGCGATCGATTACTGACTCCGGAGAGCGATGACTGCTCGGCTAGGGTTAGGGACGGGGCTAGGGCGATGGCCGTGGCCAGAGCGATGCGAGATCGAAGGCGATTCGACGGAGATTGCGAGATCGAAGAGGCTGCGATGTGTATTGTCCTGACGAACGCCGTTGAGGTGCAGATCGGGAGAGACTCGCCGCTAGGGATTGCCGTCTACGATAGGCGTTTCTCTTGGATCAACCATAGCTGCTCTCCGAATTCGTGCTTCCGTTTCAGTTCAGGAGAAGATTTGGAGCGTTCTTCTGACTCTGCGAGTTCGCTCATTGGACCTGCAACCCGAGGGATTCGAGTATGAATTAGCTGCCTACTACATTGATCTTGATTTTGAATTATTTCTTTTGTAGTGTTGGACTCTGATGTAGGTTTGTGTTTGAAGAAACAGATAGAGGATGATAGTGTGTACAGCTTGTATGAAGGTGATTGATAAGCTTGGATTTTGAAATTGAACTCATGACAAGTATTTGTGTTCACTGACCTTTTTTTCTTACTTAGGGTGTAGTAGCAAGGGGCCAAGGTTGGTGGTGAGGAGCATTCGGACGGTGAACAAAGGCGACGAAGTGACGATTACCTACACAGACTTGATGCAGCCAAGGGTACATTGCTTCTCTGTCATTAGTTTTGCATTCTGAGATAGTTCATGATGATTAAAAGATTTGTGGTTAAGTTGATGTATTGTTGGTCTATAGATGCTGAGACAGTCAGATTTGTGGTCCAAACACCGGTTCTTATGCAGCTGTGCCCGTTGCAGCATGGTCTCATCGTCGTACACTGATCATGCTTTGCAAGTGAGCATTTTGAATTCGTGCATAGAACGAGAATTTTCAGGTAATTTCTCGAGAAGATGTAACTCTTTTTTCCACGTCGTGTTGTAGGAAACATTTCATGTCGATCAACGTCTTGCTATGATAAGCTCAGTCGACAGAGACAGGTTTGTTGAAGAAGAGACGAGGGATTACTTCGACGGTGTAATATCAGATTATATGTCGTCTGGTGATGCCAAATCGTGTTGCGAGAAGATTGAGGACTTGCTGGTTGGAAAAACTAGTAGTGTTATGAATTTTCGCCTGTCGCCTTTCCATCATTTGTCCTTGAGTGCCTACACGGTCTTGTCCTCGGCTTACAAAGTCCAATCAAGCCTTACAGAGAATCCGTCAAAGGCCTTGAACTTGAGTCGAGTCAGTACCGCTTACAGCCTTCTGCTTGCGGGCGCAACTCACCATCTATTCGTCTCGGATCCTTCTCTTATCGCGTCTGCTGCAAATCTCTGGACAAACGCAGGGGAATCTCTAGTCTCTTTCGCTCGAACCTCAATTTGGCCTTCATCGGTGAATCAGGCATCGCCTAGTTCTTTTGCCATCGCAGGCTGCTGTTTATTATTGGACAAGTTCAAAGCCGACTTTTCTGGTTGTGTAGCTGAACATGAAGAGTTGAAGAAGCTAACTCAACACTTCCATCAATGCATTACAAGCATTGCTCTAAAGGTTTGGAAGTTCTTGGTTCATGATTGTTTTTATCTCACACAAATTGAAGATCCAATCAACTTTAGCTGGATTGAGCCCCTGAGGACTTCGAATTCATGGAGATTTCGTACCCAATCAATTCAGGGTAGAAATGGTGCTAGAATTAGTGAATATGAATTCACCAATGAGATAAGAACAAACGCTTATTTACTAGGTGTTCATTGCTTGATCTATGGATGTTACTTGTCTGGCATTTGTTATGGACAAGATTCATGTGCAGATAATTATGATTATGCAAGGGAGATGCTATCATATTTGTAAAGCTATGGCTGTTGGTAAAATTAGAATTAACAACTTTCTAAAACATAGAAAATTATGTGATCAAACATCTAATATTCAAACCAAGAGCTAGTCCAGACTCCAGAGTACATACATAACACTTCAACCAAAAAAAGAGAGTACATACATAACAATAGGATCCCAAGTATTTTTCTTAGAGGCGCTCGAGGGTCTCTATATAAGTCAGAATTTCCTGGATTATTCAATACATGTGTGGTTGCAGGATCCCGACGACCACATAGTTTATGCCCACCCTCCTCAAGAGAGTAGATCCGATCTTCATCTTCATACTTCCCTTGAAAGAAGAGCCTTTCAATATCCCCATCGGGAGTGCATTCCATCCCCAAGAAAAACCTGAACATACCATGGAAGTCGGGTTTGCTCATAAAAACCCGGGTCCAAGATTCCTCAACACCGTATTCCATCATCGCCCAAATATCAACCCGCTCAACCAGCCGCGACTCAGCTGGATCGGGCACTGCCAAACAATAAGATCATAGCAAGATGACGGTCACGCCACACGAAAACCTCACTCTTGAGCTCGGCCTCGATGAGACCGGGCTCTGGCTCTGGCACCGGAATACCCATCAACTCGAACGATTCATCCGCAAAGCTAAAGGACAACACTGGCCAGGAGGTTTCTCCGTTGTCGACTCTTTCGGCTCCCCAATGCCAGCATCCCTCCAAGAACTTTTGAGCGCACGTTTGAACGTCATAATCGTGCTCGTAAGTTCTTTCTAGTACCAACATTCCTCTTGCGACGGCGTTTGTAATCAACCACTTTCCTCCATTCGCCGCCGCGTTCGCCTTGCTGGCAGTTGTGGACTAAGCAGACGAAAGATCTGTCATTACGGGCGATGACCACAACCCGATGCTCCGAACCGAGCTTGCCAAGATCATACAGGACTTGACCATCGAGCTCCGAAGGGCTCGAAGATAAGAGGTAACGATCGAATCCCAAGAGGAAAAGGATCGAGAAGCTTGTAGTCGCGGGTAGCGGGGTTACACAACCCGGCTCGGACCCACGGGGCGCATGTGGTGTTCCGCCTGAACCCTAACCTTGTAGGGAGAAACAATAAGTACGTAGTGTTATTTGTGTTGTTTATGTAGTCCAACAGTTGCGTGTCGAACAAGCCAGGGATCATGTCCCTTATTGTTGTTTTGTCGATCGTGTGTAGCCCGAAGAGATTGTCGTCCTTGCACACGACGCCGCCTGGCTGACAAGGCTGACGACCGTATAAGTCGATGAAGAGACGAGAGTGGAACTTAGACCGCCATGTTTGACAAACGGATTCGAACCTGATCAGGGATTTAATAGGGAGACGACGAAGAATTTCGTCTTGCAAATCTTCCGGGAGATTTCGACCTCTTTCTTCTTCTCGCGCCATTGATGATAATATGTCAACTAAATTGGTTCGATCTGCTAAGCAAATAGATTACCGTTATAAGGAATTTTATATCAATCTGTATCGAGGAATATGATAGCAAAACTAACATCATTATACCATGTATATATGATAAAGAAGTAGCAAGACTCCTCTTAAGGATTCTTCGCGGAGTATATCTTTATATTGGGAAAATTAAATTGCCAGGTAAATTAACAGTGATTGATCGATCAAATACAGCCTCATTCTTGATCTTAGAACATGATTGTGATATAAAAAATACTTGGATAGTTTATTGGACATGACAACAGCCAAAAGATTTGATATAATCCGGCTAGCTACATTGATCACCAATGATATACTCTATTATAAGCCTAGCTATTTGAATAAAAAAAAACTAACCCAATAGAAGAAAAGAATACCCATGTATATACACACACAAGATCTTGGTAAAACTTATAGAAAATGTACGTACGTGAGCTTATATATGTCAAGATCCCTAGAGGTCAAACGGATTAGTAGAGCTTATGAACAATGGGAACTACAATACAATCAAAATTGTGTAAGGATATTATAAAAGTAAGGGCCAAAAATTGGTGGTTCTTGACTTGACACACAAGTAATAGTTAGAAAACCCTAATAAAATTATTCTATCATAATAGCTCTATCTTGTATCAATACCGAAAGCCTCTCCTTGCAAGATCGTAAGAATTGGATCATCTGTTTCGATGATGCAGGGTATCGAGTATGTTGTCGTTCGGACTCTAGAACTCTCCCCGAATTTAATTTCGACTTATATAGAGTCCCTCGAGCGCCTCTAAGAATGTAATTTCGTACTTTGGTTGCATTCTATTTGTTTGATAATGTAGCTTTGTATAAAAGTAAATGCAAAGGGAGAAGGAGATATAAATCATCATCGAGCTTACACCATCAAATTGATCCAAATTCAATTCCAAACATGAAAGATGAAAGCAAATTGAAATTAACCACACGATGCAAGAAAAGCAAATAACACAACCCGCCATATTCCTCTCTCAAGCCTTACTTAACGTCATAATCAAACCCAATGTCTAAGGTTTACAAGCCCTTTTATTCTAACTTAAGAAAACATATAAGGTGAGAGAGGAAATGTACTTAAGCATTGATATGGATCAACGAGCTTAAGATTTCTCGCCACCGAGATGGAGGTGGTGGTGGTGGTGGGGGTGTTGCTCCTCGAGCTCGTGCTTGTCTTTCTTCTTCTCGTGGTGCTCGTGGAACGCAAATCCACCAGCGCCCACTGCAAGGGCAGCCGCGACCTCCTCTCCTACCTTGTGATGGTGAGCGTGCTCTGGGTCTTTCTTCGCCTCGTGCTTCTCATGCTACATAAATTTTAACTTTGCTATTAATGCGAAAACAGAAACAAAAATAAAAATGAAACGAATCTAGTCCACTTTGTTGTACGTTTGGATCTTTTAATGAATAAATTATATTTATCTTGACTCGTGGCCATGTTTTTAGAGATCAAACTGGCCGGTGGAAGGAAATGATTTCACCATTTTTATAATCTATTTTGACTTTTATCGTATTGTGGACATAATCAAGAGTAGCGAGCCCATTTTCGTATAGAAAGGAAATAACTAGGCCTTTCCATTTTCATGTCACATTACTTTCATAGCCAAATGGATCCTTAACGTTACATATATATCAACCAAGAAAAATTGTAACCCAGGAAGAAAGTAACCAATAGCAATTAATATCTTAGGTTATGCATACATAGCTTATACAGTATTTTGTTAGGATGAAAATATATTTTGATCAACTTATTCAACAAAAACAATTAGAAATGTAAGAAGAAGAGAATTAAAAAAAATTGTATACCAGAGCATAAGCACCAGCCGCGACGGCGCCAGCCTCACCGAGAAGCTCGAGGTGGTGGTGGTGCTTCACCTCCTTCTCGGGCTCGTCCTCGGCCTTCTTGTCGTGGTGGAAGAGGTGGTGGTGCTGGTGTGGTTGCTCTTCTTCTGCCATTCTTAACAATTTAAAAAAATTATATGTTATATTTGTGAGATAGATATATTGGAAGAGCAAAGAAGTAAGAGATGAATAGTTTCTTCTAATTCTTGGGCTATATATAGTCATTATTTGTCATGTTTTTTCAATTTATAAGAGAATATTTAATTGTTGGTATTATTCCTCACCAGGTGAACCTGACTTGGAATTGAGAATTGATGCATTACAGCCTCATTCTTGATCTTGGAATGTGATTGTGATTTTCCTTTTTATATAAAAAAGACCTTGATTGAATATTCGGATAACACCTCAGAGATTATACTTTTTTTAATATAATCCGGCTTATATTGATCAACAAGCTAATTAAGTAGTATCAGTCAAATACATGCACCAAGCCCTTGATTGATCAATTAAGCAAAAAACAATTGTGTAGGCCGGTCATTAAGATATAATAATGGGTTACACTAGTCCATGACAAAATCGCCTTTGCTTAATCTTCAATAAACATGTTCGTATGCAATCTCTTGTAATTTGTGATATTTTATAAGATCATTTCCAATTGAGCATGTATTTTCATATCCATAATTTCTGGCATTTTGTTTTAGCTACACTTGGAAAAGTCTAAATTGTATACACCAATAATCAACTTGAAATTATTTTGACAGCATTGTTTTAAGTTTAAAAAATAATAGAGTTATTAGGTATAAACCATTTGACTAGCTTGCATAAATCCAGGTATGTTCATCCCCATATGAACTAGAACATTGTTAGATATATGAAATAAGAAAAAAATGCGACGGATAACTGATATTGGGCCTTTCAACCAAAAAAACTAATACTGGGCCTTAATGGGCCTATATGATATTGGGCCTTAATCTGATGGGCCTATTCCACCAAATTTCCCCATGTTTTTCAAAAGCAAACAATAAGTTAATAGTAATGATTTAACAAGACTAATTTCAAATGAGGTAGTCTAGTTATTCCTTCCTTCTATCCTTCTTGAGTGCTTCAAGTGACTTAGGCAAGCACAAGTTAAACCGCTTGTTGTTACCTCTGTTCTTGGGTCCAACCATTGCGTTCGACCGTCGATTCCTTTTGTCGAGCTCAATTATGATTTTGCTACCTTCGATGATTCCAATGGTCGGTCTTGGTGCAGTCTTTAGGGACAACATTTGTTGCCTTGAGAATGTTGCTTCCAACAAGATTCTAACTCCTCTAGCTCTGGCTGTGGTGAGGCGTTGGCTCTTATTCTTCGGTATTCAAGTTGCTACTTCGTTGCGCTTCTCTTCCCTTACCCTTGAACCGGACGACTTACACTTGATTCAACTTCTACAAAAACCTTGTCTTTCATTCTCCTCGCTAAGGAAATTTGTTGGTTGTCATCTCTTATCGGACGATCTTACTTAGTACATAACCCTATTTTCAAAATAGTTACTACTAATCATATATAGTTAATGATGATGAACCCTTTTTTCCCCTTTGTTTTGCAACGTATGATATATAAAAACTCACGTGTTGGATAGTAATAACTTAAGGCAAGTGCTTTCGTTCTCTGTTTAAAAGCTACTACTTTATGCTCCTACGAGTAATTTTCCTCACACTATTGAACTACTTTCTTTCAATCATTTTGTGGGGAAAACAAATTTCCAACCGCCCAATTGTTGTTTTATACTATTACATCAAATTCTATAGTACTCCCTCCGTCCCCGATAACTTGTCCGCCTTTTCTTTTCGGTTGTCCCCAAAACTTTGTCCACCTCCATTTCTTTCTATTTATATTACTTCTTTTTTACACTCATTATCCAACTTTCTCCTCAACTTTATCACTTTTTTTAATAAAATTACAAAACTATCCCCACTCTTTTCACATCACCTATCAACTTTATTACCATTTTCATCAACTTTATCCCTTTTTTCACATCACCTATCAAATTTTATCACTTTTTTCACATCACCTATCAAACTTTACCACTTTCATTAATGCGCGTGCAAATCTACTTTACGGACAAGTTATCAGGAACGGAGGGAGTAATTGAAAAAGAAAAGAAAAGGAGGGTTCATTAAATGCCAATGGGGACAAAACTGAGGCCAGCGATTTTTGTTAGTTCTTGGAAGCATCAACAAAACATCAACTTGAACAATAATTCCATTTTTACTTCCATCTTTTTGCATTTAGATAGATACGACTCAACGAATCTGCAAAGATTCCCTTGTTTCCCGCTCCACTACGTCTCCACATACTTGTATTTTTATACTACCACAATTCACCTAATAACCCCTTCAAATCCAATTTTACGCTAAACTACAATACACATACACACAAATTACAAATTTCCTACATTTTTTCTGACCAAAAAAAAAACAAATTACTTACATTTTTTTTGGGTGTGAAATATTTACTTGTGCTAATAGCGTTAGAAATTGTTAACGGGCGCTTTGACTATTGACTCTTCTGCCCTCCAAAAAGTTACCGCCATTTTTTGCAATCAAGTGGATTGATGACGTCAGACGACAGCTGGGTAGGAATTCAGAAGGCGACAGCTGACCTGTCAAATTTTCCCTAACCCGCGCGTGACAGCACGTGCTCTCACTAGCCACACCTGGTTTAGGAATCTGTCGGTTTAGTGCTACCCTGCGCCTCCCTCAAGGCTCAGTTTAGCCCGAATGAAATTTACGCTACACTTGCTATATGGTATCTGTCGCTACTAGCTAGCCACTTGTAACATCAAATAAATAAACCGTTGACTAACTGATAGTAACATTATACCAAATGATTGATTCGAGTATAGAAACCAGTAAAATAAATCAATTTCTAACACTATTTTTTATTTATTTTAGCATAAGATTTAATTCAATTAGTCGTTATAATTAGTGAATATACGTGGCTTATGTAACGTCCCACCGACGGACACAATGACACTATTTAAGTTGTCACCAACCTGTACACTTACAAAAATTCCACAATTGGTCCCATAGTTGATAGCTCTATAATTTATGATTTAAGGGATTTTGATTCGATTTGAGATCCGAGTATATGCATTTTACTTTTCTCGATTGAATTTCACGTGATCAAAGTAATTTTTATTTGAATAAAAAATATACGGCGCACTAATGCACTATTGTACTAATCACTTTTCATTAGATCCAATATCTTTATTTAGGTAATTAATCCGTAATTAGTATAGCTATTGTAAAAAGTAATTGCACTAGCGATGATTAACCTTCTACTAATTGCTAGGCCATGGCAAAGACGAGAGATTTTTTTTTGGTAGAAGAGCAAAGATGAGAGATTGGTGGGATCACTAGACACGGCTTTTTATAAACTTAACCAAATTAAATACTCCATCCGTTTCAAAATACATGACCATTTGGACATTGCACATATATTAAGGAAAAAATGTTATTCCTATATTACCCCTATAGAATGTAAAGTTAATTATTTGTTTAGAGAAATATGAAAAAGTGTAATGATTATGATAAAGTTAATTATTAGGAGTATAAATGGAAAGAGTAGGGAAAAAAATATGAAATGGTCATGTATTTTGAAACAACCTAAATTGTCTAAAAGACGATGTTTTTTGAAATGGAGGGAGTACTAATTAAATGCTAACTTAGTAGCTAACTACCCAGATTATTTTTATAAATGGCAATAATTGCATGAATTTGAGCATTCGTTGAGTGATGGATGAAAGTAGCTGCTAGCTACGTGTTACGATTAAGATTTGACAACGTACCAATTACAACGAGACTCGCATGATCGATACGTTAACAAACGCAATAACGACTACGTAACAACCAAACAATTACGAAGCATGCTCTAACGCTAGTACGCATAGGCGGATCCAGTAAAAATTAGGTGGGTTAAATTAGTACAATACGTATATTTTTGTTCTTTTTTTTCTGGGTGGGTTAAACTTACTATATACACTAAAATTTATCTAAATTTTTACTATTTTTTATATTAAAATCTACACTAATTTTTTTTTTAGGATGGGATGGAGCGGACCCTTGCATATCGCTAGGTCCGCCCCTGCTAGTATGTACGTGTTTCCTATGTATATATGTATAGTAAATCATGATAAATTGATACGGAGTAATTGTTATTGGAATGTGTTTGTATTTACTAACTCATTTAAAAGGAGACAAATGATAAGATTGAGGGAAACAATAGTAAATATTTAAGTTTAATTATTAGGATCCTTTACAAATTAGCTACAAAGAACAAAAGAAGACTGTTGAACAAATTAAGTCTCGGAAAACAACCGAGCACGACTTAAATCAAGGACATCAATGAGAGGTTCGTTGAAGAAAAGCCTATGACGGATCAAACCTAGCAGCTAGCTAACACTTGAATTTACTAGTGGTTCGATCTATCACTATTAGACCTGGCAAAATCTGACCCGACCCGAAAAACCGACCCGATCCGCCCGAAATTGTCTGGGTCATAACCCGGAAAAGTAAACCCGAAACCCGATTTTACCCGAACCCGATGACCCGGGAAATTTCTGGGTCAAACCCGTTTGGTTTTGGTTAACCCGTTGGGTCGAACGAAAAACGGGAATGGTGAAAAAAATTCACACATTGTTGGGTTCGATTGTAATGATTTGTCTTCCTCTCGTCATTAGCCGAACTCAACTCCAATTGATTGATTAAAAGATGATTCTTTAAAAAGAAAATCGACTCGAGTAATTGATTTTGAACATGAAATATACCAATTGATTAAAGATGTACTAAGTTATTGTCTCTTAAATTGATGTATACTTCTCAAGGTTTGAATGTTTTTTTGCTTTGTTGAACTAGAATCTAAGTTCTGAATTGATTTGTAAAGTTGTTCTAGGTTACATTAATGTTTATAGTTTTATCAAAGTTAAATTATGTAAACGACGAGAAATATTATACTTTTAAAATATGTAAATTACAAGCTTTTGCTTCTAGTATGATATATGAATACAAGAACTCTAGGATTATATTTAAGTTTTCATACAAATTACTTTTTATCTAACGTGTTTGTTTTTTTTTCTTCATAATCAATTTTGAATCTCTAGGATTTGAACTTTAAGGTTAATCATTTCTTATTGAAATTCTTTTAGAAAACACCATGAATGTGAAATTTAAACTTGTTTTTGTTGTCTTTGTGTTACTCATCCCACTTAGTCTAGCACATGATTGATTACAAAAATCTTGTTAAAATAGGTAGATATCACGTTATGATTAATAATTTGTAATAGTGAGTACAAAGACGAAGTGTAACTCTTGTATTAAAAATCTAAATCCTTACATATAGGTGTCAATTAAATTATATTATAACTTTATAAGTAAATACAAGAGTTATAAATTAATATCAACAAAAAAAATAATAGATAAATTTGAAAAATAAATTTAAAAAATCAGGTTCTTTAACCCGTTGGGTTGACCCGAACCCGCAACAAACCCGTAGTGACCCGACCCGTTTTGACCCGTTAAAATTGTGACCCGAAATGACCCGACCTGGTGTTTGACCCGAACCCGATTACCGAAACCCGAACCCGACCCGTCCGCCCCGATTGACAGGTCTAATCACTATCCATATATACGGAGCAAAGTAATTTAATACATGGAACGTACTAGCTAGCTAGTTCAATGAATGGGCTAATGAAATCAAGTAGATTTGTACGTGTTTATACGCAATTTAACCAATTCATATATATATATATAAAGTTGGGATCCAGGTTGCTTGGAAGGCCTACGACAGAGAGAGAAAGCGGAATCTACACATGGTGTTCATAGACATAGAGAAAGCCTACGACAGGGTTCCCAGGTTGTTGATTTGGGATTGCTTGGAAGCCAAGGCGGTTCCAGAGGAGTTTATCAGAATCATTCGAGACATGTACGAGGGGTCGAGGACGTGTGTATGCTCACAAGGAGGAGACACAGAGTACTTTAAAGTGGGTATGGGATTACACCAAGGTTCAGCCCTAAGTCCCTTTATGTTCACACTAGTGTTAGACGTGCTGACAAGGGACATCCAAGGAGAGGTCCCGAGGTGTATGCTATTCGCAGATGATATCGTCTTGGTTGAGAACTCTAGAGCTGAAGTAAATGACAAGCTGGAAGTGTGGCGAGAGAGGTTGGAATCCAAGGGGTTTAGGCTGAGTAGGTCCAAGACGGAATATATGGAGCTCCGGTTCGAGCGAGATATAAAATCTTCGGGTGAGGTGCAACTGGGAGGCGAGGTCGTTGCGAGAAAGGAGAACTTCAGGTATTTAGGATCTGTTTTGCAGAGCGATGGGACTGTTGATGAGGATGTTAGATACCGGATTCAAAGAGGTTGGCAGAAGTGGAGGGCAGCTTCAGGGGTTTTGTGTGACAAGAAGGTCCCGCTCAAGCTAAAGGGCAAGTTTTACAGATCTGTTATAAGGCCTGCGATCCTTTATGGTGCAGAATGTTGGCCTACAACCAAGGCTCAAGAACAGAAGCTCGCAGTTGCAGAGATGAGGATGCTCAGATGGATGTGTGGTCACACGAGGATGGATAGGATCAAGAATGACGAGATCAGAGGCAAGTTGGGGGTAGCAAGCATAGGAGACAAACTTCGGGAGTCGAGACTTCGTTGGTTTGGTCATGTTCAGAGGCGTAGCCTTGACGCCACAGTTAGGAGGTGTGAGCGCTTGGACTTTGGGGTCTGTAAAAGAGATAGGGGTCGGCTGAAGAAGCGATGGATGGATAACATTAAGCAAGATATCAGCATGTTAGGGATTTCAGTGGACCTAGCTCAGTGCAGAAAGAGTTGGAAGGAGAGGATCAGAGTGGTAGACAGCGAGGCAGCCAACTGATGGAGTTTGTCTTCTTTTATGTATTTATTTATTTATTTTTCTCTTGCATTTCTGTAATGCTAGTTGTTTCTCGATTCTTGGGTTTTCTCGGGCGCATTCCATCTAGGTCTGGAATGCCCCCATCTTGACCCCCCCAGACCCTGCTCGCGCGGGATTCACTGGGTAATGTTGTTATGTTGTTTTTTTGTTATATAAAGTTGGGATCCACCTTTCTACCCATAAACTTTTTTTTTATCATTCCTTATATACTAGTGAGTACGTTTTGACTTTGCTTTCCTGATGGGGGATAACCATCCAACACGCCCCCTCAAGTTGTCTAGTTAGTATTTTGAACAAAGTGGTCTAGCATCTCAATCTCTTTATAGCTAGCCAACATCTCAATATCTTTTTAGCCAACTCGAACCCAAAGAAAGGGCGGGTAGCTCAGCCAACTCGAACCCAAAGAACAGGTGGGTACCTCATTTTGCTAAATCCACGCCCAAAGAGTCAGGAAGAAACGGACCCAGACCGGGCCTGCTCTGATACCATGTGAGATTTCCGGTGGACCGAGAGAACTGGTTGGCGTGTCGAGATAAGCTTAACCATTTCGTATATAAAGTCGGATCCACTTTTTAACCCAAAAACTTAAGCCTATGGATAAGGATTTTACCATTGCTTATATACTAGTGGATTTTGACTTTGTTTTCCCAACGTGAGATAATCATCCAACAATAAAATTGTCATTTAGTATATTTTAAAAACAATTTTTCCAATTTAACCCCTACATTTAATGAAAAACTTAACTAAATTTTCATGTTTTCTTTTTTAATACAAAAAAATAAGCATTAAAAATTTTCCAAATCCAAAAGAGCAATTAGAACAAGGTGAGTATATATTTTGATGATTTATTAACGGTGGTTAGGTTAGTGTCGGCATTTAAACACACTATTCCCCGACGGTCAGAATCCGATGAATTATATGCAAACTTCAACTCAAAGGGGTCCACGATGTTAATTGATCACGAGCCCCAAGACCATTTACTTTAAGCATAGAACAAATAAAATGTACACAAGCTAATTACGAAACCATTTTTATATGTGCAATAATGGCATATGTAGTACCGCTTGCTTTGCAATTATGAATGAAACATATAAAAATTTGTTAACATGTGATGAATGCAAAAGGGCTAATAGTTTCAATCAAGTCGTTTTAGCTCATTCTCTATTTGTGTTTTAGATTGAAAATATTGTGGTAATAATGATAATTTTCATGGCTAGTAGTTTTTTTTTTTATCGGATTCTAATCTGTGTTTAAGGATATATGATAAGTATATTAAAAATAGGAAGAGTCATTCTTTTTATTTATTTAAGAAGTGACTCATGTAGTCTTATCCAGTCTTTAATAGTCTTTTTTTTTTTAATCGGAAAGTTTATCCTGTGTGGTAAACAAATACTATTCAATCATCATAAATTAATTTGGAACCGTCAGAAAATTGAAAGTGTCGGTACGTAGCTTAATGATTTTTTTGATTATTTATCATGCATTGTTTTCACAACATGTACGAATTTACAAGTTCAAACTTAGCTAAATAACAAAAAGTTGTTAAGTTGTTATTTTCTTTTTCCACATGAATTTAACGTGCATGACAATATAAAAATGTACTTGAACAACTAGCTTGCACTATATACGTACTTGAACGATCGATGTGTAACTTTAACACGTACAACACCACCAACCCATTATATATAATATACTCCATTAAACTTTCATCTAGCTAGTTAGAACAAATTAATTAAACGTTTAATTCTCATGGAATTATGATGTTATTATTAATAAGCTAGCATTTTCTTGGATCAAGTATGAGCTACATAGCTTTGTGTTAGTAACAACATACATTTTCCGGCCATATATATCTCATTAATTAGCAATTTTGTCTTACTAAATGAGGTAGCTATTACTTGAAGTATATATTTTTAAGGGTAAATTGATGATTATTGAGCCTACCTAGCTAACATGCACCGACACACATTTTAATATAAAGTTAAGCTTTTTAACATATACTAATGTCGAAATTTAATCATACACCTACTCCATTTTTTTAAGCAATAATTTGTTACCGGCCAATAATGTGCTAGATTTAATTAATTAGCTCATTAGATATGTAGTATTAAAACGGATACGTAGTGAAAAAGATCATGGCAATTTATTTTTTTGAAGCAAATAATAAAAGTGTACATATATATATACACACAGAGAATTTGAGATCAGTGTTAGTTGTTGACTTAATTAGATCTGAATCGATCGGGTATGTGATAAATTATTTTGTTACTTCAGAATCAGTTAGTCTAGGAGCAAAACACATGATTGCCAGGTCGTGAGCCATGTTAATTTGCAGTTCACGATTGATCACATATGGATGATAATATAAAAATTTTCTTAAAACTTCGACCAATTTTTTTTTTCTTAAAACTTACGAGAGAATGCTTCAATTAATAATATTGTGCTATATATACAAACAACCGATATGATTTCTATTCCTATATAAATGAGCATTTTAATGTCAATATTGTCCGGACCGAGTTGGATTGAGCAGTGGTGGCAGGGTGGTCGATCTAGTGATAACGAGAGGGTGGATGTCAAACTATTTTTTTTAACGGACGCATAACTCACATGTTATTTTATCTCCGAATTTCTGTCCTTTTTTTTTCGTTTTAATTTAGGATTAAAATGGTGTCGCTTTAATCCGCCAAAGTAATCAATCAATTCTGAAAAACTTAAATGACCTCGTCTACTCAAAAATTTATATCTTCTTGCCAATGCCTCGTCGAGTCCCTTTGAGTAGCCAACCACTCCACTTCTCACATCTACGGCTCGCTTCTGAGCCCCGACTAGCTTAATCCAAGCATGCTTAACTTCGGAGTTCTGATGGGATCCGGTGCATAGCTTAATCCAAGCAACGCCACCCTACCCGTAATTAATTGATCTAGAAGCTATCAAATGTTGGCATGCAGGAATATTGAGCCGCAAATGACCTCCGTATCTCCACTTTTTCTCCAACCACTGGTGGAGGCAGCCGCCCCCATCCACCCTCGATCCTCCAGTTGTATGTGGGTCTATTCGTCTATAGATCATCACGTCATATGGCAACCCTAACTACAAAGTACAAACTTATGTCATAAAGCCCTCATCGAAAGCAACCACCTTTGATTATCAAAATTCTCGTGATTTTCAATTGCAAGTCGGATCTAAAAAATCAAGACCAGTGTTGGCATGGATAAGGTCAGACATGTTACCAAATCTGGACCATTATATTTCAATGTAACAAAGCTTTCGCACCCTTGGGATCGAAGTCTCGTACGCATAAAACCATATACAAAGCCTGGTCATAGTCATTATGTACATTTCGTACGTGCTGACAAGCGTAACTACCGACCACTGACTTTGAGTAACATACAATTTACACTCTCATCTACTTTCACAGATTTATACGTAAATAGATAAAAAGTACTCATTTGATACTCTGTTTTTTTTGGTAGAATTTAATGCCTGTATTTTTATGAAAAAATTTAATGCCCCATGTGAATCGTGAAATAACCCAGTTTGATGGACCCGGTCAATATACCATTCTCTTGCATGTTATTTTTTAAAAAATTGTTTTTCATTTTTTCCATTCCCTACAGCAATCAAATATCTGAGATTTTTCATTTACTCGATTACTAAATGATACCATGCCTGAATTGCATTCACTATTTTATTTACGTTTTTTTTTATTGCGTGCCCTAAGGGCACATGATAAGTATACTAAAATCAAAAACTAAAACCCTAAAAAAGAAATAGTGAACCCGTCATAAAAAAGATTAAAAAACAAAAAATTGAAAATTTACAAATTCTTTCCATTATTAGTCTCTTATTGTGTGCCCTTAGGACACATTGTAGAAACATCTTTTTACGTATTGGATTTTTAAACTATGTCCTTTTGGGTATAGGACTATAGGTTAATCAACCCAAATTTAGAATCGAAAACCCTAAAAGAAAATTCCGTTTGAGGCTCATTCTATGCCTTAAGGGTATATGTTAGAAATTCCGTTTTTTATCATTTTTTTTAATAACGTAAGAGATTAGGGTCGCCCTAAGGGATGAGAACTGGTTACTAATTCAGATCTAAGGAGAAGAGGCCAAACCACCGCCTTAGAGCCTCGAAGGCTCGAACCCGAGACCTCATGGTAAACTCATGAATCCTTAACCAGTGAGCTGATGCGTCAAATGTGAAATTCCATTCATCTAATTCGACATTTAACATTCTTGGATTTGTTTTGACTCTATGTTTCAACTTTCCTCTCTGCCTTTTCTTTTTCATATAAGGGTTTATTTTATCAACCATTGATTGAATCGGTTTCTCAATTTACAGCTACGAGTAGAATTGTTACTATGAGAATGATTAATCGCGCAATTTCGTAGCTATGATTAGTGTTTTCGAAGGCCAGGGGTTGCAATCTTTATGTAACATTGTTTGCACCCACATTTGTGACATACTCATTCCATTTATAGAATTCATAACTTTTCATGTTAATATGATATAATTATTGGTGTTAAACTTTTGCAAGACTTCTTAACTTAATAGGCAAAAAACAAAAGATCATTACCTGCACATTTGGCCTCAACAAATCTACATAGTCTACATGAACCCTATAAATCCACGTGCACCGAACTTGAAGACCTGCCACACCCAATAATTTCCCACCCATCGCTATACAATACTCCGTACGTTACTTCACCTTTCATATAGTGGGGCAATTTGGTCATTTCATAACCAATGTTAGACATCCTTCCCCCACAGGCCCATGGCTGGTTGTACGAAGATCACAAAATCTCAACTTTATTGCGATTTTGCGAATCGCATCACGGTAAAATTCCAAAAACGTGATTTTTCTGGTTGCAAAGTTAAGTCGTATAGTAAAATTTGGAGGTAAAAGTTGACTTTCTCTCTCATTTGACCGGGGCAGCCAACCACCACACAGCTGGAGCCAGCGCGCGAAATTCCCTGGCAGTTAAAAAGAGGGGAACAGTAGAAAACAAAACTGTAAAACTCCAAAACTGTGTGAATTGACCGGATTGCCCCTGGCACTTCTTCCTTTTTACCAGCCGTCGGACCCACAAAACGCCCGCGCTAGTATGGGTCCCACGCACTTAGGGAGTGAATTGGCTAATCCTGATTGGCTTATCATAAGTTTGATTGGTAGTATAAATCATGAATCTTAATGGTATAGTCCGTATTAAAGGAATATTATTTAATTACTATAACATAAGATGAATAAAAAACCTTATGTCTAAAAGAGTATTTTTACTAATAGCATATAATTTAATTGAGATTACTAAAATAGATGCCAACACGAAAATTACGAACAACGACTCTACAAATAATTTAAAGTCGTATTAAAATTGAAAGAACCTCAGCAAATTGTAAGAAAAAATATTAGGACACTAATTGTATTTTTATTATTATTTTAATATATTTTTGGATTTTAGGTTTGGGAGAGGAATTAGATCTGGCTTTCTCTCTCTAAGCTCTTCTCTGTCTGTCGGTTCTTTCCTCTTCTCTTCCTCGACCCTTTAGCTTACGTTTTGATTTTGAATAAAATAAAAATAAAAAAATAAAAAACCCTTCACTCACACGCTCAAACACATGCATTTTTCTCTGAAAAAGACCCCATCTTGTTCTTCTTCGTCTCCCCCCTTCCCCTGTTTCTTCGCATCTCTTTCCCAAATTTTAACTCCCAATTCCAGTTTTACAGAGCGAAAGCGAGTGTGAGAAGGCCCCATTCAAAGAAAAGAATCAACCTTTTCTTTCCTGTCCTTTTCCAGTCCCTCCTACCCCCTTTTCCCCCATTTCTTATATTACATTACATTTGGCGTTGTTTCTTTTCCTTATTCTCTCTCCCTCCCTCTCTTCTGCACACTGAATGTGCATAGGTTTGATGGGTTCTCTCCTCTCAATCTGATTTGATCTGGGTAGGAGCTGGTTTGTGAGAATTTGAAGGCTTGGATCTTCAGTCTTCTCTTGGTGGGTCAGATTTGGTGAAGATGGCCACCAATGGAAGGCTTGTTGCTGGTTCTCACAACAGAAATGAGTTTGTTCTCATCAATGCTGACGATATTGGAAGAGTAAGTTGTGCACAACACTGAAATTTAGCCCCTTTTTTAGTATGGTGATAGTTGCTAGCAAGTGTCAATTTTTAATAATTGGGTCATATGAAGAAAATTGCTTTAGTTCATGCTTTCCATCTGATGCTAGATTTGGAAGTGAACAGCTTGAGTTAGTACAATAATTTAGTGTGATGGGTTTTTATGAATGGTTTGTCCCCTTCCTGAATTGTTCACGTATTTTTCATGGGTAATTCTCATTGAATTCCCTGATTTGATCTAGAATTTGAGAGGCTTGTGTAAGGAATATTCCTGCCTTGGTCATTCTCTTTGATAAATCACTTTTAAGTGCATGAAATTGTAGGCTCAGATCTCCTTTTGCTTGGCTTTACTGAATTCTCAATGGTGTTTTGCAGGTGACATCTGTGAAGGAGCTGAGTGGTCAGATTTGCCAGATTTGTGGTGATGAGATTGAGATGATGGCGAATGGGGAGTCATTTGTTGCTTGCAATGAATGTGCTTTCCCTGTGTGTAAGGCTTGCTATGAGTATGAAAGAAGAGAAGGAAATCAAGCTTGCCCTCAGTGCAAAACCCGGTACAAGCGAATTAAAGGTGGATACTTTTCTTTCTGAATTCTTATGTTCTTGCATAAATCCTTGTTGATGGGAAATCATTGTTAACTTACTTTCTTGCTGAATACCAGGGACTCCAAGAGTTGATGGTGATGAGGATGAGGACGACATCGATGATATTGAGAATGAGCTCAATTATGCTAGCAACATGAGAGATCCACACCACATTACCGAGGCAATGCTTTCTGCACGGCTTAATTATGGGCGTGGTACGTCAGTTGCCTCCGGCCTCACAACGCCTGCAGAGTATGATTCATCTGCACTTGCTCCTGGAGCAATCCCACTCTTGACCAATGGAGAGGAGGTAGAATTTGGGCTATGCCTTCCATTTCTGTCTTTTTTTTTTGGTGTGCTATGAGGAGTAATTTGCTTATTATGATTGGTTCTGACTGAAGGATGCTGGGGTGTCCCCTGATAAGCACGCTCTAATTGTTCCTCCATTTATGAGCAACGGAAAGAGGGTTCATCCCATGCCATATCCTGAATCTACCATGTCATGTAAGTTTGTTTGTTTTTTTAATCAACTTGAAATGATGTGAGTATTTTGTTATGTACATGGTCTGATTGTTTGGAACACTATTTTAGTGCCACCAAGACCAATGGACCCTAAAAAGGACTTGGCAGTCTACGGATATGGAAGTGTTGCTTGGAAGGATAGGATGGAGGATTGGAAGAAACGTCAAAATGACAGTCTTCAAATGGTTAAGCATGAAGGCGATGATCCTGATATGCCTACGTAAGTTCACATTCTGCAATTTCTCATCAGATGCATTATATTTACTTGAACTAGAAGAAACTTTTCAATGCATGTAAGGACTGATCGAACAAAGCATGTCTTTAATCTTTAATCATTTACTATGTCTTATCAAGTTTGGAGAATCTGCAGATGATGAGGGAAAAGTATATAGTTCAGAGATTAAAAGCTCAAATTATGGTCTCTGTATTATATGATAGTGAAAGCCATATCTTTTATTGAGTCGTTCTAGGTTTTTTCCCTACATGATGTTAACCTGATTTTGTAATAGCAATGTACTGACTAAAAGCAACTTACATGTTACAAGATATGGTTACTAAATATAGGCTAATACTATGTTTACTCAAAGTTCAAGTCAATTTTTTTTTCTTGTTTATAGGATGGATGAAGGAAGGCAACCACTGTCAAGGAAACTACCTATCCCATCAAGCAAGATAAACCCTTACAGGATTGTTATCATACTTCGGCTTGCAATCGTTGCTCTCTTCTTCCACTATCGAATACTCCATCCAGTGAAAGATGCATTTGCACTGTGGCTCATATCAGTCATTTGTGAAATTTGGTTTGCTGTTTCTTGGATATTTGATCAGTTCCCCAAATGGTGTCCAATTCAGCGGGAAACATACCTGGATAGACTATCATTAAGGTATGAAAAAGAAGGGAAGCCATCTGGATTGGCTTCTATTGATGTGTTTGTGAGTACTGTGGATCCTCTAAAGGAGCCTCCACTTATTACTGCAAACACCGTTCTCTCCATCCTTGCTGTGGATTATCCAGTGGACAAAGTTTCGTGCTACGTATCTGACGATGGCGCAGCCATGCTTACTTTTGAAGCACTTTCTGAGACGTCTGAGTTTGCGAGGAAGTGGGTCCCATTCTGCAAAAAGTTCAGCATTGAGCCTCGTGCTCCCGAGTGGTACTTCTCTCAGAAGGTTGATTATCTGAGAGACAAAGTGAATCCTGCATTTGTCAGGGAGCGTCGTGCCATGAAGGTTTGTTTATTTTCTTCTTACATTGGAAGATATTTTCTGTTGACTTATCCATCTGACTGAATTGTGGTGCTTTTGTTATTTAGAGGGAATATGATGAGTTCAAAATCCGGATAAACGGATTGGTGGCGATGGCACAGAAGGTTCCAGATGAAGGCTGGACAATGCAAGACGGGACTCCATGGCCCGGTAACAATGTTAGGGACCATCCAGGAATGATCCAGGTAATGTATAACATTTTTGCATTATAAAGGTCAGATATGATATTTGTTTGCATGCTCCTTAGGCAAGTTTGTACTTTGCAACAGGTTTTCCTTGGACAAAATGGTGTTCGTGATTGTGAGGGGAATGAATTACCACGTCTTGTCTATGTGTCTCGTGAAAAGAGGCCAGGATTTGATCATCACAAGAAGGCTGGAGCCATGAATTCTCTGGTAGGAATCTGCTATCCTTCTTCTACCATTTATGTTTTTAAGCAATAATGGATTGGCAATAATCATTTGTTTGGTTTTACATTGACAGATACGAGTCTCTGCCATCCTTTCAAATGCTCCTTACCTTCTAAATGTCGATTGTGATCACTACATTAACAACAGCAAGGCTCTACGTGAATCTATGTGTTTCATGATGGATCCCATATCTGGGAAGAAGATCTGTTATGTTCAGTTTCCCCAGAGGTTTGATGGTATTGATAGGCATGATCGATACTCTAACCGAAATGTCGTCTTCTTTGATGTAAGTTGGTTCTTCCTGTTTTGTAACTTTTGAAAATATACTTGAGAAAGTTGCTGACTTTTTTTCCTACTTCTTGAAACAGATAAATATGAAAGGGCTAGACGGGATTCAAGGTCCTATTTATGTGGGTACGGGTTGCGTCTTTCGTAGGCAGGCTCTTTACGGTTATGATGCACCTAAACAGAAGAAGGCTCCTGGCAAGACCTGCAATTGTTTGCCAAAATGGTGCTTCGTTTGCTGTTGCTGCTTTGGGTCAACACACAAGAAGACCAAGAAGTCAAAAACGAAGGAAGCTAAGAAGCCTAAGACAAAGGAGATATCAACCAAACAAATCCATGCTCTTGAAAACATTGAAGAGGGAATTGAAGGTAAAACTTTTGATTTTTGTGTAAGTGAAGTATTTACTCCTGACAATTTTGGGCTTGCTGTTTACCCACCTTTTTATTTCTTTTATGCAGGAATAGACAGTGATAAGTCGGCTCTTATGCCACAAGTGAAATTTGAGAAGAAATTCGGACAGTCTCCGGTTTTCATTGCTTCTGCACTTCTAGAAGAAGGTGGAGTTCCTATCATTGCAAGTTCGGCTTCACTCTTGAAGGAAGCCATCCATGTCATCAGCTGTGGCTATGAGGATAAAACTGAATGGGGAAAAGAGGTTTGCTGCTCCACTTCTGGATCTCTGACATACATTCTTCTTTTGTAATTTCACACATGTTTCACTAACATTATTTCTATGATGAAATGGCAGGTTGGGTGGATTTACGGGTCCGTTACAGAGGATATTTTGACCGGTTTCAAGATGCATTGCCATGGATGGAGGTCAGTGTACTGCATGCCAAAAAGGCCTGCATTTAAGGGGTCTGCTCCAATCAATCTTTCAGACCGTCTCCATCAAGTGCTTCGTTGGGCTTTGGGGTCTGTTGAGATTCTTCTTAGCAGACATTGCCCTATTTGGTATGGCTATAACAGTGGTCTTAAGCCATTGGAGCGGTTTTCTTACATAAACTCCGTCGTCTACCCTTTGACCTCAATTCCCTTGCTCGTCTACTGTACTCTTCCCGCTGTCTGTCTTCTAACCGGCAAATTCATTGTTCCTGAGGTAAACTTTCTTACTATTCATGTTCGGTTTCTCTAACCCATGCTCTCAAATTTTCTTATCATGTGTAGGTGATATCTAAAGCTGGTTTTTTTTGTCTGTGATGTGTTTCAGATTAGTAGCTATGCAAGTGTTCTCTTCATGGGGCTCTTCATCTCAATTGCAGCAACTAGTATCCTAGAAATGCGGTGGGGACATGTGGCGATAGACGAACTGTGGAGGAACGAGCAGTTTTGGGTGATTGGTGGCGTGTCAGCTCACCTGTTTGCTCTTTTCCAGGGCCTTCTCAAGGTCCTTGCTGGTGTCAACACCAACTTTACAGTCACATCCAAGGCCGCTGACGACGGAGAGTTTTCCGAGCTCTACTTGTTCAAATGGACATCCCTGTTGGTGGCTCCTATGACTCTACTCATCATAAACATCATTGGAGTCATCGTTGGAGTCTCCGACGCCATCAACAACGGGTACGAGTCCTGGGGTCCGTTATTCGGTAGGCTGTTCTTCGCGTTGTGGGTGATCATGCATCTCTACCCGTTCCTCAAGGGTGTGATGGGAAGACAAAACCGGCTCCCTACTATCATTGTCGTCTGGTCTATTCTTCTTGCATCCATTTTCTCGCTCTTGTGGGTCAGGATAAACCCGTTTACTGCCAGAGGCGGTATCGTGCTCGAGGTTTGTGGCTTGAATTGTGACTGAGGGCTTAACCATGTGTAGAGTGGAAGATCATCAAGCCCTGATGAGGGCGTGTTTGTGTAGATACTAGAGAAACTGGAAAAAGGAAAGACAACAGACGGTTCAAAAGGACTGAAAATTTGTTTTTGCATAGAAGGGTTGTTGTATTCATTCTTTGTGTGGTTTATACACGTTGCCAAGTTTTTGGGTTGGGTGTTTAGAGCTTGATGTAATGTAATGCTGGAGGAAGAAAGGCCTCTAGCTTTGTATTCATAATTTATTATACCCCTTTTCCTTTTGCCATAAGTATTGTTGTATGTCATCTAGTTTTTGGGCATGGTCTTCTGTTCAAAGATCTTGTTGCACATCCTACTTGTTTTTATCAAAGTGGTTGATTTTGCTCACTGAACATTGCTTTTACTATTACTAGGAAAACCCTTATCTTTTTTAGTATCCCCATTTACGGTTTTAAGTTCAGCCATTGGCAATTGAAACTCCAACTAATTCAGAGCCAGGTTCATTAGTCCTGTCATTGAATATCAATTAGCAATTGAGCATAAACTGTTCACTAATCCCACCAGAGAACAACAGCTCACAGGATTGAAATCAGAGATCTCAATCGAGTGTTATTATTTTAGCATAAGATAAGATTTAATTCAATTAGTCGTTATAAATTACTGAATATACGTTCGACAAAAAAAAAATAGTGAATATACGTGGCTTATGTAACGTCCTACCGACGGACAAAATGAACCTATTTAGGTTGGTAGTATAAATTATGAATCTTAATGGTATAATCCGTATTAGAGGAATATCATTTAATTATTATATTAATATAAGATGAACTTAAAAAACCTGTGTCTATTGCTCAAAAAAAAAAAACCTGTGTCTAAATTGATCCCTTTTTTAATAATATATTGATGTTTATAATTAGTTTATTTTGTAAACTTGGTTAAAAAAGTATTTTTACTAATCGCATATAATTTAATTGAGATTATTAAAATAGTAAGAAGTCATAAAAAGTTTCGACACAAAAAAAGAGTCATAAAAGTATAAAACATTGCATGCCAACACGAAAATTACGAACAACGAATGAGAAAAACAATTTCAAGTAATTAAATTGAAAGATCATCAACAAATTGAAAGAAAAAATATTGGGACACTAATTGTGTTTTTATTAGTATTAGTTTGGATTGATTGAATTACAGAGTTGCAAAACAATTAATCAAATTCAATTAACCAAACATTCATTGAGATTTTTTTTAATATATATATATATATATATATTTGGTGGGATTAATGTTATTTTTGGTTTTGTAGGTTTGGGAGAGAAATTAGATCTGACTCTCTCTCTCTCTCTCTCTCTCTCTAAGCTCTTCTCTGTCTGTCGGTTCCTCAGTTCCTCCTCTCTTCAATCTTCTCTTGGTGGGTCAAATTTGGTGAATGTGCATTGGTTTGATGGGTTCTCTCCTCTCAATCTGATTTGATCTGGGTATGAGCTGGTTTGTGAGAATTTGAAGGCTTGGATCTTCAATCTTCTCTTGGTGGGTCAGATTTGGGTGAAGATGGACACCAAGGGAAGGCTTGTTGCTGGTTCTCACAACAGAAATGAGTTTGTTCTCATCAATGCTGACGATATTGGAAGAGTAAGTTCTTCTGCACACCACTGAAATTTAGCCCCTTTTTTTTAGTGTGGTGCTGATTGCTCACAAGTGTCAATTTTGGGTCATATGAAAAAAATTTGCTTTAGTTCATGCTTTCCATCTGATGCTAGATTTGGAATTGAGCAGCTTGAGCTAGTACAATAATTTAGTGTGATGGGTTTTGTGAATGGTTTGTCCCCTTCCTGAATTGTTCACGTATTTTTCATGGGTAATTCTCATAGAATTCCCTGATTTGATATAGAATTGGAGAGGCTTGTGTAAGGAATATTCCACCCTTGGTCATTTTCTTTGATAATTCACTGTGAAGGAGTTGAGTGGCTTTACTGAATTCTCAATGGTGTTTTGCAGGTGACATCTGTGAAGGAGTTGAGTGGTCAGATTTGCCAGATTTGTGGTGATGAGATTGAGATTATGGCGAATGGGGAGTCATTTGTTGCTTGCAATGAATGTGCTTTCCCTGTGTGTAAGTCTTGCTATGAGTATGAAAGAAGAGAGGGAAATCAAGCTTGCCCCCAATGCAAAACCCGGTACAAGCGAATTAAAGGTTGATAATTTTCATTCTGAATTCTGTTACTTTCATGCATAAATCGTCGTTGATGGAAAATCATATTGTTAACTTACTTTCTTGCTGAATACCAGGAACTCCAAGAGTTGACGGAGATGAGGATGAGGACGACATCGATGATATTGAGAATGAACTTGATTATGCTAGCAACATGAGAGATCCACACCACATTACCGAGGCAATGCTTTCTGCACGGCTTAATTATGGGCGTGGTACGTCAGTTGCCTCCGGTCTCACAACGCCGGCAGAGTATGATTCATCTGCACTTGCTCCTGGAGGAATCCCACTCTTGACCAATGGAGAGGAGGTAGAATTTGGGCTATGACTTCCATTTCTGTCTTCTTGTTTTTTTTTTGGTGTGATATGAGGACTAATTTGCTAATTATGATTGGTTCTAACTGAAGGATGCTGGGGTGTCCCCTGATAAGCACGCTCTAATTGTTCCTCCATTTATGAGCAATGGAAAGAGGGTTCATCCCATGCCATATCCTGAATCTACCATGTCATGTAAGTTTGTTTATTTTTTTAATCAACTTGGAATGATGTAAGTATTTTGTTATGTACATGGTCTAATTGTTTGAAACTCTATTTTAGTGCCACCAAGACCAATGGACCCTAAAAAGGACTTGGCAGTCTACGGATATGGAAGTGTTGCTTGGAAGGATAGGATGGAGGATTGGAAGAAACGTCAAAATGACAGTCTTCAAATGGTTAAGCATGAAGGCGATGATCCTGATATGCCCAAGTAAGTTCACATTCTGCAAATTCTCATCAGATGCATTATATTTACTTGAACTAGAAGAAACTTTTTAATGCATGCGAGGACTGATCGAACAAAGCATGTCTACTATCTCTTATCAAGTTTTGAGAATTGGCAGATAATGAGAGAAAAGTATATAATTCAGAGATTATAAGCTCAAATTATGGTCTCTGTATTATATGATAGTGAAAGCTATAACTTTTATTGAATCTTTCTAGGTTTTTTCCCTACATGGTATTAACCTGATTTTGTAATAGCTATGCACTGACTAAAAGCAACTTACAGTGATGTGCCAAGTATCTGTGATTTTTTTTCCACAACATCCTGCCAAAGAACTTATTTATAGCATTGCTGTGTTTACTCAAAGTTCAATTCAATTTTTTTCTCTTGTTTATAGGATGGATGAAGGAAGGCAACCACTGTCAAGGAAACTACCTATCCCATCAAGCAAGATAAACCCTTACAGGATTGTTATCATACTTCGGCTTGTGATTGTTGCTCTCTTCTTCCACTATCGAATACTCCATCCAGTGAAAGATGCATTTGCACTGTGGCTCATATCAGTCATTTGTGAAATTTGGTTTGCTGTTTCTTGGATATTTGATCAATTCCCCAAATGGTGTCCAATTCAGCGGGAAACATACCTAGATAGACTATCATTACGGTATGAGAAAGAAGGAAAGCCATCTGAATTGGCTCCTATAGATGTGTTTGTGAGTACTGTGGATCCTCTTAAGGAGCCTCCGCTTATTACTGCAAACACCGTTCTCTCCATCCTTGCTGTGGATTATCCAGTGGACAAAGTTTCGTGCTACGTATCTGATGATGGCGCGGCCATGCTTACTTTTGAAGGACTTTCTGAGACGTCTGAGTTTGCGAGGAAGTGGGTCCCATTCTGCAAAAAGTTCAGCATCGAGCCTCGTGCTCCCGAGTGGTACTTCTCTCAGAAGGTGGATTATCTGAGAGACAAAGTGAATCCTGCATTTGTCAGGGAGCGTCGTGCCATGAAGGTTTGTTCTTTTTTCTTCTCACATTGGAAGATATTTGCTGTTGACTTGTCCATCTGACTGAATTGTGGTGCTTTTGTTATTTAGAGGGAATATGATGAGTTCAAAATCCGGATAAACGGATTGGTGGCGATGGCACAGAAGGTTCCAGATGAAGGTTGGACAATGCAAGACGGGACTCCATGGCCCGGTAACAATGTTAGGGACCATCCAGGAATGATCCAGGTAATGTATAACATTTTTGCATTATAAAGGTCAGATATGATATTTGTTTGCATGCATCTTAGGCAAGTTTGTGTTTTGCAACAGGTTTTTCTAGGACAAAATGGTGTCCGTGATTGTGAGGGGAATGAGTTACCACGTCTTGTCTATGTGTCTCGTGAAAAGAGGCCAGGATTTGATCATCACAAAAAGGCTGGAGCCATGAATTCTCTGGTAGAAATCTACTATCCTTCTTTTACCATTTAACGTATTAAGCAATAATAGATTGACAAAAATTATAAGTTCTTGGTTTTACCTTGACAGATAAGAGTCTCTGCCATCCTATCAAATGCTCCTTACCTTCTAAATGTTGATTGTGATCACTACATCAACAACAGCAAGGCTCTACGTGAATCTATGTGTTTCATGATGGATCCCATATCTGGGAAGAAGATCTGTTATGTCCAGTTTCCTCAGAGGTTTGACGGTATTGATAGGCATGATCGATACTCTAACCGAAATGTCGTCTTCTTTGATGTAAGTTGGTTTTTTCAGTTTTGTAACTTTTGAATATATACTTGAGAAAGTTGCTGAATTTTTTTCCACTCCTTCGTGAAACAGATAAATATGAAAGGGCTAGACGGGATTCAAGGGCCTATTTATGTGGGTACGGGTTGCGTCTTTCGTAGGCAGGCTCTTTACGGGTATGATGCACCTAAACAGAAGAAGGCTCCTGGCAAGACCTGCAATTGTTTGCCAAAATGGTGCTTCTATTGCTGTTGCTGCTTTGGGTCAACACACAAGAAGACCAAGAAGTCAAAGACGAAGGAAGCTAAGAAGCCTAAGACAAAGGAGATATCAACCAAACAAATTCATGCTCTTGAAAACATTGAAGAGGGAATTGAAGGTAAAACCTTTGATTTTTGTGTAAGTGAAGTATTTACTCCTGACATTTTTGGGCTTGCTGTTTACCCAACTTTGTTTTGCAGGAATAGACAGTGATAAGTCGGCTCTTATGCCACAAGTGAAATTTGAGAAGAAATTCGGACAGTCTCCGGTTTTCATTGCTTCTGCACTTCTGGAAGAAGGTGGAGTTCCTATCATTGCAAGTTCTGCTTCACT
Organism: Polygonum aviculare; assembly: GCA_934048045.1. Classification (NCBI taxonomy): domain Eukaryota; kingdom Viridiplantae; phylum Streptophyta; class Magnoliopsida; order Caryophyllales; family Polygonaceae; genus Polygonum; species Polygonum aviculare. Next base: position 29,082,653 of record OW204031.1, on the reverse strand, counting down.
CTTGAAGGAAGCCATCCATGTCATCAGCTGTGGCTATGAGGATAAAACTGAATGGGGAAAAGAGGTTTGCTGCCGACTTCTGGATCTCTTACATACATTCTTCTTTTGTAATTTCACACATGTTTCACTAACATTGTTTCTATGATGAAATGGCAGGTTGGGTGGATTTACGGGTCCGTTACAGAGGATATTTTGACCGGTTTCAAGATGCATTGCCACGGATGGAGGTCAGTGTACTGCATGCCAAAAAGGCCTGCATTTAAGGGGTCTGCTCCAATCAATCTTTCAGACCGTCTCCATCAAGTTCTTCGTTGGGCTTTGGGGTCTGTTGAGATTCTTCTTAGCAGACATTGCCCTATTTGGTATGGCTATAACAGTGGTCTTAAGCCATTGGAGCGGTTTTCTTACATAAACTCCGTCGTCTACCCTTTGACCTCAATTCCCTTGCTTGTCTACTGTACTCTTCCTGCTGTCTGTCTTCTGACCGGCAAATTCATTGTTCCTGAGGTAAACTTTCTTACTATTTTATGCTCGATTTCTCTAACCCATGCTCTCAAATATTCTTATCATGGGTGTTAGGTGATGTCTAAAGCTGTTTTTTTGTTTGTGATGTGTTTCAGATTAGTAGCTATGCCAGTGTCCTCTTCATGGGGCTCTTCATTTCAATTGCAGCAACTAGTATCCTAGAAATGCGGTGGGGACACGTGGCGATAGACGAACTATGGAGGAACGAGCAGTTTTGGGTGATTGGTGGCGTGTCGGCTCACCTGTTTGCTCTTTTCCAGGGCCTTCTCAAGGTCCTTGCTGGTGTCAACACCAACTTTACAGTCACATCCAAGGCCGCTGACGACGGAGAGTTTTCCGAGCTCTACTTGTTCAAATGGACATCCCTGTTGGTGGCTCCTATGACTCTACTCATCATAAACATCATTGGAGTCATAGTTGGAGTCTCCGATGCCATCAACAACGGGTACGAGTCCTGGGGTCCGTTATTCGGTAGGCTCTTCTTCGCGTTGTGGGTGATCATGCATCTCTACCCGTTCCTCAAGGGTGTGATGGGAAGACAAAACCGGCTCCCTACTATCATTGTCGTCTGGTCTATTCTTCTTGCATCCATCTTCTCGCTCTTGTGGGTCAGGATCAACCCGTTTACCGCCAGAGGCGGTATCGTGCTCGAGGTTTGTGGCTTGAATTGTGACTAAGGGCGCTTACCCATGTGTAAAGTGGAAGAATCATCAAGCCCTGATGTGAGGGCGTGTTTGTGTAGAAGGGTTGTATTCATTCTTTGTGTGGGTTATACACGCTTTGTATTCATAATTAATTGATTATTATACCCCTTTTCCTTTTGCCATAAGTATTGTTGTTGGATTGTCAATATGTCATCTTAGTGCTAGATTTCTTTTGAACAAAATAAATAAAATCTTGTGCTAGATCTCTTCTAGTTTTTGGGCATGCTCTTCTGTTCAAACATCTCATTGCACATTCTAATTGTTGTATCATAATGGTTGATTTTGCTCACTGAACATTGGTTTTACTGTTACTAGGAAAACCCTAATCTTCTTATTAGTATCCATTTACGGTTTAAGTTCAGCCATTGGCAATTGAATCCCCAGCTAATTCAGAACCAGGTTCATTAGTCCTGTCATTGAATATCAATGAGCAATTCAGCATAAATTGTTCACTAATCCCAACAGGCACGTCTTCATGGCTGAAATGCAGATGAAGACAAATCTGATCTCAATCTTCGCACAAGCGAAATCCCAGAAACAATCGAATCGAATCGAATTTGGTTTAAAGATCAATTCTTTCCAAGATGATAATATGCGCAAACACAATTTCACCATTCAAACCAAAAACCCCCCAAATCATCATCAATCGAAAAAAAAAGTAGGATTCGAACCAAAGAAGTCAGAAATCTCGTGTGGAATTAAGCTACGTTCAGCGCAACCTGGATTCCAGGTGCTCCGTGCTTGGATACAGAGTTTCATCATTCTTCCGACATTGAAATTTCAAACGAATTAGAAGAAATCAAAACCCTAGATTGTTGAAAGAAGAAATAGAGCGGAGAACGAAAAGGGGGCTTCGGCTGCGAAGAGGAGAGATGTGGAAAGATTTGTGTTTGAAGAGTTTATATATAGAGCCCGCCGAAGCTTATTTTGCCCTAAACCCGCCCAATCTTTAAAATTAGGTTAGGTTGTTCATCGGAAATTCTTTTTCCTTTTCTTATTTTGTTTTAAACTTTTAATCAAGTGAGTTTCTCATTTTCATGACATTTGATTTTTATTTTTGATCCACACAAAGATAGGGAAAATTGCATATATGAGGGGGGAATTTTGATTTTGTTTACTGAAATTGAATTTTGAGTTGGATGAAATATTATTTTATTCTTAAATGAAAAAATGCATATATTAGATATACAAATATCATTAATATTACTGTACTAAATTAGAGATTAAAATAATAATTGTAGGCGAGCATGACTCCATATCAATTAGTTAGCAATTATTTCTCCATCTTATTTATTTTGCTATCCATATTTATTATGCTTTATCCTTTAATAGGGTAGTTACTCTAGTTAGGATATTATTTATGGAAAAGAACCTTATCTTCGTCTGAGATAAGATATTTGGTTGACTTAGGGAGCAAGGCACTGCCCTAACCCTAGGCGCGCGCCCCCCCTTTGTCCCTCTCCTCTATAAATACACATGTATACCATGTGGAAGGTAAGTTCTAGGTTCTAAGCCATCGCTCTGCCTGACGCCTTTAATCGACATTGGACTTATTCTGACTTAAGCATCGGAGGTGGATTGGGGGTCGCTCGCCCCTTGGTCCATTGTTTTGCAGGTCATTGAAGGTGAAAAGGTTGGGAGAAGAAGCTTGGAGAAGAAGGTCATTGAAGAAGGAGTTGAAACTTGTACATGGCATATTTTGTGTACTAACATTTGGCGCCGTCTGTGGGAACGAACTGGTTTTCGACCTTCGTAAACCCTATACGAGAACCGATCCGAGAAACAATGTTATCAGAATCCCGACTCGATCCTACGATTCTAACGATTCTACGATCCAAAAGTCATAAATCGATCCACGATCCTAAGTAGGATCTTATTAAACTAGGATCTTAAATGATTTAACATAAAATTCCAATTGAATTTTGATTTTACACACGACTCTAACGATTCTACAACGATTCTAACGATCCTACAAGCGATTCTTGCGACCCCAAACAATCACTATTATATTTATATATTATTACCAAGCTCAAAGTTTATGTCTCTTTTCCATTAAATTATTAACCCGATTCATCTTAAAATATTTTTACTCATCAAATTAATTATGTTTATAAAATTTCAGAGTTTATTTATAAGAAAATATACAATATATTAGGTTATCGTATATTTTTTAGTTATAATGTAGGATCTTACGATCCTAACGATCCGATTCTACGATCCGATCCTGCTACCCCCTTCCGATCCAATCCAAGGATCCCGATCCTGACAACTATGCCGAGAAGGCTATGGATCGATTGTCCACAGGCCCGGATCGAGACAGCCGCCGGACGAACCGGCGAGACAACCCTGGGGCAATCGCGCCAGGCGAATCGCGCAATTCGCCTTCCGCAGCCCTAGAGCCGCGACCGCGGATCGCCACCCGCGACCGCGGGTCCGTCGCCCGCGACCGCGGGTCGAGGCCAAAGCACGCGAACTCCGGAATTCGTTCGGAGAACGAATCCCATCGCGCGTTGAACCCGATACTCGCTCGGGAGGATAGACCACATCGCAGTCGGACCTTGGATTGTCGATCCAAGAGGGATGTGCGTATGAGCATACGGAACCAATCACTAGAGCCCGGGGCGGGCGAGCGGTCGGTCTGATCCGTTACCCCAACCGAGCTGAGTCACGCCGTCGACGAAACCCTATACGATTGAACGATTGGACCTGCGGTGCGCGGTCAGGGCCCTGCGAGCGCAGGCCCACGTCGTAGCAAACTCGGCGCGAGTTCGGAAGAGGGTCTCGGGATCGGAGCCGATCCCACCGCACGAGTCTTCGCTCGTCGCCAGGAGCGAGCTGCACTATAACCGCGAGCGCGGTGGCAGACGCAGGCGCGAGCGCGGTGGCAGACGCAGGCGCGAGCGCGGTGGCAGACGCAGGCAAGGCGGCAAGGAAAGAAGAGCTCGCGAAGAATCGCAGTCTGGGGCAGAACCGCGGGCGCGGTTTCGCTCCAGAGAACGTAACCTTTGTTCTGGGGCAAACCGCGACCGCGGGTCTATCACCCGCGACTGCGGGTCGGAGACTGACAGGATGACCAATCGTGCTTCCGACTCCCTTTCCGAGAGCTACGCTTATCGGATTTGGACGATCCACATATCGCCGGAAAGAGGAGAAGATAAGCTACGAATTATCTTCAGAAGTCGAAGCGAGAATCCTACTCGAAGTCAGTCGAAAATGGGCACGAACAGCACAGTCCAGAAATCGAGTTCTTTGACCCCGCGCTGCGGACGAGCGCGCGGCTCCGGCCCAGTCGAGCCCTTCACCCGGCTCCTGATCTCTTCTACGCCACCGATCGAGCCGCAATACATGGAGCCGGATCACGTAGGGGCGGCGGCACCCATCGGTCCACACAACACGATCGATCGCTAGAGCCTGTTGCGGGGGAGCGGTCGGTCCGATCCTTTGCGACGGCGCCCATCGGTCCTCACGACGTGATCGATCGCTAGAGCCCGGCGCGGGCGAGCGGTTGGTCCAATCCATTGAGATGTCCGACGCAGGGGCACGACGAAGCAAGTGTTGGATCTTGGGAAGGCTCGGAGTCCACCGGGGCAAGAAATCGTGAGCATGATCGTTCGTCCCTCCGCATCCAAGAGCCTTCGCATGACCACGATAGCTCGCTAGCCCACCAGAACGGTGCGCGCGGAACGAGAGAGGCGGTCGGGCTGAGGGATGTCGCGGGACCAACGAGCAATATGACGGGAACCTACGGCGCTGTAATAGTCCGTGTGAGCTCCACGATGGTCGGAACTGGAGACTCGCTGCATCCGGGTCGAAATCGCGCCGCAAGAGGTCGCAACCTGTTTCACGGACAGGATGGCGAGGCAAACTTCCGACCAGTCGTCCAGGAACTACGCACATCGGAATCGGACGATCCATATATCAACGGAAAGAGGGAAGAGCGATCTTCAGTCCATCTTTGGATGACAGCCCCAAAAACTCTCTCGAAGAGGGTCAAAATAACATCCGAAGGCTGCTGTCCTGCAGAACGCGCAGAACAGGAAAGCCTGCTTCTAGCCCCTCGTTTGGGAGCTAGAGATGTCGAAAAATCGCGGGCTTGGCATCTCTGGAAAGTTGGAGAAGTCACCTACAAATCTTCTCTTAGAGTCGAGACCGGAATCGCACTCCAACCGGCCCGAACTCGCAGCCTAAAACAGAGCAGTCTCGCTCTAGTGACAGCAGCGCACTGCTTTGTTGTGCAGGCTCGTTCGTGAGCTACGGTTGTCCGATCGGGATGATTCAAGATGTCTTGGAAAGCTTAGAAAGCTTACTACCTTTCGTCTTCAGGAGCCAATACTGGAAACTCGCTCCAATTGGCTCGAAATCAGGTACGAACCTGAATACGAAAAGGGGTATGCAAAGGGACGACCGACCCTCCTATGAAAGAGATTGCTTTCATAGTGAGATCGCGGGTTCCGAACACCCTCCCAAGAACGACGGTGTGCCCACAGCGGAGTAAGGACACCGAGGCTCGCATGGTAGGAGCATCTGACCCCTGCGGTAACCGCTTACCCGCTCCAATCTCTGCTGACGAAATCGAACCTCCGTGAAAGAGTCGCAGGGTGGTCTGTCGAGCGGGGGCAGCATGACGTCAACTTGCATGCCCGGAGCCGACATCGAAAGACCAGCCTTGACCGACTTCAGAACACGCTATGTGGTTCGAATCCGGCTACAAGAGCCGAGGGCGCAGGACTGGGAGCCGCGGGCGCGGGGAACCCTTAGAGAGCCTTGAAGAGTCCTATGGAACGAACCGCAAGCACGGGCAGCACACCGCGACTGCGGGTCGCCAGGCCGCGACCGCGGGTCCCCAGGCCGCGACCGCGTGTCGCCAGGCCGCGACCGCGTGTCGCCAGGCCGCGACCGCGGTAGGTGTAGCGGGAAACCACCAAGACATGCCGAGCGCCCTACGGAGCGCCACTAAGTGGGTCATGTTGCAATGCGCACACCCACGAGGGCCACGAACCTTCCGAGTTGGCAACGCGATGCCTCGATTAGCCATGGGGAGCGCATCCCGATAATGGCAAGGCTCGGAAAGGCCCGTGTGTTATGGCTGCGGAATTAGGACGGGGGCATATGAGCTAGTGCTTTGCACTTAAAACATCGCTATAAAAAAGAAGTTCTACCAATGATTCAAGTACTATTCGACATATTGCTAAGGGCGCCCGCCTTTTTGTTTTCTAACTCATCGACATTTCAAACATGTTTTGTTTTTAAATCCGCGCGGAAACGTTTTCGTTTTTATCCTCATGTTTTCTTGGTTTGCAATACTAGAATCAAGTACTTGGAGGGGTTAAACCCGAGCCATTGGTAGACGAAGGCCCTACGATACGCATGCGTAGGAGTTGCACGGATCCCGTATTTATGGAATACGGATGTACGAATATACGAATATACGAATATACGATTGTACGAATGTATGAATATACGAATAAGAGCACCCAATCTGCATGACCACTCACCGCTTAAGCTCCGGCCCCTATACATGGGATAGTACAAGGTACACGCGTATAGGGTTCCGGAGGGGGCAATTGTAGGCGGGCATGATTCCATATCAATTAGTTAGCAATTATTTCTCTATCTTATTTATTTTGATATCCATATTTATTATGCTTTATCATTTAATAGGGTAGTTACTCTAGTTATGATATTATTTATGGAGGATAATCTTATCTTCGCCTGAGATAAGATCTTTGGTTGACTTAGGGAGCAAGGCACTGCCCTAACCCTAGGCGCGCGCCCCCCTTTGTCCCTCTCCTCTATAAATACACATGTATACCATGTGGAAGGTAAGTTATAGGTTCTAAGCCATCGCTCTGCCTGACGCCTTTAATCGACATTGGACCTATTCTGACTTAAGCATCGGAGGTGGATTGGGGGTCGCTCGCCCCTTGGTCCATTGTTTTGCAGGTGAAAAGGTTGGGAGAAGAAGCTTGGAGAAGAAGGTCATTGAAGAAGGAGTTGAAACTTGTACACGGCATATTTTGTGTACTAACAATAATATAATAAAACATATGTCAACTCCAAATTAAACAAAATCACCATTTTTCTTGATTGTTTGAAATTTAAATTACTTATTTTTTATTGGTTAAAATTTTAGTTCAGACTATAGATATTACAAAATTGTTTATATGCATTATGCATATGACATAGATTTGATTTTTGTTTAAAATAACAATAAAAATATATATAATGAAGAAACTTATTGATAAAGCGACTATACAATCCCTATATAAAAAATATAATCTTAAAAATTTATCTTCGGCTAAGTTGTAGGAGTAAAAATATATTAGTATTAAAAAACCCATATGAAACAAACTAAAAAAATAAGATAATAATTTATATCTATCTATTTTTAGAAAAAAAAATAAAAAATCTAATAATTCTTGTGATCAAGGGCTAATATTCTAATGTGGAGAGCTAGTTTTTGTTGGAGAGATGAGATTTATTCCGACTTAAAAACTATTTTTTCAATCAACAAGATATAATTTTTTTGAAAATTTACAAGATATAATTTGATTCTACAAAGTAGTATGTTTAGATTGAGATGGCATAGGTTTTTCTTGCTGAACAGGTTGGTATTATTGCACCATTTTCGAATGCAACAAAAGCTGTGTATATCATGAATGCAACAAATCTGCGGTAAATTCTAGCACTGATCATACAAAGAAACAATCGAAAAAGTACAGATACCATGAACACTTTCAAGTTCCAATATGCTCAATCATATCAATGGCAAGAAGCAAGAACATGACAAATCCATGGTTAATGCCAGCCCTACCCAAGAATTTGCTCTTCACAAAGCCTCAAATTCATCAATTCCTAATCTAAAAGCATTACTATCATACATCAGAACAAACAAACAAATCCCCACCTTCTTCACAGATCATTAGGCAGCTCAAAACTCTGGCACCCAAAGATATGATGAGAGCTGTTCTGAGCAAAAACAGCCACTCCACACTTGCCACTGTTAAACCCTTCCCACAGGGAGAAATTTACCGTCCCTGACAGCGTTTTCTTGGGCGAGACATCCTTCACAAAGCAGAGCTTCTCGAGCCTTCTGACCACGAAATCATTGGCCAAGACTTTCCCTTTGTTCTCTCCTCTCGGACAGTTTGTCACGAGATTGCTTTCGTAGAGCGCCACCATTACGTTTACACCCTGGTGATCCACCTTCATCCTTAGAGCACCCGAGAGAGTCACCTGCAAGGTATCCTCCGATGGTTTCTGATACGTCGCCTGTACAAAAAAGTTGTTTAGGTGATGTTTGGTAAGAGCTGGTGAGATATCACATGAGAACACTAGTTATTAATTGATGGGTTGCATTTTTTTTTGGATTCAACTTTTGGGTATGTTGGCACCGTCCAAAATAGGTGGCACATGACTTTCTGAAAAGTGAACATGAAGGAGACAGCTAATTATCATACTTGGGATTTAGGTGTACAACTTCATCTCAAGTTGTTGATGGAATTTTGACAGATTTTAAGGCTCATTTGCCAACTAACAATTCCATGAGAGTTTCATTCTTTCAGCACTTAATTGCAGAGACTTGAGCTATATACTTAACCAAAAATAGATCTCAACAGATGATCCTATTCTCATATACATATTGCAGTAGAAAATTATACTCAATCAAGTAAATCAAAATTCAGAAACAGTATAAGCAATGCAATTTAGACACATCAGACCAAATTTAAACAAAGCAAAACCATATTAAATCTTTCCAATCTTTAACTGCAAATTTGCACTGATCTCAACAGATGATCCTATTCTCATATACAAATTGCAGTAGAAAATTATACTTGATCAACAATAAGAAATCCTTCCCATATTAGTAGCTGCAATCAGAAATTCAGCAACAGTATAAGCAATGCAATTTAAACACATCAGACCAAATTCAAACAAAGCAAAACCATATTAGAAATTTGCACCACATCCAAACCAAGACCAAATCTTTCCAATCTTGAACTGCAAATTTGCACTGATCATAAAAACCCACAAACAAATCAAAATCTACAGAGAATTTGCACTGATCAATAGAAATCTTTCCCATCTTAGAACCAAGAAAACCCTAATCCCCTTTTCTACAAAGATCCAATCTTTACCCCTAAATCTGCACCAATCACAAAAACCCATGAACAAATCAAGAACCCCAGAAAGAAACAAACCTGGAAAGTGGGAGAGGGAAACCTAGGGGCTTTTCCAATAGTCGACAAGACAGCATCTTCTTGATTCCCCACACACTGAGCCCTACCCTGAACCACAATCTGGGGGGTAAACATGGTGTCCAAATTCAGGGCTTCCACATACGACTTTTGTCGAACAGTCCACATGCTCGATCCGTACGGATCCTTCCAGCCCATATAGTCCCAGAAATCGACATGGAAGGCCAAGATTACGACGGGGAAATCCACCGGAAAATCCCCTCTTCCGAGCCTCGAGATCAGCATCTCCGCCTCCGGCGAGGTGGCACAGCCCTGAGACGAGAACAGCTCCACGACTACTCCGCCGGAGCCTCGGATTTGGTCGTCTGTGGCTTCCGTTGAGGTGGCCGGGTTTACGCCGGCGGAGGAGCGGTTTGGGTGGGGTTTGGATTTGGGGTGGCTGAAACAGGCGAAGAGACGAGGGGCCATGACGACGTCGTTTTAGGGTTTTGGTGTTCGCCGGAATCGGAGAGAGCAATGGAACAGGGGGTGTTGGAGGAAAGAAGTGATCTTTGGTTGTTGTTTGTGTGTTGGGTTTCTTGGGTGGGTTTGATGGGTTCTTTTTGATGTCTAAGGAATAAAGAAAGAAGAAAGTTGGCGACACGAATTGGGTCGGTGACACGTTGGTTGTCAGATCACCGTCTCCACTTCTTCGTTTTTGCTGGTGCTGACAGTGTAATCCCGCCTGTAAGTCTGTAACAGAAAAGCTTTAATTTTTGGGAAACTACAAATATTGGCCCTATATTTGGAGTTATTTGTGAAGAATAGCTTACAATTTTAACATTGTGGAAAATAGCCTCAATTGTATGAAACATTTAGATAACTTGGCCACCAAATTATGCTCTCTGTTTGCTTAATCTATTTGGATCTTTTCTCAAAAAAAAAACGAAGGTGTACTATCTTCAAAATTCACTATGAAACATTTGGTATGAGGATCCAGGCGGGGGCTTGTCTCTCACATAGCGGTTTGGTAGCTCAATGGTTAACGAAAGGTGCTAGTGCTCTAGTATTATTGCAATCCATCCCATTATTTTAGGCTATTCGTCCGAAATTCAAAAGTTTTAATTTGATTTTCTCAAATTGGTATGAGGATTTGGGACTCTCACACTTTGTGTAAGCTTCGGTAGCTCATTGGTTAGTGAGAGGTGTTAGTGATCTAGTATTACTACAATCCATCCCATTATTTTAGGCTATTTGTCCTAAATTTAAAAGCTTTAAGTTGATTTTCGCAACCGTTCCCAAAGGTTGGTTGGTTTTTGCAATTTTCGTTAGTTAGTTTAAGCTCTATATTGTTAGACTCAATGAAATGAACACAACAGTCAGGATGGCCGAGTGGTCTAAGGCGCCAGACTCAAGTTCTGGTCTTCGAAAGAGGGCGTGGGTTCAAATCCCACTTCTGACATTATTTTTTGCGAAATGGTCTGGGCCGGCCTTTACTTTTTGGGCCAGACTCACGCTCGATCAAATAGGCTAGAGATTTGACCACGGCCCATATAACAATACACAGGAAATATTCAAACAAAACAAGGATGAATATGTGGATAGAAGGATATGATGTTGAGATTGTAATATCTTTTCTTGCCATCTCATTGGTTTAAACTAGCATCTTGCATTCATCATGTCCACTTGTTATTTGGCTTCTATAGTCTCTTTCTTACACTTACACATCCATATAAAACATCATTCAGTTTCTAGCTTCTTCCACCATCTGGCAAAGCTCACACTCCCTTAAAACACTAAAAACACTTCCATTTTAAATTTCCACAACAAAGATCAATGGCTTCCATGTTCAGCTCAGGCACTCTTCTTAGACCAACTCCATTTCTCAGTGGCCAAACCAGAGGAGGCCAAGCCAACGCTCTAAAGGATGTTCCCATGGGAACTCCCAAATTCACCATGGTTAGTTTTTCCTCTTGTCTTTGTATTTTTGTAATTCTGATCATGAGTTTGCTTAGTTTTTGATAGTGGGTAATGTTTGTTTGTAGGCAAATGACATGTGGTATGGGCCAGACAGAGTGAAGTACTTGGGACCCTTCTCAGCTCAGACTCCTTCATACTTGACTGGAGAGTTCCCTGGTGATTATGGTTGGGACACTGCTGGCCTCTCTGCTGATCCTGAGGCCTTTGCTAAAAACAGGGCTCTTGAGGTATTATTCATTTAATCATGTGTTTTATCTTTGCTTAAACTATACTTAAATCAACCCCTTGTATAGGCTAATTAGCACAATATCAGCCTTCATATATGATATTGCCAATACAAGCATAAAATGTACAGAATTTGTTACTTTCCTTAGTAGATAGAAAACCAAAATACCCATATGTAAAATGATTGGTAACTCAACAAATTATAAGCTTGGAGTGTCTATTTGTTGTTTTAATGGCAAGTTGAAGTCCAACTCTTATTTGTGAATCATGACTAATTGTCTTGCATGGGATACACTCAGGTTATCCATGGAAGGTGGGCAATGCTTGGAGCCTTGGGTTGCATAACTCCAGAAGTCCTACAAAAATGGGTCAGAGTAGAATTCAAGGAGCCAGTGTGGTTCAAGGCTGGAGCACAGATCTTCTCCGAGGGGGGGCTCGACTACCTAGGCAACCCGAACCTAGTCCACGCCCAAAGCATCTTAGCTGTGCTAGGCTTCCAAGTGGTCCTCATGGGTCTAGTCGAAAGCTTTAGAATCAACGGCTTAGAAGGCGTTGGAGAAGGCAACAACTTGTACCCTGGCGGTCAATACTTTGACCCGCTCGGGCTAGCCGATGATCCAGTGACCTTTGCTGAGCTCAAGGTGAAGGAGATCAAGAATGGAAGATTGGCTATGTTCTCCATGTTTGGGTTCTTTGTTCAAGCCATTGTTACTGGCAAAGGTCCTCTTGAGAACTTGTTGGACCACTTGGACAACCCTGTGGCTAACAATGCTTGGGTTTATGCTACCAAGTTTGCTCCTGGATCATAAATAAGTCGAGTTTGTTTATGGAACCTTGTGAATATACTTCTCTGTGGGACTTGAAATGGATGATGAAGCTGTACTTTGAGAGTGAGCTTGCAGTTTGGCATTGTCTGTTTAATATCTTGATGGTTGAAACCCTGATTTGAGAGCTCTGATTTCACCCACATGTTTGAGCAAATTAGTCAGAAAATAATAGAAAAGAAAGGGTCTTTCTATACCCATCTTGTGCATTTAAACAAGCCCCTTTTCTAACCAGAACATGTATTACACTATGACAATACACACCCTCATTTGACTTGAGTGTCTTTAACTGTACTACAAAGTACAAAAACACTAAAAAAATCTGTGTATCAGAAGACAAACAATTACAGCATCCAAAAATTACATTACTGACAACAGGGTATACACATAATTTAACTATTTCACTCATTGGATGGTAAAATTTCATACCATTCCCCAGATGGCTGATTATAAACAGGAAGAAGAATGTTCACAATGAACATTTTTCCTTTGGCATTCCAAAAATTTATGGCCTCTTTTGGTTCTTCTTACCCCACCATTTCCGGCCTTTCCTTTCTGCATCTGCATTACCATGTTTGTGTAGCATGCCCTTGGTCTCCCGTAAGCGGTTCTTGTACTCTTTCTTCCAAAGTGCAAATCTCATTTTCAACCTTTTAAAGTCATCCTCAGGATTAGCGCCGGATTTGTTGACGTCGAGAAGGGCCTTTGCATCTTCCTCAAATCCTTGTCTTATTTGCTCAAACTCCTTGGCCAAGTGGTTCACTGGATTCAAGGTGCCATTGGAAATCCTTCCTCCACCGTCGGACTCCGAAATGGGATTAGAAGAGAATTTAATAGGTGTGCTAGCACCAGGCGTTCTATCTAAGGGTGAAAAGTTATCATCTGAATCAAAATAGCAAGGAGATGGAGACGGGGAGGATTCGTGTCTTCCTGCTTGATCTGAAGTGTTTTCATGAGCAAGGGAGTTCTTGGCATTCATTAAACCCACCTGGATGAACAGAAGAAAAACCAGAGATTAGACATTTCAACAAAATACCATGTGCAGTGATGTTTTAATTGCCCTTGTGAAAATCTAGATTGAACCAGACATAACATTGTTTCCTAGGACATAAATTTGAGTTAAAGTTTCACATTCAACCAAACAAGGAGTTGCAAGTCAATGCACATAAAAATCAAATGTAGGATCTTACTTGCAAAGATTTTATTTGCTTCTGCCACATCTCCTCCATTGATCTCATTTTGTGTTCATAATCCGACCATCGATTTTCATATTGTTGCAGTTGTACCTTCAGTGCAGTATTTTCCCCTTCCTTCTCCACTACAATTGCTTCTGCTCTTTCAAGCCGTCTCTTAAGCTCATCTAAAGCTGAATGCAGATCGTGGTTAGCTTCTTGTGTTGAATCAGAATGCTCTTCTTCCTTTTTCTCCAAAGTACCATCTGCTTTTGCTTCTGCCTTTGCCAGCTGTCTCTGAAGCTCCAACACAACCGAAGAAGGAACCTGATAAAAAAAATGGCAGGGAAACAGTTAAACCAATAATCTTATCAAAATGCAGAGCATGCTTTAGAGTGTAATTTAAATTTACAGCTTCAATGGTTGAGAAAGATGAAAGGAAGACAAATAATAGAAGCTTTGGTTATTTGATCTGTCAAGCAGGTTCATGGAATTTTCCTTTCAACATTATTTAGGAATTCATCCAACGACTAGATGATTTTGAGTTAACAAAGTTGCACTGCACCTTGGCTTCCGTAATTATATTTGCTGGTTTCTCATCAGCATCTGCACTCGGAAGATCCTGCATGTTATTCAATTGCGTCCGGGCCAAGGCGCCTCGTATTGCTGCAGTAAATTATATGAAAGTGAGAGCATTGAACTTACGAGACAAACGAGTTCCGTGTATATAAACCACAAACAAATTTTTACCAGATTGCAATTCTACAACAGTTTTTTGCTGTTTGTCTGCCTTAGAAGCACCGTTCTTGTGCTTACCATTTTGTAAGTTAGCACCAGACTTGTGATTCTTGGACAAGGAAAAGTAGTCCCTTCTAGTGACTTGGCCGCGTATGACTTCATTGCAAGGACGAAGCAAGACAAGTGAAAAAATGAAAAACTGATCATTGAAGTCTATGGGATATCAAGAATCACATTGCTTTGTTTGATATTTTTAGTTATAAAGTAGGTATGGTACATTTGGATTTGTGTGAAAGTGGGAAATGAGGAAGACATTTGGGCAAAATTGCATTTGTGCCAAGCATACTTCTTGCAAATAACTACTTGTATCTGATAATGAGAATATAAAAGCACCCCAGTCGACCACAGAATGATAGCAGCATCATGATTACATGCAAGAATGTAGAAATGGTAGGACTAATTTGAAAGCAATATAATGTCATCATCTAACTGTTTGCAATGATGTGAAATGTGCAAGGAAGACTGAGAGGGATAGGATTAACTTGGTTAAACAAGAAGGGAAATGAGAGTATTACAGGATTGCAGAGTGGCCACTCTTCTCTTAATTTCATGATAGTGACAACGAGCTTTGTAGCCACGGAAGTATTTTTGAACCCCCACCACAGAGTGCAGGACTCGCTTTCTCATTTTCTCCAGACCCCCAACCTGAAAATACACATCAGATGAAATATAAGAGAACAAAGTCACTACAAAAGATTATTTCAATTGCGGATTATACTTCTATAATGTTCATGAGCAACAATACATATAGAATTTCTTTCCTTGACAGATCAGCCAGATATATGTCAATGAACAAGCATTTATATTGTTACATTTTTTTGCCCTAAAGAGTATATTTGGGATGTGATGCTAACTGTAACGTGGAAGCCTTGGTTACCCTGATAAAGTAGTCAGTTCTCTTACGTTGGACTTTTTTACAGACATCGAAGCAACAACTAATGAGAAAGTGTACATATTTATACACAAATTTTCCTAGGAAAGCAAATGCCAGGAAACCTCATCCATCAAGGATAAAAAATTGCACGCTTGAGAGCATATGTCTATCTTCCTACACTGCCAGTCTATTTTTAGAACAAACCAGAAATAGTGCCAATTTTCAGTAAAAAGGAATATATCAGTAAGAAATGTCACCTGTGCTGTCCGGAAATATAATTTTGTGTACCCAATTTGGTACAATTCAGGTGGGATGTTGTATTGCTGGAGAACAGCTACTGATATATTTAAGGGATCCTGAGGCACACTTTTATCCCAAAGTAGGAACCCAAACCTATATATGCAAAAGAGTGAATTTGTTACCAAAATAGATATGTATTATTCAATCCCTAACAAATGCTGCTCTACCTTTGTACAAAGTCTTGATGTGTAATAATTGAAGGATAGTTAGATCTTGCAGCCCTAACAACTTCCAAAACTCCACAAGATTTGAGCTGCTGTGCGACAAGATCCATCTCGTATACACCGGGAAGTTGTTTATGATTTGGTTTCATGCAACATATAAAATGTGGAGTAGTATTTTCCAAGTGCTGCATCAATCTGTACATTTGGTCCTTCATGAAAGCATACAACAGGAGAATAATCTCATCAAGAGAATCCCTGGCCATTTATGTTAAGCGAAGCAGCAAAATGTACTTGTCAACCTTAAATGTTTAATCAAGTGTGGACTTGACAAAGTAAGGCCTAAGTTACAAATTATAGTTTTGTGGTTTTAAGAATACATAATAGTTTACTAGCTCTAAATGGCTTCCATTTTCTGTTTATACATTACAGTATCGACTGTATATCCTTATATCCTAAAAACCGAGTAATCTGTGAGAATGCTATGTTTGCAGAAAGACACAATAACACGCTATTACAGGTTTCATACCTTGAACTTTGTCCCAACACTTTGTTTTGGGATATTCAACATCCCACTCTGTAAATTATCTATAGAATCCTCTGATTGGTTGAGATTGCTAGAGGCAAATGACTGTAGAAGTAGAGAACTACATGACAAGAGGGTATTAATGGACTCAGAGGGGAGTGGATCTCTGTTCTTTTCCAAGAAAGCAGTAGTATCATATAGAACCTGATGAAATAGACAGGTTGGAAAAAATCAATCAGCAACGAAAAAGACAGCAAAGATTCGAAAAGGACATTAAACATCTATGATTAGTCATTTTACCAGTACAAATTTCTTTTAAAAAAATTATCTTCAAATGAGCAAAAACCATCCCATAATTTGAGCACTGAGGCATAGTCGACCAATTAAAATAACACCCAAGAAGTAATGCTAAAGTTGAAATGTTTAAAGTTTCAGCTTCATAATTTACACGAACTTCTTGCATTATAGTTATGAAAGCACAATTATCAATTATATACAAGGACAGACACCTTCCCACCTCATCCTTATAATACTGAATGGTCATACTGGAACACTTCTTCAAGCAACCAAATCATTATTCATGCTCAAAAACCAACAAAGTAGTGCATAACCCTTTCAGAATAAACTTAAACCTGGTAGTGATAAATATTATTACCATAGCACATATGAGCTTTTTGAATTATAAACTAACCTCTCCTGTGCAGTGTCGAATACTGAATTTTCCATCTTTTCCCCCTTTAAAATGAGGATTAGTACTCATTCTTAGCTTAAGCTTGTCAGCAAATGTCAAATCTGTGGCACTGGGGAAATTTGACTCTTCATCCAGTATAGATAACAGTCCAAGTGGCTTCTGTCATGTTATCATAAAATATTACTGCGGATCCCACCAGAAGGCAATGTCCAAGTCCATTGCCAGAATAAGAAAGTTTCTCTAGTAGAATCAAACTTAAAAATACTCAATAGCACAATCATAAGCAAATAAACATAGTAATATGAACACTAGCAGTATCCACATCCTAGAGCTGGCAGTTCATAAAATGTTGTATGACAAAATCTAATACATGCTCTCGGCGTAGTAGAATTGATATCAAAGTACCTTTTCAAAAAGGTTTAGGCATTCTTGATTGTCTTCAAAATCAACCTTTATCCAATCAATTCCATCTGCTTCATACTCCTGAGAGGGAAAGAGTAACATATGAATATTTAAAGGTTGCACATAAAGTCATAAGGCTCGTCTATCATTCCAGATATTAAAACCACTTTGTTGAAATTACTTGCATGAAACTGCATACAAACTTTCTATTATAAGATTCTAGTTTATACACATTTGTTGTAAAAATGCAAGTTTATCAGCAATAGAATAGCCTACATGTCATCTCCTTGAACATATAATAATAGCGAGATCACCAATTTACCAAGTCAAAACTAGAGAAAATGAAAGAACAAGAAGCACAATCCAACCTCTTGCTGAAGTTTAAATAGATGGTGGTAAACATGTTGTTGCAGTCTCTCATTTGCATAATTGATGCAGAACTGCTCAAAACTATTTCTCTGAAAAAGACATTATAAGCCAGGAATGAGATATATACAACATAGACTGAGCATTATAACCATAAAGCTTGAGATAAACAAGCACACACCTGAAATGATTCAAATCCATAAATGTCAAGTATGCTAATTGCTCTTCCAAAACATTTATCAAACGCAAGTGACTTATTTATATGATCTACAAGCCAATCAAATAATCTTGCATAAATATGTTTTGCCAATGCATCCCGGGCATCCATAGCCTGTATAATAGAAGAAGAAATATCAAGTAACAGTATTGAATAAAACTTGATTATGCTATGCATATATGTGGAGAAGACAGAGGAAGAACATACCTGCTGCAAGGTCAAGCTTTTGGCAACACTAGATTTGACGTTATCAGTAGATAAAGCTTGATTCAGGTCATGGACACTGCATCCCATTAGCTTGGCTGCACTCGTAACAGCTGCCAATAAAAACTAGAGTAAGCTTGCCTAACCAGAAAAGTTCAACCGAAAGTAACAAGAGCATATAGAGAGTAAACGTTCTCCACTTAATTCAAATATATGGATGACAAGGTGCTGTAATTTACCCCCCTTGTTTCAGTAGAAAACGCATCACTGTAAACAGAAATGCCCTTCTATAGGAAAATGCTTTGTAGGACAAACCGGGATCATAGAAAAAATTGAATAGCCCCCAAGTAACTTGACTAAACTATTCATTCAACAAAATGATTTCAACATTCTCTTTTTTTAGTTAGCTTTGAAACAGACAGGCATTTTAGAAGAAATGCATTCATCCTCCAAAAACAATATTAAACTGAAAAATGAATGTTACTGTTTGGACTACACAATTAGATTACATGTACAAGAGACAAAATACATATACTAAGGACACAAAGACAAAATAACTAGCATCTCTTTACAGTCATTTAAGACATACAAGCCATCTATAAAGAGTTGTTAATCCACACTGCTTTTCTTCTTCAGAAAATCGGTTAAAACTATATTAAGAGTCATAGATCTACATATATGACTTGGGAATATGCCGCAAGGCCCCGAGTCCAAAGAAAAGCTAGTTACCTTCACCAAGGACATGAAATTTACTAGAATGCAACAGCAGTGAACTCTAAATACCTTCATCGATCACCACTTGAACATGATTTTCGTCATCAACTACTTCAAACTTTATATTTCCCAGCCACAATACAGCAGCCAGAATTGAAAGCATGCTCTCCTGATCTTTCTTACTAATTTGAACAATATCCAATGCTTCCTGTATACATTAGATGGAAAGATCAACGGAGTTTCACTAGGCAATATCACAGTATTAAGATTTCTTTCAGAACCAATGACTATGGATGTAAATTACCATAAGTTTACGATAATTATCAGCGTCATCGACACCCCCAATTGTGAGGCAATCGTTCTGGTTGAGATAATAATAATCGCTAGCACTCTTGATATTCAGTTTATCTGATGGACAAACAGGAAATTTAGAGGGGCATGAAGAAAAAGCTGTGAACTAATTTTTTTAAAAATGTTAAACCAGCAGATGCACACTACAGTGGGATATGCTATAGTTTTGGGTATATTTGCACATGCTTAGTTATAAGAGAATCCTTCAAACTCATTAAACATCAGTAGCCTATGCACTAAAAACACCTTTGAGAGCTGAAGAGGCGCCTGTGCAGAGTTGATAAAAGACATGGAAAGATCTTTCCCCCTTGGCCAGCTGAACTACTCTTGACTGCACAGACAGTACAACGGTCAAGCTTGAGCACGCTGTGCTACACTTTAAAAATGCAATTTAGCTTTTAAAAAATAGAAACTAACCTTTTCAAGTAGAACTGGCGAATCAACAAATGCAAATAAGACCACATCATCCAAGTGAGTATGTATTGTAACAATAGGAAAAAAATATTCAAAATACCATTACTTTTAAAACGTGCTTACAGGTTTGAATTACAGCACCACACACTGTCCCCGCCGTGCTAAAGTGAATTTCAACCAACTTACCCTAAACATCAGAAAATTACTGAGACTTAGACAGCATATATATTATTTCAATAGTTTCAAAATAATGTCAAAAACCATATGTATTGCAGAAATAGATGAATAGTGATTATATGAGCAGTAGAATAGGCAAAACTTGGAACAGAGCAAACTACCAAGTAAAGTATTTAAATGGACTTACAAATCTACTAGAATTATTATTCCTGCATGTTTTTGCATTGCCAAATGCTTCCAGTATACAACTTGTTTGGAGAATTGCATTTGCAATCCTATCTCCACCTTCACCAACTGAAGCCAAGTACTGCATTGCAAATTTTGCTGTTTCAGTTTTCCCAGCACCACTTTCCCCACTGCAAATTAAAACCGAAGGCTTCAGAAAGTTAGACTGCTTTCCACCTTAATCAAATATCATCTCCGTAAAGGCATTAACTTATGAAGTTCCAATTTAATAGAACTGCAACTAGAAAAAGGTATGGAACTAACCTTATAATGAGAGATTGGTTCACTCCAACTGTAGGAAAGGAAGAAAGAAAAGAGCATTAGTAGTCAGCCAACGAATGAATATTAAAAGCACATAACAGTATAATAAATAGCAATATGCAAGTAGACCTTTCATCATTTCTTCATAAGCAGCATCGGCCACAGCATACACATGAGGACCATTCGCAAGCTTGTCCCTGTAAGAACTGATGAAATTGCTTCCATATATTTGCAAATCTTTGAAGGGATTGACAGCAATCAGGACTGGTCCTGCCTCACTCTAAACACCCAATTAAAAAAAAAGCATTGATATAGATGCCAAGGGAACTCAGGAAGACACTAATACTATGATGAAACACTTACATAAATAATATTGTTAAGGTATCTGTGCTGTAGATTGTGAAGAACTGAGGGCTCATTCAAATAAATAAGCTGCATAAGATCATGTGCACCCTCTAGGATACAAGGGTTTGCAGGTAAAATATCTCCGAAGGACACCTTTACAACCTGTAAAAATTGCAGGTATTATCATATGCACTTACCAATGAAGCATAAAATGTATCAATAAATTTCAGAATCAATATTATTGAACGATTGAGCTCACGTTTCCACTTGAGAACTGCACAAAACCTTCGTTTCCGGATACTGATTGAATAGTGCCAGACTCCCACTTTCTTGAACTTTGTCGACACCAAACACGGAGTTTCTGAGACAAAAAATTTCTAAGATGAACCCTTTCAAATCATTACTGTATGTCAAGATTTTCTGATCATCCAAATGACTATTGTTCAATGGTGAGACGAATATGGTCCAGAGAGCATGAGTATTGATGCCATAACAGTTACTAATCAATTGAACTAAAGATCACTGTATTTCCTGGAACAGTTAGTGATGAATTGGGAAAGGAAAGACCAAGGTATTAGGTTCATCATTAAGTTTGCAGACTTTGCTTTCACAATTAACCTCGGCAAAGCTCTGGAGGAGGTTCAAAAGCCCAGGAGCTGTCACATGACTCACATTCACTCATTGAGAATATGGTAACAAAATTCAACAGCTTGAAGGAAAAGTCTCTACAAAATGCAAATATTATCCCAGCCAAATCAACAAAATCCCACTCAAGACAATAAGCAGAACAGGACAATGTACAGGAGCTGTAAAAGGAAATTTTTAGAGGAAATTTTTAGAATCCATGAAAACAGATCATCTTTCTAACTGATCCTCAACACAATTACATGCAAAACAAAAGTGAGTGCCCTGCCTACATAATCTTTCCAAAAATTCTCAATCAAGGCAGAAAAATCCGACTTTGACATCGTATCCCTAGATTAATCATCATAAAGTCATCTTACCTAATAAGGCAAGTGAAAATCAGACAAACTAGAGCACTAATCGTGAAAATAGGTGCACAATATGCACAATTCAACGCTTAAAATTACTCAATCGATCATAAACATAAATAGCCAATTAAATCTGACCACATTCAACCCTTACCTTTTTGATAAAATACTCAATCTTGTCGTCACAGTCAACTGCCGGCCGAGAAGTCGACGCAACCGCCGAGACATGGCCACCACTCTCGCCGGTAACCGCATCTTGCGCATTCCAATTACAATACGGAGAGCTCTCGCTAAACTGATCAGATTTAACCTTCTTCCTGCCAAAGGCGTTGATCTTCGTCTCCCTCTCATTATCAGACTTCCTCTTCACCTCTTTAACATCACCAGCCACTCTCTGCTCGTTGACCTTAAAGTTCACCGGCAACGACCGGCGAGCAGACGGCAAACGAGCTCTAGACGTCGGCCGGGATGGCAACGCCGGAGGCAAGTCCTTCGGCTTCTCATCCTGACTCCGGAGACTCTCGAGCATCAGCTCCAACGAGCTCCGAGCTAATGTCGTCGGCGAAGAAGACAACATACTTGATACTTCTCCCTCTTTGACCGACTCGAAATCCGAACCGGAAACTCGAAAATTTTCAAAACCTAGAATCCGCGAATCTTGAGCAAACTTGAAATTCAAAAAGCTACTTTTTCACCAGGACTAAAACCGGCATTTCCGGCGAGTAACCTCTCGGAAAACCTAACTCTCAGACGGCCGGAGAACGGGATTCAGGCGAATCTCAGTGAGCGATTGAGACTTGCAGAACAAGCATGAGAGGAGAGAGAAAGCTGAATTGAGAGAGAGAGAGAGGGGGAAAACAGAGGTGGATTGAAATTAGGAGTTGAGAGATTGAAGAACACACCGCATAAAAAGGAAAGAAGCAGTGTGGGTCGGAGGGTGTAAATATGTAGAATTCTTGAGGGCATGGATGTCATTTAGAGGCGCTTGCTTTGCTGGCAGGGTAATTAGCGAACTGTGCTTTTCAGGTTTTCAAGTAAACACATGAATAATGACGGTGATTTTTTTGCATTTTATGGGAAGCGTTATTTTTGACAGCTCGTTACGGTTACCAAAACTACAGCTGTAAAAAAATACTCCCTCCGTCCCTGAAAGTTTGTCCGCCTTTCCTTTTCGGGCGTCCCGGAAAGTTTGTCCATCTCTACTTTATTTCCATTTATATCACTATGCTTTTACAACCTTACCCTCATACAATTTCACATATTACCCCCATTATCCAATTTTCCTATCAACTTTATCACTTTTTCCTAGAAAATTACAAAATTATCCTCAACCAATCTTATAAATTACTCATTTTTATACTTTTTCTATCAATTTTAACACTTTTTCCCATCACTTATCAAACTTTTCCAATTTTCATTAATCCGCGTGCAAATCCGCTTTATGGACAAACTTTCCGGGACGGAGGGAGTACTCCGTACGGAGTAAGTATATTTTCTGCTTATGGTCAAAAACGAATTACTGTGTATTTTTTCTTGACCGTTACCAAACGGTGTCCAATATTTCTGACATTGAGAATGTGAACGTGGTGTTCTGCCGTGCGCATAGAGACTGCTGACAGATTTTCTTTCCAACGTCTCTATTTTTCCGTTTAAAACTTGCCTCTTTTTTTTTTTCAAATATTCGCTATTCTAGAGTTTCGAAACGGTGACCTCATGTCTCACGATACTACCGAAGATTTATCGGAATTAGATATCCGAAAACTTTGAGTAGTAATTTTTGAAAAATTAGGCAGCAAATTAATGTGATTAAAGTGATTATTGTAATGTAGGATTAATCGTCAAAGTTACAGCAATGGCCAAATTTTGGATGTGCAAATTGATGGCTGATAATTACCAAATTAAATACTGAGTACTTATATGTTGCCTATTATACAAGGCATTATGGAAAGCCCTCAAAAAGGAAGCACTGAAGGCAGATTGGCACGTGAAATCCTGAAAAAAATTAAGTTGTAGCAACAAATGACTTTAATTCTGGATTTTCGTCATTCATTTCCTTGATGAAAATGACAGCTTCATGTTTTACCTTGTGATGAAAGTAGATAAATAATCCTCATTCCCTGGTATAAAAGACTCCGGATTCGAAGGGTCAAATGAATGGACTTGTTGTAAAAGGCACAATTTTTGCCGTCGTTGGAAAGAGACGTTAATATCATTATATTTGTCAAAAAAATAGAGATTTTTCGTATGCAGAGGAAGACATGTTTCTACGTGTGCATTGAATTTATATTTTAATCTCGACCATGATTGCCGTTTGTGCCTTTGTGACCTTTGTCTAATACTCCCTCCGTCCCCGAAAGTTTGTCCGCCTTTCCTTTTCGGGCGTCCTGAAAAGTTTGTCCATCTCTACTTTATTTCCATTTATATCACTACACTTTTACAATCTTACCCTC
Organism: Polygonum aviculare; assembly: GCA_934048045.1. Classification (NCBI taxonomy): domain Eukaryota; kingdom Viridiplantae; phylum Streptophyta; class Magnoliopsida; order Caryophyllales; family Polygonaceae; genus Polygonum; species Polygonum aviculare. The sequence continues at coordinate 29,058,578 of OW204031.1, read as the reverse complement.
ATACAATCTCATATATTACCATCACTATCCAACTTTCCTCTCAACTTTATCACTTTTTCCTATAAAATTACAAAATTACCCCCAATCAATCTTATAAATTACTCCTTTTTATACCATTTCCATCAACTTTAACACCTTTTCCCATCACTTATCAATTTTTTTCACTTTTCATTAATCCGCGTGTAAATGTGCTTTATGGACAAACTTTCCGGGACGGATGGAGTACTTCGTACTACTTGATTATATTATATGCTTTCTCCTTTATTATTATCGGACTTATATAGTTATATTATACCTAAGTGTGAGACTTTACATGCATTTTTTACCGGTGTGAAAAATAGGAGTTAGTCTAACGAATAAAGATTATTTATATCAAAATTTGATCATTAATACTTTTAAATCAAGATGATCGATCTCATTCAACTAGTGTAGTCTAGCAAAGTACTTGATAATTAAAACACGAAATGGATCGTCACCCACCAAAATTGACGAGTTTGTTACTCCCTTTTTATGATTTCTATTTCTATCTTATTTCATTTATTAAACGAGTCCATCAATCGTGGACCATAGTTGTTAACTAACAACAACAGTACAAAATATACAGACTTTGAAATTTACTCGGCATTATGGATTGACATTTTGTGGACCCAAAATTCACCTGCAAAAATAATTACTTGCTCTGAAATCTGAATCGACCAATATTCCATTTTAATTTAATGAAGGCCACATTGCACCATTGTGTTCTACTCCATTTTTTATGTAAATTTCTTTTATGAACTATATTACTCGTGTATCTTCATTTTGAAAATCTTCATATCATGTATATGCACTTATCTGCATCGTGCTTCTTTTCACATTATTGGATCCGACATTGGTGGGAGCCCATATTTTTATGTGCATAAAGATGATAAAGTGGCATGGCAACCCAAGAATTTCAATGTTTTTGGTACTAAACGTTTGTTTGCTTCCAATAATTATTATAGCTATGTAAACTATCTTCTCTTTGGGTTTTCCATCTCGATTTATGTAAGCTTTGTGAGATCGTAGCACATATTTTCAGGAATACACGTCAGGTGCGTGAAGATAGAGCGTTCGCTAAAGAATAAGAAAAGTTGGATGATTGCTCAAAAAAAGAAATGTTGGATGAAAATAAGGACTTAAAAATAAAAATTTATTATATTATTCATATATTATTAACAATTTTCAAAAAAACGCATAGAAAACACGAGAACATTATGTCTTAATACTAATTTTTAAACATCAAAACAAATATATTTGCATAGAGACTAACAACATGGACGTATGATTGTGCATTACATTAAAACTAGTCATATCTAGCATAATTTATTGATCTTAGGCAACAACTAACTATCATGATTCATGGCCGCAAATCTAAATCAATCGATTAATAATATCTATACTTCTATTAATATAAGTTGGTGTTTGGTGTAATATTCATAATGAAGAAGTATACAATACATGGTGTAATCACGTGACAAGAGTGTTAGTTGTTGTTGTGGATAATCTACATCTTAATTTCACCGAAATAATTGCAAAATCCAACAACAAATAACCAAATGAAAGCAAAAAAAAAAATCAAGAACCTTTTCTTCTTGTACGTAGCTTGCTTGTATCATCATGATGATTGATGGAGCCATTTTATATATGATGTATATCATTGAGCAAAAGTTAAAGTAGGGGGCACCACCATGCAATTATCTTTCTTCCCATGTGATTATGTGAAGATGTCTCCTTCAACTCTATAAATCTTTTCGAGGATAACGCCGGTGAGTCCTCTAAGGAGGATTAGTGAATCATTGCATTGTGAAATTCAAGCATAATAAAAAAAGATTAGATCTTGAGCCGTGCATAGATTATGCAAATCGGTATAAGAATAATTCGTCAAAAATTCCGCCGTATTGTTTTTTAAGCGAAACAAACAATGCCTTTCATTTATCCGCATCAAACAACTTTTATTCATCATTATCACTTGGCACATAAGCACCCATTCGCACCTGGTCCATTGATCCGAACCCTTTTCGACGTTTTTCGTAATTTATAAAGTTGGGTAAATAGCACTGCAATATGAACTGGGCCTAAAAAGTGAAAGCCCAACCGGCCCAATCCTTCTCTGACTAATCAACAAAACAAAAACAAAGTATAATGCTTGATTTTATATGTATGAGTCAATTGTTCACAAGGGCACATGAGTCAGCCAAATTTTGACATCTAATCAGAGTCCAACGTTTATGGCATAAGGGATTGTTTTTCGTTTAACCTTTTGACAAGAGAAAGGTATATTATTTTTACGGTAAATCTAATAATCCTAAGATAGAGAAAGATAGATTTCTTTAGCTTTGCCGATGAATCGTTCAAGTTGATGGGTATTCCGGTGCCAGAGCCAGAGCCCAATCTCATTGAGCCCGAACCCATGAGTGAGGTTTTCGTGTGGTGTGACCGTCATCTTGCTATGATCTTCTTGTTTGGTGCTTAGCGGCCCGAGCCACCTGAGTCGCGGCTGGTTGATATTTGGGCGGTGATGGAATACGGTGTCGAGGAATCTTGGACCAGGGTTTTACTGATTAAACCCGACTTTCATGGTATGTTCAGTTTTTTCTTGGGGAAGGAATGCACTCCCGATGGAGATATTGAAAGGTTGTTCTTTCAAGATGAAGATCGGATCTTCTCTTTTGATGAGGGTGGGCATAAACTATGTGGTCGTCGGGATCTTACAACCACACATGTATTGAATAATCCGGGAAACTCGACTTATATAGAGACCCTCGAGCGCCTCTAACAAAATTGGGTAAGCTCCTTCTTTTTGTACGAGTGTTAAATGTTAGACCCCGATGCATGGTCAAATATCTGTGTACTAAACTGTTTTAGAAAGTTGGTAATTCTGCTTAAAGATGAGAATGCAATTATGATGACAACAACACAGCTAGTAGTCAGAGTACAATCATACAAGTCAACACACAACACTTCACTCACTGAACTAGAAGAAACCCTTCTAACTTACTGATTTACACTATAATAGTTACTCTATATCTTTCAACCCAATTACTTGCACAACTTCCCAAAGAGTTAGAAGTAAACCAAACTGAAGACCATTATATGCTAACCTAAATATCCTTTAGGGACATGGGTCAGTCCAAGTTTCGACATCTAATCAGTCCACCCTAATATTGACCCCAAAATCTATGGAACACAGTAACTATTTGACAACAATATGGAAGGCAAAACGAGACGACATCAGTGAATACGCTCGAAACCCCAATCATACAAACCTCAATCCTACAAATGAAGAGTCTTCATTCTCTACCAGTACCTTGAAGTGATAAAGTCCAATACATCATCAACTTCCAGAGCTTTTTCCATCTATGCGAAATCACGATTGTTCTCGCAGCCTCCTTGATCGACAAGCGAGAGAGAATGGAGATGAGCACTTCATCTGGCAACTCACTAATCCGGTCTACAACTTGGCCACAATGACCACTGTTTACTTCAGATTGACTGCAAAGGAACTGCTCAGAGAAACAACACTACCAATTATAAGATGAAATTTTCTCTTCAAACTCTACAATCCCAAGGCTCAATTTGCACCAACAAAGGAAGTGAAAGAATGCAAAACTTCAGGATATCACCAATTTGAAAGGCCTTTACTCATTGTATTGACCATAAAATTCTACTCTAATCTCAGTAGAAATTTCAGTATGCAAACCACTAATTAAGGAAATTTTACTCTAATCTCAGTAGAAATTTCCATCCTTAAACCATCCTCCTCCGAAACCGAAACAAGAAAAGGAAAAAGATGTTCAGGAGATTTACCTTCTTTGGAGCTAAAAACGCCATGGCAGTCACAATCGGATATTCAAGACACAGGAACGATAATCGCAAATCAACCAAAATCCGCAACCGAACTTCTAGCAAGAAATCGAACAATCAGCAACCAGAAACCAAAATCTCACAATCAGAACAACAAAAACTGCGCAAAATGCAGGCGATCAGCAAGCAAATTACCTCCAGAAACCACAAAAGTCAAAACCGGAATCCGGAGCACGAATCTGGTACTGATAATCGAATACTAGTCAGCTCAAATACTGTAGATCAGCGAATTTGAGCTGATTGAAGAAGGAATTGCTAATTTTGACTTCAACGAGAAGGAAAGAAAGAGAGGAATTTTCCTAGGGTTTGCAATACCGATTGAGATTTCTGTTGAAGAGAGGAAGACGATCAGAGAAGGAAGAAAATGGAAATGATATTAGTAGAGGCCGCATCATTTTGGGGCCGCATCATTTTGGGGCCGCCTAAAACGGTGTCGTTTCAGGGTTTTGACCGTGTTGAGTCAGCGGACGAGTGAAAAATGAAAATAAGACCGCGTTTTCTGGCTTTTTAGCGCCAAGGTCTTATTTTCACACTAGTCTGGAATAAAGTAGGGTAAATTTTATTAATCACCCTTTGTTTATCAAAATCTTCACTTAATCGCCTCAAATTCTAAGAAATTACACGAACTAACCCGTTATATGAGATTTTACCAAACAATCCACCCTATTCAGAAATGAATTTTACACCCCATTTTCGCTTGCTCCGAAATCTTCCGAATCAATGGCTCGATCTTCAGAACTCAAAAGGTACAAATCTGTTAATGTTTTAATTAAAGTTCGATGTTTTCTTGATTAATTGGGAATTCTCGTCTCCTTTGTCTGCTAATATGACATTGAAGTGTTGTCTATCTATACTTGTTGACATTTTTTAGTTCTTATTGCATCGTTAAATGAAGAAAAAGGTTGAAGCTTGAGCTGATTTTAGAGGGGTTTGGATTGAACTAAACAATTTTTAGCCAGTCTGTATGAAAATTGTTTTTATTCACCATATTTAGATGATCATCTCCTGTCATATCTTGTCATAAATTGGTTCATCCCAAATGGAACTTTCCCTGACATTACCCATGAGTATTGATTTTGAAGCAATTTTGTGTTAATATTGCTTAGCTATAGCATGAAGAAAGCTGGTCACTGAAATTTTTAGCTTCATTTTTATTCATAACTTGACAACTTCTTCCATTATCAGGTTGAAATATGGAGTTGATGAATACTACCAACTGATAGTTTAACCACTCCTCTGCCTTCAACAATGGAATGTATGAGAACCAAAGCTGATGCACTTACTTCTAGAACCAATGATGTAGAAATGGAGCTAGAAAATGCCGAGCTTTGTGCTCGAAATAAACGAAAGTGAGAAGTTGAAAAATTGGCTGAGAAATGTGGGCATTCTGAAGAGGAAGGCACAGCCGCACAGCGTATTCAACAAGAAGCCGAAGAAGGGATGATACGTTCTAAACATCAACCTTTCAGGAGCTGCATTTTGCATCTTGCTGATCAGATTGTGGAGCTTCTTAAAGGTGAAATTTTCCCAGTGGGATTGAGCAAGGTTAATTTAATCTTTAGTCTTCACAACTCGTTTATGTGTGCGGAAAGATGGCTTGCCAAAAGAGTGTCGAAGTGGAACACGTTTCAGAAGGAGAATCATGGAAAGTGTCTGTTGAGCTAACCGGGAATTTGGAGGATCTTTCTGTGGAAGGAAGAGATTTAACAGCGTCGGTTTTCAAGGAGTGTCGACAGTATTACCTCTAGGGATTGATATTAATGAGTGGAGAAATTCGTTAGATGAGCTAAGAGAATTACAAGGAATCATGAATAGGTAAAGTGCTCATCATCCTTCTCTATCTTTTCTTTTCAAGCAACAATCATATAACAGTTTCTTAGATGGTAAAATCTACATAGCCAAACATTAGAACGAGTGTATAACTATTTCTCAATGTCGGATGGTGATGCTAGAGTATTATTTGTCAGACCATTGCTCAGAAGTACATAGAGTTAGATCATGAAAGTACAGATCAAGTGCTATATATGCATATGAGTATTAACACAGGTCAATGGTTAATTTTTATCAAAATCAACTTCTCAATGTGTGTAGATGCCAGATTGAATGTTTCAAATATTGGTCTTCAGAGAAAAAAAATATCAAAGCTTTTTTTATCTTAAGTACTTGAGAGCTCATAAGATAGCTACTGTTTGATTATGGTTGTGAGAGAAAGTTTACCGGATAAGGGAAATCTACGGTGTCTAATTTGTCTATGGCTAATGAGGAAAAATTAAATCATTTGGGTACATTTTCCAGGTTCAATGTTTTCTAGGAAAATTTTAGTCTATTTCATCATATTTTGTAATGAGACGAGTATGGAAAGTAGGCGCGGATATATCATTTACAATCTCTTAAGGTGGAAATTTTTTCATAGTTGATCTGTCTATTCTACGGTTCGTGTCAGATTTAACAATGTATTAATGTATATGGAAAAAAATTCCCGCTCTCTGTCCGCCTTTTTCAGAATTCAAAATCTCCGTCTTTCGTATAAGAGCGATGTTGGTGAAGGCGCAGCGCATCACATTACAGTCGCAGCCTTCCGTGCACGTGTGTGTTGGGGAAATCCTTTTTTACTTTGCCATGACTTCAGGTTTGTCTCTTTAGACTGTTCTAATGCATAGTAACTAGCAAATGATTCATACTTTGCAAGAATGCTGGATTTTCTTTTGAGAATTATGGATTCTTATTCTTTTGACCCCTTTATAACATATTAGATCTTAAATTTCATCAATTGGAGAGTTGTGTATACCTTAGAGGACCTTAGGATCTGTTTTAACCGACAATTTTTCACATTTTACCAATCTGTAGGATTTCTAATCATGATGCTCAACTGTGAAACAAGGACTGCAAAATATTCAACGTTTAGAAAAAAGATATAATGAAGCAAGAATTGTGACTTTCTAATGCCAAAATTAGGTAATGCCAGTCAGTTTGGCAAGTTCTGTATATGCATAAATCTCTCCCTTACAAGATGATGCTCTATCACTATTATGTTCAAATGAAGTGTTGTGCATATGAATGTGCTCTTAGGTTTTCTATGCGATTGACCACTTCCATTATCGCAGGGAAGCGAAAAATGGGTCGTCCTCGAGCTGTAAGGACAGCTCCTAGCATGCTTGAGCTGTTGAGAAAAGTAGGTGCTAAGATTTTTACTCAGCCTAGAACAAAAAGAGTTGCTGCTTTGTTCACTTTGAAAGAATTGGAACAGTTCGACGTACTGGAGTACACATACGACACTGTTGAGGTCAGATGTGGGATCACTAGCCGTATGTATGGCGATTATGTTGGCAGGATGAAGATCTATCGCGATGGTAAACTTTGCATTACCTGTGAATGCTTTGATGGTTGCACTGCTGGTACATTTTTTCTTTCGTCCAATTCTCCGACCTTCTTCACTTGTTTTTATATGTCATTTATAGGCATGATTATGAGTTAGTTAGCCAATTTTTTCAGTGTTGGTGCATTCTGAAAGTTAATTTCCGATAATGCTTGAGTTCTTTATAAAACATGACTATTTGGATGTCATGTTGCATGCATAGGTTCTTTATAACGTGGGCATTTCATAGATTATCATTCAACCTATTGTGGAAGAAGGTGAAATTGTATGTTTTTTAAACGAGAACTGTCTTATTTACATGTCAAATGTTGATTGTGTGACTCTTGAGAAAAGATGAGTTGACACTAAGAGAGTTTGAGGATCACACAAAACCACCAGAAGGCAAATCACAATGGAAGAGGGGCTTTGTATGGGCTTTCACCAAGGATGGCGACAGAATCCCCTTGCACAAGACAATCTTGCTCAAGTACCACAAAGGGTCGCAATACGACACATGTCAGGTGAAACGCAGGCGACGTACTGTCCATAGGAATGAGTTTGTGAAGTGCACTAAATGCAACAAGGAGCGACGCTTCCTTCTCAGAACTGAGCAAGAATGTAGACTCTACCATGATGCTTGGATTAGTGAGAATTGGACTTGTGCTGATTTCCCTTTTCAAGGGTAAGTGTACATGAATCATTTTTGTATCCACGAAAGCTGATTCAGTTGGGGTTTGTTCTTCTATGTGATAATGACATTTTCATTTATTGGGTTTTCTTATCAGACTGAGTTGTGAGGTTGATGAGGAACGCCATACCAAGAAGGTACTCAGAGGTTGCCCTGCGAAACCATTGTGCAACGGTTGCAAGTCGTGTGTGTGCTTCGGATGCTCAATTTGTCGGTTTGAAGATTGCAACTGTCGCGCTTGTGTAGACTTCATCAAGAATGCTGGTACCCAGAAGACAAATGCTGGTACCCAGACGACATTGGCGAGGAAATGAAGTTTGAGAGTAGGAACTCTTCATGAATCTTTTTTGCAGATTATATGACTACAAACTGCAGCCAATTGTCACAATATTACCATTGGATTCTGTCTCAAACTATCAGAATAAAGATTTCAATTTGCTCCTGTTTTTATAAGTACAGGTCCAAAACTCTACATTAATATATAAACAAACAAGACAGACAACAGTGCAACCAGAATGCAGTAAAACAATAGCTAGGGCTTTCATTGATTGGTATCAAAACGTAAATTGAGTGCAAGCACCCAGGATACAAAAATTTACATCTGCACAGCTTTTGCCCCACAAACTATAGCAAAACTATGGACTGACTCCGTAGAATCAAATGACAAATTGTAAGAACTTCCCCAAGAGGAAGCACGTCTATCATCAACTGGTACCCAATAAGAATCTCCAGTAGATAATCTCTAAACCTACTCAAAATGTTCGGTTCTACAACAAGAAAATTCAGTATGATTGCTCCTATGGATCTCATCAACCCAGACCAATGACTTACTAAACCAACAAGCTAGTCCCCTAAATTTTTTTTCCAAGTCAAAAACAGACAGAAGAGAACCAACCTGGTACAGCAGAATATGAAGCCAGCCTACATCCCCAGGTGTTGTGTGTGTAAACGCGGTCGACCTCTGTTGCCTCGGCCTTTTCTGGCACTGTAAATGTTTGTAGTCAAGGTATTTCCAAGGGTACCCAAAGCAGATGGACCCACAAGCTCTAAACCAAGACTGTTGAACACATATGATAGTCTATCTTCATCTCCTCCAGATACTACCTGTAGCTTTTGCGCTTGTTCCTTTGAGATGGGTGTATAAAGATGCAAAAGTGATTTCTCATGGGGTTGGCATCTACAATTCCTTTCAATCTGGTTTCTACAGCATTCACCATTACAATCACTGATGAATTCTTCAAACGTAACCCTCAAAAGCCCCATTGGATTTATGGCTTCTGGAGAAGGGTGTAATACAGTTAAGAAATTTCCTACTTCTAGGTCAGGCTTCTTGAACAATTCCTGAAGTGTATCAATACTAGGTCCAACATTCTTTTGTTTGGATTTTTCGGTATATTTTTGCTGACTTTTACTGGTTCGGAGAATACATGCAGCCTCTCTCAACCCACTTAGAAAGGCGCCGTGCATAGTGGCTGGATGTTGTTTAATGGTGGCTTCACCAGCAAAGAAAAGACGGTCTTCCACACTCTCTGACATTATATCGTAGTCGGTTCCAGATGAAAGTACTCTAACATGGGAGTATGAACCATATGAAAAGGGATCACTACCCCACTTTGTGCATGATGTCTGTACAGGATTTGGAACATCAATGCCCTTTGGATTATAGATACCTGAAAAAGTCACAAACAAATGAATCCTATGTAATATTTTCCAAATAAAGACAAGGTCAACTAAACAATAAAGAAGTTACCTCTAAGAACATCTAAAACGCGATTGAGCAGAATGGAAGGATCAGTATGTTCAAATTCCTTAGCAGCTTCTCCAGCAACTAGTGCTATAAGAACTGAGCCACCCGAGACTGTGTGATAACTGTAAAATAAAAAAAACTCCCCTCGTTTACGTCTTTGACCACTAAGATGACCGAATGTGTCAAGATCATCGCCCCAAAAGTTGTGCGGGAAAACCATGGCAACTTTATTAAGCAAACCAAAACCCAACCTTTCAATTGCACCGAGCTTTCTTTTAGGCAGCTCAGGTTCAAATTTAATTGCTTTCTTCTTCAGCACCCCTAGAGGCACAGTACATAGTACCCTATCTGCCTTCAACACTTGATCACCAACAACTACTTCAGCACCAACGCTGCCATACCTAATTGTATCAACTTTCTTTCCATATAGTATAGGAATTCCTTCACACATTGCCTTTATCAATCTCCAATTACCTCCAGAAAGAAAGCAGTGGTCCCCGCCCATTTCATAAGGGTCATCCTGATCCCAGTAGGCAGCAGAGAGTTCTGATAAACATCCAGCATTTGCATATTCCAAGTTGGCTAAATGCCAATCAAGTAGTTGAACTTCCTCCTCACTCTTTGCTACGGCATAAATCTCTTTTAATGTCTCTAAAACATATCCTAAAGAAATATCACTTGCAAATCCACTCACCATTTTCCTTAGCTCAGTCAATTTATCAAGCAACTTATTGAATATAAATTCAACTCTTGAATCTATATCCTTATCAACAACAGACCCATCAGGTTTATATAAAGGGCAACTATCTCTAACCTTGTGAAGTGGTATTGAAAGTTGTCTGGCTAAAACCCCAAGAGGATTCGCATGAATTCCAGTGATTACACTTCCACCAAGATCAACTGCAGCAAACTGGCCTTTTCCACACAACTTCTGGGTGTAAACTCTTCCTCCTGGGCGGGTCCTGCCTTCCACAACAAGAACTTTGAAGCCAAATGAAAGAAGCTGTCTAGCAGCAGCCAACCCTGCAAGACCTGCACCGACTATTATCACAGACCCCTCATTAGTCTCATCCGGAATATGAGACGTGAACGCCGATGAAACACCAACATTGATATACCCATTGTAGAAGAGAAAATCATATGCCGTAGAAATCAAATGTTCATAATCCCCACTCAGTGTTTCCCTCATTTGCGCCTTTGTTACCCATACCTGCACATTACTCCTCCACTTTGCAAGAATATGATTTCTGACAACTATATAATCATTCTGCTCCTTCCCGCCTAATTCCCGCACAACCCCGGCTTTAATCTCCTCCTCCAGCAATGTTTCAATGGGAAAGCCAAGAGACAGAGCTATCAAAGCCTCAGTTTCGGTCTCCCTTTCCAAATCCACCTTTGTCCTACTCCTTTTCTTTAATGGACCTCCCAGATGCTTCTCTATATACTCATCCATCAAATCCTCATTGTAATTCTTCAAACTGACTTTCCTCCTTAGAGACCTCTTGCCAACCGAACCGCCTGAACCCAGCTCCTCCATTTCGCTATCCTGGGGCGGTCCACGAGCCATGAACACCCCAAGTGCTTATATTATATGCACCATCTGTTACAATCAAAACATACTTTTACAAGCACACAGCAAGTCAGCAATGAACAAACACTCAGCTTAGATTGCAATATGGCACAACAAAAATTGCTACAATCCAGTCATGATGATCTTCCTAACGACGAATTGCGGATCCTCTACCCCCACAAACCAGCTGAATTTTCTCTAATCTTCTTGAAGGCAACAACAGGAATCCAGAAAACCGAGCTTTTGCATAACTCCAACAAGAATTCTCAAAGAAGCAAATAAAATTCAGCATTTACAGCACTAATTTCCTCCATTCTCACTTTTTTCAATCCCTAATTAATGACGAGCTCAATCAAACACAGACGAGCTTTACTGTTACCAAAACATTCAACCGAAGAGATCAGTGTTCATCAAAATCTGGCCGTTCCTACAGTGAGAATGTAAACCCTAAACAAAATTCAATTGGTGCGGAAATTCCCGAGATATTTGGAGAAGACGTGAGATATACGTACCGGTTTTAGATGAGAAAAATGGATGCCAATTTGTAAACTTGTACAGCTACTGAATTTGAAATTTGGGGGAATCCGTACTGAAAATTTTGGAAATTAGGGCATATTAATTGTGTTTCGGTTGTATAGTGCAAGTGGCTTTGAAATTCGTGCGGGTAGGAATTGTAATTTTGAGCAACTGGGTTGGAGGGAAATGAAAGGGAGTGGAAATGGGCCTTAGTAATCGGCCCAGTCAAAGGAATTAGTTTGGGCCCAGGCCCAAAGTATTAAGCATACATAGTTAAAATGTACTTATTTACTAAATAAACTCCTTTGTTTATCTTATTTATGATTTTTGCACTCTACATTATTTTCCTCTTTTAATCATTGTTGTGAATCAGAATTTATATGAAAAATATAAAATAATTATCGATGTAACTCCCGCCCCCTCCCCGATTAAGTACGGCTCACCGGAAATTCAACACCTAATCACTATGCACTTGAACTCTTCTCTTAAGCCATACATTGAAATTTTGACATTCCTTTGCTCGTGTTCATACATTGAACTTTTGACTTTCATTTGCTCATATTAAACATGAATTCACATGGACAAACCGTGAAACAAGGCTAGTGTCTTTCAATCCCTTTTAAATCAAGATTCCCCATAATTAACATATATTTGCATGGGTTAGTGACTTAGTCTATGAACTCCCCGTATATTAAGCAAGTGAAAATCAAAAGAAAAACTTGATCCAACAAATTTCTTATATTTTTGAGTCTCCACAATTGCAAACCCACCTAACTTCTGCCATAGCTGTACCAAACTAGTAAATCTCATACAAATCATAAGTCCCCTAACTTAACGGTTTTAAAACCCCTTCATAAGTAACAAGCATTCTTCAAGACTTTCCACAAGATCAAGCATTTCAATTACTTTGTAATATAATACCTGCAATTTGCATTTCTGTACACGCAAATGCGTGTACAACCAAGCATGTAACTTTAAAGACCAATAAACTTAAAGAGACCAAAGAATAGATTAAAGTGTACTTCATTGACAAAGATTAGGCAGAATAACACCTCCAAAATCTTAACCCTTCTTCTGTTCTAAGCAAGCCTCTTCCTTGTATTCACCTTAATGGCAATTTTACAATAGTATACTACAAAAATCTGAAAGTTATACAGCCTGATCAAGAAACATCAATGCATTGACCTTATATATTTTGATCTAAGATCCAATGCAGTCAATCACATGGTGTGCACATCAAGTTTAGTTGTACCAGATCCACATTGTATTGAGCATTGCAGACTTCAACTATAAAAGGCAGCATTCAGGAGGGAAGGGAAGTCAGAAGCAAGAGACACGAAACCGAGTCGTAGGCATCAAACTCTTGGAGCAAAGCCATGAAAGCCCTCTTGGCCATCCTTGTTCTTGTTTCTGTTGCAGGGTTGAATGAGGCTGCTTATCGCGAGAAGCGAACATGTACTACTAGAAAGAGCAAGTGTTTTCTCAAGCAAATGACCTGCCCCACACAATGTCCGACGGTGAATCCAACCGACCCGAAAGACAAGGTTTGCTACATAGACTGCAACTCACCCATATGCCAAGCTGAATGTAGAAGTAAGATCACACTCTTATCTATTCTTTATCATACACCATTTTGTACTACATATGTTCCAACCATTTGCTTGCTCTAACTTGTGCATGAAGTAACATTTTCGGTTATAACTCTCTAAGGGTCTGTTTAGATTGCATTGTAAATGTATTATGTTTCATGTAGACCGTATACCAAACTGCCAAGGCAAAGGAGCGGCTTGTTTAGACCCGCGCTTCATTGGAGGAGACGGCGTCGTCTTCTACTTCCATGGCAAGAAGAACGAGCCATTCGCCTTGGTTTCGGATCCCAACCTCCAAATCAACGGTCATTTCATTGGCCTGCGTCCATCTGGCAGAGCGCGCGACTACACATGGATCCAAGCCTTGGGACTTCTCTTTGGATCCCACAGTTTCTCTCTGGAGGCCACTAAATCAGCAACATGGGATGATGAGGTTGATCATTTGAGGTTCACCTACGACGGAGAAGAGATTGCCATACCGGAAGGGTATCCGTCTAGCTGGGCGTCTTCTGAGCTGAAAGTAGAGAGGATCCTAAGCAAGAACAGTGTCATTGTCACTGTTAATGAAGTTGCAGAGATTTCTGTCAGTGTAGTGCCCATTACAAAGGAAGATGACAGGATACTCAACTACCAGATTCCTTCTGATGATTGTTTTGCTCATTTGGAAGTGCAGTTCAGATTCTATGGGCTTTCCTCAGGAGTTGAAGGGGTTCTAGGAAGAACTTACCAGCCGGATTTCGAGAACCCGGCAAAGGTGGGCGTTGCTATGCCTGTTGTGGGTGGAGAAGACAAATACAAAACCTCTTCATTGTTGTCTGCTGATTGTAAATCTTGCGTTTTCGCTCCGGGCGAGGCTCTGCAGCAAGATAAGTTGTCTGTGATGGAATATGGGACTTTAGACTGCACAAACAAGGCTTGGAGTGGAAGTGGAATAGTTTGCAGGAAATGATTGTACTATGAAACATTTTACTTTCAGATTTTCTATCATGTGAGTTGCATTATAATCTTTGTTTCAATTGCATTAGACCTATGTCATCCTACTGTCCCAAATGTAATTTCTATATGTTTGAACCCAAGTAATTCAAGAAATAAGAATGTGCAAATGTGAAAAAATATGCCAAAATTTTGTGCAGGGTCCATCAGGAATTGTATATACACATAAGCAAGGGCCTTAAATAGAGCAGAATTGGTAGTGAGGAACTGAAACAGAATATTAATGTGTAAGAGAACAGATCAAGCACCAAATATTGAGCATTGTTATTATATAAGCCAGCAGTAACAGCAAGATCTAACATTTTTATTTCTGTAACTTTTAGTACATATATAAATATCCAGTAAAGTGTAAGCACTTGGTTTAAATGAAGGAAACAAGGTATTAGAATCCCCAAGGACAGTATTAGATGGATTAATCAGACCCATCTTCTTCTCACTATATTACAAATGATAACATGCAAAAAATCAAAGCCAACAAAAAGAGCAGGCGAGTAAATTTATGAACCTTCTTCCATTAATCTTGTTGATTCTTTCATTATCATCTTCCGCGGGGATTTACTAACTGTGAGAAGACAGCACTAGTTGCGACATCTTCAGCATCATCATCGGTGCCAGACGTCGCGCCATCAACCATGTTCACGCTGTTATCGAACCGTCCAGGTGGCGTCAGCTGCAAGCCTTGAATGTGGTTTGTGCTGCTATCTTCAGGCTCAGTTAAGGCTGATGATGTCTCTTCCAGCTGAAGTGCATACTCAAGGTTCCACAAGATGTCTCCCATTGAAGGCCTATCAACTCCATACTCAGCCAAGCATTTTTCAGCCGTCTCTCCGAATTTCTTGAGCGAAGCAGAGTTGATCTTCCCAGCAAGATTTGGATCCATGATCTGATCCAGCATGCCTTTCTTCTGCCATGTCATGGCCCACTCGGCGATGTTTACTTGCTCGCGTGGAAGCACTGGGTTCAGCGCCGGTCTGCTGCAGAGAACCTCCATTAACACCACCCCGAACGAGTACACGTCAGACTTCTCGGTTAGCTGTTGCCTCCTGAAGTACTCAGGATCAAGGTAACCAAAGCTACCCTTTACAGCAGTGCTGACATGGGTTTGATCTAGCGACGGACCCGTCTTTGATAAGCCGAAATCAGCAACCTTAGCGACAAAGCTGTCGTCCAAGAGGATGTTTGTTGTCTTCACATCTCTATGTATGATGCTCTGGTTCGCTCCGGTGTGGAGATAATGTAGTCCTCTAGCGGAACCGATGCAGATCTCGAGCCGTTGCTTCCAAGATAAAGGTGGCAGGTTTGTACCATAAAGATGGCTCCTAAGAGGACCATTGGCCATGTACTCGTAAACCAGTATCATTTCCGAGCGCTCGTCGCAATAGCCAATAAGAGAAACCAGATGACGATGGCGAAGCTTGGAAAGCATGTCGATTTCTGTTCTGAACTCAGCAATGCCTTGCTCAGACCTCGGATTACCTCTTTTGACTGCAACTTTAGTACCATCTTCAAGCGTTCCTTTGTAGACCCTTCCGAAACCGCCAACTCCAAGGAGCACACCCTCATCAAACTTGTTGGTGGCGTCCATGATTTCTTGGAATGTGAAGAACCGGCCGAAATTGGTAGATGTTAATGAAATGCAGCTAGCTGTTCTGCTCTTTTGAGAAAGGGTGGAGTTCTTTGTCATGGTCAGAGAGTTGCCATACAATGGCAGAGGCAGCCATGAGTTCCCCCCTGGATTACCGGTCTCCGTTTCGCGCCTAGTCAAGCAGCAATAAACCACACCCAGCGTTGCTATAACTGCAACAGCACCGCCCACAACGGAACAAACAATGATTATAAGGCGGTTCCTTTTCGAAGACGATGATTCAGTGAGAAGGTGTTCAACAGGGGAAGCACCATCAAGACTCCTGGCCTGATTGCTTATCTTCATGATCTCCAACCCGTTCATGATAGCCCCGGTGACATCATCATTGACCACATCAGGCCCAATGCTTACAGTCAACATTCCTGAGCCATCACCAGAAGAGTTGGAGACGAAATCCTTGTAAAAAGGGACAGCAAGAGCATTGCTGATTGAAGAAGGGTCCAAGTGTGGCCAAGCAACATCAGTGTTAATGTACACATTGAACACCAGGTCGTTCATAGTCTTGCTGACAATGTCACAGAAATGTGCTCTAACAAAGTAAGTAAAATCCGGATCCACTTTGAACTCCCAAGTCATATTGAAGTTCCCTTCTGCTACATTAGAGTCCCCCATGGTCTCAGCAGTGGCATAGACCCAATTCGGAGCGACAGAGGGATTCACCGTCTGCGGATAATGTATCCCTCCTGGGTTAATGGAGACGTTCCTAGCTGAGCTGTTCACATGGAGATACCTCACATCATTCTCCCAAGTCCTACCAAGGGTGTCATTCTCAGCAGTGAGCAAAGGACCTCCCATATTCAACCGGTAAACGGTCTCGAAAGCGTGTGTAGACAGCCCAGCAAACGGGGCCGTAGCTTCTGCAATCGCAATCGCCTGATCCGGGATCAAGGGGTCAGGAACGGAGACAACCTCAATGGCATTGACAAATGCAACCGAGTTGTTAGCAGGAATGAAGGTGATGGTCAGGGAATCTGAGGTCACATTGATTGCATACTCCTTAAACAAGCAAGAGCCCTTAAACTTGCTAAACGTGAAGTTGTTAAGGAGCACAAAATCCTCAGTAACGACAGTGATCGTGGCGGATTTCAGGCTCTGACCGGAATCGGAAATGGGGTAGAAATAAAGGCGAACCCAGTGTCGCCCTTGTTGGTTGATATTGAATTGGTAAGAGGCAGTGGTGGTGAAAACTCTAGCAGATTGGTAAATTGGAGATGGGACACTAGAGCTAGAACTAACAACAACTGAGTTAGCTTCAGTTTTAAGCTCAAATGAGGATTGCCCTGAATCAGGAATGTAAGTCTGACCTTGGAAAGTCACATTCTTTGAAGACCCACAAGCAATCAGATACTGATCAGGAGGAGGAGGAGGAGAAGAATAAGCACAAGAGCCAGACACAAACAGCTCAATCAGAACAAAAGCTGAGATCAAAGACACCCAATTCCCAAACATAATCTTCACCATTATAAAACCCAGAAGATGACCCACCACAAAGCAGTATTCAACAGCTGAAAAACATCAAACCCAACTCAGCTCAGCTCCTTGCACACTTTAAGAGCTTCTCAGAGGCATTTCGTCGAACACTTACAGATCCACTGACAAAGAAGACAAATTAGAGAGGCGTAAGTGAGCAGATAAGCTGAAGAAAGGAAAGACGACAAAGAAGAATCAATTGCATACCTTACAGAGCTTGATCCGGCATTAATGACAGCAATGAAGACAATCAAACCCAGATTGAGGATTGGGGTTTTTAGTGAGCTAGGGAGCAAGAAATGCTGATTGCACATGAAAACCCAACGCTCAGCTCAGCTTTCAGTTGCCCCCACACACGCCCGAAAACCCCCCAGAAAAAGGCGAGCACAAATTTGTGGAAAGCGGAACTCGCCCCTCTTTCCAGGCTGTTGATTAGGCTGTCAATTTTAGGACAATTGGATCAGAGACTTCACCATGAAGGACCCCACAAAATTAGACCCATAAAAAAGAGATTTACGCCTGTTATGATGAACAGTGTTATACAAACAGCTGTGATTGTGAAAGATCGTGTTTTTATTTATAAATTAATCACCCATGGATTTGTTGAGGATGGAAGGTTTGGGGAATTGGGGGTGCAGAGGAGGGAGCTCAGTTATGCTCGTTGGGTGGGGCCCACAAGGGGGCAAGTGGGCCCCCTTCCGACGCGGTTTTGAGCAACGGCAACCGCAAGTCACGGCGTTAGGTTGACGACGGGGGGTTTTTACTGCCGTTGACCGCTTGACTTGTTTCTCACGGCGTTAGTTGACGGCGGGGTTACGTGGACTATAGGTAATCGGTAATAAATTACTAGTAATTACTGTTATGTCTGTCAACGGTAAATTGATGCTCCGTATTTATATTTGTACCGAACGGATTCGGGTAGATTTGAGTAAAAATAAATGTGTGTGCATTCTTGATGAGAATTGATCAAATATAGCCATATATATAGGGAAAATTTTTTGTGAATTTTTGAATTCTTAAATTCTATTGCAAAAATATGAGTGCGGTAGAGTAAAATATATGAATTTTTCTACTATGTGTCTTAAAGTCATGCCATAAGATATCAAAGTTAGAATGATTCGTTAAATCTTATGATTTGAAAATTGTTAATTTTTTTTTGCAAAAAGTTTAGTTTTCTTGTTTAGTATGATTATAATATATTTTTAGAATATATATAATAGAAAAACCGAAGAATGTACTTATTACGGAATTACAAGAATACAAGTTGCAGGTGCACATGCGTTCCGGTGGACAAAAATCAAGTATCTATACTCTACGGGAAAACAATGATTGATATTATGTGACATTTAAAAATCTATGCAATGGGCTTCTCTGATTAATATTTTCCACATGACATTATTTTCCTAGTTTTATTTAATCAGATTGGACTAATGTATAGAGGGATTTTAGTCCTGTGCCTTTTCCTATTTAAGAAATATATATATTTGTGAACGATAAATGTCGTATATTTTAAATTTTATCGACCATTTTTTCTCCTGATGACTTATAACTAGGAGATCATAAATTCATGGTTCGCATTCCAATATGCAAGGACCATGAATCAAATAAATGGCTTACATCGAGGATATCGACCGAATGGAGAGAAGAATGGTCATATTTATTTCCTTATGTACCCAAATGACAAGACGGAGACATGAATCGAATATAGACCTATACCTCGCTAGGAAATCGTAAATTTTATTTAAACCATTATACTCCCTCCGTCCCAAAAAGATCGTCCATATTTTCTTTTCGGTCGTCCCACATAGTTTGTCCAACTCTACTTTCTTTCCATTTATATCACTATGCTTTTACGATTTTACTCTCATACAATTTCATATATTACACCCATTATCCAACTTTTTCCTCAACTTTATCACTTTGAGGTCAAAAGACCACATACAGAATGATCGGATAATAAGAAGTATATGAAAAATATAGGAAAATTCCATATTCGGTTTCCACCTCAATCTGTCCCATCATCAAGATGAAAAGATGAAGCGAAAGAGAAACAAAGTATTAGTATACTTACTTCTAAACAATCAAGTCGGTCGATAAAAAAATCGGTTAATTTACTTAATTCGTTGTCCATGTTAACTCGATTACGAGTCCAAAATTTACCACCGAAGGTAGATTCTTCGTCAGCTAACCACGTCAAAAGTGGGAAATGCACCGTTACAACTTACAACCTTAAAGAGGCGACGTCCATTTCCTCAAACCACAAAACTACAATTTTCTTTGTGTGGTGTGACAATAACTACGCACTTTTATATGGGCATCAATATACTCTCAAGATACCGCCGCCTTAGGCACATGGCCATGGCCCATGAGTCCATGACTCGCGACTTTCGCTATCTCCGTTAAACCAATTCACAACTTAATTTAATACGTATCCAATCAATTGATCGGGTTCAACATCTAATTAATCATTAATGAACAATATTAATATTATAGCATATTTCGGGGGTTATGACTTATGACATATGATGGAGTATTAAAATACTTGTATAACCCAAAAGACTACTCCGTACATATATAGCATTAACAACCTCTACAATAATACGGAGTAATAATTATAACATGATGAAGAAGATTTGAGTTAAGCACTTGATGATTAATTAAGAGTTAATGATTTAGAGCGCGTAGTGCGTTGTCGTACAGAAAAGCAGCGGACGACGAGGAACGATGCAAGGTATCAAACAAACACAACTACCAGTAACGTTCGTGGTCTGTTCATTTGCTGTGTAACTAAATTTTATAATATTTTTGGGAGAAAACTAAATAAAAGTATATGTCCATGTAGATAATTATAAGATAAGATGAGCACAAATTATGGAGAGACTTTGAATGAGGAAATTTCGATTGAAATAACGTGAAACTAACGGAATTAATATTTACAAATTATGTACATTTCTGGAATCAGATTGTGAGGCCACCTTGTTACATTTCCCGGGCACAGAAATATGCATTATTAATTGTTGATGTATGTACTGAGATTTTTCATCTATTCAACACTTCAAAAACTCAAAGAAAACCTGATGGTGATCACAAAAAAAAATCAAGAAAACTTATGGGGTTGGGTCATGCCCAGGCCCAATCCCAACATGGAATGGAGAAGGCCCAAATTGGAATGGGAAAGGCCCAACATTTTTCAAAT
This sequence comes from Polygonum aviculare, assembly GCA_934048045.1. Lineage (NCBI taxonomy): Eukaryota > Viridiplantae > Streptophyta > Magnoliopsida > Caryophyllales > Polygonaceae > Polygonum > Polygonum aviculare. Next base: position 29,037,924 of record OW204031.1, on the reverse strand, counting down.
GCACACACCATTGTATAATTAGTAGGCACACTGATTGATTATTGTATTTGGATTTTATCAATGTCAGATTTAGGATTGTAAATAAACCTAGTCTCGAAGGTTCTTATTTTGGTTGATTTGTAAATGAGTTGAATTTGAGCATTTTTGATGATTCGAAAGATAAATTGAGTCTAGCTAACTCAAGCACAAGAAAACTTAAATCTTTTATTTAGTAGCAAGCTCGATTATATGTTCATGATTAAGCCCAGATATGCATTCATAAACAAGGTCGGTATATATATAGTGTATAGTAACAATGAAATTTTGATAGTCTCCCTTAAGCCATGCAGGACAAAATAGTTTTATTTGCTTGTATAGACGACATGTGTACGAGAACCTTTGAGCTCACAAGCTCAATGAGCCTTTAAACGAATCGAGTTTCGTAGGATCAATGCTGAGCTCGAACCATTCGAGCCCAGTTTGAGCTCACCTATTGCCGAGTGAGCCTAGCTTGAGCAATCCAAAGCTCGAAAATCGTCTTAGCTCGGTTACAACTCGATCTAGTCGAATCGGAATAGGTTTTATAGTGAAAACTATTCTCATTTACTATACCACATAAAATGTGAACGACTTTATCTACCATCCAATACGAAAGAAGAAAGAGAATAATGGTTGTACTTGTACCTATCGTGACATGAAGTAATTAAACACCATCATGATGTTTTCTTTGTGATTGCTTGTAGGCAATCATTGTGATTCCGAATAATTAACGGCTTGATTTTGTATGATTAGCACCGGCTCCATAAATTAGCAAGACAATACAATAACCAAAACCACTAAGCAACTCGCCCTTACAAGAAAAATATGTACAGTTTTTTGAACCCAATCTTGATTCCTGACCTATCACTCACCAATCACCACACATATGATATATATACACCACTACATTACTAATAATAAATCAAAATCAAACACAAAATTAGTTACTTACTCTAATGGTATACTATATGCATGCAAGAAACATATATAAAACCACTTGATAAAGCTCAATGAGTCAATAATCTAGAAATCGTACGTATAAACAATTGGATCTAACATACAATCTTAATAAAGTTGTAACCCAAAACCATATGTTAACGAGCAGAATTACTCTTTAGATTATACAATACACTATTTTAAGTTCTTGTTTTCGACGTCGACATACTTGTTAAAGTTCAGGTATAAGATTTAAGCGTAGCTCCACAGAAAACACAAAAGATGGCCTTCCAAGATTTACAATACAAGGGCACGAAGCAGAACCTTGTGTACGTCTTCCCGTCGGCGACCTTGGCGGCACCGCCACACCTCGAACAAAGCGCCGCCACCGGCCTCGTACTCCCCACGCGCCGCTTCTCGTCCACCAGAAAGCAAAACCAAGCCATTTTCTTCTACTCTCTCTCTATCTCTACTGACTTGAATTGCTTTGTTGTAGTAAGAATGTGTGTGAGTCCAACTTTGGAATGTACTAGGCCACGTGTTGAATAAATGTGCTGTTGAACTACAAGGCTCATGCTATAACATCCTTTGGAACTGTACATCAAAACAACTTCAATGAATACTACAGTACTATACGGAGAAATGCAGTAACTCTGCAAGTAGATAAATTTTACGGCGGTGAATGTGTGTAAGATTGACAAGTGTTCATCTGATCAACCCCATTTATTTCATAGAGCGACAAAGGAAGCCCAAGTTTGATATATAGGAAAGTTGTAATGGGCTTAAATCCCAATAGCTCTTGGCCCATTTTTTCAGAAAAGCCCAGAACAGCCTTCATTGGTACGTTTGCAATTCAACGCAGCTAACGGGTGTTGCGTCTAGTCCTAGATCATTCTTACGGGCGAGCTCATTCAAACCTCAGTCGATTCTGCAATGTCAAGGATCTTGTTAATGTGTCCTGAATCTGAATCACACATTGCAACAGGTAGCATGGGGGTCTAGGGGGCGGAATAGCCCCCGGACCAAACAGTACACTAAGTATTTTGTTTCTAGGCCTATTGCAATTTGTTTTGGACTTTTGGGTATGCGGCCCATAATTGTAAGTAAGGTTTCTTGAGTCACTACACTATATAAGCTCTCGAAATACCTAGAGCTTTGTAATCCGAATTCAGTTTTCCATAATAATATGCTGTTTACCTGCTCGTGGACGTAGGTAACACACCGTGTCGTTCTTGTTTAACTGTTCTCGTTCGATCTCTCGTTACAACAGATCTTGACATGTGATCGGAGTTTACAAAAAGGATTAAGATCGTCACAAGTATTATTTGGGCAAACCGTCGTCTTGGAATATGGAACTCGACATCTCATGATATACCCACGAGTCTTCAACTAATAAGCTAATGCGTCAAGCGTTCGTTGTTTTTCAGTTAACGTATCTAGTATGTCGAATTATCTTACTCCGTATTGTTTTGATATCTTCTAATCCGTATAACTCCAAGACTAAAACTTGTTTAAGGTTTGTGATTACCGCTAGCCCAAGAAAATCATTCCCGTTGAATTTATCAAACTATCTCCCGATTTAACATAAAGCTATAAAACAAATCAGTTCGGCATGGTGCATGAAAATCAGCGAGTTCGGCTACAAAACCGGCAAGTTTGCAATTTAATCCGTATCATGTGCCCACAAGTTGTTACCTTTCAACCTTCCATTTTGTCCTTACACCACCATTTTCCAATCGGTGGCCTAAATCTTAATACATAGCTACACCAAAGTCAAACACACCAACATTTTTATATTCATAAGTTACGAACTCAACAAATAATGATTAATCAACTCTAATATGGGTTCATTTTCCCTTTAATTATTACACAACGCAAAACTACTCAAAACAAGGGTCAAGACAAGCAAAGCTATACATATCCCAAATTTTCAAATTTTCAAAATTTTGGTCAACTTTTAAGATCATGATAAAAGATCGACGACAAAGTGAAATTATAATCTATTTGGTCAGCTTTCACTTGGATTGTACGCTTTGGCCTATGATATTTGAAGTTGATTTGAATTTAGGTCAAATACTACAGTATATAACTTCATTTCATTTTCTTTTCAAACTCGTTAGTTAGGTACCTTACAATTGAATTATTATTATACTTTATATATCACGTACAATTCAACTTTTTATAGATGTGAACGGTGTGGTCGAAGTCACTTATAGATTACTTTACAAAAAGCACGATTCTTAATTATTCATAAGTTATGTACGTACATCTAATAATTTTCGCAAAATTTATGCATGTAGAAAATAAGATTTTGGTTTGATAAATCATACGTTATACTTAAAACTAGTTATGGGTCTGGCTCCGGACCCATCAATTCCGAACCCATCGGTTCCAATCTGGTTCCGAGCCGATTTTGGTTTCCGGTTCGAATCGATATTTTTAATAAAAAAATCCGCGATCACTAGTCGCTTATTTAAAAAAAAAAATAGGAAAAATGTCGGTTTTTTTATTTCTGGTTTAGAACCGGCAATTTGGACCCGATGGTTAAAAACCGGGTCAAACAGCCGGTTTAGGGGTTCTTGAAACCGTCGAACCCTTGGTTTTTGGTGGTTTGGTTTCTTGTTCGAAGAGAACCGAACCGAACCATAACTGTTTAGACCTGCACTTTATGCCAACTAACATATAGCAAAAGGGAAAAAATGCATATTCTCAAACTTTACAAGTCCGCACTATTTTTTTTTCCAATTTTTATAGCGACTAATGATTATGCTTAACAACATATGCGGTATGACTTATAAGTTGTCACTATTATATCTAGTATAATTTTTATAAGTTCCATAGTGTTCGTTCAAATGTCGATTTAAATCATCGATCATCATTCATCCCCGACACAATGTATTACACCTACACAAAACTGTATAAAAAAAGTTAGGTTCCAAGGCATTTTAAAGTGCAATTAGCAAAACTTGAAAGTGTCTCACTAGCTTAATTAATTATGACACATGCCAAATGATTTGTTTCCCCCCACTTTTGACGGTCACGATGCTAATTTGTATGATTATATTTTGTGTGCTAGATATTATATATAATCACCTTCATAGATCAGATCTCAACGGGGGAAAGATCACATTTTTTAGCTAAACATTTTACCTCATAATTTGTATGATTATATAGCATATATATCATCTTCATATATAGACCCGATCCATAGAGATGACTATATTACTATCTCGTTTCGGTGTGTTCCATCTGATCCTTGAAAACCTCATCCTTGGGTCTAGTCTAATTCTTTTATCTACCAAAATGTTGTTGTAATTGTCAATCACTTTGAGCAGGGTAAATCTTTAACTTGGGCCACTCGATCTTGACTTGTAAAAAAAGTTACCGCTCTTAGATTTCAAAAGAAAAAAAACACAAAAGGACCCACACTTAAGCCCACAATCTAATCTAATCTAATCAATTACTAAGTCAAATTGTATGCGCTAATTAGGGTGTTCAAACAAAATTCAAACATCGATGTATGTTACAATACTACATTATCTTTGGCTAAACTGAATTATATTTAATATTGTCACTTCAACCGAATAAAAATAGTTTAGCATTATTTATTGAACGAATTTTGGTGGCCTCGCATTCAGACAAAATACCACGACTCCAATCTGACTGGCTCAGCTTGACAAAATTAACGTTGCTATAATATATTATCCAACATTTTTGTAGTACTTGACATGTTGAGTGATGAATTGAGCACTAGCATTGACAATACCAACCTCCCATTTTACACAGTAGAGAATAAAAAGCCATGATAATATGTTATCTCAACGTTATGTTGGATGTTTCAGGTTTGATTTTATCTATATGCTTTTAACACTTAGTATGAATCTATGATCATATTGTTAAATCTAAACCACTTCAAACTTGTGCGCACCGATTTATAATAAGATCAAACATTTTGGAAAATTTTATAATTTCATAAGAAAATTAATTTTAGATTTTTCTTAAAATATAGGCTATATTATTTCCAAATTATCGTGTTTGTATAAATTAAATATAAGCAAATCACCCGACCCTAAAGGAAAATCAAATTTCGAATTCAGATCAGACCGGAATCCATAAACTCGAACGACAAAAACCGGTCCGGCATTTCCCGGTCGGGCCACATTTGGGCAGCCTATTATGGAAACCAGCCATGCACCCAGAAGTCTCGAGTCGGTGGGTGCAAAGGGCAAAATAATAACGCGTATAAAAAAGGTGGGTGAGAATGTGAGATTCCGACAGATTTGAGGAACGCAATTGTCAAGGGACAAATCCGTCATTTTAACAAGGGATTAAAAGCAAACGCCTAATTTAATGGGCCATTGGACCGAGACGGGCCCACTACGTGAAACTAGTCAACAACAGTAAAATGTCCGCTTTCAATTTTTTGATTTTGATAGAACGCGAAACGCCGGGGACACCGGTGACGGCGACGGTTCAATTTTCGTCGGACACGTGTCCGTTGACGTTACCGGAGTCCGGCGAGATTCTGGTTCACAAATAATAGTAAAATAATGATTAAAAAAATAGGAAAAAATTGGCGGTGAACATGAAATATGACTTTAATTTGTGTCACAATTAAGCTAGGTTTGTGTAATACTCTGAAACTTATGCGATTCACATTTAAAGTGATGAGCTTTTTCCTATTTAGCGTATAATTTAAATTACAGTGTGTGAAGTAATGAAGAAGTTATAGTGAAATCCATTTACGTAAAAAGTTTTCTATTTTGAGACTAGTTAATTAATCAAAATAAGCTTGAACGATTTTTCTATATACTCTAATTTAACCAATCTTTCACTGTCAAATTGAGTTGTATAAGATTTGTAATCATCTAGTTTTGCTAAAATTAGTAATTAGCTAACTTGGTTTATACATATCCCTATGATTTTCAATACTGTATGTTTTTTTCTTGGTTTTATAAGTTTCAATTTAATACTTTGAATCTCCTTTTTAGTTCCATTCCTCGTGAAGCTGTACAAATGCCCATGCACAAGCACTTTAGTAAGTAAGCTTGAATTGCACGACCTTGTATATTTAGCTTAATACAGATTAAGAATAGGTTAATTCCGGCCTTTAAAAAAGGGACATGTCTCAGAATCAAATCCCCTCCCACGAATTACGGTGCCGGTCATTAGAAGATTCATAAATCCCACTTTCCTCACATTTTATTCATAATTCCGTCCTCCATTATCAAATTTTATTTTCATTGACTTTTCCCATTTGATTTAACCATTTTGAATCTGAGATTATAACCATTGAAAACACCACATAAAACATAAATAAATTCAGTCACAAAATAACTGCATTTTACAAATTTTCGACGAAAGAAAAGTCATAAAATTCGTGGCTTTTCCACCCAAATATTTTTCTTCAATCTTCTGGTAACTAGTCACTAATAAGTAGGCCAACCCGCTCATATCTTAATTTGCTACAATGTTATTTTAATCAAAGCACTAAAGTATACATTATAATATTGTATAGCCAAGATTACATACATTAAGACATTTAGAAACAAATTTAAAAGCATCGATAACTATATAATATTATTAAAATAAATATCCAAAAAAAACCGCCAATCAACACTTCTCGTCTCTGTGTGTAAGGAGTCAAGAAATCCTCACTAATAAAGGCAGACAGCATTTATATCGTCCTTGTCTGCTCTCCTCAAATTCCCCACTCCTCTTTCATCATTCCCTTCTCATTCCTCCCAATTGCCCATTCCTCCAAGATCCAATCCAATCCAATTCGAATTCCATCCGTTCATTTCGTCAATCTTCTTCTTCTCGAGCTCAATCGGTTTGGCTGACACTCTCGTGAGTGTTGTTGTCACTACTTAACACTGATTTGCAGAGGAAATCGGAGTGTATCGGTCGCTTTCCGATCTTTCAAGGACCAGATCGGGACTGAAAAAGCTGAAATCGGACTCTCTAGCGATCGAATTCGCTCCAAAAATGGGGAAAGCGAGCAGAGATTGGACTCAGATCTACGCGATATACGGGATGGACGAGTGGCAAACCCTAGCGTTCCTCCTCCTCCACGCCGCCGTCTTCTCTCTGCTCTCGATCCTCTTCCTCCTCTACTTCTCCCCGATCTGCTGCTACCTCGACTCGATCTCGCTCTTCACCGCGCTCCCCGCCGGCTCCGCGAGATTCGGCGCCGGATTCGTCGGATCGGTGACGGCGCTCTCGGCGGTGTGCCTCTTCTTCGCCGCCGGGAACCTGTTTTACTCCTCCGGCCCGCTCCGGTGGGAGATGTCGCAGCGGATGGTGAGCGCGGTCTCCGACTGGTCCAACGTCAAGACCGCGCTCGACGTCGGCTGCGGCCGCGGAATTTTACTCAACACCGTCGCGAAACAGCTCAAGAAGGAAGGCAGCTCCGGCCGCGTCGTTGGACTTGACCTCCACAAGTCCGTCACCTTGTCCACTCTCCGCACCGCCGGCATCGAAGGCGTCCAGGTCCGTCAATCTTTCTATACTTGTTGTTTAAAAGTACTTTTTATTTAAAAATATACTTTTTTCGTCGCGAAATTAGTGAAATTTAGTTATAGATACTTTTTAAGTGCAAGTATAGCAAGTCATGATCGGATCTCAATTTGAATTTCGAACTTGAATTTGTGTGCAGGAATATGTGACTTGTAGGGAGGGGGATGTGCGACAGTTGCCGTTCAGCGACAACTACTTCGACGTGGTGGTGTCGGCTGTGTTCTTGCATAGAGTGGGGAAGGAGTTCGGACGGACGACGGCGGCGGCGGCGGCGGAGAGGGTTAGGGTATTGGGGGAGGTGGTGAGGGTGCTGAAGCCCGGAGGGGTGGGGGTGGTGTGGGACCTACAGCACGTGCCTGAGTATGTGAGGAAGTTACAGGAGCTCCGGATGGAGGAGATTCGGGTTTCGGAGCGGGTAACCGCCTTCATGATGACTAGCCATATCGTCTCGTTCACTAAGCCAACTCAGCTCGAGGTGGCCCCCACTGAGGTCAGGCTCGATTGGAGATTCCACCACCACAACATCTGCTAGAGTACCCAAAGGTCTTTGATTCGAGTTTCGTCGGTGGTAAATTCGAGTAAAAAAGAGATTACTCGGACAGGGGTAAAATATATAGTTAGAAAAAAGGGGGAAAAGTAAAAGTTGTTATACTTGATTATTTACGGCGGTAAAAGTAGTGATTAGAGAGTGGGGAGGCGAAGCCAAGCCATGATTAGAGATCTTAGACCGTTGATTTTAGCGGTGTGGGTCTCTTGCGAGTGTGATGAGTTTGGTACTATGATTAAATTACACGTCAGGCTCGACGTGGATCTTATTGTAATTATTGTATACGCATGGATTATATGGTTTGGTGTTATTATATACATTGGGATAATGTAAAGAATGTGACGAATGTATCGTTGCCTAGTTTTTTTTAGAGGTAATGGTTTCCTAACTTGATATTTTCGTTAATGGTGAAAGCTACGTGCTAGCTAGACTACCGGTCTTGTTTTAGAAACGTTTTTTTTCTCCAATGGCTAATGGTGTTTGAATAGTTGGGGTGGGAAGTCAAAAAGAATAATAATCCAGGCTTAAGTACAAAATTAGTATTTTTGTTGAAGTTTATGAAAATGAAGATGTATGAAAATGAGGATGTAAGGTCGTTGTAATGACACGTTTTAACGAGACTATCAAAATTCAATCTCTTACTTAATTCTTATAGATTGAGAATTTGTCGATATAAATAAATCAATAGATTGTACACGATTATGAAAATAATTAATTTGAAGTGATTAGTGGAATTTTTCCCTGATAAGAGAAATGCTTAGTTAAATATGAGGAGATCAAGAACATGTTTTCAATATTCAATATTAAGCATGTTGTAGTATACGATGGGCGATATCGATATCATGAGTAAATATGAAAATGATTTGTGAAAGAGAAGGGGAGAAAAGTAGTGGGGCGACCCCTTAAATTAAGGCGTGGATTTAGTTGGATCGAAGAGAGAAGTGTTTAGGTGTAACAGTGTAAGCATTTTTGGCTTTACATGGATTGTTAGATCACCGTCATTTCCTCTAAACCCGGCAATTAGTTTGGTGGGTGATTTTGCATTTAATACCCCTAGGCCTAGCACATTTCTCTTCTTATTTTTCGGTCGAAACTCGAAAATGCAAATGCAACGTGATGGTCGTGCGTGTAACAATACACCATTTGCCTCGGGTGCGCGTCGGCATGTTATAGTGGAGTGTACTTGGTCGAGTCCTATTACCATGTTGTTCTAGGGCACGCGATTGAATCGCGATGCTCTTGTTATAAGATGTCCTATGGCCTGCATTCTCCACTTTATACCGACATAGACCCGCGTGCCGTTCGTTGTTCGGTCATTAACGAATGTGACACCACTTCAATGCGTCACGAAAGTAAGCTCTAGCTCGCACTCATGCAAGTGTCTCATATTCCTCACAAGTAGGTACTAGGTAGTGTCCGGTAAACGTGTGTAGTAGCTTAGGCCATTACCAATGGTGAGCCACAAGAGTCTCAAAAATCCATTATTTCCATGATCTTCTATTTATTTTTCCTTCCCAACAATGAGCTCATGAATTCATGATCTCATCTTTTATATTTTTTCCATTTTCCAAAACTTATTTATTTCTCCAATTACAACTAAATATATATCCTAAATTTTTATTGTATACAGAGTATATCATAAGTTATTTTATTAAACATACTTATTTATTGTTTTAATACATTACACATTTAAAAAAATTGTTAACATTTAGAAAATTCTTAGAATTTCTGTTTAAAATTAAATTGATTACACATAATTTCTTTTAAATTTAAAGAATAGGCATTGTAAAGAATGTATAAACATGTCTTTATTTAACTTAAAATAAGCCAAAAAAGATACTTAATAGTAATAGGATTCAAATATATGCAATGTTGGACTCTATGGGTAGATAAAGAAAAGAAAACTAGTTTCTGTTTCCGTGTAACATAGGTAAAGTTTTTATGTGAAAGAATAAATACCTAATTGTGCAAAGCCTTATATGGATCTTTCTAGTTTGAATGATTTGTGTGTTTTTCAGTGTGTTTGTGTGCTTTAAATCCTTTCAAATTCAATAAAAGTTTGTTTTTAAGAAAGGGAAACCTACTTAATCGAAAGCTATGTCTTGAATAAACCGTTTTCTTGATTACAAACCTTCCATCCACCTGTTCAAAGATTATAAGTTAGAGACTACGATCTGAGGTAGGAAACGAAACAGATCTGTGATGTGCTTGGACTAAGGGAGTCCTGGCTGATGATTAGCCACCCCTAGAAATCCGGAAGCTAAAGGAACGCCGGAACTCCAGTGATACTACGTCCAGGTAACGGTCAAACCTCTCTAATATTCTACCATCATAATTATAAGGGAAGCAATTATCATACTCCCTAATAGACAACTTTGAGATAAGAATGAATATCATTCTCAAATTTGAAGTATGTCATTGTTCTAGATCTCTAAAAATTTAGGAAGCATATATTGTAACTTAACTCAAATTGAAACTCATTTTCAAAGTCATGCCAAAGCAGCTAGCCGGAGTTTCAGGCCGATTTAACCCATTTCATTAACCTCCAAGACCGTTTTACCAATGTAAGCCAAATTAACCAATTTAAACCACTCATTTCAATTTAACTAAAATCTCCACATGCACGCTTAGTTCAGCTTAGTTAGGACTTGTACTCAAATGGGAAAAAACTACGAATTGAACCCATACCCGAATTCAAGCTGATTTTTAAAATCCCCACATGGGGTTGGACGGCTAGCTTCATGGGCCTATATGCCCATGTAGAGAAGAACTTCTGAATGGGCCCGATCGGCCCATTATGTTTCTTAAAAGCCCATGGCTTTCGCCAACTCATAAATCACCCTCTTACTTTCTAAGCTACTAATTCATAATTTCATACGTAGTACTGTAATTTAAATCCATCAGATAAAGAAGACATAACGGTGAGTTCTCTACTTGAGATAAACTAAAATGATAATCAATCCGTTAAAAAGCTCCACTATATTGTTAAGAAATACTTTTTAAATATTTTAGCAAGTTGATTTCCATATTGTCCTCCATTATATAATTATCTAATATATAATGAAATATAAAAGATCTTAATAACATTGAAGATATTGAAGTAAACCCAACCAATTTCTTAAATTTTTAGACATATTCTAAAATGACATCTTTCACTTAACGGATAAAGTATTTTATGCTTATAGTTAAGTCCTTCTGAAATTCTAGAACGACAAGTTAAACTTTTGGACGAATTCTCAGACGACACCTTTAAATTTGGCATAAACTTTTTGCAAACAGAATTTTGACTTTTTGCACCACGCCATTTAAAGGCGTCGTCGTTTAAAGGCGTCAGAATATAATAATACTAAATTTCGTTCGGGAAAATTCTGAGTCGTCGTGTGACGCCGTTGACCGGCGTGACGGGAGCATCCCTTCCATCAACGGTATTTTGGTCTTTCTATGTATATATATTTAATAGGATATTAACTACCACTAAACTCCATTAGCACAATTGGTAAGTATTATCCTTGTGTATACTTGAGATTCCAGATTTTTTTTTGAAATTGAACACTTCTTTCCATATAATAAAAAACAATAAAAACATGCAAATGCAGTTGACAGGATTTGAACTTGGGACACATTTAAAAGCTCAAATGAGTAATTGGCAATTGGGCTAATTGAACTTATTGATATCTTAAGGCTCTATTAAAAATATATTTTAAGTGGGAACGCGCCAAGGCGGGGGAATCAGCGCCGTTGACTGGCCACGGCGCCGTTGGCCGGCGTCCTGCGGCGCCGTTGACATGCGTCCCATGACGCCCTTTTTTCCCATTTTTGTTTTCCCGCAATTTAATCAATACAATATCCATACGCCTTTAAATGGCGACGCCTTTAAATGACGTGGTGCAAAAAGTAAAAAAACAGTGTGTAAAAAGCCGGGGCGTTAAATTTTAATATTACCAAATTCTAAAGCGACACCTTGTCATTTGGAATCTTATGATGGAAAATGAAATTTTAATATTACCATATTCTAAAGCGACACCTCCCCAGGTTTCTCCGTTAAACTTCCGTCCACACTAATACCACTTAAAGCTTTCCTTCACAAATATTGCTTTCTCTTGGAGCGGGCCCCACTCCCTTCTTCAACCTTCCGTGGACGCGTTCACGGAAGTTTAACGGAGAAACCTGGGGAGGTGGTCGTTTTTTGACGGAAGAGTGTATATGGATGGTTTTCGGTAAATAGGTATATAAGGGGTGGTTTAGGGCAATATGATCTATTATATGGGTAGTTTCGGTCAATAATCATTGATGTTGAATTGGCTAGATAATTATTTAAAATTAATTAATGATTGTTTGGTTAGGATGGAGTGCATTTTTCTTCTCCTCTTTTTTTTTTGGTCGAGGGAGAAAACCCAGGGAATACAGAGACTAAGCGATCACAACAGAACGAGGGGTAACAACCCCCCTAACGTCACAAGAAAGGATAGACAAAATACCCGGATCAGGGTCCGGGAGAGCATGGTAGCCGATGGGGTAGCTGTGGGCTGAGGAGGCGAGGTAGTCCGCTGCGCGGTTTGCCTCCCTGAAGATGTGACGGAACCGAACGATCCAGTCCCTACTGAGTAAGCCTTGACAGCGGAGAGTCAGGCTAGCAAGGGGGTGAGAGGGAGGGGGTGGTTTAGTGAGGAGGTTGATGGCCGTGGTAGAGTCGGATTCGACCTCTACCCGTCTATGACCGCGCTCCCAGACAAGGGTGAGGCCGTGAAAGATGCCCCATAGCTCGGTGGCTGGGACGGAGCAGAGGCCAAGATTGCAGACGAATCCGCCCAGCCACTGTCCGTCCTCTCCCCTGATGAGACCTCCGGCGGCAGCAGCTCCGGAGTCGCCCTTGACGGAGCCGTCGGTATTAACCTTAACCCAGCTCTCTCTCGGCCTACTCCAAGCGATCTGGATTTCCATCCTGGCTTTCCGGCCTTGGGGGTCGTTTGAATAGGACGAGATTGAGGCGTAGTAACGCGCCTGCTCCAGGATCCAACCCGAGTCATAGGAGGCCTCCTCCCCTCGCCGAAACACCCTTTCATTCCTGTTCTTCCAGATTCGCCAGGTCGCCACAGCGAAAACCGAGGCATCGTCGACTCCTTGATTGAGTTCAAAAACACCCTCCAGCATATTAAGGACCCAGGTCCTTCCATCGACGGAGAAGAACGCCTCGTGGTAGCGTGGGGAAACCCACCGATTCCAGAGGCTCTTGGCCTTCGGGCAATCCCGAAAGAGATGCACAAGGGTCTCGGTTGCAGCTCCACAGACCCCGCAGTTAGGGTCGCCGGTCATGTGACGTCGGAACCTTTCCGCGTTGGTGAGAACTCTGCCCTTAATGACGAGCCACATGAAGACTCGAATTCGTTCAGGCACCTTGATCCGCCAAATACCTCTATAAATTGCTCTGAGAGGTGGGGGAGGGTTATGCGCACTCTCGCCTCGGAGGAGATTGTAGGCCGTCGCTACCGTGTAATCGGCGCTGGGCGAGGGACCCCAACTGATGCAGTCGGGGGCATGGTGATTGCGGGATAGGCTAATGGAAGCCAACCTGAGAAGGGTTTCGTTGGGGACACGCGTGGCGATGTCGGCCCATCGCCAACCCCCTTCTTCCGACCAATAGCTGCAGACCGGTCGGGAGTCGTCTTCGAGGGACGTGAGGGCATGGGGGAGGTCGCGGAGAGGCCCATCTCCGATCCAGTGATCGCTCCAGAATCTCGCCGTTCTCCCGTCCCCGACATTCCAACGGAGCCCTTTTGGGAGGAGCTCCATTAGGCTACCCTTGATGCTCTTCCAGATTGCTGAGCTGTGGCCGCGAGTGGATTGGGCCAGCCTCCCGTTTGCCCAGGTCAGCCCATATTTCGCGCGTAGAAGGTCGGCCCAAAGCCCGCCATCTCCTTTGATAAGTTTCCAGCCCATCTTCCCCAAAAGGGCTGTATTCATGAGATTTGCCTTTCTGAAGCCCAAGCCCCCATGGTCTTTCTTTTGGCAGATTTCCTCCCAAGCGACGAGATGTGTCTTTCTCTGGCCCCCGACATTTCCCCAGATGAAGGACCGGACTAGCTTGTCAAGCTCCGAGTGGATGCCCTCCGGAAGGGAAATAGACGCCATGGCGTAGCATGGGATGATAGCGAGAACTGATTTGGCGAGTGTCACTCTACCGGCCAGGCTAAGGGAGTTGCATCTCCAACCCGCGAGGCGGTTCCTGGCTTTCTCCAGCAGGATGGCAAAAGTACTGGCGGTTACGCGCTGTTGAAGGACCGGCATTCCAAGATAGTTGCCCAGGTTGCGGGTGACCGGGAATCTCGCTATCTCTTCAAGGTTGCTAGCAGGCTCTCGGGAGACGTTTTTGGAGACGTAGATCCGGGATTTCTCCAAACTCAATTTCTGGCCTGAGACGGCGCAGAACTCTTCCAGGCATCTCTTAATCACGCGCATCTGATGTGCCGACGCCTCCGCCATGAGGATGATGTCGTCGGCGAAGAAGAGATGCGACAACTTCGGGGCATTCCTGCAGGCGACGATGGGTTTCCAGTTGCCGGCCTCGACCTCCTCGTTGATGATGTGGCTTAGCCGCTCCATACAAAGGATGAACAAGTACGGGGAGATTGGGTCGCCCTGGCGGACCCCACGGGAGGGCCGGAACCCCCTAGTCAGGTCGCCATTCCAAAGAACATGCATTGACGAGGAGGAGATTGCCTCCGCGATCCAGTCGAGCCAGTTGTCCGGGAAGCCCGCGTCATGGAGTGTATCCCGGACAAAGTCCCAACGGAGCCTATCAAAAGCTTTTTGAAGATCAAGCTTGAGAATCATCCACTTCTTGCCGCTTCTCTTGCGATTCATTGAGTGGATTAGCTCTTGAAGAAGAATGACGTTCTCCGTTATGAGCCTGCCCTTTACAAAGCTACTTTGCGTCGGGCCAATGATTTTTGGGAGGATCAGCTGCAGGCGGTTGGCGAGCACCTTCGTAGCGACCTTGTACAGGACGTTGCATAGGCTAATTGGGCGAAACTGGCCCAACGACTCCGGGTGGGGCACTTTTCCGATCATGGAGATTAAGGTGGTGTTCGCTTCCGTCGGGAGCTTTCTAGTCTGGAAGAAATCCTTGACGAAACTCATCACCGCATGCCTTACTTTGCTCCAACAGTTCTTGAAGAAGACGGGCTGGTAGCCGTCCAATCCCGGGGCTTTGTATGACCCCATCTGGAAGAGGGCCGCCTTTATCTCCTCCTCCTGGACCGGGGAGTTGAGGCCAGCCAATTCCGAGGGGGAAAGGGACGGGAAGCCTCCACGCCTAAACGAGTTGATGCAAGGAGCCTCGTCTGGGAGAGTGTAGAGGTCGGCGAAAAATTTGACCGCCAGCTCCTCCAATTCCGTTTGACTCGTGACCCATGCACCATCTGAGTTTTTGAGGGCCTCTACTCTGTTCCTCTTGCGCCTGATGATGGTAGAGGTGTGAAAGTAGGATGTGTTGCGATCCCCGAGCTTGACCCATCTCTCCCTTGATTTCTGGTACCAAAGGGCCTCCTCTTGCGCCAGAGTTCTCTCGAGTTCCTCCTTCAGCTGGCGATCAAGGAGGATGAGGTTTGGACGGGAACCCCTCTCAAGAGCTTTCTGGATGCCGTTTATGCGCGCTATCAGCTTGGCTTTTTTGTGGTGGATATTGCCGAAGACCGTTCTATTCCAAGCAAGGAGGGCATCTTGTAAGCTACGGAGAGCAGGGCAGGGTGCAAGGTTTGGGTCCCAGTTATCCTCAATAAACTGGTGGATGTGAGGATGTTCGAACCAGGCGGCCTCAAAGCGGAAAGGCTTTCGAGACTTGTCGGTTCGCTGCTGGCCATTGAGGGTGAGGAGGAGAGGGTTGTGATCCGAGGAAAGAGCAGGGAGGTGTCTTACAGTGGCGTCCTCCCAACGCCCTCGCCCCGCCACATTTGTGAAAAAACGGTCAAGGCGTTTGGCGACCCTTGTGTTGGAGGTGATTCCCCTGCTCCAGGTGAAACGGGACCCGACGTATCCCATATCGATGAGTTGTAGCCGGTTGGCCCAGTCCGCGAATTCCCCTGAGTCGGGTGAGAGGGTGTCAGCGCCTCCTTGCCTCTCGTCGAGGGAGACGATACTGTTGAAGTCCCCTCCGACAAAGAGGGGGCTGTGGATCCCCGCCAGCGCATTGCACAGGATGTTCCAAAATTGCTTTCTTTCCGCGACTGCTGGAGGAGCGTACACAACGACCAAATGGGCTTCATCAGGGCCAGGGTTGATGATGGCATGGATGAAGTTCTTTTCCACCGCCACCACACTGACGCTTCCCACTTCGTCTTTCCACAACAGCCAAATCCCGCCGCTGAAGCCCACAGCCTCTCGGCGTACCGAGTTCGCGAAATTGAGTTTTTCGCAGACTCGCTGGGCTTGAGGGCCGGAGATTTTTGGTTCCAGGACGGCAAGAATGTCAACTTTGTGATGTTTGAGGAGGTAACGGCAGACTCGACGAAAGCCTGGCTTCCCGGCCCCTTGCACGTTCCATATAAGGCAATTCATGGAGAAAGAGGGGGGGGGGGGGGGTCAGGAGCCGAGAGGGCCTTAGGCGGAGTCGCGTTCGGAGGTGGCCTCCTCCTCCTGCGTCTCCATCTCTTCATCGACATCGGTGGGCTGGGTTCGGGTCGCCGGAGTTGAGGGGAACTCTTACGGGGGCTGGGTAGGATGTTCTCCGGGATCCGGGGGGTTTGGCTCACTGAGGACTCCCATGGCGTGGGCTTCCAGTAGGGCCTCGGGCTGCAAGGGTTGAGGAGGGTTGGGATGGGTCTCTCCTTGGTGGGCTTGTTCAACCTCAATGGGCTGCTGGTCCATCTCCAATTGCTGTTGGGTTGCGGGCTCTTCTGTTGCTGGAGTAAGGTCCTCCTTTGGGCTCTCGTTTTGGTTGTCGTGGGAATTTGTCCTGGGGTGCTTACCCTTGCCATGGCCAGCTGCATCCTCTTGGGGCCTGTCTGTGTTGTTGCCAACGAAGACCAGTTGACTTCTATCCACCTTTTTGAACTTTCTCTGATTTTATTTTCGATTTGGACGAGGAAGCCGCCAAGTCCTTTGCTGCAGACGATACATTGCCTTTTTGGAAGGTCAGGTCCTGGTCTTTTACGTGCCCAGAGTTCAGAGTGGATTGTGTGGGGCCTGCCTGTTCTTTTCCTTTTTTCGCACCCAACATCTGATTTCCACTCCCTTCTGTTCTCCTTCCTTCTTCCTTCTTCGAGCACCCCTCTTGAACCGCTAGGGCTTCAAAGCCGTTCACAACCTTTTTGATACCTTCACCCTGTTCTGACTTGCTCGCTGAAGCCTTCTCTGACCTGTCGCTTTTACGGTTTTTGTTGCGTCTCGGGCCTCGCGCAACCATCATCCAGTCTCCTCTATAGCCGTTGGCCTCTAGGGTTTCCGGCGACTCACTTCCCGTGGGCTGAACGCGGGTCTCGAATGGGCTGCCTTGTTCCCTCGCCGGCTGGGACGTGCTCGGCGCGCCTCCATTGGTGGTCACTAGGGCTCCGCTCTCCTTGGTCAGACTAGGGCAACGTCCCACGAGATGCCCGCATCGACCGCACCCTACGCAGATCTCGCAGAGCCCCTCGTACTCAACCATCACCAGTTCTCCGTCAACGAGGAGGGCACCTTGGAGCGGTTCACTGATATCGAGCTCAAAGCATACACGTGCAAACTGTCCCCTAGAGGCGTTGAACGTGTTTCGGTCGACGCGGAGAGGGCGGCCCAGGCTTGTGGCAATTTTGCAGATCACTTCTTCCTCGTAAAGGACCAGGGGTAGGTTAGAGAGACGGACCCAAGTGCACACCGTCTTGATGGAGTCCTTTTTCGGGTTGAACTTAGGGTCCCAAGCCCCGATGAGGAGCGCCTGGCCAAAGATATTCCAAGGTCCGCCGGCGAGCGCTGTCCGACAGTCTTGCTCCCGTTCGAAGCGGACCACGGAGAAGCCGTTTGCCAAGTCCACTATCGCCATGCCCCCACTGGGTCTCCACATTTCTCGCAATCTTCTTTCGAAGGCATGGAAGGCAATCGGGCGGCCCATGAGCTTGACGATCACAGAGTTCACCCATGCCTTCGCCAAGTGGCTAAAGAGGTCCGGTGCAATGGTGATCGAAGAGAGCCTACAGGTTTCGTTCGGCTTCTCTATCTTGATCTTGTCGACCAGCAAGGCCTGGGTTAGGGAGCTGCCATTTGCGCCGGTAGCATTCTGCATTAGCTTGTCCTTGAAGGACGGTTGGGCTTGCGGAGGTTGCAGGGCTAGCTGTTGGGGCTGGGCTGTCTGTGGAGCTGGTGGGGGGAGGGCTAGTTGCGGCGCTATTGGAGCTGTCGGGGGGGTGGGGTTCGCCTCCACCATCTGGGTGTCCGACTGGGATGACTGCTGAGGGGGCGGGGATGGGGCCTGTGAGAGAGGCGGTGGAGGCGGGGGTGGGTCGGGATTCAGGTTGCAAGGGGGGGCTGGCGGGGGAGAGGCAGAGAGAGTCATGAGAGAGTTTTTTTCCCACTCGTGAGTACCAATCCTCGACAATGATTTAATATTGCAATTTCATATAATACTATAAAAATAGGCTCTTATGTATAAAGTAATATTGGCTAATGAAGAAGCGAACGTGTTTCGTTCGGTTTCTTCTCCTTCTCTATATGGAGAATGAGATGGAGAAGTTATTGGGATAAGAAAATGGCAAAAATTCTTCAAATTTTAAGACTTTTCCAAAATGGCTAATGGAGATAGTATAACTTGGTCTTCTTTCTTTACCTTTTTCGAAGACATTGCCCAAAGAGAGGGCTAGTGGGTAGGGTTGAGAATCGGTTCAAAACTGGAACCGATATTCGGGAATACGGTAAACCGAAAAATCAAATCGAAAAAATCCGATTCGGCTTGTTATTTTCGATTTTCAAATTATATATAAGATTTTTCTTTGAAAAAATTAAACCGAACCGAATCGGTTTCGGTCCAATCATTCTTAGCCTATTAGTACTAGTGGGGACCTTTCCTTTTTTTTTGATAAATGAAAGAAATTAGGCTAGTCCCAAAACAAAGGAAACTATCCTAGAGCATCCTTGCGGATGAGGTCCCAAAGGACCGGATCGAAGCTTAGCGAAGAGGAAGTCACGCGGCGAAACGAGTCAGCAATGAAGTCAGCCACCAGATTGACCTCCCTGAAGACATGCCCAATGCTCCAGAACTGGAAACTCCCAAGCAACAACTGAATGTCAGCACGTATGAGCTCAACCTCCCACGGACAACTCCTATCGCCCAACACTGCCTGAACAACCTGCAGGTTGTCACCTTCAATCACCAGTCGGGGATACCATGACGAATGGCCTCCAAAATCCCCTGTCGAAGAGCAAACGCTTCGGAAAAAATCACAGGATGACGACCAAGGAAGCCGCCATCCATCGAAATCGGGGACCCTTTAGAATTCCTGATAATAAACCCAAAAGAAGACATACCATCTGCATTCACGGCCCCATCAAAATTAAGCTTACAACAGTTGTGTTGGGGTTTAGTCCATCTGGCACTCCCCCTGGTTTTCCTTGTGTTTCCTTCCCTACAAATCTTGACTTTGGTTTTTGCATTAAGTGCTCCCACCCAGTCATCCATCTGTTTTAGCGAGAATTCCACTGTCTGTTTTGGGTTGATTTGAGGTCTGTTTTCATAGTCAAAGATGTTCTTGTTTCTGAAATACCAAGTACTCCACCAAAGGCAGATAACAGACTCTACTTGGGGTTTGGTCAGTAGCACACGAATTTCATCCAGTAGCCCCAGAGGGTTCCTGGTATCCGTGTTAAGCTGTCGGAGTTTTTGGGTAACCCTAGGGTTAAGGAGTTCCAAAGCTTGTTTAGTGTGATTGCACTCAAGGAAGAGGTGGGCAACGTCTTCAAACTGTGAGTTACATAGATTGCATCCTTGTGGGACCGCTATGTGATTCACTGCGAGTCTAGCCTTTGTAGGTAGTCCGTTCCGGCATATTTTCCACAAGAAATTCTTCTGTTTGGGTGGAATTTGTAGTTTCCATATCCAGTCTAGGTTGATCTTAGGACTTCTTTTTTCCTCTTGAATCCAATTCATGGTGGCATTAGTGGAAAACCACCCATTTTTACTAGGCTTCCAATAGAGCCTGTCCGTTAGGTTATTCAAGGGGAGGAGAATTTGAGCAATCTCGTCAGCCTCATTGGGGTTGATGACCTCTCTTAGTTTAGTAAGGTCCCATGTTTTATCTGGTTTTATGTAGTTACTAACTGTTTCATCCTCATCCAAAGGAAGAGGATGGTTTTGCTTGGGACTAAGCTTCGTAATAGAGGTCCATGAGTCTTTCCAAAACCGAATAGTTTTCACATCTCCTACTTGCCAAAACATACCAGAAAGGAAGTGTTCTTTGAGGCTCATGAGTTTAGACCACTGCCAGGATGTATTACATTGTTTTTTATAGTTCCATAGTTTCCTGTTCTTTAGGTATTTTTCGTTCACAAGTTTAACCCATTGGTTTTTAGGTTCTGCGATAATTTTCCAAAGCAATTTCATTTGAAGAGCTTGGTTCATCTCTTCAGTTTTGGCGATTCCAAGTCCCCCATGCTGGGTTGGACGACAGATGGAATTCCAACTGATAAGGGTTTGTATCCACTGTGTTTGTTCCAGTCGATCCACGTGAATGACTTTGAACTGATATAAGCAGCTTTTACTTTTAAATTTTAATGCTCCTCGGGCTGTGAGTTGCTCTTATAATATTAAACTAAAACCACTTACCACAAGAAGAAAAAGATAAATTCAACCAAAAAAAAAGAAGAAGAAAAAGATAAAGAATAAAAAAACTAGAATTAAAACCCCAATTTTGTTTTGTTCTTCTCTTCTCCTCTATACATTTCCTCATCCTCAATTGTATCGACCATATTTGCTTACCCTTTTTTAGGTTTCGAGTGTGATTTCCATCAGATTTGATTGAGGAGGCGGGTGGCGGCTCTGACCTTGGGTGAGTTCTCTCGGTATTTCATTCGTCTGGTGAGTTTCCTTTCCTCAACAACAGATTAGTTTTTGCAGTGAGATTGGTGAACATTGAGAGGGAGAGAGAGATTGAATTGATGGATTGGGTGGCCTTTTTTCACTTCCTTCTCTACGATCTGCCTAGGGCTCGTTTGGTATCGATATCTTAGATATCGGATATCGGGTATCGGTATCGATATCGGGTATGGGTATAGAAGTTGATATCTATATCTCTGTTTGGTATCGGTATCGGTATCAACCACAGATTAATTTTCCTTGTGACATACTGTGTATTAGTTTGTTTTTGTGTGTTGGAGTCTCAATAGATTATGAACCCCCATGGTTTCTTGGCCATCTAAAGGCTCCGTTCGGCACTGGCTTTTCCTTGTCCCCCCAGATGGCAAGCGTTTTACGCTGGTCCATCAGCCCCCAGATGTATGTGATATGCAGATTGGTACCATGAATTCGAGTAGTAGACATGTAGATCGAAGATAGGACATCCTTTTATCATTCACCAGCCAATGCCATCATCCCTCCTAATATGGATGGAGTATATAACAACTAGCACAAGTCTTTATCTATGAACCCATTGCAAAAGCCATAATATAAACTAAGATGAAAAAGGTTTCTTCTTTACTTGGATGGATGGATGGCTTATGCTCTACTGTTTTTCTTCTTCCCTTTGTGCAAATGTTGCTTGTGTGTTGTTGGTTGAACATGATCGGAATCGCTCCTTTGTGCATAATGTAATATGCGATGCTTTGTGGTGGATTAGATGAATGTGGTTTATGCTGGTCAAGTTACGTATATGATCTAATACTTATTTGATTCAATTAGTAGTAATATATTTCGAATAGTTGAATATTTATTTATTGTTACCATGTTCTAACACTAGTTTTTGATATTATATATATATAGCTTTTAATTTCCATATCATATCAAATTAATTTTACAATTAAAACCGTTTATATATCTTTATCTAATTCTTATATCTATAATTATAATGTATCAAAATAATATCTATTCAAATTTATAATCTATCTATATAGAATAAAGTAGAATTAATGTGACGATTAAAAAAACAACTTAGCTACTATATAGTAAATTGGTAACGTGGCACTGCAATTTCCCCAATATAAAGATATCTTATTTGCGAGGGACATGTTAAGGGAAGAATCCTTATAGGAGGAAAGTTATCTTATTTTTTTATGGTAAATCTAATATTTGCAAGACAGAGAAAGATAGATTTCTTTCCCTCCTTCTATCTTTGAAAGTATTATATATTGGGAGGTGAGTCTTGCGATTTCGTTACTATAAGTATATGTTATGATGGTGTGAGTTTTGCTATATATCGTCGATACGTATTGATATAACATTTCCTTACAACGCTAATCTATTTGCTTAGCAGATCGAACCAATTTAGTTGACATATTATCATCAATGGCGCGAGAAGAAGAAAGAGGTCGAAATCTCCCGGAAGATTTGCAAGACGAAATTCTTCGTCGTCTCCCTATTAAATCCCTGATCAGGTTCGAATCCGTTTGTCAAACATGGCGGTCTAAGTTCCACTCTCGTCTCTTCATCGACTTATACGGTCGTCAGCCTTGTCAGCCAGGCGGTGTCGTGTGCAAGGACGACAATCTCTTCGGGCTACACACGATCGACAAAACAACAATAAGGGACATGATCCCTGGCTTGTTCGACACGCAACTGTTGGACTACTTAAACAACACAAATAACACTACTGCTCCCGGGAAATTAGAGCCTTGGGTCGGCACAACCTCAGCGTTCGGGCCCACCAGCGACGGCGTCTACTGCTTATTGTTTGTCCCTACAAGGTTAGGGTTCAGGTGGAACACCCTATGCGCCCCGTGGGTCCGAGCCGGGTTGTGTAACCCTGCTACCCGTGACTACAAGCTTCTTGATCCTTTCCCTCCTGGGATTCGTTACATCTTATCTTCGAGCTATTTGGAGCTCGATAGTCAAGTCCTGTATGGTTTTTGCAAACTCGGTTCAGAGCATAGGGTTGTTGTCATCGCCCGTAATGACAAATCTTTCGTCTGCTTAGTCCACAACAGCCAGCAAGGCGAACGCGGCGGAGAGTGGAGGAAAGTGGTTGATTACAAACGCGGTCGCAAGAGGAATGTTGGTACTAGAAAGAACATACGAGCAGTGAAGGGTATAACCTACATCGTTTATGACATTCAAACGTGCCCTCAAAAGTTCTTGGAGGGATGCTGGCATTGGGGAGCCGAAAGAGTCGACAACGGAGAAATCTCCCAACCTGTGTTGTCTTTTAGCTTTGCCGATGAATCCTTCAAGTTGATGGGTGTTCCGGTGCCAGAGCCAGAGCCCGGTCTCATCGAGCCCGAGCTCAAGACTGAGGTTTTCGTGTGGCGTGACCGTCATCTTGCTATGATCTTCTTGTTTGGCACTTTGCAGCCCGATCCAGCTGAGTCGCGTCTGGTTGAGCGGGTTGAAATTTGGGCGATGATGGAATACGGTGTTGAGGAATCTTGGACCCGGGTTTTTATGATCAAACCTGACTTCCATGGTATCTTCAGGTTTTTCTTGGGGATGGAATGCACTCCCGATGGGGATATTGAAAGGCTGTTCTTTCAAGGGAAATATGAAGATGAAGATCGGATCTACTCTCTTGAGGAGGGTGGGCATAAACTATGTGGTCGTCGGGATCCTGCAGCCACACATGTATTGAATAATCCCGGAAATTCGACATATGTGGAGACCCTCGAGCGCCTCTAACAAAATACTTAGGATCTTATTGTTATGTATGTACTCTTGACAAGCTCTTGGTTTGAATGTTAGATCTTTGAGTGCATCACGAGTCTGTCTTAAACATATTATTACACCAATAGAAGAATATATTTTTGTGCATATATGCTTCTGTCTTAGAAAGTTGTTAACTCTAATTTTACAAACAGCCATAACTTCACAAATATGATAGCATCTCCCTTGCATATCTATAATTATCAGCACTTGAATCTAGTCCATAACAAATGCCAGACAAGTAACATCCATAGATCAAGCAATGAACACCTAACAATAAGCGTTTGTTCTTATCTCAGGTTCATATTCACTTATTCGAACTCTATTTCTTTCCTGAATTGATTGGGTAGGAAATCTCCATGAATTCGAAGTCCTCAGAGGCTCAATCCAGCTAAAGTTGAGTGGATCTTCAATTTGTGTGAGATAAAAACAATCATGAACCAAGAACTTCCAAACCTTTTGAGCAATGCTTAATTGTAATGCATTGACGGAAGTGTTGAGTTAGCTTCTTCAGCTCTTCATGTTCTGCTACACAACCAGAAAAGTCAGCTTTGAACTTGTTCAATAACAAACAGCTGCCACCCTCGCCACACGCAAGTCCTGCGATGGCGAAAGAACTAGGCAACATGACATTGTATAGGTTGGGATAGCTTGGAGCACCGACTGAATCAAAGTGATTTTCCCCGCTCTGGACAAAGACGCAGCCTTCCAGCTTTGAATTCTTCTCCAGACTCTTTCCCTGAACTGATCAAACACGACTTTCTTCGATCGTCCCAGCATCGATGGAGCCATAAATATCTTTCGTGTTTATCTACCTCCTGGACATCTAGAATAGCCTGAATAGCAGCCCTTTGATCCTCACAAACATTTCCGTTGAACGAAAGCTCAGACTTTGCAAAGTTTACCTGTTGTCCTGACGTTGCTCCGTATCTTTGGAGGATTTTAACTATTTCTGAAGCCTGTTGACAGGTTGCTTTGGCAAACATCATGCTGTCAGTCTGCAAAAAACAACTGCGAGATCGTTGGTGCGGATCGAGCAATTATGATGCCCTGAAGTTGCCCTTCTGCCTCATTTTTTCAGATTAGAGGTGACAGCCCTTCGACACTAAGTAAGAATAGGTAGGGCGACAGGATCGCCCTGTCGTAACCCCCGGCTTGGCACAAAGGTTTCAGAGGGGTAACCATCCATGAGGACCGAGAAAGAAACGCTAGACACACATTTCATGATCAGCTCAATCCACCGGTCAGCAAAACCTAACAGCCGCATGCTTTGTTCCAAAAACCGCCACTCCACTCTATCATAAGCCTTCGCCATACCTAGCTTTAGAGCCACGTAACCTTTGAATTATGAATCTATAATTCTATAACTAATCCACTTTGAATTCGTAGCTACTGTATAAACGTTTGCTATTGAAATTTGGGAATACTACTAGCTAATTTTCACTTTCTAGATCAGTAGATCTCAATATACGAAATTAAATTAGACTAATTAGTTGCCTATTGGCTGAAATTTGTACCAAGTGACCGACTCACCAGCTTGGAGAGGAACAGAGGTAGTTGACGGTCGATCAAAGTCGCCGGCTGGCCCAGGCTGGGATTTTTGGACAAACGGACTAGGCAGGGCGATGAGGGACTACCGGCTTCCAAGTGGGCCGGCGGCTGGTCGTCGGTCTGCCGAGCCGCCGAAGGTTTCGCCGGCGGGGAGAGTGGTGGGCTGCAAGCCTGCAACTATAGATCGAAGAAATCAAAATATATATGGTTTAGGGAAGAAGAGTATGATAGAATTGTAGAAATTAAAATCACACTTACTTATAAAAAAAAAACTTTGAAACTCATGTAAGATTAATGGTAGGATTGAATGAATCCGGACGTTGATGACTTGATGGAGCGGAGAAGTCGAAAAGACGCTGAGCAAGAGAAAAATCGTACTCCGTACTCCGTATATTCGTTTTAATTTTTTTTCTTTAATTTTCAAATCAGATGAGATAATGGGCTTTTTTTATATTCATGGGCCTTTTTTTATACTGATGGGCCTATTTTTATCAGTATTAATTTTTCACACGGGGCCTGTATAATTTGGGGGTCCATGGCGACCGCCCCTTGTTGGGAAACAAAACTATCCCAAATCTGAAGTTGGGCAAACAAAATTGCCTAGTATATAAGACGGTGGGTTACTCCTCCTATTGCCAATTGGTTTTAGGATGGAACCCCACCGAGCTTGTATCTGGACGACCCACACGTCTAATACCCCCACCGCCCACCCTTTTATCCGGGCCTGCTCTTCTCCTTGGAATGGACGCAGTAGCTGAATGTTATCTGCAGTTGATAGTTTCAACGAGAGTCCATGAGGATCAGCAGACGAGTGTGCCTCGAGATCAGCTTTAAATAGCTCTCTGAAGTAGTCAACCGCCACTTTCGTCTTATTGTCACTCCTTCTCCATTCCATGCCATCGTCATCCACCAGCCTTCTGATCTTATTTTGTTTCCTCCTCCCATTCGCTTTTTTGTAAAAGAAAGCTGAATTTCTGTCCCCTCCCCCATTTCACTTCATTCTGGGATGGAGAAGTTATTGGGATAAGAAAATGGCAAAAATTCTTTAAATTTTAAGACTTTTCCAAAATGGCTAATGGAGATGGTATAACTTGGTCTTCTTTCTTTACCTTTTTTCGAAGACATTGCCCAAAGAGAGGGCTAGTGGGTAGGGTTGAGAATCGGTTCAAAACTGGAACCGATATTCGGGAATATGGTAAACCGAAAAATCAAATCGAAAAAATCCGATTCGGCTTGTTATTTTCGATTTTCAAATTATATATAAGATTTTTCTTTGGGCGATGATGGAATACGGTGTTGAGGAATCTTGGACCCGGGTTTTTATGAGCAAACCCGACTTCCATGGTATGTTCAGGTTTTTCTTGGGGATGGAATGCACTCCCGATGGGGATATTGAAAGGCTCTTCTTTCAAGGGAAATATGAAGATGAAGATCGGATCTACTGTCTTGAGGAGGGTGGGCATAAACTATGTGGTCGTCGGGATCCTGCAGCCACACATGTATTGAATAATCCCGGAAATTCGACTTATGTGGAGACCCTCGAGCGCCTCTAACAAAAGACTTTTTAAGTAGCTTCTCCGCCTCCTGCTGGATCTTATTATTATGTTTGTGCTCTAGACTGCTCTTTGTTTTGTTTTGTTTTGTTTTGTTTTTTGTTTTGGTCGATTGGACTAGCTCTTGGTTTGAGTGTTAGCTGTTTGATCATATGATTTTCTATCCTCATGTACTGATTGAGTGCATCATGAGTCTGTCTTAAACATATTACTACAGCAATAGAACAATTTTGTGTATGCTTCTGTTTTAGAAAGTTGTTAATTCTGCCGAGTGAGATGTACATGCAAATGCTCCCTTACCTTTAATTTTCATTTTTCAAGGCTTAAACATAACGCAAAATCAAACCTTTGTGTGGATTGGGCTGTGATTGAGAGTATTTCTGTTCTAGGTTGAAGTAGAGGATGGGATGGCGTTTGAGATTGATGATGACCAGCGAGAGAGAACGCACGACGATGGAGAATGTTGAGAGAGAAATCTGATTCGGAATGATTTGGATGCGTTTTGATTTAGGAAAAATTTAATATGAAAGAAAAAAAATCTGATTTGAAATAAAAGAAATAAAGAGAAATTATTAATTTAAAAATTCTCATCTTATTTGGATAAATCTAGACCATTGAAAAAAATTTAATCCAATAACTCTTATTATGACTCTAGTTACTCTCTATAAGGGGGTGTTTCTCTAGATCCTATGTATGTTTATGATAATGGCGTAAATTCTGTTGTATTGCATGTAAAGAAAACTAACAATTTCGCTTGAGAATTCAAACTCAGGTGGTTCTCCGTACTATATCCAATTTCAAGCAAACCTTTAATCAAAAGTGCTGGAGTTGATACACGTACTTCTTAGTACTTATTCGCCATGCATGCCCATCTTGCAAACTGATGGAACAGGAACGACAGGCTCGCACCAAGATATCTTATACTTACAGAAGGTGCAAAAGGAGGCGACTAAACCGGGCGAGGCAACTAAAAAAGCCTGTACCTGTCAAAGTCCATGTCATCGATGATGTGTCACTTCAAGGAGTATTCAGATCCAATAGCTGATCAAAGACGTCGAGTGAGGAGCTCAGTTTCTGGAAGTCAGATCGATGCAGGAGGTCTGCTTAGACTTTTCCCGGGCCAGTGTCATGATTAGAGTTCATTTTGTTATGCTTGTTGTTCATAGATTGGGGGCAGTGACGTACACGGATGCGATGACAGGTCTTCCGTGTAGTGCAACTGCCCCGAATCTCAACCACAAGTACTACTTCTTTGTCCCTAGCTAGTGTCCTCACACCAACTGTTCTTTGGGACCCCATCCACGTACTCTTCTTGCGTGTGCAACTCTTCGTGATGACTGATACCTCAGCTGTTCAATCTGGCTTGATTATGCCCGTGGCAGGACAGACCTGTTTTACACCATGGTCTATTTTGTTAGATTGCACGCAGATTAACCAAATCAATGCACTGTACAAACCAGGAATCAAAAAAGTGATTAATGGAACTCCTACTGTCTGGATGGCATAACAAACTACAAGTACGTTTCCTTTTCAGTTGTAACAGGACATTTCTATATTAAACAACTGAACACAATAATAAGGAACTCCTAATCTCCTGGGCGAATTCCACAACCCAAACGGTTAATATAGGATATCTGCGAATTGGGTGCGGTAACTAGAATATAACTTTTCAAGGCTTAATGAGGAAAGAATCAAATTGTCAAGAAAATTGAATACCAACAATCCAGGACTTATTCTGCATGTCAGACAGGTAAACAAATATGAAAGCATAATCTCTCCACAAAGCACGAAGTTTTTCATTTGGTTCCATAATCTCTCCAAACTCTTGTCTCTTTATAGACTCATCCACACAGGCAACGTCAACATCAAATATGCAGCGAACAGGCTTGTGGTCACTGTCAGTCACATCCATGCAAGCTTCATACCTACAGAAACGATTGTCATCAACCATTCAAAGTAACAGCGCATAATCAAAGAATTGCACGAAAAAATACAACGCTTGCACTACTATTAGAGAAATATTTAAAAGCAGATATCGAAAACAAACACATGGAAATGATTGTCATCAACCAGTCAAAGTAACAGCACATAATCAAAGAATTGCCCTAAAAAATACTCCCTCCGTTCCATAATGTTTGTCTCATGTCGTTTTTACCGTCCCAAAATGTTTGTCCAAACCCCCCTACTTTCCATTTTTATCCACTACTTTATCACTTTTCACACAATACTTTATCACTTTTTTACCTAATAAACTCACTTTTTCATCATCTTCATTTCTCTTTCCTCCTATCACCATCAACTTTATACCCAAAAAAACAACTTTTCCCAACTCTTTAAAAAAGTGTGAATAGTGGCTTAGGACAACATACGGAAACAGGATACGAGACATACGGAAACAGGATATGGGACGGAGGGAGTACAACACTTGCTCTACTATTATAGAAATATTCAAAAGCAGATATCGACAACATACGGAAACAGGATATGAGACATGAGAGTACTCATGAGACTGAACAGGTTTATGTTGACTAAGTTGAAGGGTTAAATTTATGGCACATCAGTAATCCATATGAACTATTTCAGACATGTCTGGTTAAGATTTAATAGAGAACAGATTTGATATGGGGTGTTAAGCTGATCAAGAGCCCTGCACGTTAGTTTTGTCATGCACGTTACTTAGAAAATGCATTCCTCTTTGTACATGAACGTAAGAGGTGGACTTGTATTAGGCAAGAGCTGAAGGATATAGAGAACTTACTGCGATATTGAGCCATCAACTGTACAATCCAAACTGCATTCAGACAATGTAGATACACCACGCAGAATTCTATCACACCAAGCAGGAACTCGCTTCTTTTCCCCAGCATCATAGCCTATTCACAATTTGAAGCTGTTAGGATTCTTGTGATTTCAAGGATCCAAAAAAGAAACAGCCAACATAATTGCAAGTAGCTACATGGATCTAAAGTGCATGTATATAAGAAAAAAAGGTAGGCATAAATTCTCAACATATATGTTTGTTTCAACATCAAAAATAATGTAACTTCCTATTGAAAAATTTTGTTGCTAAAAAGAAAATCCTTCACAAAATGAGTGTCTCTCATTTTCCTGTTGAAGACAAGAGATTCGCTATAAGATGATAAGGCATAGTGGCTTTGATCCAAATTACATTACAGATGGACATATGCAAGTACAGGGAAGAGCTGCATGAAGTTTATATCTGCTCCCACTTTCCATGGGTTTGTTTTCTTGCTAAGTATACTAATTATTAAGTGATATAGAAGTACATTTTCTCGACAAAAAAAAGTCTTCCAAATCAAGCAAGCTTTAATTGGGAATTACAAATTTATACTTGATTTTGGTACCTGATAGACCAGGTTGGCGCCTTTCAAACTTGTATGTTGGAGGAAACCTGACCATGGCTTCATGCATTCCTTGAACACTCTACCAGCTTCCATTTCAGCCCAGAGTTGATCTTTTTCTTTTAGCCAATTAAAACAACGTTGGGAAATAAAATCCCTCGCTTCATCATATGATATCCCATCGAGTCTATAATTAAAACCAGAGGGAACTACACATTCACTTAGCCCCTAATACCTTTCAAAAATAAATGTAGTAGGAGGCCGGTTTTGGGGCGTATAAAAGCCCAAAAAAAAAACCTACTCTTTCTTCACTCTCTTCTCTCTCTTCCTCCATTTCACTCTCTCCCTCTCTCTCTTCTCTCCCCTCTCCCCCTCTTTTTTTCTTCCACAGGATCCACTAGGCGGCGACGTCGGCCACCGAGGTGTAGCAGCGTTCGAAGGCGGCTCCCCCCTATCCCCCTCTTGTTTTTTTCATTTAGATCCGGTCGACGGCGACGGCGACGGCCAGAGACGACGACAACTAAAGACGACGACGGGCAGCGGTGTTGTTGACGACGCCCAGAGACGACGACGGGGCAGCGGTGTCGGTGGGAATCAACCAAGGTGGTCGGCGTTGGTGGGATAGATTTAGGGTTCTAGATCTAGATCTAGAAATTGTAGATCTAGAAAAGTGAGCGTCGACACCGCCCTTCTACCGTCGTTCCACCGTCCATCACCGCGGTAAGCAAGCAAATCGCTTCGTTATGGGTTGTGTGTGTGACAAGAGTTTTGTGTGACACGGTTTTTAGTCTATTTTTTGTGTGACAAGGGTTTTGATATAGGTTGTGTGTGTGACAAGTTTTTTGTTATAGGTTTTATGTGTGACAGTGTTTTGTTATGAGTTTTGTGTATGACAGTGCTTTTGTTATGGGTTTTGTGTGTGACAACTCGTTTTTTGTTCGTATGACACGTTTTGTGTTTATAGGTTTGTGTGTGTGACAGGTTTTTGTTATGAGTTTTGTGTATGACAGGGCTTTTGTTATGAGTTCTGTGTGTGACAGCTCGTCTTTTGTGTATGACAGGGGTTTTGTTATGAGTTTTTTTTGTGTGACAGGGATTTTGGTCTGTTTTTTGTGTATGACAGGGGGGTTTGTTATTGGTTATGTGTGTGACAACTCGTTTTTTGTTCGTATGACAGGTTTTGTGTTTATAGGTTTGTGTGTGTGACAGGTTTTTGTTATGAGTTTTGTGTGTGACAGGACTTTTGTTATGGGTTTTGTGTGTGACAACTCATTTTTTGTGTATGACAGGGGGTTTTGTTATGAGTTTTTTTTTGTGACAGGGTTTTTGGTCTGTTTTTTGTGTATGACAGGGGTTTTTGTTATTGGTTGTGTGTATGTGACAATGTTTTTGTTATATGTTTCATGTATGACAGGGTTTTTGGTATGTTTTTTGTGTGTGACAAGTATTATGTCATGGGTTTTGTGTGGCAGGCTTGTGTGACAGGGTTTTTAGTCTGTTTTTTTTGTGTATGACAGGGTTTTTGGTCTGTTTTTTTGTGTATGACAGGGGTTTTTGTTATGTGTTGCGTGTGTGTGACAGGTTTTTTGTTATAGGTTTTATGTATGATAGGGTTTTTGGTATGTTTTTTGTGTGCGACAAGTTTTATGTTATGGGTTTTGTGTGGTAGGCGTGTGTGACAGGGTTTTTGGTCTGTTTTTTTGTGTGACAGTTGAGTTTTTGTTCGTATGACAGGGTTTGTGTTAATAGGTTTGTGTGTGTGACAGGTTTTTTGTTATGATTTTTGTGTGTGACAGATTGTTTTACTCGTGTGACAGCTTTTGTGTTTATGGGTTTTAGTGGTGACATGTTTTTTGTATGAGTTTTGTGTGTGACAGGGTTTTTCTTATGGATTTTGTGTGTGACAAATTTGGCTTTGTTTATATAGTAATTATAATCATAGCCTATTAGCTCAAATGGTAGAGCAACGTGCTAAATGCACGGTAATGTGGGTTCAAATCCCACTTAGGTTTTGTGTGACAGGTTTTGTGGTGACAAGCCTTTTGTATGTGGATAATGAACAAAAATTGGGGGTTTTGTATGACAGGTCGTTTTTTGTTCGTATGGCAGGTTTTGTATGACAGGTTTTGTGTGACAGGGGGTGTGAGATAGGATGCGGTGGAATGGGTGTAAATTTTTTTTTTTGTATGACAGGTCGTTTTTTGTGTAACAGGTGTGACAGGGGGTGTGAGTTGGGATGCGGTGGCATGGTTGTAATTTTTTTTTGCCTAGGGGCATTTTCGGAAAACCGGCCTCATAGCTAATTTATTTTTTGGGTCGCCTAAACGCCTCCAAAAGTGACCCGTACTCTTCTTAATTCTTATAGCGAAAATAAAATAGCTTATAAATAAAGGCTAAAATCGTTGGGCTTTTCCCCTATTATTTTTTTTTATAAAATTTCCCCTATTATTTATGTTTTTTTTGATTGTGTAGATACTAGCTTGAACAAGCCAAAATTACCTATTATTTATGTTTTGTACTAATGTAGAAATGCACATCTAAATTTTGACCAAGAAAGGAAAAAAAGAAATGCACATCTACGTAACGTAACGTGTATTTAAACAAAGTCGTGAGATTATGCATACGCAGGGACGGACCCAGGATTCTAAAATAGGGTGGGCTAATTATCATCAAAATAATTTGGGTGGGCTAAATTACTTTGATTAAACTAGTATACTACTAAATTTATCATATTTTTTATTTTTTATTATTTAATTTACCCTATTTTTATTTTTTCTAATTTTTTAGGATGGTCAGCAGGTGCGACCGTCGGGCGCTTGCAAAAGGGCCCGGTCGTCGGCAGTGGCCAACAAAGGCCAGTCGTCAGAGGCGGCAACAAAGGGCGGTCGACGTCGGAGGCGGCAGCAAAGGGCAGTCGACGTCGGAGGCGGCCAACAGGAGTCGGTCGTCGGAGGCGAGCAACAGGAGGCGGAGACCTAGCCAGATTATATTTGGGAAATTTTCAGGAAGGAAATACGAGGAAAGAAAAATAACTAAGAAATGGTGAATCCCATAACAGACAGGTGCTGATTTAATAGAGCCACACGCAGCAGATATTGTTGAACGGTCAGATAGTGTTGATTTTAAACAGCTGGATGGTCATGCACTGTTCATAAGAGAGTTTAGGTACATTAATTTATGGGCTTTTTGATTGGGCGACATCACTTATCTTTATTAAAATAAATTAAATTGATTAATTTTGATTGTAGACCTCACATCACATGTATGTAAAATATGAAAAAATATATATCATTGAATTTTTATCTATAAGTTTTCTTTAAATATATAATTATTTTACGACATACAAAAATAGAGATTAAAGTAATAAAATATGAAAAGCATATGTCAACTCCAATTAAATATATAATTAAAACTATACATAAATATTAAATAAATCTTACAAATCTTAGGATTATTCAATCCTTATATAAAATTTTTAATCTTGTGAATCTTTGTTCGATTAAAAGAATATATTATAGCATAAATATTATATCATTAAAATAAGTCCCATAAAAAACAATTTAAATATAATAATACAAGATTTTATAATGGACTATTCTTTTGAGTAACTTTATATAAAGTTTAAACTAAGTTTTTGGTTAAATTAAATTCGTGCCTTTAAAGCACGGGACTAATACTAGTTATCAACTAAACATAAAGTACACTAGAACCGTTTTAGTTAACTTACCCTCAATCAAGTGGTTGGTGGGTGATGAAACTAGTGGTGGATCGATGTACGTACCTTCATCCACATTCACTCTCGTTAATGTTCATGACATGTTAACGTTTTATCAATCACTTGTAGGCTGTCGACCTTCGTTCAGGTGAAGAAGTACCTGAGTTATCTGAGGCAGATATGAAGAGAGAGAGGGAGAGAGTGAAATGGAGGAAGAGAGAGAAGAGAGTGAAGAAAGAGTAGGTTTTTTTTTTTGGGCTTTTATACGCCCCAAAACCGGCCTTCTACTACATTTATTTTTGAAAGGGATTAGGGGCTAAGTGAATGTGTACTGGGCGGCCACTTCCTTCTTTTTTTTATTACTTTTGGATTGTTAAATTGAATGAAAGTGAATATGTTGACGAATGGTTAAAGGTAAAGAGATTCATTAGTTGTTAAAACATAAATAATACTGGGAAAGCCAACGATTTAACCTTTATTTATAAGCTATTTTGAATTTCATATTATGTTTGGTATATATTTAAAAACGTGCTCTAACAAAACAAATAATCAGAGTGGCGCAGCGGAAGCGTGGTGGGCCCATAACCCACAGGTCCGAGGATCGAAACCTCGCTCTGATAGAAATTTGTTTTTTTCAGTTTTCTAATCTTTGTGGGATATGAAACTTTTCGTTTGTTTAATAGCAAAAACGGTTCTATGGTCTAGCGGTTAGGACATTGGACTCTGAATCCAGTAACCCGAGTTCAATTCTCGGTAGAACCTCTTTTTCTTTTTCCTCCCTATTTCCAATCCAAATTCTTTTTTTGAGAACCCAATCCAAATTCTTGCTTACATTCTGATATATGAAATTTCAATTTCATACAGACACTTCTAAACCCTTATTTCATTCAAATTCTCATTGTTTGATAGAGGGAAAAAAAAAACTACCTTACAACTAACATTTTTCATAAAATTCTGATACACCATGGCAAATCCAACAATCACCACTACGCAAACCCATCAGCTTCATCTCATGAAAAAAAATGTCAAAAAAATCCTTCGTATATCCTCACAAACACACCATAAAAACTTTAGCAAGTACAAGCTATACTTACTATACTTCCATCTCCACCAAATCATTCAATTCTCACTTAGGAGGAGCTCCAATCTTAGTAAGGGCCATATACGCGACCACGCGATAGAACACGAGCATAATGAGCAACATCATGGCAGCAAACAAAGGCGAACCGAGCCCAACCGACTTGATACTAGGCAGATCCTTCACATAACAAACCTCGGACCCACATGCGTACGTGTCGTCCTTCCTATACTGAGAATCCAACAACAGCTTAAACGTGTATTGCATAACGGACAAGTACTTGATCCAGCCGATGAAACCCGGGACGTTATGGACGTAGTAACCCCCCGCGAGCTGGAACCCTAGCATGAGCACGGATCCCAAGACGGTGGCGTTCTTCTGGTCGAGGAAAATGGCGCCAAGGCAGAGGCCGAGGCCTTGGGAGACTAGGACCGAGAAGAGGAGCGAGAAGAGGTTGAAGAAGAAGGCGGTTGGAGTCGGTTTTAGCCCTGCCATGAAGTAGACTATGGTTGTGTAGGCTGTTGGGAGCGAGAGCTCCATTGGTAGATCACTTGCGGTTCGAGCTAGGAAGTACGAGGAGAGCCGGTACATTCCCGAGGATCGTTCTTTTTGGAGCATTTGTCGCTCCGGAGGGAAGGTGAAGATGGCTTGGAATAAGGGGAAGAAGCCCCAGAATCCTGTGTAGAAGAATAGAAGTCCTACCTGAAATTTAACAATGTAGTGAAAGTCAGAGACCTGAAAACTCGTTTCCGTTTCCATGTAACATAGGTAGAGTTTTTATGTGAAAAAATAAATACCCAATTGCCCAAATCTGTTACTTTAGATTACCCATTTGGTTTTCAGCAAGATTTTGCAAGTGCAAATGGTGTGTGCAAACACTTCATAGGAAAACTTACAAAGAATGTAGTGAAGTCAGAGACTCGAAAACTCGTTTCCGTTTCCGTGTAACATAGCTAGAGTTTTTATGTGAAAAATAAATACCCAATTGTGCAAATATGTTACTTTAAATTACCCATTTCGTTTTCAGCAAGAATTTGCAAGT
This sequence comes from Polygonum aviculare, assembly GCA_934048045.1. Taxonomy (NCBI): domain Eukaryota; kingdom Viridiplantae; phylum Streptophyta; class Magnoliopsida; order Caryophyllales; family Polygonaceae; genus Polygonum; species Polygonum aviculare. Next base: position 29,001,798 of record OW204031.1, on the reverse strand, counting down.
GCAAATGGTGTGCAAGCAAACACTTCATAGGATAACTTACAAAGAGGTCCAATTGATCAAAGGTTTATAGGATAATGCAAACATGTTACCTGATCATCGAGGTCTACAGTTCTCCACCAGAGTAAGCCCCCGAGGAGTGCAAGAATGATGACTTGAACAATCCTAATTGTGCTGAAACACTCATGCTTCCTTTCTTTAAGGCCCCTTCTTAGGAGCACAGAGAATTGTTGAGACCATGTCGTCGCCCATTTCGATTCTTCCTTATCGCCCGGTTTATGGTCAGTGTTGATGTGTTTGGAGTTGCACTCTACCATTTCTCGCTTCACTTGGCTCTCCAGATTGGTCTTGTAAGCTGTCACTAGCGTCGACTTCACCATCGCTTGGTCGTCGGTTGAGTCATCGGGCGATATACCTAAACAAGCAAGTGTAAACCCATCATCTATTTAATGCAAAAAACAAATTTGTCATCAAAAGTGAGATCAAGAGTACATCAAGTTTTTTGGAAATTGTTGCCTTAATAAGTGTACTAAGTTGGATTAATGTGTTACGTCACAATCTATAAACTATTTTAGTAGGTGCATTCTTTGTTGTATTGTATTTATGTCATGACAATCTACAAGCTGACAACAACCACAACCATTTGTACATTTCTTAGTAGTAAGTGCATGCATGCTTACCATTTGCAAGATCAAGCAAGAAGTCGGCCGGATTCATCGCGCGCTCGGGCGCGAAACCGACACGGTTAAAGTACTCCATGACATCTTCACCGGTCCCAAAATACAAAGGGTTTCCATCAGACAACAACAACACCTTTTTGAACATGTAGAACAACTTACTAGAAGGCTGATGAATCGTCATCACAACCGTTCTCCCTCCCCTGGCCAACTGCGACAACGTCGACACAATAGTCTGAGCCGTCGTCGAATCAAGCCCCGAAGTTGGCTCATCAAGGAACAACAAGCTAGGGTTCACCAACATTTCTTGCCCTATACTAACCCTCTTCCTCTCGCCACCCGAAACGCCTCTCAAAAACGGGCCACCGATGATACTACCCTTACACCTAGTCAAGTTGAGCGCGGCCAAAACATCCTCAGCTTGCTTGACTTTCTCCGCCTTGGTCATCGTGTTCGGAAGGCGTAACAAGGCCGTGTAAACTAGGGTTTCCGTCACAGTAAGGTGCGCGTAGAGGACATCGTCTTGGGTCACGAACCCGATGCTTCGTTTAAGGTTATTCGTATAGGGTTTGTCATTGTAGGTTATATTTCCGGCTAGACGACCACCTAGGCGTCCGCCTAGGGCGGTCAAGAGCGTGGTTTTGCCACTACCCGACGGACCCAACATGGCTAGCATCTCACCGGGGTTAACTATACCGGAGACTCCTTTGAGGATCAGTCTTTCTGAGGCTTTTGATTTCTTCTTGAAGAAACTGCCTTGTTTTTCAGCTTGCTTGATCTTGTAAACAATCTTGTCAAACTGCAAAATGTATGCTAGTGAGCTCCATTTCATCACCGACTAATAAACACTAATCGTGCACGTTTTTTTCTTTTTTTTTGTTACAAACACCTTTTTGCAAGAAGATTCTGATAAATACTAACAACAACAAAAGTTGTATCATTCGTGGATCCCATTGAAGGACAAATATTGAATGATACTCGGAACTAAACTAGGGCTTTGCTTGAACATGTAAATAACGCTATTTGGGGTATGCAATGTATGGGCATGCATGAAAAAACTGTTAGATCATATAGCTCAAACTCATTATAAGTATCGATCAAGCTTGATCAAAGATATATCGCGACGACCCTTTCAATTCAGTCTTTTCATACACGTCGTGAGCGAAAGATTTTAAAGTGGTACAAGACTAATATATACGAGTGACTAACCAAATGTTTGTATACCTTTAACATGATCTGACGAGAGGGCTTAGGGATGATAGTCTTGGGCTGTTGTTGCCTAGCTTGGGACTCCGTGTCAAAGGCAGCCATGGATTCGACCTCGTTGCAATCGTAATAATCTGGCATGGTTTTTTGTTAAACAACGTTGTGATTAATCAATCAATCTTAAGACGACTAAAAAGATTGATTAATAGCTGGAAATGAAGAGGAGGGTGTGGATTTAAGAGTATGAAACGAATTGGAAAGGATCACACGATAAGAATGGGGGATGAAGAAGAGGGGATTCTGCGGGGGTTTCTGTTTCATGAGAAGCCAAACTCTTTCTCTACTTATAACGCTATACTTATAGTACTATTCTCTTTTTTTTAACCCCTATTTTTTCCGATCTCTAGGTTATTTCTTGTATCCTTTACTTGGTTTTGATACGGTAGATTTTGCTCGAAAAGAATATATATATATATATATATATATAAGGTTTATTCGGTGATTTAAGGTATAGTATTGGGTTTCTTAAGGGGTTGTTTGGTGACAAATAATAGAACGTAGATGTATGCGTGGATGAAATGAATATGGTTTGTTTTTTATGTCATTAACCCTTCGTAAAAAGAAAGTACCTTTTTTTATATTTAATAAAACGCTAGGAAAGTGTCGCCTTTACTTCGACCAGAAAAATAGGTTTCTTTTGAGTTACGGCTATATTATGTGTGTGATTAATGAAGGTACAACTTCTCGAGATACTTGCTCAAAAAAAACTTCTCGAGATACGTCGGTAGAATGATATAGACATGATTTTTTTTAGGTCACATTTTGTTGTTTATAAATAAGAGGGTCAATGTTTTTTAAAGATTCAAGTTCGAATCTTCCATATAGAGTACATTATTTTAGAGCCGAACGAGCCTTAAGGAATTCCATTTTATTTATACCAAAAAGAAAAGAGATTCCATGTTATTAAGTTATTTATGTTGCTAAAAAAAAAGTTATTTATGACGTTTGAAGAGTGCTTCTAGAAAGTTTCAACCAAAAAAAAAAAAAAAAGAGCTTCTAGAAAGTAGCATGTTGAGCTGTTAATTACGGAGTAATTGATAATCTGAATTAAGTGTTGGGAACTAATTAATGTAAGTGCTTCATTTCGTGACCCGCATTTGTTTCGTTTGTTTTTTTCTTACCTTGATCAAATCAACCTATGCCCGATGAATTCGGGAAATAGTAATTAATACTAGTACGTTTTTGCAGTTTTCACCGTCGTTGGGAACTAACTTCTTCTTCGTTTTTACTAGTGAAGTAAAACGATTTTACTTAAAAATGTACTTAGCACTTTGTTATTTTTAGCCCACACACCACAATTTTTCTTTACTCCGCATTTTAATGAGTAGATATGTCACTAAGAGTTGTGTACGGGACTATCTTTTAAATTTTGATTTTGAGACTTTTTTTTAATATAAATTGGCTTTCGTTTGCGTAGAGAATATTAGCAGATGAAAATATAATAAAAATGTGATAATGTTAAGCACAAAAAGAAACGAGAAATGGGAGATCCAACTCATGCTTTTAATAAGGAAAAGGAGGATTAAAATAAGATTTCTAACAAAATTTGCTAACAATTACGGAGTACAACACAAAAGCAATCTTCTAGAAAGAGTCCATTTTCAAATTTTTTATAACCTCGTCTTATATTGTTGGAATTGGATTAGAATTAAAAATTAATATACAACTTTTGTGGATATATTATTCTTTATTTGCTATGTTGTTGGAATGAACGAATTCATGAAGATTAGAGTTAGGGTTTACGGTTTCTAAATTGTGATTTAAACTTAAGGTTTATGGTTTTAAGATTTCAAGGTTTACGTAATAAAAACAAACAAAAGTTGGATCAAAACGAACTATTTATATCTTGTGCGGAACAACACAACAAGTAAAAGTGCATAAGTAAGTCATTGAAAATGCATTATAAAATATCAATATTACATTCTCAAGTTAAACTATTATAATAAATCACAAAACATTATAAAGTTTCAAAAATACACCCGTAATAATTTGAATTCACTTTATACACTTTTAATCTAACTTCATAAAAAATATATTCAACAATCAACACCTAACTTTTATATATTATATAATTCCCACTCTCAAAACCAATCAAGACCCATATACTACGGAGTAGCAAGGAATGAAATTGGTGTTTTCTACCAAAAATAAATAAATAAAATAGGTGTATTATTTTCAGATGGGCTTAATTGTATTATGGCGCAATAAAGGCCTAACATGGCGACCCTGTTTTGCAGTTTAATTTTGGCGCAGTTCTAAAGCTTATTTTAAGACGGGCTTAATTCTGGCACAATAAAATGTGATGTCAATTTTGGACTTTGAGCTGCTTTTGGCAATCAAATGCAAACGCTGTTACTTCCTGACCAGTTAGTCATGAATACAAAGTTCTTGGTGAAAACAGACTTCATGCAAGCCAGTTTATTAACCAAAACTGAAAAGATACTTATAGCTACATTTGAATGGACCATACAGACAACTGGCTTAGAATGGTATCCAAAATGAACAAGTCCCAAGTCATTTCATTACCTTTCTCTAAACATCATGCTATTCATCTCATCAATGCCAATGTCAGAAATAGGCTCAATCGGCTGATCTTCTTCTTCGTCCGATGGCAAACGCTTCTGTGGTTCCCTGCTGAACTCATCTGTTAACACAAATTTTGCACCAGAGATCAGAAACTCTCTTAAAAACCGTAAAACGCACAAGTTCAAACCATTTTTGAGACATTGGGCATGGCAAGCTTTACCATATATCACATTTAAGGAAGTTGGAGGTGGAGTTGCGGTAAAGTTGAGGCCGATATAGCATCCGATTGCAAGTGCTACTGTCACCATGAAGTAAGTTGGCAGAGCCACCGCCCAATACCTAGACAAACGTCGGAAAATGAATATTTGCAAATGTTTGTTTATGTTTTCCATGATTGCTTAGTTGTTTTAACACTAGCTATGTGATGGAATACAATGCAGGCGAAGAACGAACCTGCTAGGATAGTAAGAGATGCCAATGGAATGCAAGAAGCGGTCCGGAAGATACGCCCACAGGAAGTATATAACTGCTCAGACACAAGTACATGCTTTCTCAGAGCCTGAAATGCATTGACATTATTTCTCTATGCACAAGTAAATGGAATGAAAGCACTCGAGATTCGCTCATGGTCATGGGTCTGGGAAGGATTGAATTATAGATGGCCAAAAAAAAAGATTGAAATTATGTTCCTCTGATTACGATTGATTTACCATATAGTGATAGACTGTGAATAACATCAAGAGATCTGATCTGAGTTTTATGGTTAAAAAGAGATACAAATCTAGTGCAACCATACATATTCACTCCTTCATGCAATTCCTACCACATTTGTTTTATACTATTATGTACTCGATAACAAAATACTTTAACATAAAAACAAAATTATTAGATCGGGCCCAAGGTTTCGACTAACAAGCTCTTCTAACAGAGTCAAAACCACCTATCTTGAATGTAAAAGCACGCGGATTAAGTGAGAGGGATATGGAAACTATTACCTGCGGCCACGACAGTTGTAATGGAGCCTACAAAGCCGTACACTTCAGTGGGATTGGGACCATGTTCCCCAGAAAAACCGATTCTAGAAGGATTGAAATCAAGTTCTGGAGACGATAGAGATTCCCTCTTCTTCCTTGACAAGCTAAGAATTCTTCTTGGACTATTCACAGACCAAGGATCAGCCATTGTTGAACAGTTGTTTATTCAAGATAAGTCTTGCAAGGTTTCGTTGAGCGTCTGAGTATCATGCATCTGTAGAACAAGGAGTAGATTCAGTGATTGTGTTAGCAACGTTGTACGTAACAAGATAATTCAAGTAGGTACACAACAGTATACAAAAGTATTACAATATGATTAGAAACTCTATAGATAAGTACTACAATGGCTAAGCATTCAATCCGTGGTGGTTACGCTATCAAATCAGTTTGATTTACAACAAACAAAATGGGACCTTTTTTTAGTACTTCTGGATCCCTCATGTTGGCTATTTCCAACTACAGTTAAAGCCCTCCATAATTGATAATATGAGAGATCTATTGCAATCTTTCAATGAAGGAGAATCATCATCATAGTCCAATAAAAGGTCAATCAATTCAAAGTAGCCATGATAAACTGTAAACAAAGAGCTCAGCTGGCTCAATGTGTAACATAATTCTGTACTACTCGGTTGAAAGCTACCGCCTTTGTCAAACCCCAGCCTTTCGGCATCCGAACAAGTAGAACTTACATAGGCACCACACAATTCTGAATCATTAAACCTATACTCATGTCAAAAAAGAAAGACTCACTAAACTGAATTTCCCCTTCATGTTGTTTATGAGAATTCAGGATGTTGCAAGCCACCAACAGCATGTGGGTACCAATTCATGATCCCAACAATGTGGGTCAACACATTTGGGTAATTATAAGGCGGCTTCTACTCAGCTCAGTGCATACTATCCATGTATTGGAAGAACTAGATAGAAAATACCAATTCATTGGGCAATACCACCTAAACAATCAACCAATAAACGTAGACAAGAGCAAAGATCAATGACATTCAAAAGGCATCCCAAAATTTGGAAACCCTAGATTGACAGATAGAAAAGTGCACACACATACACCTAATTTCAACAAGCAATAGAGGGCAAGTTATGTAGATGCGCACCTTAGATCGGCAAGCTGAAGCCGACGTCAACTGAGATAACAGTGGGGAAGAAGAACTGAAGAAGGCTAAACGGCTCAGACGATCTCTTATTCACGCTAATGGTTTTACAACGAAGGATTGTATAAGATAAGGGTGTTTAATTTGTGAAGTGGACACCAACGGGATCCGTGGCGCAATGGTAGCGCGTCTGACTCCAGATCAGAAGGTTGCGTGTTCGATTCACGTCGGGTTCAATCCCCCGAATCTCTACCCGTTTATATTTTTTATTTTATTTTTTTGCACTAGTTTATGTAGAAAATTAATGGAAACATAGTAAAATGTCCACATCTTTATTAGCCATACCTTGTTTTATGGAAAATCATTAGAGCTAGCTAGTAAAAGTACCTTTGCTAACGACTTAGCACAAAATTAATTAATGTTTAAACTATATTAAGACTCTGATTATACTTGACTTTCACCCTATAACTCATTTGAATATCATAGATGTATGCGCATAATTAGCATAAACATTACAACATTTAGGTAATAAGCGTGATGATAAAAAAGAAAATCATATATAACATGGTTGGAACTTGAACTCTAAAAAGCCAAGCCAAGAAGTTATATTGAGCCAAGAAAAAAATAATGTTTGGAGTGGTTGGACGTCAGTATGTCACACGTGAAAAGAGGGAATAAGTATATTTGTTTCTGTTCCAAACCCAAACTTATAAACAAACATAAGTACATAACTACAAAAAGCTGAACTTCGTCACATGTGTATTCATTTTTCTCATAATCAAGTGCTTGGTACATATTTTTTGTCTCGACAATATTTTTATAATTATTTTAAAGGATTCAGAATATATGTTAGTATTAATTAAACGTACCAAAGATTTGAAAAAAAAATTGGCTAGCTAGCTTTCTTTTCACACCTTATCTACAATGGCGGAAGGCAATGCATTATTGCATGTACTGGTGTTATGTCATAAATCAAGACTCGTAAAACACAAAAATGACAATCAACATTGTCATTATTCAATCCGAGCCCACTAGCTATCGATGAATATGGTTGTTAGCACATCACTTTAATTATTTGATGTCGTCTCCAAAAGCTAACCACTTATGTTATTGACGACGATAGCTTGATTAGTATCTCAAGTAATTGCAAAGCCTTATCTGTACCTACCTTAAGTACCTCTTAAGTATACGATGTATATACACACTAATGTTACACATTAAGATTCAAGGGGAATTAAAGATCAGAAAAATCTCGATCATTTTTTAGACGAGTTTTGAATGTTTTCTTAATTGTGATGAAGCTTAGCACTAGCAGTGTTAACGAGACTATAATTCATACCCTAGTGAGACTATTTTTCACCTATGATCTATTTTTTATGACGGGGTTCCGACCAATTCTTAGGCATATTCGAAGACTGAGTGACAATAAAGAAAGCGACAGCAAAGACCGAAACGGATAACCAAAATATGAAATAAACAACAAAATTAAGGTAAAGTATTGCGGTCTCCACCAGAGATAATTTTTTCATATGCCTCAAAAACAACCGCACCATCAACCATGACTCCACGACAACTTGATCCACACTTGAACTTGGTTCCAAATTAAACATTGCGGTGCAATATCCTTCGCCAAAGAGGTACAATGTCGTAATTTAGAAGATTCTAGAACCGCGAAGTTAGTTACAGATAACCATGAGCAAGCGCAACAACCATGAATGACGGATAACTAACCAAGATCAACGTAGGGAAAAGAAAGACATCTAGCCATGTAAGAGGTCGACGAAAAGAAAAGATGTTCACCTAGGATATTTCTAAAATTCACGAATGAAGTCCGATCCCAGTCGCCAGGCGAGCCAAATCCGAAGACGAGGACAGTCCGACAACAATATTTTGTATGTGAAATACTCAGAATTTCTTAAGAAGCACACATAGTTAATATTGATGATAGTAAATGTTTTTCCAACCTCTTTCCCTACCAAATCCATATGTGATCTTCATTAAATTATCTATTAAGCCGTTATACCGAATGGGAAAAAAATATAAAATAGAAGACATGAACTGATGGAATGAAAGAACCAACTCAACCATCGACGAGGTGGGATCCATCACACAGTATCATAGACTGCCACTTCTCTCTTACTCCTTTGCTTCAATTCTCAAAAACCATAAACATTGTTATATTATTTGTGATTATTATATTACAATAATCTTTGGTAAAATATTATACCATTATACTATTAGATGTTGTCTCATAAAATTCAATCGATAAAATAGTGTATTATAAAACAACTTAAATAAAAATGATATATGAGACTTATTTTATGGATAAAATTTGGAAAAATACAAATTCATTTGACATAAAAATATGACTTAAAAAGATACGATGATATTATTATATTATTAGTAATTCAATGTTTATAAATAGATTTGATATTAAATAAGAATCGACAATATTATTTTAATACGAAGACGATACGAGGACACGAATATTTTTCCATTATAAAATAAATAACAATATTTTACTTTTAAAATATAATTAATTAGTATAAAACGGGATTAAACTTAATATAAAGTCTTAAAGAAGTGTACATTATAATTTTAATATATAATACAGTATTATCTTCTGTAAAAATAACAAGCCCAAATAGATGAAGGAGCCAAGCCAGAGCGTGTCGGCATTAAAACCGGGGGCGTGGGCCCCCTACCCTCCGTTTAACCCAAAAAAGATTAAAAAAATCACTTCTTCCATGTGCTCCTCTTCTCTTCACTCTGTAGTGCTCCAGCTGTCACCCGAACCCCAAAAATCTCTCATCTCCGACATTCACTCACTCAAAGAGACGTTGGAGCCGGACTACGCCAGCCGTTGAACACCAAGCCTTCTTCCTCTTCTCCATTACGTGAGTTTCATTTCATCTCGGAACAGCCATGGCCGATTTAGATCTGCTTCGCAAGTTATCTCTTCTCGCATTGATTGTAAAAGTCTGTAACTGATTCAACGAATCGCAGAGTAATGGAGTCCACAACTCGTCTCGATTACGCGCTGTTTCAGCTCACTCCTACCAGAACGAGGTGAGATTCGAGCTGAATTTCGACTCCATTGCTCTTTCTGATTTCGCTCGTTTTTTCACCGGTGGTTTGTGGTGGTAAAACAGATGTGATCTGGTAATCTTCGCCGGAAAATCGAACGAGAAGCTGGCGTATGGACTATTCGAGCCTTTTGTTTTGCATCTCCGGTCGGCCAAGGATCAGATTACCAAAGGCGGTTACTCGATCACGCTTCGTCCGGCCTCGGCTTCAGGCGATGCCTCTTGGTTCACCAAAGGCACATTGCAAAGGTTGTTTTACTTGTTCCTGATTTCGTGATTGACGGTTCTTAGGTTTTAGGCGTAAAGGTTTTCTTTCCGTTTCTGTTATCAGATTTGTGAGGTTTGTTAGTACGCCGGCGGTTCTAGAGCGAGTTGTCATCATTGAGAGGGAGATTCAGCAGATTGGCGATTCAATTCAATCCTATGAGGCTTCTAATGCTGTGGAGACAGATGGTAATCGTAGAGATAGATTGCTTGTTAGATTGCTTACAATAAGATCATTCTTCTCTTTAATGAAGTGATACATGCCTACATTGGGAATGAATTGGACCACATCAAACTCTACCTACACAAGCATGTCTTTGCTCTGTCTCATCACAATTTCTACATCCAGCATGCATCATTTTCATGTTCTGTCTTGAGTATTCTAGTTTTTTTTTTTTTTTTCCCTCTTTACCTACTAATTCCCAGAAACGTGATATCAGTCATAACAACTGTCATTTGTTCATGATGAGATTGGGAGTTCACCAATAATGATGCTGTCCTGACAACCAAAATTGTAGATGGGACAAGATATGATAGTTTCCATCTAGTTTATTACAGGTACAACCTCTTATTGGTTGCTGTAATTTTAAGTAACTAGGCTTCTAAGTGAATAAGTCACCAGTTGAGCAGAGTTAAAAATATGACTTGGTTTTGATTGCATCATTTTTAAATCCTGTGATCTTGCTTGTACTGATTCTGTAAGTGGTTTGACTAAAAACAAGCTAAATAGTATCTGTTGGTATAAAAGTGTTCACAATTGTGATTCATCGAATTTCTATTTCCAGCCTTTCTTTCTGGCCTCTCTTCTGTAGCTTTTTTGAGAAAGATGCAGCTTCTTCTGGGAATGAAAATCACTATTCTGACTGTTACAAGCTGATAACTAGTCTGCTGATTTGTCTCCCTTCCTATTTCGGTTGGGTGGTTGGCCATTTTCTCTTATGTGCGTTTGTGTGGTGGTAATTTTTAAATTGCTTGGTAATAAGGTGTAACTGATAGCTGGTCAAGTGAAGCAAAACACAAAATTTTGAATATGGAATTTGTTTGCTCATGTGATCTTACATTTTTCTTCAATTCAGGTCAATACTTGTATTAAAAAGCTATTAATGAATCTACCTTCTGTGTAATGGTTAGTGGATTAGAACAGCTAATATAAGACACGTCAGTTTTCATTCATGTTTGAAGTGCTTTTCTTAATTAGAAGAACAGCAACTATGAGTAGATAAGTTGGTGATTACTGATTAGGAAGTTGCATGAAACTTGACAGGTCTTGATGATAATTCCAAGTCAGTTGCTTCTTATAAGGTATTAACATTGGCCCATACATTCCATTTATCTCCATCTGTTTTTTGGTACAACTTTTAAATTAGTTGTGCAAATAATGTTTTTCAGAACAAATTTGAATACAATGGGCACACAGATGGCTCACAGCAAGAAAATTCCAAGTAAGGGTTTGTACTTCTTTTCTAAACAGTAAATATGTTCTTGAAGTTAATTAGCTCTGTTTCTTGATTCACACTTCAACAGGGCCCGTCTTCAGCGTGTTCTTGATACTCGAAAAGCTGTCCTTTGTAAAGAGCAAGCAATGGCGTATGCTCGTGCTTTGGCTGCAGGATATGAAATGTATAATTTGGATGACCTTTTATCATTTGCTGATGCTTTTGGGGCTTCTCGGTTAAGGTATCTATTGAATTATTTTGAAATGCAATATCTTTTGTTAAGCAGCTTGATGCATTATGAAGAATATGAAGCATATGCCTGTTGAGAGTTTTGTCAAACTGAAACAAAGAGAGCAGTGGATTTTTTAATTAAGAAAGACTTTCATTGTACAATTAGAAATTCTGTGCTGAAAGTATTGCACTAATAACTGGTGTTTGCTTCTGCTGCAAAGAATCAAACATGACTTTTTTGTCGCCCCGTGTTGATTTTTATTAAATCTAACGCCTGGTGTTGACATGTAGGGATGCTTGCATAAACTTCATCGACTTATGCAAGAAAAAGAATGAAGATAGGCTTTGGATGGATGAAATTGCTGCAATGCAAGCTCTACCTCAGCCAGATTTGTCATACTTTGGAACCTCTGGAATTGTTCTTGCTGGTGAAGATAATATTCAAGGAGGGAAACCTTATGGTACTATTGACAGCTCACCATCTGACTCAGGTGTTAGCCGCGGAAGTTCAGATATTATTGCAGGTATGATGTTTCAAAAAGGTTGTTCAAGTGTTGTGAATGGGGGTATCGTTTACATGTGTTTACATAGATTATATTTTTAGCTTATACAAAGACACACAACCTTTACATTGGTCTCTTTTTATGCACGTCAGATCAGATTGGTTTCAGTGTAACTGGGCAATTGCATATGTGAAACTAGACTACGATGTTCTTAATTTCTTTTTAACTGATGCCTCAAGTTGTGTCTTAACTACTCTGCTTGAGTGCGTGTGTGAAGATGCGTAAAAGAAGCACATGTTTGGTTGATGTGTGAAGATAAAACAGATATATAAAAAACACCAAAGGAGTATGCTGTTTGTCCTTAGTTAATAAAATATAGTTGTAAACTTATATCACGTAGAAACTCTGAAGAGTAGGATTAAGAAATACAGAGATGGTACTATACGAAATATATAGTACACTATATAGAATATTGCTGTAAAATTTATCAGGTACTTGTATGTAATGTAAATCTACTTGAGAATTTATTTGTTTGACACCGATTCCCTTCCAATGTTATTGCAGATCAGATGCCATCAACTGATGGAAAAGCTCAAGTTCCATTTCCATGGGCCAGTCAACTTCATTACATGCAGAACTTTCAAGGTTATCAAGGCATGCCTCCTCCATATCAAGGATATGTCTTCCCTGGGATGCAGGTCCCCCCTCCATACTATCCAAACAACATGCAGTGGCCTCCAAATGCCAACACTGCTCTGGGAAGTGACAGAGAACCAGATGATCACTACATCCACAAATCGTCATCCAAGAAGAAAAGCAGAAAAAGGTCAGAAAATGTACGGCACAGTGGAGATAGCGAACCCAGTGACTCTAGCACTGACAGCGACTCCTCTACCGATCGGCGAAACAAGAAGAAGCATGACAAGAAATCTTCAAGAAGAGTGGTTATACGCAATATTAATTACATTACCTCAAATAAAAATGGAGAGAATGCTGGTTCCTCTGAGGAAAGTTCGACTGATGAAGACTACCAGAAAACTAATCATCGTAGAAGAAAGAATGGAATCAAGCACAATGGTGAGGTACATGGTTCTTCTGATAATGAGAATAATAAAGATAAAAGAGGCAACGAGAACTGGGATGCTTTTCAGCAGCTCTTGTTGAGGGAAGATTCAGAACCCAATGAATCACGGTCAATGCAGGTTGAGGAAGGCTATCATACAACAAAAAGTTCCGAGAAGCAAGTTTCAATTGCATCTGATGCCTTCTTAGTCTCTGGGAGGGATACAAGCAATGAGAGTAACTTAAGTAAATCATTTATTCAAAACATTGAAGCCAGTGAAAGCATCAGGAACTTATCTAGAAAGAGCAATAATCCTGAAGAATTCATGATGTATCAAAGAAATGAAGAAGAGTATTATTCTCAGGTCATAGCGCCAGATGGTGCTTCTCATTCCTCTATCGTTAAAGGCCGGGGTGGTGATGATTGGATCATAAGCAAAATGGCAGGGGAAGCTCCCAGTAACACAAGTATTGACCTTGGGTTGATTGATGGAACTTATGCACCACGAAATGATCGGGATGATAGATCCAAAAATGATATTATTGATGATTCTCTGATGATTCAAGCACGGTCAATGGATGGCAACTTTGACACCCAGTTGAGGTTTGACATGGATATGGTGTCTGATACTGTTGGTAAAGGGGTAATCGAAGAGCAACCTGGCAAGTCTGAGGCCACTGCCATTCCTGAGCCAGAGGAGTTGTTCATGGTACTTGATCGTTCTACGTCAGTTGATTACCCAATGGCAGCCTGGACGCCTGAGATGGATTTTGAAAATAATATTGCTTTGGCCGAAGCTAGCAAAAAGCAGTCTGATGTGGATGCTGGTACTGAAAAAGTCACTACTTCTAATGGCAAAGATGGCAATAAAAAGGTTCGTCCTGCAACAGCAAGAGATGCCAAGTCAAGACTTCCTGGAAGAAGCAAATCTGACTTGGCATCAAAAACCAGTAAGCCAGCTTGGGGAAGTAGAGCAGCTGCAAACAAGAGCAAACTACAGAAGGTACGAAATTTGCTATGACATTTACGGTGGCAGCACTTTTTATTAATACTTGGGATGATTACACAACAATGGATAATCTTTGAGCATCTCAAATGAATGATGTTACTACCTTATTATGCAAGTGTTTGAAATTTTATTTGCTCTGCTTATTCATTTTTCTCCACGATGATCATTTTTAACAGGAAGAAGAGTCTAGAAAAAGAATGGAAGAGCTTGCTCTGCAACGACAAAAGCGCATTGCTGAGAGAAGCACTACTAATTCTGTGTCCTTAAAGAAGACCTCCTCCACTGTGAACAGAACAAAATCAGGTTCATTAAATGAAAAGCCAAAAGTTCCTTCACCAAATGAAGAAACAAAAAAAGTTCAGAAGTCGGTTCTGAGGAGCTCAACCATTGACCGTCTAGCAGCTTCAAAAACAGTGCAAAAGGAGCCGGTAGCTTCATCTAAATCAAGCCAGCCAAAAAAGGAAGCTTCAAAAGTTAGAAGTGTAACTGCTAGCAGTTTGTCTCGGAAATCTTTATCTGCAGATGTGAAGAAACCGAAATCTATACCAAACAAGATGAAATCTTCTGATGAAAAATCAGAGTCAAAAGATATGAATGGGATACATAGATCTGTTTCTGATGCCGACCAGATAAAAGAAATTTCTGCAGAATCTCCTTCTGTATTGGTCACTGCAGAGGATATTCCTGCCTCTGGTATTGTTGCTGATCCTGAAGACATAAAGGAGCTGCATATTACTTCTTCTGTAGATATGTACGAAGAAAAACCCACATCAGAAACAAATATTGCCAATGAAACAGACATAAAAGAGCAACCAGTGAAACAATTAGTGAAACTAAAGCCTGCTATAGGTAGTGAGACATCAAAGTCTGAAGTCCAAGTTGAACAACTAGTGAAAATAAAGCCTGCTGTAGATAGTGAGACATCCAATTCTGAAGTCCAGGCTGAACAACCAGTGAAAATAAGCCCGCCTGAGTCAGACCATTCAACTGAGCAATCAAACTCTACAGTTGACATCAAGGAAGATGGTGGCAACAACAACACTACTCCAAGCTACCGTGGGATTTCTGAGATAGAAGAATCAACCCCTCCAACACGTGAAATGATTCCAGATCCAGTAATTGCTAGGAAGAAATGGATCACAAATGAGGACCCTCCAAAAGCTGCTAAAGGCTTCAGAAAGCTGCTCATGTTTGGTCGCAAAAGAATTCAATATGCTTGAGATTGATTGATGAAACATGCCAGGTAACCCTTTTTGTAATTACCCTCTATGTGTTGCTTTCTGATTTTTTTTTTCAACCGCTTAAGAATCGTAGCTTAGTGTGAAAAGTTTGAGGATCTACCATGGTATTGTTTTTTGATTGATTGTGTGTTGTGTTGTGAGTGCTCATTTGTAATAAATTGATACTACTGAGTTTTTCCTTTACATGTATGCATCTTCACACAGTCTATTGTATTTCATCCGCTTGAATTCCTCGAGTGCACATTAACAAATATACTTGTTGGCTCAAAACTTGTGAAAATATCCCTCAACAAATTGCACAAAAGAATGCTAAATTTATGATCACTGGTCTCAATACATGCTGCTACTACCAGAAGATTGTTCTTTACTACTTGACTGTTTCATTTAGAATGGATCTTATAAGGTGGAGGGGGTGACTTATGGATAGTGTATGGTGGAGGGGGTGACTTCAATCTCTTATTATTGTCTAAATAGACAATCTCTTCTTCTCTGCTGTGATTTGAACTTTCAAATGATGAACCTGAAGACAACTCATCATAGCTCTCCATCTTCATATGCATGTTCCTGTATATGTAAGGGCTGCTCGAGTCCGGTGTGCTTTGCGGGTATGGGCTATACTGAACTTCCATCTCTACCTTCTCAGATTCATGCCTCTCCTGAAAAGTAGTTTGAAGAGTGTTATATTCAGTTATTAACATTAGTGTAAGTGTTGAACTCAGACAATAATGAACACAAGAGTTGTCAAGTCTTTACCTCTTGACTCTGTGGCTTGAAAATTTGTTCATTGCTTTCAAAACCCAGAATAATGTCATGGTTACTAGCGATTTCAGTTATGAGCTCAAGCTTCTTTGCATCATTAAGAATTGGGTTTATGACAAGGATTTCTTTCATCTCTGGGTTAACAAGATTCCCTGGCAGTAGATTAACATTGGTTGATATAAGCTCTTCGCCCCACCATTCTCTGAATAGGTTTCTGATCTTGTTTAGCTCTGGCAGCTCACCATATCTTGAAGCTGCAAAGATTAGTGTGCACACCACTACCTTTATCTCAGCTTGCAACTCTCTGCATGATAATTTAGCAGTTAATGTAGATTTCAAGGTATGAGTAACAGAGTAAGTCAAACTGAACTACAAACAAATTTGGAAGTAACAGAAATTGTGTACCTCTGTTTGCTTATGGTGTCAAAGTCTGTGAGCGCTGCTACACAAAGATCATCAATATGTGCATATGCTAGTAATCTCTGCTGATCCTCATAAAGCTGTTCAACCTGAATGAACAGAAAACCCAGGGCTTGTTTGGATGTGTATGAAGAATTTACCATTTGGGTTAATAAGCAATAGTTTTTTATGATTTAAACTGAATTTTCATGAAGTGAAGATGATCAAAACTCAAGATCATACCCTGAAAAGAGCTTTCTTGTGCAAGCCAAGCTGTAGGAGTTTTGCAATGTCTTCACACAACATGTTTATCATAGACTTTGTTCTTGCTCTTAGATTGGCTATACGTTGTCGAGCTAGTTCAATCAGCCTTTCACTGAGCCAAGCAAACAAATCAAAAACACAACAACAACAACAACAACAACTTTGCATATTTCTATTACTTTCAACGAGAAGGAAAAACATAAGCCATTAACGAATACCATTTAGAAGAGTCCTTGAATGTGGATGAACGACGGAATTTCACACACGAAAGATACGAACCCTTTTTCATTTCGCTCTGGAATCTGCACCCACAATTTTCTTCTTCTCTGAGAACTTGGGAGACAATGTAGCATACAAAAAAGAAAGACGAATACTGATGATCAGTTTTTCTAGTGCAATGTTTTATATGGCGATGGCTGTTTATTTGTTTTGAGAACGTGCAATGGAGATCTTTTGTAATGGAACGGATCTAACGTGGTAGCATCAACTTAGACGTGTAAATGTTAGTTTGAGGATGATTTTTTCCCCTTAATTGAAATTATATGGCGCTAAATAAGAGAATACCGCGTAATTATACCAGAATAAACAGATTACATATACCTTGCTCTTTCCATTTTTTAGATGCATGGAAACTATATATGGTGTCTTTTTTCATGTTTTCTTAAACAAAAGTTTCATGCCCACCTCACGAGTTTAAACCGCCATTGCTAGTATCATTTAATTTAATTTACATTAACTTATAAATTTAACACATTAAAAGTTGCATGATCCAAACAAACCCAAAAAACCTTTTATAAGTCCAGTGGAATGAGGTACTAGGCCCCTTAAGCGCTTGTTCAGGAGGTTCGAAGTTCAAATCTTATTGGCGGCGTGTATGAAAAAAACAGAATTGGGACGTAGATCGACTCTGACTAATCGAACCAGCCGAGAGATACCTTTTATAAGAAAAAAAATTTGGACACTTAAATTCTCACTCACACGAGTATAAGGTTAAAGTGTTTAGAAATATTAACTTATAAAAATCTAAACTAAAAGTACATAATTTAATACTTATCTACTTATCTATCTATTATCTATTGCTCGTATATACTAAAACGATAATAAATTTTGACCTTATATTTATATTTATAAAAAATGATTAATAAAAATCTACCAGTAAAATTTTTACATAAAATCTTTAACTCAAATGTATATCTATACGATTTTCATAGTTAAAGTAAGATTTTTAATTTCATAACCAAAATATGTATTTACTTTCCAACGTTAGCGTAGGACCCGTTTGATATTTATAAACTATATTTGGAATACACAAATCTTTCTTAATTTTATTTGTGATGATGATGAATAATAATCCAACTTAAGCTCAAAACGCAGCGTTTTTAATAAAAGTAAATAAAATGAACAAAACAAATAAAAACCATTAGCTCTGTAAAACCCAACGCCCAACTTGCCTTCTCCGGCCAGCCTCCGCCAATTCCGTCGTCTCCTCCGTCGCCGTCAGGTCTCCAGGTCCGTCCTGTCTCCTCCTTCCTCTTCTTCTTGTTAGTTCTACTTCGCACTTCTATCATCAATTCAATTCCTTGCTGTCACATGGTTTTGAACACTGATTTCAATTCGTAAGGATGAGCACTCGAATGGCGTGAAAGGAAGGAACTTTCTAGGGTAGAATTTCTAATTCGTGTGTAGAATTTGAACTCTATTTTGAACGTTTTGCAATGGCTTAAGTAGTTCTTAAAACCCTAGGTTGGTGTATGATGCAAAATAGGAATGGGAAGATTCTGTGGCCTATTATAGTCATTGCAATAGACAAGATTGTAAAAAAATTTGATTTTTTCCTATTTGTGTTCATCTGCAGGGAATTTAGACAGGATAGAATGAATGCTGAGCATGATGATGGTGGAGAAGATGAACATGTGTTACTTGACCTTGGTGAACTTGCTGGTAAAGTCGACATCGGTCCGGGTACTCCGTACGTGCTCTCGGTAACTATTAGCATAACCAAAGCTTGTTCATTGCATTGTGTGGTTGTTTTGTGAATTTTCTAGCAGCTCAGAGCATATAAATCCAATGGCTTTCTGCATAAATCTGGCTTAATGTATGATCATGTGATTGCAAAATCAGGGCCTGGACACAATGAACCCGATATTGACCATAGACAACAAATTGAAGCTGGTAAGTTGGTGCTAGTCTGCTTGTTTTGTCAAAATTTTGAACAGAGAGTTGGTTTTAAACAAGGATGGGCTTGGGCACAATCCAATGGCTTTCTGCTTGCTTGCTTGCTTGCAGATTGGCGAATACCAAGAAACTGTTGGGACTTGTTTGATCTTTTCAGAGACCGGTGAGTCGTACTTGTATTGTACTAGTGCTTCTAAGATAGCAAGTGTACTCATAGGAAAGATCTATGTGAAAACATTGTGAAGACGAGCAGTTGATGTCGGATTTATGTGTTTGAAATGAGTTTGCAGAAAAGGCACCAGTGGTGCACGAAGAGACGGGAACATCTGAGGCAAACCTTTTCAAGGGCGTAGGCATAGTCGACCCGAATCAATCACCTGGGAAGGAACTAAAGCCTGTCACCTCTCTTCACAAGATTCTCAAGTTCAGATTGATGTATGGATCAGGTGATGCTCAAGATTTTAACCACTAACCGGCTGATGATAATAACACATCTTCATGAATTAGAGTACAGAAAAGGGTTTGCTGATGTGGGCAAATGTGAGATTTCACTGTTATTGTGTTTGTTAGTTGTTACCACACCAGGTGTATATGATGCATAACAGCTTTTTATCCATTACTTTTCTTGGTCCTTTTTTCTTTCTCAAACTTCGGCCATTTTTTGGCTTGAACGTGGATTGCAGATATTTAATGCATTGAAAGTGGGTGCAATGGTTGTGGGAGTATGTTTGCATGAAAACCTTGAAACCTTTCATGGTGTAAATCCTTGAAACCTTTCATGGTATAAAACCTTGAAAAGGGCTTGTATGCATTTTTCTAGAACCTTGTTGGGATTTGGAGTTTTAGGAACTCTAGTATCTTACAACTAATTCTTTTCTAAAGACTAAAGTTGTACAGCATCAAAGATAAGAAGTTACCACTATATACAAGTGATGGAAACAGACACGATCAGCAAAAGCAACTGTAACTTCAAATCCTAGTCGTGTAACTTCTCTAACAGATTTAGTTAGTGGACTCGTCTCGGTCATTAAGGGTCTCAATGAGCAGTGGCGGAGCATACTGAGCTGTGCCTTGGTGCTCCTCTGAGTCCTGGCAGAACGACAGAATGATGGTGTCTATCGACATTTCCACCACCCCGAAAAATAGCGTCGCTACAACGTAACCAAGGCCCCAACACACCTGTCACGGTACACGGATTGTCAGCAACGACAAGAAGTAGTGGCGAAAAATGAGAAAGAAGGCAGCAAACCATTTACCAGTACTGGGAAGAGTGGAGAAGAGATCTTGTTATGTGAAGATTTGTACTTGTGAGCATCCAACATTAGTAAACCGAACAAGGCACTAGATAAGCTCAGACACCATTTTCCAAGAGACAGGATAACATCTCCAACAACATTAACTTTCCCAATCCTTAGGATGTTATTCATGATCAACTCCGTTGCCATTGCAGATGACTTGAAGAAGCCCTTTCCTGTTATAGCAATCTGCAGTCACACAGCGTTGAAGTTCATTAAGTATCAAGATTCCGTAAGAACGAGTACCAAAAGGTCAATAATCTGGATTCATTACCATTATATAGGCGTTTCGGTTTATAGACTTGACTGTCCATTCAATGACCTTGAGTGAACCTCTAGAAGAGTGATAAGCCACCTTCCCAAACCGGCCTTCAGGACTTTTATAGGTCAGCTTAAGTTTACGTCGGATTCTCTCCAGAATAAAGCGAATAGACTCGGTGAATGATAGGACCAATGACCCGAGAGCAACAGATCCAAGATTATATCTCAATAATCTTCTCATCGAGGCAAAAACTGGTAGGAATGTAATCTCTGGCTGCATATTGAAGGTGCAATAATAAAACATGAGATTATGGCTTTCACATGCCAAACACACCCTTAAATATAATAGACAACAGCATACTTACCGCAGTTTCAGCACCACCAGCCCAATAATAAGAAGCTACAGAACCCGCAATGACGGTGCCAGAAAACGCTAGGAAGAAATGTGTAGCCCAGTAACATACAAACAAATGGAATAGGATTGCAAGCCCTAGGTGAGGAGTGTAATGAATGCTGTAGCCACAGCAGCGTTCACAGCTCACATGCTTTACGCTGAGATCGTAAGCACAGCAATTGGAGCTGCAATAATTTTGGACAACCTCACCAGAACTGAACAAATGGAGTGCAGCTGACAACCAAAACATGTAAAATATCGCAAGGATTGTGTAGGGTATGATTGGAAAAATCATTAGAGCCTGAACCTCTCCAACGACTTTAGCAGCAACCTGCAAGTATGTTTAGAAAAATAAGCCAGATTGGAGGGTTGACTGCTGATCTATTTAGGGTGCCTTTACCACACTAAATGCATTACGTTCCATTAACTTTGCCAATTTAATACACCAAGTGCAGTGATCCAAATGCACCCATATTAACAATATTTCACATACCTTCAGAACTGATGTAGCCATAAGGATTCGTCTAACGATTGCTATTGTAGCCAAGATGGCAAAAATCATAACTACAGTCATCAAAATAGCTGCTATTCGGATATGAGTCAATTCCTGGTAAAAATGTACAGATGTTAGTACAAAATTCACCATTGCAACAATAAGCATAGAGAATCTAGTAAATATAGCATCATACCCTTCCGTATACATGAATGTACGGATCATGCTCTCCAATGATAGGGGTAACAGCGTCACTCCCAATCCACCCAGCTAGCAATGAGAAAACGATATAAGTAAATTTCATTCCAAAAATAACTCGGCTTGTATGATAATGCACTACAGCATGAATTGAGACGAGACGAAATTGTTGCATTATACAAACTTTCACTTTCCAAAAGTGGATGAAAAGCCTCTAACCTTTTGAGTAGAAAAGCATTGTGAGTGATACTGTGAGAATATTAAAGACTGTTATCGTCACCCACGGCATTGCAGCAACAAAATGTCGAATCATAAGCAGCCAAACAATTGACAAAAATAGTGGCAAGAGTCCTCCACAGACAATCAAAACTGGCCATGCCTTGCCAATGTCAGACATGTATCTCTGCCATGTGAACAAAAATAACACATAAGAAATTTTCGTTCAAATTGGCTTATAAAGAAATAAATGACTAACGAAAAAAAAATATCAACCTTCCAGACAAGAGACTGAGAATTGACGGTTTCGTGGATAGTTTTATCAAGTTCAAGGCCCTCATTTATCTTCACTCCACCCATCTGTTGCCAATGCCTTAGAGATGTGTTTGATCCACGATCTATGAATTGGCAGTTCCAAAGAACTACAACCACAGGTAAAGGACAACTAGTGAGATTTGTACATATAGTTCCTCTAAATAGCAAATACACATATATGTATTTGTAAAATCCTAAACCAACAATTAAAATTGATGTGCATTTTCATATTTGACTTGCACCATTAAATAAACTCACCATTTACACTGGGGTATATGATGGGGTAACATGGACCTAGAAGCTGCAGTGAAGTATTCCTCATTTCAGGAGTGAGGAACTCAAAGTAATCATAATTCCGATCAATCCATTCATCAGTTGTGAGATGGATATCGCCATCCGGGTAGTCACAGACCCAGTTCAATGAATCTTCAGATGGATATGGGCAATCCAACAAGCATATACTCCGGGCATCGGCCAATTTGGTTAGGCTGTCCTTTTGTCCACTTTCATACACCTGATTGGGATTCATCCAGTATCTGAGCTCCAGTTGATGAAGGTTAGGATTTGCATGCTTCTCACCACATAAGTTCCCTTTGTAGTCTAATCCATATGTTAACCTAGGAAAAGGCATGAAAGCTTGACTCAGTAAAAACATAGACAGGATTGAATACTTAAATGTATAAAGACTAGAAAGCAAATAAATCTGAAAATGCAAGCTTCAACTGCATGCAAAAAATTATAAATCAAAATCCATTTGTATGCCACAATGTTTCTAAACACATAAGTGAATGCAAACAACATTTATATTTACTTATAGTTCCTCCTGTCTTAGAACCATCAGCATTAATCACAAAGTAACCACAGAAAAGGCTCCTTCAATAAAATCCAGCTTTGGAGCAAAGAAGTTGCAAAGTTTCAGCATATCCATCACCATCAAAAGCAACGATAATGCCCTAAATTCATATCACAGACAACATGCTGAAACTCAGCTCCTAAATGCCAACAGAAATAAGAGGCAAACTAACCCAGATAGATCAATTAAAGGGCATTAGATCAAACAAGGAAAAAGTGAAACCCACTCAATTTCAGCCTAAGAATTTGCAAAATCTCATCAGTCATCATCACATCAGGGGACAAGACACACTGTCAGAAGCTACGAAACAAGAAAAGAAAAGCCAATTCAGGAAATCTTGAAAATTTCCCACATAAACCCCAACTTCCCCACTAAAGATCCCCAACCCCCCCCAATGAAAACCAGTACTAACCATTACAAGAACCAAGAAAAGAGAGCTTATTAGTCATTACCTGCGTGGGTTTCCTTTGTTGAATCCCAAACTAGAGTTAACAATCATAGCAACCCAGAAGGCAATGAAGACCACAAGAAACACAATATCTCTGCATTTCCTGTTATGCTTTATGATCCCTCCCATTTGGCTCCCATCACTTGATGGGTATTTCCCAATCACTGCCCCCAAAGGACCCCTCATTCCCCCAAACAAACCCAGATCAAGAAATTATGAGAATCTTCTGGCAACTGAAAGACTCGGAAGAAAGGTTGGTGAAGAGTTATGAGTTGAAACGAGACAAGGAGAGATAAAAGAAGGTTTTTTTTTTCTTCCGAGTGTGAAGTGATGAGCACAAGGGAGGAGAAAGGGAAAGGTGTGTCTGAAAGATTCTTTTGCTAAGACAATGGGTTACTAATAAAGGTTCCACCTTTAGATTTAAGACAGGGATTTGTTAATTGTGTTTTCCCTCTGGATTATCTAATTTATCTGGCTTAATCATCTTGTTTTTATTAAAGATGTGATCTTTCTTTTGGCCCCATTGCCATATTTTAAGCCTGACAGGACAGAAATGTTGATTTTATGCATGAACAGTGTCAGGTGGGCCGAGCGTTCTTTACAATTTCTTCAAAAGGCGAGTCCCAAGCGTTTTCTTTCTGTCTTTTTTTGAAATGTTGGCTTTGACTGTTGATTTTTAGTGGGTGTCTGATTACTGATTAACGGCTAGTTAGTGATTATTTTTGCTAAAATACCGGCTCTACTTTCATTTCTGGACACTAGAGTATGGATTTTCTGCTCAAAAGACCTTTTTGTGAAGTTAGTATTTACAAGGATGGTGAATGGTTCATGTTAATTAAGTGCAAATTTGTTGCTTTGTTGTTGTAAAAATCATGCAACTTATCTTTGTTACATCCAAACAGAGGTTAAATATTCAATGCATTCACACAAATAAGTAGGTATAATCTCTATCTCAACAAAAAAAGTAGTTGTAATCTGGAAGTCCATTGATTCAAACCCAACAAGCCTTATATGACTAGAATTGTTGACTCAAACAACCAAGCGAATATATATTTACTAAGAAATGCAGGCAAATATCAACTTTCTTTATTAGAAAGAGCAAGTATAGTGTAGTGATGCATAGCAAAATAAACAACTTGGAGCATAATTTCCTACTATGTGAAACCTCAGATCAAGAGATTGGTTAAATACAATATTTTCTAATTATGGTGTTAAATACAATATTTTTAAATAGGGATATATATTTTTTTTAAAATATACAAATCTACATATGTATTTTTTTATTTTATTTTTTGAAAGACATATGTATTAGGATTGTTTCATTTTTGTTGTTGAAAATAGTTTTTGGTTGAAAAGTGTTGATTTGGGCAAAAAATTTGTCTTAAAAGATGTAAAAATAAAAATATGATAAATATGCTATAAAAATATAAAATAAAGTTTTTAGAGCAAAAAATTATTTCGAATGAAACAAAACCTTACTTAAGCATACGTGAAAATATCGAACTTGCGTAATTACCATTGAATTCACCTTATCCAGTATAAAACTGCAAAGACCACCGTTGCTTAGCGTGGTCACGGTCCACGGTCCACGGAGACCCCTCGAGCAAGTCAAAAATCCTTCTCCGACCGAACCCCCCCCAAATCGTCCAAACCCTGAAAACCTTCACCGGAAACTCCCTCTTCATCCGATCCGCTCCCAACTCGCATCGATCGGCCAACAATGCCATTCGGATCCAGCGATTCCGTCAAGATGAAGATCACTTCCTCTCCGGGAAGAGACCTCGCATACACCAACCTCGCATACTGCTCTCCGGCCGACATCCGACAGTTCGCCGTTCCGGGAACGAACCTCTGCTTCGCCGCCTTCCCTCACGACGCCGGCGTCCTCTCCGTCGCCGCTCACGACGGCGTAGCCAAAGGCGAGATCGGACTAAACGCTATTCAGCGCCGTTTCTTTAGGGTTTCGGCGGGGGATTTCGTTCCGCTGACGAGATTTGTCCCGCCGGAGAATTTCAGCCTCGCCTTGCTCACTTTGGAGCTCGAGTTCCATAAGAAAGGGAACAAGGAAGAGCAGATTGATGCCGTTCTCCTCTCTCAGCAGATCAAGAGCAGGTTTGCTAACCAGGTATGATCCTTGGTAAAACTGTCGGAATCGGATTGGAATCAGGAATCAGAATGAACCATTCCAGAGACATGTTGTTTGCTATACTGTTGGAATGAACCATTCATAATAATTATGGTTTAAAATTTTTAAGATTTAGGTTTCTTAGGGTTTATGAGTTTTAGAAATTATAATTTGAGGTTGTGGAGTTGAATTGTGCAGGTCATGACAGTAGGCCAAACGGTGACGTTTGAGTATCTTGGGCAGACCTTCGTCTACACAGTTAACCAGGCCGAGGTCGAAGGAGAGCGGAATTCTGTGATTGAGAGGGGTATGATATCATCTGAGACTTACATTGTATTTCAAGCATCGAGTTCAAGTGGGATAAAGGTGGTTAATCAGCGAGAAGCGGCTAGTAGCAACATCTTTAAGCACAAGGAGTTTAATCTGCAGTCACTTGGTATAGGTGGTTTAAGTGCAGAGTTTGCAGATATTTTTAGAAGGGCTTTTGCCTCTAGGGTTTTCCCTGCACATGTGACCAGTAAACTGGGTATAAAGCATGTCAAGGGTATGCTTCTCTTTGGGCCGCCTGGAACCGGAAAGACTCTGGTGGCTAGACAGATTGGGAAGATGTTGAATGGAAACGAACCGAAAATTGTGAATGGGCCTGAAGTTTTGAGCAAGTTTGTTGGTGAGACTGAGAAGAATGTGAGGGATCTGTTTGCTGATGCTGAGCAAGACCAGAGGACTAGGGGGGATCAGAGTGATCTTCATGTTATTATATTTGATGAAATAGATGCGATTTGCAAGGCAAGAGGCTCGACGAGGGATGGCACTGGGGTTCATGATAGCATTGTTAATCAGTTGCTCACAAAGATTGATGGTGTGGAAGCACTAAATAATGTTTTGCTCATTGGTATGACTAATAGAAAGGATCTGCTTGATGAAGCACTCCTCAGGCCTGGTCGTCTGGAGGTTCAAGTTGAGATTGGACTACCTAACGAGGAAGGTCGTTTACAGATCCTAGAAATTCATACAAACAAAATGAAAGAAAATTCGTTTATGGCCCCTGATGTGAACCTAAAGGAACTTGCTGCTATAACAAAGAACTACAGTGGTGCAGAGCTTGAAGGAGTTGTCAAAAGTGCAGTTTCTTATGCTTTGAACCGTCAAATAAGCATGGATAATCTTACTCAACAAGTTGATGAAGATAATATAAAAGTAACGATGGCTGACTTCTTGAATGCTGTGTATGAAGTTAAACCTGCATTTGGAGCCTCCACAGATGACCTTGAACGTGCCAGGTAATGTTGGCCCGCGTCTTTTATCCCATGATAATAATGGATATTTTCATCTTTGACACAATCTGTTACAGTATGTTGACTCTCATTAGACTAAATAATTCTTACCAAGTGGCATTTAATATCTTTTCAGCACATTCGAATTGGTTATTCAATGTTTTTCAGTGCTTGAAAGAGCCAGCTATCCATGCTGACAGTTTGCCCAAATTTGGCTCATACTGATCTGTTTTCTGACTGATGCTTGATGTAGGCTTAATGGCATAGTGGATTGTGGTTCTCGTCATGAGCATATCAGGCAAAGAGCTATGCTACTGGCTGATCAAGTAAGATTGAGCAGAGGAAGCCCACTGATGACTTGCCTTCTAGAAGGCACAAGTGGCAGGTGGGCAGTGTTTCCCTTGCTTTATTCTCCCCACTATATTTTACTAATTTCTATTGTCTACTAATCTTGTGAATTTAATAGTGGAAAAACTGCACTGGCTGCTACAGTTGGTATTGATAGTGACTTCCCATATGTTAAGATTGTAAGTTCTCTCCTCTTTGTCATTTGAACCGCATTGCCTTGAGTCAAAAAGTATGTATACTCACCAACATTTAGTTGCTTTCTGATGTTCTCTCTTGTAAAAAACGTGTGTGTGCTCTCAATGTAACAGGTCTCAGCAGAATCCATGATTGGTTTGAGTGAGGCCACCAAATGTGCACGAATTGTCAAGGTTCAAGCTTTTTATTCCGGAGTTTATATTTTATCTTATTCAGTGTGACAATATTCCCTTGTGGTTTAAGAATTGGTATTGATGACCCTATTCTACATCCAATGTAGCTAGTTGGCACACTCATTGTTAGTTTAAATGTTCAAACATTTGCTTGTAGGTCTTTGAGGATGCTTACAGGTCACCTTTGAGCGTTATCGTTCTTGATGACATTGAAAGGTTACCCCTGTCAAAACTTTGTCACTTGTTTCTTAATTCTTTCACACTTTTGATTGTTTTCTATTTTCTTTCTCACCTTCATTTCCTTAATAAATAATACTGTATGTAGGCTTCTAGAGTATGTTGCTATTGGTCCAAGGTTCTCAAATGTAATTGCTCAGACCTTGTTGGTCCTTCTAAAAAGGCTCCCTCCACAGGTACTTTAACATCAAAATATCTTTATTTTTTCATTACAGCGAATTAATATACACATATTCTGATATGGGCTATGAATGTGATGATCTATTGGTCTTTTGGTTATTTTGGAGTTCTGGCACACTAGTATTGCCAAAAAGGATAGAATTTATGAAGGCAAATTTACAGTTGGACAGTAATTTCCACGAAAGAATTAAGCGTACTGCAGCTAGTGCTTATTGATCAGATTAGAACCTTTTCATTCCTGTCTCTCTGTGTGTAGCCCCCTCCGCAGTTAACTCTTCCATGTGGCAGCAGCCAAAAATTGGAACAATTTGTTTTAATGTCAATTTCCTCGTTCCAAGTACAAATTAGTGTAATAGGGTAGTGCTCACGGGCCTAATTTAAGTTTCTTTTGCTATCAAGGATGTTGGTACATTTCAAAGTATTGTGATTTGATATTGATGTCATTTTGCTGTTAATGGTAATATTGAAGTTCCTTCTATCCAAAATAAAGAGTAATGTTTGGGCCTGCTAGTCGCAAAAGTGTAAAGGATGCAACAGATGAAACCCGAATGCATGACTATTATGTTGTGTGATTTTTCAAGAATGAATCAATCCGTTGGAATTCTGTCCATATGCTAGATAATCTTCTCTTTCCAACTTACTGGATGTTTCTTTGCATTACAGGGCAAGAATCTTCTCGTTATAGGGACCACAAGTGAAGTAAGCTTCCTGGATTCTGTCGGTATTTGTGGTGCCTTTTCCGTCACTTACCATGTTCCTACATTGAGAACTGAAGATGCCAAAAAGGTTAGTGTCACAAGCGATGAAATTGAGAATAAACATGTTATGATCGGATCTCTCCTTTTCCCTAAAACATAGTTCTGATGAAAGATATACTTGATCCAAACCCTTTAATTCATTAGTGATTTTGTACATTTGGAAATAACTTCTGACTTCTGCGTGGATTACTTCTATAATGCTTCTGTCAATTTAGCTTCTCTTCAAACTTCGCCTTTTCTTCATAAGGAGCTGGAATATATTAGGAATTGTAGGTTTCGTGGGTAAATGTAACTTGATTAATAGATTTCTGTTTACAAACTGAAGTGTCAACCCATTCTTATGTATATGTACACATGTTTGGATTCGTAATCTCTCTCTTTTCTTATGACCTCTTCCTCAGGTGCTGACACAGCTCAACGTTTTTGCTGATGATGACATTGATTCTGCTGCCGAGGCACTGAATGATGTAAGTCCTATTCAATTTTCTCCCAACACTAGCACGAAAAAAGAAGAGGAGATTAGATTATGTATCTTCTATATGATAAAGATGGTAGTAGCAAAATAAGCCTCATCCTCACTGTAATTTTTCTGGTATACAGATGCCGATCAAGAAGCTGTACATGTTAATTGAAATGTCTGCACAAGGAGAGCACGGTGGCAACGCTGAGGCCATATACGCGGGCAGGGAGAAGATCAGCATATCTCATTTCTACGACTGCCTTCAGGATGTCGTCCGATACTAGTCTTTCGAGCAACAAATATCTTTTCCCTTGCAGCAACAGGTATGCATGATAGTGCCATGGGCTTGCTTTTTTTGGTTTGTTTGTAAATAGTATGACTTATCTTGTATGAATACTGATCTTCTATGGCTGTCAGAAGTGAGAGTTTTACTACCATACATTTACTTTTAACTCATTTGTTGTGTTTCCCACTCTTGTTTGAAGTGGAAGCAGTGTGCAGTTGTCGTCTTAGCCTCGTCCCCAATAGTAACTGATTTGGGGGTTTGAATCTCAATTAACCTCGTTCTCCAGGGCGGTTTGAATCTCAATTTTAATTTACAAATTAATTTGGGCAAATTAACCCTCTATTATTATTGATTAAAGACATTGACCCTCCATACTAGGAGCCTCATCTTGTCGTTATTCACTTGTTAGTGTAAAACCGCGTAATCAGGTGGGCTTGCGGACCGTCGAGGTTCGTGTTTGGATGATGATGGAATACGGTGTTGAAGAGTCCTGGACCATGGGTGTATACAAAATCTACCCCAATTTATATGCTGAGATTAACAAGCTATATGAAATACACTACCAAGCTTTAACAGGCTCTTCTTGTGATGATGCTGGGTATAAGGCCAATCCATGATTGTGAGTCTGTCTTCAAAGTGCGTTGGAATACTTCTGGTGATAGTATGTTTCTATGCATATAAAGATTCTATATGTACTTGTAATTAGTTTGGTTTCTCTTTGTTTGAATGTTGTCTGGTGTGGTAATGTAACTTTGAGGTTTGCATCTTGTACACGGTCAAGAGACTCAAAAGTTGATCTAATGAAAACAATGGGTCCATATATATGATAACGCTTTTAGCTCCTAAGTTTTTTTTATGATAAAGTAGAAAGGAAACTAGTATAAGTCCCGTGCCTTGAAAGCACGTTATTGATTTAACAAAAAAATTCACTTTAAATTTTATATAAAATTATTCAGAAAAATTGTTTGATATAAAATCTTGTATTGTTCTACTCAATTATTTTCATGATACATTATTTCTATTATAATACATTTTTTTAATCGAACAAATTTGTAATTTTTGTATAAGGATGCATATTTGTTTTTATCAATAAGTTGCATTATTTTACAATAACTATTATTATTTTACAATTATTTTGGAAAAAATATCAAATCTAAATCCTATATATAATTTTTATATATGTAGAATCTAAAATAAAAATTTTAACCAACAATAAATAAGTCAGTTATATGTCAACCAATAAAATTTATCTAATAAAATAGTTATGGTTTTCTTTTAATATAATACTACTAAGTTAATTGTATATATATTTGGAGTTGACATATTTTGTTCTATATTATTATTTTAATGTCCAATTTAGTATATAGTAAGATAAGATTAATTAATTGAATATTTAAGAAAACTTTATAGATATAATTTCAATAATATATTCTTTCATACTTTTATATACATGTGGGGTCTACAATCAAATTTTAACTAATTAGATTGTCTTACTAAATATAGGTGATGTGGTCCAATGAGAAGAAGTTGACACGTGTTGTGCTAAATACGGAGTATTATTTTTAACCTCCGCTTTAGTTTATAATTATGATGATTATAAAATTTCACATGCAACTACAATTTTTTGGATTAAAAAAAAAAGTTATGTATTTTTTATTACCCTAAAAAAAATAGTTGTTTAATACTATATGGCTGGCAGTTGTTAGCTCTCGTTCTCATGCAAGTTATTTCCGCTTCCTCCGTCTCGCTCGAGTACTAGCCATCCGCTCTTCTTCCTCGTCGATCTCGTCGCCGGCGAAAGCTGTCCACTTTCAGCAAGCCATGTCTATGAGGGACATTGTTACCGGCGGCGCGGCCTGCGCCGTCCCCGGTTCCTCGTCGACCTCCAATCCTATCGGCGCCCTCGCAAACGCCCTAATTGGCACCTCTACTAAACCCTCGGTCGGTGTTTAAGTTGCTTTCGGACTTATTTTTCTAAATTGATTGACTCTGATGAACTGTTTTCTGATCGGATAGTTGCGATTGCTTCGTGCTTTGGTTTTTGGTGCCCTAGATGGCGGTTTCTGATCATGCTAGTGTTCAATTTTGCTGTGGAGCTGTGTTGTTTGTGTTTGGGTGTTGCTTATAGAATCAGTATAGTTGGGATTAGGTGTTTAGTTGATCCCTGATTTGAAAGCAATCAGCTTTACTAGGAATTCCTTATTATCTTGCTTTTGGAAGTATGGATTGACTGTTAATTGGTGAAATTGGTTTCAAGTGCATGGGATACATTATGAACTAATTAGTAATTAAGTGTATACATGAAACCAACAGGAGTTACAGGAGAGGTTAAACGAACTCTCTACAACTACTGGTTCCAGCAGTCAATTCAACTTGGATTCTAATGGGCGATTGACGACAACGCTTCCGGGTTCAGAGTTGGAGTATCAGCAGAATCAGAATTTTGGTAACCGGGTATGATGCTGGTCTTGGTGAAGAATGTAAGTGAGTTTTATAGCCGGGCTGCTGATGAGTTTCGTGCTTTATACCAGGGGCAGGGGGTTGAATTCCTTGAGCGTTTCCGTGCTGCAAACCAAGGCGGACTGGCAGATGCTTGGAATGAAATACAAAACCCACTTGCTCAGCACCAGCCGTATGTTAATGGGCAAGCAAATTTTACAGCACCCCAACACATGTATGATCAAGCTCAACTGCCTGTGGATGGTAATTACTAAAGCTGTTTTCATATGGTTATTACATAGTGACCATTGAAGACAGTATCTATACATGACTAATTCAATGAGTAATTCTAGATGGTAATCTAATCTTATGCTGTATATAGTATTTAGTATTTCTGCATTTGCTTTACAATTTTACATGTATATTATGATATGAAAGTGGATAAAGGTTTGCACAAATTTTTTCATCCTTGTTCTGGTTTGATGACACCGTAGTTGCAGTTGAGTCATATAGATATCATGTAACTGATAGAAGTTCAGTTCATGTGGGTGTCTTCAGAAATTGAGCTATTTGTAAACTTGCAGTGCTAGGGTTTAATCTCACAATGTTGATTATTCTTTTGATGGTCTTACACGGACCCTTCTCCTGTAGGCCCTGTATCTACTCAGGAGAAAAAACTTTCATGCTTGCATAAAGACTATCATCCGGGTTATAGAATTTTCTCATGTATTGCCTTCAGTTGGGAATTAAATCATTTTGGTGAATTTCATGTGCGTAACTAACCTAGCATAACCTTAATCTTATTTTTCTCTTATTGATACATGTTGTCGTGTTTGGCCGGGGTTGTTGAATGGGGTTTGGAGGGTGGTAAAAGTGAACCCTGCAATTGCTTCTGCAACCTTAAGATTTGTTGATGTTCCAGACTACATCAGTGGGCTGTTATAAACTAATGTGAGGTATTCTTGTCATGCGGGGTGGAATAGTTTAAGCGTGTCATCCGAATGTACTGGGGTCGAGTATACATTTGCCAAGCTGAAATCTCTTTATAGTATATCCAACTTTGCTTGTAAGATGTTACTCTTAATATCCATTCAACTTCCTGCTATATTGAATCCACTGAGAGGAGTTACTTCTTATATGCAGGACTACCTAGAGAAATACTGTCAAACTTTCTACATTCATTTGTAAATAGTAGTCGTGGTGGCATGCCTTTTCGTCCTTCACCTCTCCCTCCATTGGGGCTGACCACAGGTGACAAACAATGCATACGTGACCGCACCAGCATTATGGCTCGACACTTCTTTGCTGATAAGAGCGAAGATTTTATCCATGCACAGGTAAACCTTTTAGTCAAGGTGTCGCTGGCATTAAGCCTCATCTTTCAGTACAAAATTTTGCAACCTTTCTCTCTCGGCCTTCCTTCATTTTGATTTATTTCTTATCTTTGGAATTCCTTCACATAATTGTCTGTGTATTCCAGGTAGAATCCATGTTAAGCTCCCTGGATATTGATAAAGACGCTCAAATGAAAACGCCTCTTCCTGGGAGATTTAGGGAGATGGAGGACTACTGGAATGAGTCACAACGTGCACTTGCTCCTGTACCTTCTTCTGCAGATGGTTGGATTTCTGAGTTTGAGCAATATAGAGCACAGCAAGCTGGACCTAATGACTGGGCTTCTGAATTTGAACGTGTAAGCATGGAATACAGGCTCTTCTATGGGCCTGTTTGGGTCATGCATTATAATGCAAAAGTTTTGCATTATAGTGCAACATCCTGCATTATAATGCGTGATTCAAACAGGCCCTATATCTGTTGCTTGCTTTATTAGTCTGAATGCTTTGCAAATAACCTGATATGTATGTTGGGAAGGATTTTGGTATTTAAAACATACTACTACATATTGCAAGTTCAGCAGGTGTACTTCATATTCTTCTTGTTAAGAGAAGTTTCTACCATTAACTGGAATATCTATACCAAAACTCTCCCTCAAGATTTATATGTATTATTTTACTTCCATGTCATTGCATTTTCTCATCTATACTTTAGTTCAGGGCATTGTTTTATTGTATATATGATAAAGTAGAAGGTTATCCTCACTGTGAAAGAAATTACAAACTTGGACCTGCCATCTTCTTCCACTTTCTTTCATTGTTGTTTGAATGGAGCATTAATAATCTTATCATCTTCAGGATCAATTAATGCTCAAGTCAGCAAATCAGGCACCTGGGCAACATGTCTTAAACATTGCCATGATGGAGCAAAGCCCTATGCTGGCACACACATTGGCGCAAAACAACCCGAACCGTATGCTGGCACACACATTGGCGCAAAACAACCCGAAATTTCAAGTGTGTATTAGCCATGATTATTTTCGGCTCTTGTCCCAGATTCCCTGTAAGGGGAATT
Organism: Polygonum aviculare; assembly: GCA_934048045.1. Lineage (NCBI taxonomy): Eukaryota > Viridiplantae > Streptophyta > Magnoliopsida > Caryophyllales > Polygonaceae > Polygonum > Polygonum aviculare. The sequence continues at coordinate 28,967,405 of OW204031.1, read as the reverse complement.
ACACTGGGTTATTGTTGTTGTTTTTATTTTCAGCTCTTGTATTATTCACTTATTTTTATACCCGTTCCTAATAGTGACTCCCCTAAAGAACAAAGAACAAGGAAAAACCTGTCTTAAAGATTGCTTAATGAATGTGCATACTAAGAATCTTTCCACTTTTATATTATAGGGTTATCATGTGAAAAAATGGTTATATTATAGTGTTATCTCTCTAAAGACTAGTTGTTTAAATCCTAAGGAGGAATTATACTCTGCACCTTTTCCATGCCCATTGAAAACTGATCTGCCTACACTAAATGGGATTAAAAAGTGATTTAAAACTGATGTTTTACCATGAATTGTTATCTTTTAAACAGATATTATCTTTTTCGAGATGTATGTAAAAAGACATATCTCATTCTGAACAGAAATCAACAATATATGTAAAAAGACAAAATAAAGCTGATAAAAACTCCGAAAATGGAATTTTAGAATGATAAGATCTTTCAGCTAAGCCATTGATGTTGCTCTCGTCCTTTTTTTGTTATGGGCTTGATGAGTTCTACACCATCTCGTCAATCACCATTCTATCTTTATAGGAAGAATATTTACTTGCAAATCTTATCTCTATTTGCTTCTTTTTCTTCTCTTAACTTTTCGGGTTTGTACAATTTTTTCATAAACCCTGCTTTAGAATCTTAAAGATGAACGATGATTACAAAATGTTAGGTTTGTCACGAAAGTGGATTTCTTCGACAGAAAAACAATGTATAATTTAATCGGTTTTTGTAACCTAAGCTTCCCGATTTTGGAAACTAAAACCATAAAAAGAAATGTTTAAAAACGTTACAAAATAAATACTTGAATAAATAAAAATAACAAATATTATTATGTTAAGATACTTAACATATGACTGAAGGTATAGGTTAGAAAATAGTTAATTCGATAATTGTAGGATCTGCGTTAGTACTTTAGAGGTCGTCGACACCTACGATGTCGTCGACCAGAGTTAACAACTAGTGTTATGCAGCGGAATAAAGACACAAGAAAGATTGATACGTTACCACTTTGAACACAAGGAGTTATAGTGGAAAACTCTCTACAAACCAACTAGTTTGTATAGAGAAAAACCACTTGCCCTCTAAGCTTCAACCTAGAGGGACTTGAAGAGCACTTCGCTCGCTTGTATTGCTTTCTCGGATTACAAAGGTGTTCCTACTCCTAGATGCGAATCCCACACACTCTAGCAAGTACTCTTGCCTTATTTCAATCCTCACTCAATACAATCTCGCTCAACACTCAACCTCCTAAGACCGAATCTCACGATCTCACACAACACTCGCTCTCGATTACAATATTTGCACTCTCCTCCTTAGTTCTACCAATAAGCTCACGCAACTATATAAAGAGAACTAAGAATATTGCTGCACGATTCAGCCAAAACGGCTAAGGCATGAATCGTACACAATCTCTACAAGATCTTTCCTAAAATAAAATCCTAAGCCATGATAAAATCATCTTCAATATCTTCCTTGATCTCTTGATGATTTTCCATCTTTATGATCTTGTCCTTGCCTTAAACGAACTGCTGAAAATGCTGTACGCAGTTTCCATAACAAAGAAACACGCTATTTCCTTTTCTGAATTTCCGCACGCGCTTTGCTTCTGGGAACTGAGGTCGGCGACCTCTCGGCAACCTCTTCGGTTTGGAACCATCAAAACACGAACTCGGTTTTCTAACAAATTCCCCCTTTTTGATGGTGACAAACACTCATCTTCTTTGATCTGGTTCTGGGGTCTTCGTTAACCTGTTTAGCATCTCAAACACACAAACTACAAAGGCAAGCAAAAATATTCCCCCTTAATTTTCAAAAGTTCCCCCTAAGTTCAAGCAACTCATGACATTCAGTATATCCCCTTAATTAGACCTGCAATCCCAGCTATTTTCCCCCTTTTGGTATCATCAAAAAGATTGAAAATCATAGAGAAATCAGCTAGGCAAATATAATAGATAATAAAAGCATGCAACATCAATCAAAAGTCGTCAACCACGCAAGCATGGCAATGTCAAACAGAGCAACCAAACATAAAGTATTTAGGTTTACAACCCAATCGAACTTAGAAAACGTTTTTGAGATAGGGAATAATATGGTAGGGGTAGAAAGCAGATGGTGGCAAAAGTCATAAGGCAACAGAGGTCAGCGACCTAGCAGATTCTTTTCTTGATGTGGCTCACATCTTCAGCAATGGATTCAGCCAGCTTGGTCAGAGCATCCAACTTCTCAGATTGAATCTGCAGCTTCTTCTTTAACATTGCAATTTCAGCTCTTAGGAATTCCTTGGTTGGCGACTCCTCAGCCTGCGCTGCATCAGATTCAGCTTCCTTATTCTGCCACTCTCCATCGATTAAATTCCATCCCATCTTCCTTAAAGTATCCCTGTTAAGAACGCGATGTCCAGGAGTCACTTCATCTCCAAAACCCTCATCAACCCAATTTTCATGATTGATGAATATGTCAGTGACCAGCCTGCCGTAAGGCAAAGCATGATTAGGACTCTCCAGGACATTTTTCATATGCAGCATGATCAATCTGGGCAAGCACACCTTTTCTCCCTTAAAGATCTTGTCAAGGACAAGGATCTCCTGAATGTAAGCACAATGTCTCTTCTGCTCTCGGGGTAGGAGGTTGCTAATGAGGTAGGAGAACATCACTTTCTTGTCAACAGCCATGGAGTTCACAAGATAAGGACCAGTGTCAGTGCCTTCATCACCAAGTACATTCTTCAAAGCACTACTGGCATCCACATCCTCTGGCCATACTCCCTTGTAGTACTCAGCAAAGCCTTCATGAGGGATTTCTAGAAGGTCAGCGACCTCCTGGCTGGTGAACACATACTCCTTTCCTTCCCAGACATACTTCCCAACAGTTTTGTTGCCATAATCCTCTATGGTCAACGTCTCATAAATCTTCTTCACAAAATCAGCTATGAACTTCTCTTCTTCACAAAACAAATCCTTCCATCCTTGGATTTCCATCCACCTCTCAACCTTAGACAGCTTAAACTCGTCCAGAAAGTTCTTCTTCCACAGCAACACTTTAGTAAAATCCCTAGACTGGATTTTCCTATTCTCGGGCTTCTTCTTCTTTTTGCTAGCTGAGGCTTTAGGTTTAATCAAGGTCGGCGACCTGGGTCGCTTAGCCCTAGACTTCCTAAGTTTTCCTTCTGATTCACTCTCATCAGGCAGAGGGATATTAGGCACATCTTCTCCAGTCATCAATTTCAGTCTCCTAGTCACAGACCTATGCTCAACAGTGGGTTTCTTAGTGGACCTCCTAGAGATAGGGGTATCCTCTCCAAACAACTGCTTCTTAACCTCTTCTTTAGCCTTAGACAAAGATTATTTCTCAACAAAAAGAGGATCAGATTCAGTACCTTCACTGTCAGACGGGATAGACACTGGACGTTTGCCTCTGACCTTGGCAGAGTCAACAACCTTGGCAACAACCTCTGAGACTTTCTCCAAGTCGACAACCTCTTCAGCTTTCTGGTTGTCGTCTTCAACCTTCTCCTCTGTTTCAGCGGGAACAGCAACTTCTTCTTCAAAAGCATCGACCACCTTCTCTGTGGCCTCAAATTCCGTTTCAGCGACGGTTTCCGCTTCTTCATCCTTCTCTTCGCCTTTTTCCTCCTCAACCGCCGGTTCCCTTGGCGGTTCCTCCTTCTCCGGCTCGGGTTTGGGCTTTTCAACCGCCAGAGGAATGTCGCCTGAAACCGCCAGATCTGGGGCGATTTCCGACACATTCTCTGTCGGAAGAGGCTCGGGTTCGGCTATGGGTTCTTTTGGAGGGGATTTGGGCTTGGATTGAGGAGATTCAGGGGCAATGGGGTCGGGATTTTGAGTTCTGGAGCTTTCGGCCATGGCGGGTTCCGGTTTGGATTTTTCGTTTAGGGTTTTGGCAGCGAGTTTCTTCAACTCTTCTTCTCCGAGATGGGTCATGAGAAGAGATTGAAGTTGCTCGGGGGTGAGGTTTGACCGCGGGGACTGGTTTGGGGAAGCCATTGAAGCAAGGAAAAAGCTTGGGGGTTGGTTATGGCGTTTGGGGTTTTTGGACAGAGAGAGAGAGAGGGAAATCGGGATAAGCACAAAAGGGGTAAGAGAAAGATACCTTTTAGGTCTCCTTTTATGCAAGTACAACTTCTCAATTTATGGCAACTGCAGATACACTCGAGTACATGATCCCGTTAGAAGATCTTCTCCTTCTAAAAATTTCAAACTGAAAACCTGTCAAATATTTCGCCCCAAAATAGCACGTGCGCTTTCCGCGCAACCTGGTCGTCAACCTTGTCGACTACCTCAACTTCAAACTTTCTTTCCACAAACCTGAAATCTAACAAGTCCTCACTTTCAATTGTTACAACTGAAGTCGTCAACCTCAAACCTGTTTTCTCTTGAGTTTTGAGCCTGTCAACAACCTTACTGCGCCTTGACTTTTACCACATGAAGTAGCTTGGGGGTTGGGTTACACCGGGTGGTGTCAAAGCAAACCAAGCATAAAAATATAATATTTTGTGGAATTTTGTCGATCAAGTTGATAAGTCTCCGTTTAAAAAACACACAAACAAGCAATTAGGCTCATAGAGACTCTCTAGCATGATAGGTCGGGGACGGCAGTAGAATCAACCATCATTTGGGCTTCTAATGAGGGTTAAAGGGTCATCAGGTTGATTCTTTTGGGCTTAAAGAAAAAGTTCAACTGAATATGCAATTTATAAACACAATATGCAGGAAGTCGCCGACATGCACACAAGCAGGAGATTTCATCGATTAAACGCACACACACCTCATTATACTGACACTATATAAGCATGAAATTCTCAAAATGATAAACAATCAAGTTTCAACCAGTCATAAGAGGATAGCATAAAAGATTTAGCAAGTCAATCAAGTGAGATCATACCTAGCTCCATGCGAAGTCGTTCAAAGGGTTCACGATTTAGAGCCTTGGTGAAAATATCCGCCCTTTGTTCATCAGTCCTGCAAAACTTCATGGACACCATGCCTTTATCCACACAATCCCTAAGAAAATGATGCCTGATTTCAATATGCTTTGTCTTGGAATGTTGCACCGGATTCTTTGCGATATCGATGGCACTCGTGTTGTCACAAAGTATGGGTACGGACCCACACTCAACACCATAATCTCTGAGTTGTTGCTTCATCCATAAGAGTTGTAAACAACATGCTGCGGCGGCGACATACTCGGCTTCGGCGGTAGATAGAGCAACTGAATTTTGCTTTTTGGATCCCCAAGAAACTAAGCACGAGCCAAGAAACTGGGTCATCCCTGATGTACTTTTTCTATCAACACGATTCCCTGCAAAATCTGCATCAGTGTAGCCGACTAGGTCGAAGTCGCTGACCCGTGGATACCATAGACACAGGTTGTCACTACCCTTGAGATAGCGAATGATCCTCTTAACAGCTTTTAGATGAGACTCTCTTGGATCGGCCTGAAATCTTGCACAAAGGCACACGGCGAAGACAATATCTGGCCTACTTGCTGTAAGATATAAGAGAGATCCAATCATACCTCGATACACAGTAGCATTGACCTTTGGGTCCTTTTCATCTTTTCCAAGTGAAGTGGTCGTCGACATGGGAGTATCAAAAGAGCGAGAGCTCTCAAGACCAAACTTCTTCACGCACTCCCTGAGGTACTTTTGTTGATGGATCTTGGTACCTTCTTCATTTTGCACGACTTGAAGTCCTAAAAAGAACTTGAGTTCCCCCACCATGCTCATTTCAAATTCACTCGACATGAGGTTGGCGAACTCCTTCACTAACTCTGGATCTGTTGAGCCAAAGATGATGTCGTCGACATAGACCTGAACCACCAGAGTGTGATTCTTTTTCTTCAACAAGAATAGGGTCTTGTCGATTTCTCCTCGAATATATCCATGATGGATTAGAAACTGTGATAGCCTATCATACCACGCACGAGGAGCCTGCTTCAACCCATATAAAGCCTTATCAAGCTTATACACATGATCCGGGTTGGCGACATCTTCAAAACCTGGGGTTTGCTCAACATAGACTTCTTCCTTCAAATACCCATTAAGAAATGCGGTTTTGACATCCATTTGCTGCAATTTGAATCAATGAAAGGTAGAGTAAGCAATCAACAACCTTATGGCCTCAAGACGAGCAACCGGGGCAAAGGTTTCGTCATAGTCGATTCCCTCTTGTTGATTGTACCCTTTCACCACAAGCCGGGCTTTATTTCTAACAACATTTCCTTCATCATCCAGCTTTCCTGAACACCCACCGTGTTCCAATCACTGTTCTTCCCTTCGGCCTTGGGACCAAATGCCACACCTTGTTGCGCTCAAACTGATGAAATTCCTCTTGCATGGCAATGACCCAATCCGAGTCTTTCAAGGCTTGCTCGATATTCTTCGGCTCCAACATAGAGATGAAGGCGTTGAATGCAAAGAGATTAAGTGAGGATCTCGTCTGCACACCCTTCGAATAATCAGTTATGATGTTGGTAACCGGATGAGCATCTTTCTGCTGATAATTCCTGATAGGTAGTTGAGTCAGGTCGTCGACCACTGGAGTCTGCGACGAGCTACCTGGAATAGAACTTTGAACTGCTTGATCTGATCTACTAGCCTCTGATACGTTCTGATTCTGCACAGCATCTGCAACCTGATCCTGAACCTGATTCTGACCTGTCCCTGTACTCTGATCGGGGTCGGCGACACTGTCACTGTTGGCGACCTCGGACGAACCTTCAACACTATCCTTGTCAGAGACATATTCAAGGCCTAAGAAGTAGCCTTGATCACCATCATCATGATCTTGAATCAGAGAACCTGCCATGGTGTTTTCATCGAACACCACATGAACACTTTCTTCAATCTTCTTGGTCCTCTTGTTGTACACCTTGTAAGCTTTGCTTGTTGGAGAGTAGCCAACAAAGGTGCCAACATCACTCCTTGGATCGAACTTGCCCAGACTGTCCTTTCCATTGTTATGAACATAACATTTACACCCGAAGACGCGGAGGTGGGCGACACTAGGCTTGACTCCTCTCAAGAGCTCATAGGGAGTCTTTCCAAGTAGTGGACGCAACATGGCTCTATTCATCATGTAGCAAGCTGCATGAATAGCTTCTCCCCAGAAATTCCTTGGGAGACCACTAGAGATGAGCAAGGTCCGCGACATCTCTTCCAAAGCTCGATTCTTTCTCTCGACCACGCCATTCTGTTGAGGATATCTAGGCGCCGAGAAATTGTGGCTGACTCCATTCTTCCTGCAATACTCCAGAAATTCAGAGTTCTCAAACTCTGTGCCATAATCGGATCTGATAGCCACTATAGAATTTGCAAGCTTCTTTTCAACAGCCTTTGCCCATGTCTCGAATTCTTCAAAAACCTGATCTTTAGAAGCGATGAAGATAGTCCAAGTATAGCGTGAATAATCATCAACAATCACAAAGACATATCTATTTCCTCCTCTACTCTGTATGCGCATCGGTCCACACAAGTCCATATGAATCAACTCAAGAGGCTTGGAGGTGCTCACCTCCTTCTTGGACTTAAAGGAAGACCTTACTTGCTTACCCTTCACACATGCATCACATACACCAGACTTTGAGACATCAAACTTGGGCAATCCACGAACTAGCTCTTCTCTGTGCAATTTAATCAATAACTGCTGGCTAGCATGACAGAATCTACTATGCCAGAGGTCGGCAACCTCTGCACCAGACTTCAAGCACAAACTCTCTTCAGGTTGGAAGCAAGGATCCACTTTGTAAACATTGTTTTTGCACAATCCCTTCAGAAGCGTCCTACCTGTACTTATTTCAATCACCTGACATTGCTTATGATCAAAGACAACTTGATTTTTCCCGTTAGCACACAACTGAGCAACACTTAATAAGTTAAAACCAAGGTTGTCAACCAGACTAACATCAGAAACTGAAACCTTACTTGAGATCTTCACTTTACCCATTCCAGAAACCACACCTTTGCTATTGTTTCCGAAGGTAATATTTCCTCCGTTGTGTTGTTGAAGTGAGACAAAATCTTCAGATTTTCCAGTCATATGAGCTGAGCACGCACTGTCGATGAACCAGGGGTCGTCGACACTCACTTCAACCTGCACAAACAAGATTAGTTTTTACGAACCCAGAGTTGTTTCACAACTCCTCTGGTTCGATCAACAGATTTCACAGCATTAGTAGAAACATTAGCATTAGCAGGTTTTGGATCCTTGACGGGGTTGGTGACTTTAGGTTTCTTTCTCGAAGTCCTCGACTTCCTAGCCTTTTCAGAATCTCTAGACCTTTTGAAATTCTCATGTTGGTAATGGCCTCCTTTGCTACAATACCAGCATGTGATGTGAGATTTCAACCCTACATACTTACTATATCCTGGATAGACAGGCTTGTTGTCAACCCGGGCCTGGAAGTCAATTCGTGAGGGGCCGGCTTTCTGGACTTGGTTTTCCCACATGGTACGAACCTTTTGATTAGGATACCACTTCTGCTTCCCTTTACCCTTGGGATCCGCCACATGCGATGAGTAACTTGCGTTGTGTTCATGCACAGGGGATTTTCCCTTAGATGGTTGAGAGGTAGAGGCGTTCCCCTTTTCAGTTTGGTTTTTCCCATAACCTAGACCAGGTCGCTCCACAACCTTCACAAACCTTCTTCCGAAGTCTTGTTTGACTTTTTGGACCTTGTCAACGACAAACTCATCCTTCCACTTCTGTTTTTTAGCTTCGTCATCTATCTTCATATTTTCAAGATCACTAGACAACTTAGCGTTTCCCAGCTTCAGCATGAGATTTTGACCTTCAAGACTAGACACCTGTTTTTCTAGGTCGTCAACCTGTTTCTGTAAGTCAGCAACTTGAGACTCAAGGTTAGGACATTCAGAGCAATCAACAGGTTTAGAAACACTTTTCTTCTCTAGATCTATAGCTTTTGAAGACCACACTTTATTATCATCAATCAGATTAGCGATTTTTTCATTTTTTTCATCCATTTCCTCGCTAAGCTCGGAAATCTGAAGACCAAGTTTTTCAATGATAGCATAAAGTTGTTCACGAGTCTTTTTAGCTAAGAGAGAAGAAACATCATTATCATTATCATTTACCTCACTTGAGGAGTCATCACCCAAGGCCATCAGTCAAACTTCTTTGGTTGGCGACTCGTCTTCCTCCTCGTCAGACATGTCCCAAGTCGCCATCATGCTCTTTCCAGCCTCCCTTTTTGGACATTGTTTAGCAAAATGCCCTTTATCATGGCAGTGATAGCATATCACTCCCTTTAGATCTTTTGCAGCTTCAGGGGCTTTGGTAGGAGCTTTGTTGCGATTCCAAAGTCTTTTCATCGCCTTAGAAATGAGAGCAACGTCGTCTTCGACGACCTCTTCATCATCCTGTCCTTGAGCGATGTCGAAATCCTTCTCGACTTTTAGAGCGATAGTCTTGACCTTTTCAGAGTCAAATCTATCCTCTCTTCTCTGTTGGATACCTCCGAGCATGGTCAGTTGACCAATCACATCCTCCACGGTCATCGACTTCGTGTCCTTTTGGGACAAGAGAGAAGTCGTCATGCCGTCGCACTTCTTGTTGAGACCCGAAATCAGCTTGTTGGTTTGCTTCCATTGTGGAAGCTTTTCTCCAAGGAACTCTAGCTGATTGACCACCGATTGGAATCTTGAGTGGTAGTTATGGAGGGACTCATTCTTCCCTTGGAATAGATTCTCATATTCTCTCTCAAGGGTTATGATTTTGTCCTTTTTGACATCATCATTTCCTTGATGGAGACGTTTGAGAGCATCCCAAATCTCCTTAGCAGTGTTATAGCCTATGACTTTCTTGATCTCACTGCTAGTCAAAGCGTGGTGAAGGACCTTCTTCGCACGCTCATTCTTCTCAAGCTTTTTGAAGTCAACGTCGTCATACTCCGTGACTTCTTTTTCCTTTCCATCAGCTTTAAGGAACTTCTCAGGACCAATGGAAATCACTTTCCAAAGTTGTCCATCCAGAGAGCAAATGTGGGTTTGCATTTGTTTCACCCACCAATCGTACTCTCCGGGCTTGAGTACTGGAGGTTTCCAGAAGGAGTCATTGATAGCGGTGTTGGTAGTAGACATCTTTCCTGCAAAGTACTAGAAAAATCTAGAGCCAAAGCTCTGATACCAATTGTAGGATCTGCGTTAGTACTTTAGAGGTCGTCGACACCTACGATGTCGTCGACCAGAGTTAACAACTAGTGTTATGCAGCGGAATAAAGACACAAGAAAGATTGATACGTTACCACTTTGAACACAAGGAGTTATAGTGGAAAACTCTCTACAAACCAACTAGTTTGTATAGAGAAAAACCACTTGCCCTCTAAGCTTCAACCTAGAGGGACTTGAAGAGCACTTCGCTCGCTTGTATTGCTTTCTCGGATTACAAAGGTGTTCCTACTCCTAGATGCGAATCCCACACACTCTAGCAAGTACTCTTGCCTTATTTCAATCCTCACTCAATACAATCTCGCTCAACACTCAACCTCCTAAGACCGAATCTCACGATCTCACACAACACTCGCTCTCGATTACAATATTTGCACTCTCCTCCTTAGTTCTACCAATAAGCTCACGCAACTATATAAAGAGAACTAAGAATATTGCTGCACGATTCAGCCAAAACGGCTAAGGCATGAATCGTACACAATCTCTACAAGATCTTTCCTAAAATAAAATCCTAAGCCATGATAAAATCATCTTCAATATCTTCCTTGATCTCTTGATGATTTTCCATCTTTATGATCTTGTCCTTGCCTTAAACGAACTGCTGAAAATGCTGTACGCAGTTTCCATAACAAAGAAACACGCTATTTCCTTTTCTGAATTTCCGCACGCGCTTTGCTTCTGGGAACTGAGGTCGGCGACCTCTCGGCAACCTCTTCGGTTTGGAACCATCAAAACACGAACTCGGTTTTCTAACAATAATGAATGATTAGAAACCGAGAGAATATTTTTTGTAGAGTTGTGATGCATTGGGTTGGTATATTTATCCATAATAAAGTATGAAATTCTTTATGTGAACAAAAAGAAGTTATGATTTGGACTAGCCTATTAGGATTGGAACGATAGAGTGGGAGAAAGAAATGTTGAATTTGGCTTCAAAAATATATTCCAGATAAAAAGAAGCATATCAACAAGTGTGAGGCCATGTTTCTATTTCAATTTGTCCTTAAAAAAAACTTGAAACTCGACCTAAAATCCAAAATCATTTCAAATACATGAAAGTTTTTATTCTTGATGCAAAACCAATTGTACAAGAACATTTGTAATTCCACTTCAAATACATGAAAGATTTTTATTGTTCTTGCAAAAAGAAAAAAGGTATGTTGGATTATATGGAAGTAATTTAACCTGTTACATCAAGAAAAAAAATATTCTACCCGATAAAATCAAATTCAATTTTGATAATATTATTAAAATATGGGGTTCTTTAAATCCAGGACCATTATACGCTAGATCGATTTTTCTTATACGTGGATAGATTTTTCTATTATGTATCCTAAGAAGACATTATAAGAAACTAATATAAAAAATATTTAGTGAATCTTAGTTTGAGATTTTTTTTTGTGACAAATTCATTATTTTCTCTTTAGGGTTTAGTTTCCATATTTAATATATTTATAATGTGCTCTTAGAGCACACAATAGAAAAACCATACATATATAATAAGTATCTTTCACTATTATCTTTCCCATTTAAAAAAAAAAGACTTTTCTTTTCATAATAATATTTGATGAATTATTCATCACCATTCAAACAATGATTCCTTTGGTCCTTTATGACCAAGTTTGAGTCTCATCTCACCTATAAATACCATACACCATACACATCTATACCTCATCAAGGCAAACAAAGCAATTCTTACTTTCACTACACACAAGAAGCTCTTTGTAACCCAAATCTCATCACAACCATGTCTGGCATGTGCGGAAACTGCGATTGCGCTGACAAGAACCAGTGTGTGTAAGTAGCATGATCATGTTCTCTCTATTCTAATCCCTCACAATTGTTCATCTTTCAAAACCCATCTTATGATCTTAATGATCTAACCATTTCCTTACCTTATAATTGGTGTTCTCCAGGAAGAAGGGTAACCAATACGGCTTCGATATCGTCGAGTCCAACAAGTACCCGCCTTAATCTTAATTACTTATAACTTCTTAGGGCCCGTTTCATATCCATATAAGGATATATGTCTGACGATATCAGATCATATATATATCTCATATCTTTGATATTGATACCAAACGAGCCCTTACTGAATTGACCCATCAGTCCATCACGAGGATGTAAGTATGTAACCCACTCACTCACTAAATTTTGTTGATATATTTTGCAGCTCCGTTGAGGCCATGGTGATGGGCGCCTCGGGATCCGAGAACGACGGAGGCTGCAAGTGCGGAACCAGCTGCGGTTGCACCAACTGCACTTGCGGTTGCCACTAAGCAACATGGACTCAAACATATGAGCAAAAATGAGTGGGAGGGTTAACCTAATTAAGATAGGTATTTGCCGAATAAGAATCGAACGGCGGCGGCTCGATCACCGCGCCGACGACGTTTGTTATGACATACCCTCTTGTGTTTGTTTGTTTTGTGTCTTGTGTTATGTTTTCTGGTGTCAAAGTCCATAGAAGCCATTGTCCATGGCTTCCCCCTCCCACTCTTGTCTTATGTTGTATGTTCACATGATTTAATGGACTAGTTCTATTGTTACTATAGTCTTCTACGTTTAATGTTCTTCAACATCCATAGTCATAATCTTCTATGAACCAAAGAAAATTGAGCAATGAACTTTCTAAGAAACATTCATGGCAAAATGATTTCACTTTCATTAATAAATCAGACTTGTAGTTGACCAAAAAAAAAAAATCAGACTTGTAGAACTTTACAATGTAAATTTGGACAAAAAGATAAGCTAATCTAAGCAAGACACTTAGACACATCAAACGTTCATCGTCAAAGGGACAATAATCATCCTCATATTCACATCACGAACGTCTGTACAATCAAGTTAACTCTAAGCTTCAACTACTACCATCAATGATAAATTTAAAATTATAAGGTTCTACAAACTATAGAGTCGAAGTTATGTTACGAAACTTATAAGAAGTTATTGTGTTAGCTCCAATATTTAAATTCGTACCCATGATCAATGTCGCCGAGCAGGGACTGAGCGTCAGGAATAAATAACATTCTAACGTATAATCCTCTCTAATTGTCTTAGTATTATTTTTTAGGGTGGGTTATAACACGCCTCAGCCCACCTCTAATTCCGTGACATAATATATTCTGTACGTGATTAATTTCGGTCATAGTATACTTTATACACCTGAAACGTTACAACTAGCTAACTGCACCAGCTTTCTACCAAAAAAAAAGCTAACTGCACCAGCAATCAGCAAATGATGTACAAGAGTAACAAGACCAACTGGGCTGGACTTGACCACATATAGGCCCATTAGTTGAACTTGAGCACATTGGCCTAGTCGGCCCACAATTCTAATCCTAGTTGACAAGATTACTGAAGAGGCAAGTCCTTTGAAAAGCCCAGCCTAAACCTCCAAATTCATATATGACCATACCAAACATTACAATACAAAGTTGAGTAACAATCAGTTTGAATCGCACAAGTTTGCATTATACACGGTCTTGCTCTTTAGAAGCCGACAAGGTTTCAATTCATATAGGACGTTTGCCAAGAGCATATAATTGGAGGCACAAATCGAATCCAAGAGTTGTTTGGTAATACGGAGTACTTGTTTACATATTAATGGAGGCGAACGGTTTTTTACCCACCAAATCGTTCAACAAAAGATAATCATTCGCCTTTAAAAAACTTGTACTCCGTAGTAGACAAATACAACGAGAATTCACCAATGAAATTACATCGACGTAGAGACTTGGACCTCTATGTCTACTCCTCAACATTTTTATCACTCTCTCATTCAGTTTATCTAATTATCTCAATCTCCCTAGTTTCTATTCGTATTCGCAGCGAAACAACAACAACACTTAAGCTTGTTGGTTTATGTTGTCGAGGTAGAGTTTATGAGCCAAAATGTATGCATGCATAAACAAAACAAGTCGTCCACCAAAAAAAAAAAATAAACAAAACAAGTCAAAGATGGTTCCGATAGACCTTTAGTCAAGTAAACACATACATAACATAGTGAAATGAAGACTAAAACGTAACAAAAAACACCAATAACACTGCGACGAGAGGAAAACAATAGGCTCCTACTACATACAAAAACATACACAACAAAAATAAATATAACCCATATAAACGAAAACACTAGAACACAACAACAATATCACTTAGATGCCTCCTTTCATATACTCAACAAAGCATGAACGGAGCACATTTGAAGATTTGACATTGCCAACAAAAAAGTTAAGTGCTACTATTGCAAAACGATAAAAGCCCATTATTATAAAAATAAAATCAATAAAGTATGTACAGATAGATTTTGATGTGAAAGGTTTGAGATGACAATTTGTACATTTTTTTTGCAAAGTGTTCTTTTATTAACATATTAAATATTTTTTTAATCTTTACCTTTTCAATCTCGTCAAATGGAAATTGCTAATTATTGCATTTTTGAGAATAAAATAAAACATTTGTGGAGCCCTAAACCCTAAATTAAACGACTAATTATTGCATTTTTAGATACTAAAAAAGCATACTACTACAGACTACAGTTATGGTGTTCCTGTCCATGGCGAATCGCTTCTTCCTCTCCCAAATCACATTCGGAAAGCATCATCATCACGATCACACTCAAGTAGCTCAGAGTCTCAATCTGCTCAACTCAACACCCACCGTTGAATTGTTCATCCTCAGTTCCAAGTGCGTAATCTTTCCCCTCTTCAATTGGGTTTTCTCGAAACTATTTAGGGTTTCATAATCATTACGAACAATGACAATTTTACGAGTTAAATATTGAGTTCAAGCTCTCCGCATTACCAATTTGGACCCACTCCTTTCAATTATGGTACTACTAATTTGCCTCACTGAGCTCGGCAAAATTTAGGGTTCTTAACAAATCCAATCGCTTTGTTCGCCATTCCCAATTGTCACGATCTCGAAGTTTAATTGGATCATTGCCTGAATCTCTCCGCCCATAGTTTGCAAACCTAACTTCGATTTTTGTATGATTTGCAAGAGGGGATGAATGTCTGGAATTGGGATGCCCAATATGGTCCCCCTCCCATTGTATGGGTTTGAATTTCTGCTGTTTTGGCCTACGTTTGCTTTCCATAGAACAAGGACGTGATCAAGCCACGTACTTGTATAGAATAGAATAGGATGAGGATAACGAAGATGAGGTGAAAAAGTCCCCCTTTCCTTGCTAGTACTGATCCACTTTATTGTTTTAAAATGAGTAGAATAAAATGTCAAGTGTGGAGAATAGAGATCACTTGGGGTATATTATTAATATATTGCCACTGGTCTTATTTTATTAAAATAAAGTAGTTAGCTTTTGATGGTGTGGGTCTACAAGTAAAGTCCATGCTTTTTTTGTGGAAGAAAAGGGGTTCTTTTTGGGTCAAGTGGGTTGGAACTTGGGAGGTTTTTTATGAGCCAGTAATCATCTGATGCAAACAATAAAGGTGAATGTCATTTGAAGGGTTCTGGTTCTGCTTGATTGTTGTCTCTGCAGAGTGACACAGAGCAGATTAAGCTAGATCAGTGCTCCTTTAATGGTGGGTGAGCCTCTCTTCCCAGTTCCCACCCTCATTGTGATCTTCTTCTTTGGTGACTATTTTCACCAGATGTAGTTTCTGAGCTGGACATGGATAATAATAGGTGTGTAAATCTTAGGCTTCTAGTTCTCTTCCAATCTTCAGCCGTGTGTTTGCTTGTGCTGATTTACAGTTATATATATGCATGCATGCCCAGGATCAAAGGTTTTTGTCTGAAGGTGTATTAAGTAATTTTCTACTACTTTCTTTCAACCCAGTTTGGAAGCCTGCTGTTACTGCTGTCTTTGAGCATATGACAAACTCATAATTCTGAAAATTCTCCAGACCCCAGAGACAATTTTTGTTGCTTTTCAATGAAGGCTGCATTTGATCTATATATAATATACTTTCTCTTTCCTTGACGGTGATTATGAGGAGCCCTGCTTGTATTATTTTTATTTGAATCCCGTTCTTTACTTGCCCTTTTTCATTTGAACAAGAGCCGTGCTTTTCATGTTTTTTCTTTTTTTGTGATGTCTGGTAAAATTTGTCTCTTTATACTGTAAATACAATATTACTCTTTGGGATTGCTCATGCTTAACTCAGCAGTCTATCTTTGTGCTTGCTGGTGCAGTAATCTTATGTAAGGGGAATCAAGCTGTAAATTTTCAGTGAGATACAGACTGTCCTTATTGTAAGTTGTTCACTATGCATAATTGCATATGCCCTTCAGGAAAATTAGTGGTATCTACTGTAGTGGATGTAGATTTAAACCCACTGAAATGGTGGAGGTAGAGAGAGACTCTCTTTATAGCAACGTGAGCTCTGGTCTAAATTTACTGAACAGTGAATGATAATGGAAGGTTCATCTGACACAGGCTGGAGAAAGTCTGATAGCTCTAGAGGATTGGATATTTCCGCCTCATCAGACAGAAACCTGCATCTGCTTCGTGCCAGCAGAACAAGCTTAACGGCAGATGCATCACGTGATTCTTTGTTTGAGACTGGTAGTTGGCTGAGATATCAGTCTGGGCAAGCTCCAAGTGATCATCTTAGAAAAAGGCTTGATTCATCTGAGGGAGAAGTAGCGATTGAACCCTTTATTTGCAGCACAAAATGGGGTGATGTTAGCTTGAGGCAGTGGCTGGATAACCCAAGACGCTCGGTTGATGCCATTGAATGTTTGCATATATTTAGACAGATAGTTGAGATTGTTAGTAGTGCACATTCTCAGGGAATTGTGGTCAATAATGTCCGGCCCTCACACCTTGTCATGTCCTCTTTTAATCGTGTGTCCTTCATTGAGTCTACATCTTGTTCAAATTTTGGATCTGACTCTCCGGAAGATGGATCCAACAACCAAAGTGGAGAAGTTAAGTGTTCGTTATCTCCCGTGCCCAAAGATTTGCAAGTGGAAGGTCAGCCTGATGTATCTGGTGAAAATGATTCCCAGCTAAATTCCAATGCCAGTTGCTTTGGGCAAGAGACCAAGGACAGTGTGAACTTCGAAGATGCAGAAGATAGAAAACAGCCTTTCCCAATGAAAGGATTATTGCTGTTGGAGACGAGTTGGTACACTAGCCCAGAAGAGATTGCAGGTGCTCCAAGTTCATGTGCTTCAGATATTTATCGTTTAGGTGTTCTTCTATTTGAGGTCTGTAAGCAAGATGCTGACATTTTATATTTAGAAAACTGAGGTGCTAGTTTGTTACTCTTGCTATGCTTGTCCAAGAATTCGAACTTCCAACTTTAATCAATTCCAGATTTTCTCATCTTATTGGTGGACAGTTATACTGTACATTTAGCTCAGCTGAAGGAAAGATCAGCACAATGTCAAGTCTCCAGCATCGAGTTCTTCCCCCAAATCTATTA
This sequence comes from Polygonum aviculare, assembly GCA_934048045.1. NCBI lineage: Eukaryota > Viridiplantae > Streptophyta > Magnoliopsida > Caryophyllales > Polygonaceae > Polygonum > Polygonum aviculare. Next base: position 28,949,769 of record OW204031.1, on the reverse strand, counting down.
CTGAGGTGGCCAAAAGAGGCTTCATTTTGTCTGTGGTTGCTGCATCCGGATCCATCAAGTCGACCAAAAATGGGGTAGCTTCTTCTTCTAACACCATTTTTTTTGATGTTTAGCTTAGTTTTTTTAATGCAACTTATATAATTCCTTGTGGTTGTTTCTTAGCTCATAGCTTTGGTCTCATCACATGGTCAAGTATATGGTCATTTTGTTACTTGTTTCCAGTTTAGCCTGTTTGAAGTGAGCATTTAAAAGTTGTGATATGAAGTAGCTGATGGGTCATCAACATAATAAGCAGGTTCTATGAAATGTCTTATTTGAATAACATCACCAGTGCTATTTATTTTGTGTGCAATAAGTATTTACATCCCAGAGCTAACTGTGTTAATATTTACATGTTCATCAAGAGAATTAGAATGGATAACACAACATTTTGGTGACATGCAATTCGTACTGTTGTTTTATAATCACAAATGCATGATCCGAAGTTGTCATAAATGTTTTGACATTCATGTATCCTTTTCCTTCTCTCGTCTAATATGAGTAAAAGACTCGTGGTGTGATAATAGGTTATGGGACATGCATCGGCAGTTCTGTTTGAAAACTATTTTTCTTAGCCCTTCTCGTTTTTTTTTTTTGTCTTTTGCGTAAAATTTCTTCTCTGCCTGCCATTATAGTGAGTTGCTGCAAAGCGATTTCCTTAATGATCAAAGAGATGATATAGAAGAGCGCCAAGCCGCAATCGAGCTTAGAGAGAAGATAGAAGAGAAGGAGTTTTTATTAGAATTCTTAGCACTAATGCATCAAACTAAGCGGGAAGCTGCAAATAAGCTGCACAATGTCATCTCACTTCTGTCTTCTGATATAGAAGAAGTCGTGAGTAAGCAAAGAGCTCTCAGGAAAAAAGGAGGACATTCATCATCAGAACAGGAGAATGAGGCTCATCTTTCAGCATCATACCTCCCTTTGCTACATATGGTTGAACCCGAGGAAGAAACAAGCACGGGCCCAAGAAAACGAGTTAGACCAGGACTAAATATTCATGATCCTGATTCTCAGACTAGTGAAAGTCATGCACCAACTATAGCCACGGAAAATCCAGTGACCCTTCTTCCAGAGTACTCCCGTTTGATGAAAAACTTCAAGAAACTTGAATCGGCTTATCTTTTGACTAGGAGTAGGCCAAACAAGCCCTCAGGCAAGCTGCTGACCGTACGGTCTCCAAGAAGTAGCAATAGTAGAGGGTCTGTTGTGTTGACCGAAAGGAGCACAAATGATTCGTCTCTCAAAGGGGGTCCCAACCAAGATGAAGAAAGTGGATGGATTAGTCCTTTCCTTGAAGGCTTATGCAAGTATCTGTCATTTAGCAAGCTAAGAGTTAAAGCTGACTTGAAGCAAGGGGATCTGTTGAACTCTGCCAACCTGATTTGCTCTGTGAGTTTTGATCGCGATGGAGAGTTTTTTGCTGCAGCTGGTGTGAATAAGAAGATCAAGGTTTTTGAATATGATGCAATCCTTAACGAAGACCGCGATATCCACTATCCTGTTGTTGAAATGGTTAGCAGGTCAAAACTGAGTAGTGTATGTTGGAACGGTTACATCAAAAGCCAAATTGCATCAAGCAACTTTGAAGGTGTAGTAGAGGTAATATTGACTTACTCTTATTTATTTAGTGGCTTTGGAAAAACAAATTCGTCGGTATGGGATATGGTCCCAGGAATTTAATAAAGACATTATAATGCAGCCCTTGCTAGTACTTTGGTTCGTGTATTACTCCTCATAGATCATAAAATATCAGGTATGGGATGTTACAAGGAATCAAGTGTTTATGGAGCTGAATGAGCACGGGAAGCGAGTGTGGTCCATTGACTTCTCATTAGCAGATCCAACAATGTTAGCTAGCGGGAGCGATGACGGTTGTGTTAAGCTCTGGAGTATCAATCAGGCAATTCTATTTTTGCTCTTGGTGGAATGTCAGCTTTGAAACTAAACGTACTGTTGTCATCTAATTACTGTTAGCAAGCAAATTCTAGGATGGATGCATGATAAATATCTGTCTTTCTCTTGTTATTGCAATTTGTGCAGGGCACAAGCATTGGAAACATAAAAACCAAAGCAAATGTCTGCTGTGTTCAGTTTCCCTTGGACTCTGGTCGCACTCTTGCCTTTGGCTCGGCTGATCATAAAGTATACTACTACGATCTTCGGAACCCTAGAGTACCACTTTGCACATTAACAGGGCACAACAAAACTGTGAGCTATGTCAAGTTTGTGGATTCCTCACACCTAGTTTCTGCATCAACAGACAATACACTCAAGATTTGGGATTTGTCGAATTGTACTTCTAGGGTTCTTGATAGCCCTCTTCAATCATTTACCGGGCACACAAATGTGAAGGTACTATTACTTTTTTTACTGCATCAATACTAAGCTGTAAAAAAAAAATTCTTGGATTGTTCTCACCAACAGGCAACTTTTATCTTCTTTTTTCCCTCAGAATTTTGTTGGGTTATCTGTATCCGACGGCTACATTGCTACCGGCTCGGAAACAAATGAGGTACTTTTGCAAGCTCTAGTATAATTGCTCAGTACTGATCCTCTTAACGTTACCAGATTTTCACCTGTAGTACTGTTTTCATGGGATAACAGGTGTTCATCTACCACAAAGCTTTCCCAATGCCGGCGCTCTCCTACAAATTCAACAGCGTGGACCCGCTTTCGGGCCATGATGTGGATGACGGTGCTCAGTTCATGTCTTCAGTCTGCTGGCGGGGCCACTCGTCTACGCTGGTGGCTGCCAACTCCACCGGGGACATCAAAATCCTTGAGATGGTATGATTTCTTGCTCTATGATCCCTACATTTGTGAAATTAGATTGTTCTGCTGTTTTCGGGTTTGAACAAGACAACATTAGAAGAGAAGTTTCGTGTGGTATTATTGTCTTTGTAAAGTGGAGGGCAGACTTTGTGATCAGGCTAAACAATTTTGGGTGTGGATCACAGAGGACCAAATTAACATGTAGAGGAATAAAGACTTGGTACATGGTAGATACAACAAAGCTGTTGCCATTGTATATTGGTTGCAGGTGAAAAAATAATGATCATTTGATTTTTTGTACCAAACAAGGATATAGACAAACAATAGAAGGGAATCAGGCATTAAGTTCTGATTATACTACATCAACATAACAATGCAATAATCTCATACAAATCTAACATCAATGCAAGATCCCTTGAAGCAACGCCTTCCTCGGCCGCACCTTGACCCGCCCTTGCCGCAGTTCTTCCCGTCACCCAGCACGTCCACGCAACGTTTCTTGCAGCAGTGTACGAAGGCGGCTCCTCCGTTCGCCCTTAAACCATCGCACCGTGTGTTTTTGAGCTGTTTTGGCGTCTCGTATTCTCGTATCCTTCCCATTGTTTTCGTCTGGCAACGAGCGCCCCTCTTGATCTTTCTTACGGCGAAGGGCGCAATGGGAATGGGCTCGGGCTCGTCGATGGTGAAGTAGTAGTGGTCGAGGTTGGCTATTCCGGTGGGGTGGTGCCGACTTCTGAAGAAGGCGGCGTTGGTGGCTGAAGGGCTGAAGGCGAGGAGGAATGAGATGAGAATGGTTGTGAGATGAAATGTCATGGTGTTCTTGATCTGGATCATATGAATTTCTGTATTTATGTATGGCTATATTTTAATTATTATGGGAATTTTGAACGTGATATCCACTAAAAGAGAAAAGAAAATATTCTTTCTTTTAATCAAAACTATGCAAACACCCATTGTTTAGTGTTTACAAGCAATGTCAATTTGATGAAATCAAAATCCATGGTCGGTCTTTTGGACCATAGATCAAGGAAAAACAGTGGGAGTTTCTGTTTTGATTAATTTATGTTCATTTCAAGTTTCAACGCTTGAGATTTTTATTCTTTTCCTATAAGTAATTACATGTCCTTATATGGATAATATAATTTATTCTACTATATGGGTGGGAATTTGCTCTCGCTTTTGAACATTTCAAATTGGGTTGGAAAATGGGCCGCTCGTGTATGATACTGGGCCTTTTATATTTTACTGGCCCATTACTTGTGCCGAATGTCATTTTTAGAATTAAACATGACCATTATACTTTTGAGGATAAAATAACAAGTACATGGAAATTGTAAGGTAGTGTCACCTCAATTAAATCTACCCTTCTTTCAACAACAAAAAAAGGTGAAAACTTGAATATACGTATAACTTTTGTAAATTTTTTATAAAAATTACTATGATTTTAACCTTAACTTGTGTGTTTTTTCCTTCTTATTTTATTATTTAAATATTACTTATACATAAGAGCCTATTTTTATAGTATTATTTGTAATATAATAAAAAATAATATTTCATTATGTATTATATGAAATTGCAATATTAAATCATTTTCGACGATGATAGATAACCCGCGACCCACCTGATGGATAATGAATGAATGTGTGCCAAATAGGCTAATAAATGATAGTAATGGATATTTCTCCGGTCGACTCGAACCCGACCCATACGCCGTCGTAGCTGGCCGGAGCCCTTGACAGTATTATTAATAAATTTGAACGTTGAACATTTGAAACCCTCAGATGCAGACTGTTTTGTTTTTGTCCACAAAATTTATTACTGTACTGTGACTTGAAAACGAAGGAAGAGCTAGGACGTGAAAACGCTGCGTTTTGGGAGATAAAGATAAAAACTGGGAAGCACGTCAGCATGGTTAACGGGTCAACCTTTGTGGGCATTGTTTATACTTGAATGCATGTTCGTGTTGGACTTACTTCTCTTTTCAGTGATTCCCTTTCAAACTTGTACTACTATTATTATATAACAATCAAAAACTCTTTATCGAGCCCTTCAAGTAGTACAATTATAATTTCAGGTAAACAAACAAAGATGATTTGTTCTATCTAATCTAAGATAAGTATAATGGAATATAAATTAAAATTCCCAGTTGTGCATAGTACTAGTCTTTGTTGAAAGATTCATCTCTGTCAAAATCAATATGATTAATCTTATTCATTTATTTGTGTTGACCTATGTCTCCTTGAGATTGATTTTTTAGGTGCAACTAATTGATCGAGACCGATTATATATACTGCCAGTTTGAATTGAATGAATGCTTGAAAATTGACTTTGATGGATATGAGCCACTCATTACATTGATTATACGTGATACAGATTTTTTTTTTATGACTATAAAAGTCGAATCAGAGACCTTGTAACATTATCCTTGAAGACTTGATTAGTTGACTAGATGCTTGAAGTTTATGATGTTGAAATAAATTTACAAGAAAAGATCTACCATTATACAGAGTAAATTATAGCATTGACTAGTTGCCTGTGTTCAAATTTTAAAAAGGAGATATGGATTTCTATTAAGTTAAATAAAATTTCGACAAAAAAATAAGCTCAATAAAATCTATGATAAGATAGCAATAGCATTTGCACGGTTAAATGACCTTTTTCCGTCTACGAGGTTCCTAACGTTTTATAGAACATTGTATATATCCAAGATTAAACATCGAAAAGTAACTCTGATGAGATCAAGAGTCATTTTCGCCATGGAGATCCTCTTCGATCTACTCTCCTTCTTGGACCTCCATGCAAATCACATGTTGGAAAAATGGATCATGTAGCCAGCAAATTGACCTTCTTAAATGATTAACCTTGTAAATATAATCATAGTACAATATTCATCTAAAACTTCAAATATGTAATAGGTTGATCCTTGAACCTATACTTGGTGTTGGCCTAAGTGTCTCCATATATATAATGTAACATGGTCCCTGTTGATGTCGAATAGATAGTCAAGCTATTTCGTTTGGTTGTTCCAATTTACAAGTTGTAGTATTACTAAGGTAAGTTCAAAACAACATAATATATATAGATTTTACAAAGTGAAAAAAACCTTAAGGATACAATAGATGAATGTATATTGTGCTGAATTATTAGATCACATAATACTCAAACTCTCGACCTTATCTTTCATCCCTATTTGTACTATCTCATTTAAAATATAACCACCAATAGAGCAATCCTCGGTCATCAAGAGTAGAATTCGAGAATTTATAATAAAATAATAATAAATTAAAGAAAGAGAATGGTGAAATAGTTGATGACCAATTATCACCGTGACCAAGGTAAAAGTGAGTATTATTATTTTTTGAATAAATCCACTTTAAAGAATAAGCAAATAGAGGAAGCATAGTACTCCCTCCGTTTCAAAATACTTGACCCTTTAGACATTTCACACATATTAAGGATTATTCATGTATGCCTAAACTACCCCTATACAATAATAACAATATCACTCTTAACTAAAAAGCATAGCTAGCATGAAAATAGGTGATATCATTACATCATAGGTTATCATGAGGGGTAAACTTGGAAAAAAATGGGAAAATATATGAAATGGACAAGTTTTTTGAAACAACATAAAGTGTCCAAAGAGTCCAGTTTTTTGAAACCGAGGGAGTATTATATTTCAATGGCCAAAAACTTTGACCTACAACGAGTGTATATTCTCATATAAGATATAATCCCCATTCATTTAAAAATATAAATAAACATTCATGCTACTAGTATTTTGTTTTATTAAGAAAGTTCATAATGTACATAAATGCATTGAGCAAGCAATTCATTCAATGCATTTCCACAACAAAAGTTGAATTTTCAATCCCTCCATAAAACAATCCAAAACTTGCCATAAAGGTAAACAAGATAGAAGCAACCAAGCAACCAACTCATTGAGAGAGAGAACTCAAAACCCAACAAACAAACAACAATCCAACTAGCATTCTTTTTCACTCCTCAAAATCCCTCTCTTCCAAATTCTCCCACTCCCAACACAAAAACTCAAACCTAACCAACCCAAATCCACCATTAATGGACCTCCGCCCAAATGCAAACAACAATTTCAGCTGCCCATCACCCTCCTCCACACAAACCCACCTCCAATCCCCACTCCCCACCTCCAGATCCGACCCGAACAGCCCGTTTCCGACCACATTCGTCACCGCGGACCCCTCCTCCTTCAAACAAGTCGTCCAGATGCTCACCGGCTCGCCGGAGACCTCTAAGAGACCAACTCCGCCGACGATTCCGACTCCGACCGCCGCCGGCAACGACTCCGGCCACCCTCATCGGAATTTCATCATCCCTCCGATCAAAACCGCCCCCAACAAGAAACAACAACAGCAATCAGGCTTCAAGCTCTACGAACGCCGGAACAGCCTGAAACACCGCCTTCTGATGATCAACCCCGGCCAGACCGCCGGCGCCTCCGTCAGGAAGCCGCCGGAGATCCTCTCCCCGAGCGTTCTTGATTTTCCGGCGTTGACCCTCAGCCCCGTCACGCCCCTATCGGCCGCCGGCGACGACGACCAGTTCGACAAGTCGTCGCACTCGTCGGCCGAGGAGGAGAGGGCCATCGCCGAGAAGGGGTTCTACTTGCACCCGTCTCCGATGTCCACCCCTAGAGACGCTGAGCCTCAGCTTCTGCCATTGTTTCCGGTGACCTCGCCCAGATTTTCCGACCACCCTTCTTGTTCTCCGGCGAGCTAGGTTTTTTTCAATTTTTGATGCTTTTTATGTGGGGAATTTTGGGGGTTTTCAGAATGTAGCGAAATTAGCTATGTATTGCGATGTGGGTTGGTTAAAAGATTGTATCTTGAGTTCAATCTTATGAATTATGATGACATGAATGGCTTCCTATCATTGTTCTGTGCTTACCAATTCCAACAGAAAAGAACCTGTCTTTTCTTCTAAGTTGATGAAACCCAGAAATACTTTAATTTCTGGATTGAAACAAGATCAATGATCAGCTGGGTTCAAATTTTTACCTTCAAATTTCCAGCTCATTTTAGTACTTTTTTTTTCTTGTTTTTGGAATGATCCTGTCACAATGGCAGTGTAGTGAACTGCATTTCAATGGTGAATAAAGTAGAAGAAGGTGGGACTTTTCCCTGGAATTTTGGGCATCAAAAGGGGCAATTGGGTCCCCCTCTCTATCTCTGATTTGAAACTTAGCTTCAGTATTTCAACACCAGCAGATTTTAATGCCTAGTAAGTATAGTATAGATTGTTTTGTTTTGCAATCTCAAAGTATGTAAATTACAATAAGCTAACAGAAAATAGGGACAAAAGTTGTAAAGGAGTTGGGTGGGGGGGCAATGTTCAATTGCCCATCTTATTCTATTCCAATATACTTATATGACCTGCAAATTGCAATCCTTTTTTTGGGCAAGCAGGAGAAAAGCTAGAAAAAGGTGGCAAAAAGAAAGATTTTAAATGCTAATGGTGCAGAGAAATTTAACAAGCACAACAAACCATATGCATACTGATACCACCTTTTGTTTTGGTCTTCCCTTTCAAATTTGTTGACCCTAAATCCCTAATGTGCCAAAAGAGGGAAAACAGCATCATTATGGAAGGCACAATGGGATGGGGGAGATGAAAGTGACCTTGGACATATGATGATGATGATGATGGCTGGGAGGGAAAGAATGCAATACTTTCAACCAAAGAGATGAAACCCTAAAAATTTCAGTGTGCCCACAGTGAGATTTTTTGTGCTCTTTCTCTTGGGCACCAGAATTCAAATAGTAGTTGGGACAACCAAGCAATGGGTCTGGACCACTTTGTAATGAGTTACTGCCATTGATGAGCCTTTAAGTGAATTCGGTGGGTGGTTGCGAGTATCGATGGAGACGAACAGCTCAAAACTAGCTAGCACATTACAAGTTTGGGAATATGATCCAGAAAATTGGACTATGGCAACCTTTGAAAGTATGCTTATTATTACTACTAAGACAACCATATTAGATTTGGAGGAGTCTCAGATTTCAGAGAAAGATGTAACCGTCTTAAATTCGTGGTTCTCTGGAAGTGGTCCGTTTCCAGGGCGGATGGATATGACGACGTCCAAACCTGAGATGATTAGCGCAAAACGAGTACAAATCAATGTCTTATGTTGCAAATAGCATGTCCTCACTTTTAGGAGCTTTAATAAAATTAGTTGGTCCCAGGATGAGATTTTTGTTTACCTGCTGCCTTTGCAGCCGTAGCTTCTTGATAGACGTCGGTCACAAATAGAATGTCGGAAGGAGAATCCACCCCAAGTGACTCGGAGATTTCAGCATAACTACGTGTCTCCCTCTTATTACTGTCAAAAGAGAAAGAAGAGGACTAATTGCAGGTGATTGCATTCCACTGTGTTCACCAAAGTTGTAATAGCACAAATGAAGGTTCTCCAAGAAAGAATGATAAAGCTCACCCAATTGTTGTATCAAAGAATCCGGACAGCCATTTTCTCAAGTCTCCAAAGTTTGTGTGTCCAAAAATTAGTCTTTGCGCGAGTCTGCTGCCACTTGAATAGATGTAAACCTGCAGAAAAGAGGAAAACGCTTAGTCACAACAAAACCAATTGTAACTTGGGACATTTGAGAGCAATTTTGGATTAAGATCATTGGCCATATAGCTTGGTTTATGCATAGCTGAATACAACAAAGTCAAACTCAATTGATTTGCAATGATACAGATTAAGACAGCAGGGAGATCAAGATCAATTCCCTGAGTGCTCCAATTGTGCTCAGTGTAAAGAAAAAGGTAAAATCAGCTTCAGCATATTTCATTAATTCATTGAGGTTACAACCTTTTCATCTTTATCCAACCAGGATTTTGAGATTAATTAAGGTTGTCAACAAACCTTAGTACCAGATGAATGCCACCTCTCCAAAGCACCTGGAACATCTTCAAACACTACGCCTTTAAGTTCATTATTCTGGTACCCGGTTTTCCAAATGTGGCCCTGCATACAAAGATTCCAACACATAAATATTCAACCATTGCTTTCACACATAAGCACAACTGTTTTAATCTTCTTGTTTACAACTTACTTGCAGCTCTTTTAAAGCAGTTATTTTCCTGTCAGCTTGTATCATAGCATTGACATTAGCAATCAAGGCAGCAATAACCTTCTCCTTCCCTTCACTGTCGGGAGGAACTCGAACAGCACATGCTACCCCTTTCTCTAAATCATCCTCAATCTATACAAATTGTTTACAGAAGTTTAGAGGCATAATATGTGAGAAGCTCAGAATGACACCACCAGGTCTCAGATGACTCACTTGTGCTCGCAAAAGCTTGATGTCACTTTGAGTTTCAAGAGTATCATATGTTTTGTTCAAATGCCGCCCAACATTATCGCGGGCAAATGGGAAGAGAACATCAGTGACGAATGATATAGGAGTAGTAGTCCCTTCAATATCAAGAAGGACACAACTCTGCAAACCAAATAAATCAAAGAACATGACTGTTGGAATCTAAATCGCATTAGCATCTTAGAATAGATAGACCATAGATGGCATTTTGTCTGTCCAATGTTTAAGCACATACATAATCCCAGCTATGTGCCCTCCCCCAGGAAATTAAACATTATAGATGTAATTGTTACTCGAGTTTAAGCAGTAAATAGTGTCCTCTAGCATCCAGGAAATCAATCTGGAACAGAAACCTTTTAAGTTGAAAAACAATTATGTCCATTGTGTTCAGTGTTTTGTTATATGGAAAGAAGGTATGCTTACTCTTCTTGGCTCCCTATCACTAGCTGTCCTAGCACATGCTGCTACGTGTTGGTTGCCAATTTTAAGAGGGCCGTGTGAAGGGCTTGACCAGTCCAGGCCTATTTGATGAAGTTTGATAGCAGCCTCAAAGAGATAGTGATAGCATTCAGCCTGAGTAATTCAAGAGCAAGAAAGATAACAACAAGAAGACATGTTAATAAATTGCTTCACGATAGCGAAATCCAACATTTAAAAGCCTTATAGGCAACAGTTTCAGTGTCTTGTACTAATAGATGAGTTCTTAAGAAAAGAACCTGAGTCTTAGCACTGATCCAAGAGTCTCCCCAGACATATATTCCATGATTTCGGACAAGAACAGCAGTTGACTTGGGGTATGCTTCAATCTGAGACACAGAAATAATGGATAAGCACAGCAAATTTGAATTTCAAGTGTTTCTACATTTTGATGAAATGCCCACAAATTAACAAATATGCCCACTATTCTTGGCATAAACCGGAAGCCAAGCCACAAATTTAGCAGCAAGAAACTATGTCTTTAAAAGTCTACCAGTTCTTTCTATTAAATAAGGGAAACGACTAAAAATAAGGGATATATTTCTACTAGAAGCTATAAGTGTTGCAAATTGAAGATACAAGAATCAGTTATAATTCTGATTGGAAGAACATGTTGATATCTAACAAACTGAAGGGGATGAGTTCTCAATCAAACAACAATTTCATTCATGCATCAGAGCTACAAAGATATAATGTTTATGATATGCAAACTGAAAATAGAGGTCTTACAGCTGCGGCTAGAGAATCTGTGAGCTCCCGTTCATATGCAGTATTTTCTATTATTGGAACCACAAGCTCATCAAAGTATCCATGTCCTGGAATTCCTTTGATCATTTCCATATTGCTGATCTGCAATCAGAGAATATGACAATAGAACATGTAAGCAACAAACATACGTGGAAGATTAAAGACAACATACAGAAATCCTCCATCCAAACAGCAATCCGGTATGACTTGGAAAGGAGAATGAATAAGAACTGTATTTCAGGGTTTCAGAATTTCACCCTGAACTCTTTAGCTCCTGGATTGATCATTGTCACAATGCAAGTCTCCATACCATGGCTGTGTATGATAGCTCCAGCATTACGCAACTCAAACACCTGGAAAAGAAACATTTCAGATGATAAATTGTTAATCTGTGTGTCTGACAAAAGGGTTTGAATGAAATCCCAGGCAAAATAGACCTTAGAATATAACCCCTAGTCCATTACACAAAAAACATGACCAGAGTTCTAGAAACCCGCAAAAACTTCGTAGTGAGCATTTAAATCCCATAAACAATCAAACAGATTGGATTTTGATCCCTCCTGCAGTTTTAATTTCTAAAGTCACATACTCTAGAAGTTCAATTTCTAGTAGGGAGCGGTTCTAAGAGTTGTCCTTCTTAATAGTTGTTTGCAGAGGTTCGTTTATTGGGGCCAAAGCCGCCAAACTATTATTAGCAGACTTATTGTACATAACTTGATTCTGTGAGCCTACATAAACACGGAAACTATGCTCCACTTTATTAGGATTCCCACGAGAAGACGCAAGGTGATACAAGTTCATCCACTGCCAATAACCTATTCTTTGTATGCAATGGTACACAAAACAAACTTAATGTAGTGTGAAGCTTGACCTTCATGAAGGGAGGAGCAGAATCAGAACACTTGGGAGGCTTATGCGGATACGGTTTCGGAGTAGGAGAAAATATCACAGCCCCTTCTGATGAGAGCACATACATGTCTTCTGGCTCCATCCTCTCCTTCTGAACACCTAGTCACCACCAAGGTCAGCTTAAAGTGAACAACAGATACCAAAAACCTTCAATTAAGCTCAAAATCTGTCTAACATAAACAGCAAGAGCCACCATAGTGAAACATAAAATCAACAATATTATCCAGAGTCACCACCAGAATGCACAAATTTGATGTCTCTACACTAAAAATCAAACTAAATAACCAACGCCCAATAAGGCCTACAAGAAGCAGAACCCACAATCAGGCTCACACCCAATTCAGAGAAGCTCACAAGTTGCTCAACCAAGCAATGAAACAAAGAGGGTTTAGAGGAAGAGGGTAGTACCAGAAGGGGACATGACAACGATCTGTTGGGGTTTAGGGACGGAATCGTCATGGACCCTCATGGCTAGACTGCCTCCGGTGCCGGCGACCCATCCGAGAGTGTAGAATTGGCGGCAGAGGTCGGTGAGGAGGAGCTTGGTTTCCTGAACGGGCTTGCTCTCAAGGTATGCTGGGGAAGTTGTCGCCATTTTCACGCCGTTTGGTGCTAGAGTGGACCTATGACTCATGTTGTGTGTGTTTTATTCTTGGGGGAAATTGGGCATTTAACCACACTTATTTATTTCTTTATTTGTAATCAATAATTTGGATCTTAATATATTTTCATTCATTTTTATAATATTTTTTGTTGTAGTTATTTTCTATTACATAAAACTGGATACTCAAACCCATCTGAGTGAAAAAAAAAATCAATCTATGAAAAATTAAAATACTACTCACATTTGGACTAATAAACTTTTAAATAATGAATTTTTATATTAATTAAAATAATAAAGAATAAATATTCCTAAAAACTAATCCGTATAAATTAATATTTATAAATTTAATACAGTGTATATACTAAAGAATAAAGCTTTAACTTTTCCAATATGCGTTAGCATATTATTCATTTTGTCTACGTTTCAATATTTGGTGGTTTTTTTAATTTATTTCTACTTAATAGTTTAGCTTCTTACTATTATACTATGATGATTATTTTAATTTTTATGGCAATGAAATCAATAAATGTTAAATATTCCAAAAAAAACTCAACACTCAACTTTTAAAAATTGGAATGAGTATTACGTTATAGAAATTTATAAAATTATTTTTTTTTGGTTGAAAGAAATTTATAAAATTTATACATACTCTATTCATTATTTATTTATATAAACAATTTAACTAGTTCCTAGTTCCTTCAAAAAAAAACAAAAAAAAATATAACAAGGTAACAAGTGAAGAAAACCCCGACGTTATCTATCCCTCTCAGTCCGCATTGCACACCCCTCAGAAATTGAGCCATGGGGAGGCGAAAAAAGGGCGGTCTTCTCAAGAGTCTGAGCACCCATTATCGGAACTTCACTGCCCAACACGGCCACGATGTTGCCGAGTTCTTCGAATTGCCCTTTAAAATTGTTTTCTTTCCCATCACCTTCGCCTTCGACGTTGCTGGCTCTGCCCAGCGTGGGTTTGGCATCCCGGAGCTCGTGTCCAAACTCTCCGCCGCCTCTGTCTTTGTAAGTGGCCATTTTTGCGTGTTTTCTCTTGTGGGTTAGTGGAAAAGTTCTCAACTTGACTTTGTATTGTTGGTACTAGCTTTCTGTAGTGTACAAATTGAACTGATTAGGCGATATCAGTAAATGTGGCGTACAAATTGCTCATTTCAGTTGGCAATTGAGGATTTGATGATAGTGTTCATTGGTTGGTTTTGTCTATAATTGGTTGCAATTGCTCTTGTATGAGGTGTAGTTGTTTGCTTATTTCCCATTGATGGTGAGTGACATTTGGCTGTATTTTCATTCTAGAACTGAATTTCCCCGGGTTGGGGGTGAATTAGGGTGATGTAACACTTGAGTAAATGTAAATCCTTTCTATGATGATGATTATCTACAGAATATTGTTTATTGTAATTGTGGCTGCTTGGTTCGATTTTGCAGTAGTTGTAGGGGCTGGTTTTTGAGTTTCTTTTTATTCTATTTCTGCAGGGAGTTGCTACTCTTGGGGCTTATGATATTGCATTGGACATTGGGAGAAAGGTCACACGACCAAGGTTCTTACAATTTATTCTCTTAATGTTTATGACATTATATGCAACCTCCCTTCCTAAACCCTAAACAACGATACAAATTGAATAGAGTCCAGTCATGTTGTCTATATCTTCACAGCGAAATTTGTGTGTCGTTACTTGTTATTGGCATTTTTCCTTTTCCTACATGTTGTATCGTTCAGTGGGAACTTTAAACTATTTGGTTTCTGTTGGAGGGTGTCTAGTGTTTCTGTATATAAATTAAAAGAGGGATGTTATATGCATCAAATTGATCCAGGTTTGAGTTATCTCTGCATATTTCACTCTAGGTCAACTTTTTGAAAATTTTGAATTCCTTATCTTTCACAGGAACTGTCGGACTTGTCTTGGATGGCAAGCACTTCAGTGTACTATGTGCAGAGGATCAGGGAAGGTGAACTATCAAGTGAAATATTACACTTCCAAGAGGTAGATACCATCTCCGATCATTTGTTATGCTACTGGGAATCGAGTATATATGCAGAACCTGTATTGTTTTTTTGTTAGCTTTATTGTAAGAGCATTACCTATGCCAGCACACCTTGTTAGTATTGAACTCAGTATAAACACAATAAATTTTCACAAAGCTATAAGTTGAAGTATTTTGTGCTTAGTGGCCTTAAATTGAGTACAAGGCTATGTTTAAAATTTAGCTGTAACGAAGTATACATTTGTTTATGTATCTATAGTTATAGGCATTCAAGCAAGCTTCGTTTATCTTTTTAACATCATGATGACTCCTCTGGCAGTGGAGAAAAGGCTACGGCTGAACGTGTTGCTGATGCAATTGTTGAAAACCGAGCTGAACTTGTGCACTTACCTTCAGCTGTAGATCTACATGTGCCATTGCCTTCAAAAGACTGCCCTTCTTGTGATGGAACAGTAAGATTTACTTCAGCAATTATCTCACATAAAAATAGTTGCAACTTGCAAGAGCCTTAACATTTGATTACTTTTTCACTTCGTATACACCAGCGTCTTCTCTAAGATGAATCCTTTTATTATCACGTTAGATATATCTATAAACTTTCAGATTTGTTAGCAGGTTTCTGGAAATAAGTTTTGTACTATGCTGCACTATTATGTACTTTTGTAACTTTGTAATGGGAAGTTTTTTAGGTTATGTAGATGCTTAATGCGTACTTTGGATTTTGATTGCTTCTTGCTTGTTATATTTCTTATTCACCATTATAGGAAATAGGAAATGTTAAATGTTGTTGATAAATGTTCATTAGACTTTCATTGTTGCAGGGTGCTATGCGATGCCCTACATGCAAGGATAAGTTCCCACTCACATTTACAACTGATGATGTAGGTTCTTTCCTATTGGACTTAGTATATTGTTGCCAAAAAAGATGATAAAATTATCTATTTAGAAAATGCATTCACACACAATTCTTGTAATGCTATATTTTGGCAGATTGTTGAGCCTCCATGGAAAGCCTATAACATCTTAAGCAAGATGCGCTACCCTTATGAGGTTAGTATTCCAGCTAATCATTGTTTATTATTCTGTTTCATTTTTTCGGCTGTAGTTATCTTTTACTCAGTTAGAGAGCAATTGCCTCTTCATTGTGGGACTGCAAACATTATTTGATGTTGATGGCATGCCCCTTTTTGCAGCATATTGCCCACAGCATGAAGGATCCTAGCATTGCTGCATTTTGGTTGATATCAATGCCACAGATTGTTGGCGGATTCGAATTTGACGAAGAAATCAAGCAGAAAATTTGGTGGCAGTATATGGTCTCTCATACACTCTTATGTCATCTCCTTAAATCTATTTTATCCTCCTTTCCCGTTAGCTACATTTTTCTTGGTATTTTGACTTTATTTGTTACCGGACTTTTTTCTCTCACTAAACAGGACTTTGCAATGAGGCTTTTTTGAGCATGCGACTCTAATTCACTGATTAGATATTCTTCCTGTATCTTTTTCTCCTTATATTTCTATTATATGTTGTAGGAGTCTATGCGGTATGATCGTGTTAGAGATACAGTAGCCGAACGAGGACCTGGCTGGG
The DNA here is from genome assembly GCA_934048045.1 of Polygonum aviculare. NCBI lineage: Eukaryota > Viridiplantae > Streptophyta > Magnoliopsida > Caryophyllales > Polygonaceae > Polygonum > Polygonum aviculare. The sequence continues at coordinate 28,933,275 of OW204031.1, read as the reverse complement.
AGAATTTACAAGAGGTGACTCTGATAAAAATCAGCTCACATATGATTTCTTTTGATATCACTGGCTAAAGCTGCAGACTTCTTTTTATAGGCCTTGGTCACGCTTGATCCAGCTCGTGCTAGAGATGATCCCGCTATAGTGAAAAACATACCTTACTACAAGGCAAAGAAGACTATAGAGGCCGAAGTTATGAAGCTTGAACCTCCTGCAAGACCACATAACTGGGGTGTAAGTATTCAAAGCTTCTTAATCTATTTTTGTGGCTTCTGTCAAGTTGTTGTAGATGTAAATGGTGATTGACCTTTATTATTACTTTGAGGGATTCTGAGCATCTCATAATTAAAATTAATTAGAGACTTGTCTGTAGAAGATCAAAGATTCTTCAATGTTATTAGCTCAAAGAGTTCAAAGTTGTGGTGTGATTGGCTACTGATGTGGCCAGTTTTACAGGACCTGAATCTTCCCTTGGACGAGACGTGCTGGAGCAAAGAAGATCTCAAAGACCCGAAAAAGTCAGATGAGATGACGGTACTCTTGAACGCGCAGAAGGAAATGGCGAGTAAACTCTTGGATGCTCAATGGGAGGCAAAGTGGCGTGAAGAAAAGGTTGGTGATGCCTAAATTGTGATATTTTTCTCGCATTCTATTGCCTTTGTAAACATGAATGTCTTCATAGTTAATCAAAATGTCTTTGTAGTTAAAATGTTTTTTTTTGGGTTTCAGGTGAACCAGATTTTAGAAGAGAAAGCACAGCCTTACATACAGAATGCTGAAAGTAGTAGTTTGCCTGAGCCGATGGTCATTCGGCAAAACTTAGAGGTTTTTCAATGCACCTCTCTCTTATTGCCACAAATAATCACATAACCCTGCAAATCCAATCAATTTGTGCTAATCTCACATTATCTGATCTATTGTTGCAGAAGAAACCTCAACGGCGATGGTGGTTGTTTTGAAGAAACATCAAAACTTGAGATTCTGTTCAAATCTTCAAACTTTCGCAGTTATGTAATCACTCACCATTTCTCGCCCTCTTGTTCATTTTTGGTCACTACACAACTCAATGCATCATATCATACTTGGATTTTGTTACATTCCCTGTCTTATACACAATCTCTTTTGCATCTCACATGAAATTAGTATAAGAATCATTCATAATTCATACACACATACAAGCACGCCGCTTGGTGATACATATTCGTTAGTCCCTGTCCCGAGCCCCTTACCACACTCGAGCACACATAGTAATGGCGCTGCAGCCTCGGTGGTACGGGTTAACGGCTCTTCCTCGACGACAATTATAGTACGACGAGCCTCGCTTCGCACACGGGATGAAGTTCTTCCTCAATGCCGAATAGCTTATGTACTGCTCGCTGTTCCACATGAGGTGTCGGCGCATCAAAGCAGGATCCTCAAAGTCGTCTACTGGGTCATCATCCCTACAATCGCCGAAGACCCCCAACAGGCAGCTATTCTTGTCTTCCTCATCCTTTGCGCCGTCGGGAATGACGAATTGTACTGGCCCGGGAGCTGGCTCGCGAGCTCCCAACTTCCACGCCGACGAGAGGGCGGTGGTTGAGGATAAAACCATAATGAATAGCAAAAGCTTGGGAGCCATTGCTATGTGTTTGGAGGCAAGACAAAGGAGGACGATTGGAGATTGAGGATCTGCATTGTTTTTATGGTGTCTATATTGGTTTCCTTGTTTCACGGTGTGGTCTTATTGGTTTGAAATTGTGAATTGAGTTGCGGGTCTTTCGGAGTCCGCCAAAATTACATGACAATCAATTCAGGGCTTAGATTAAAAAAAGATGGGTTCTTGACAAGTTCAGAAATCCACAAACGTTTTCATTATTGGATTACAAAAGTCCATAAAACAGACTTGAGCCTAAAAACAGAGCAATTGAGATAGGCAGAGCCGAGGCAATGGATGAAGCCGCTGCCTTTGGAGCCGGCACCGGTGTCGGCGACGGAGAAGTATCTTCATCTGGGCTTCCCGGTGGCTGCGCCAAGGGCGCTTGAGCTGGTGTAACAGCCGGAGCAGCTGATCCTCTCGCCGGCGGTGTTGGTCCTTGTGCCGGAGCTTTCGCCGGAGTAGCTGATTCTCTCGTCGGAGCAGCTGGCGCCGGGGTGGGAGCGGCTGCCGGAGACACCGCCCGACGGTGTTTTTCGGAGAGTACGATGAGCAGAATCTTCTGGCCCTTATCGCAATGATCCTTGACTCCGCTGATGAAGAAAAACGGGCCCGATCGGGCCAACCTGAACTCCGACGACCCGTTTTCGCTCTTGAACAGCCAACTTGTAGTGTTACAGTTGTAGTAATCATCTTTGGTCACCTCCAAAACAGAGTCTTCCCCTTTCTTGTACTTAAAATCTGCAATTCGACTCCAAATTAAACGATTCCATAAAACAGAGTAACAGCAGAAAACAGAGTCAAACAAAAAACAGAGTATTTACAGAGTGTGTCATTGATGAGAAATCTGTTTCTTCCAGCCCAGTGAGAATAGTCCTCAGAAGGATGAAGAACCCATCCATCTCTTCCTCCGACGGGGAAATTGAACCCAACACAGAAGCTAAAGAGATGAGAAATCGCAACCCAGATCACCAATTTCATCGTCGTCGTCGTCGTCTTCAAATCCATGGATAAAGATGGAAAATTACAGAGGGTACTTTTGTATTTATCAGGGGATTCAAATGATCTTCCCAAAGTGGGAGGTTTTTTAATGAAGGGGATTTTGGGTTCCAACGGGGAGATTGAAAATTTGTTGGGAATGAGTAGGCAAATGACAAATGAGGAAGTATGGAGATAAGGACTGAAAACGTCACAATGGTAGGAGGAAGAAGGAGGTTGGGATTGTAATTAATGATGTGGAAAGTAAGGATGTAATTAATGTGGGTGTTTGAATGTAGAAGTATAAAAGTTCTGCACCAATTGGTTTCGGATGCATGTGGTGGTCAAATGCAGATGAGTTCAAACTGTCGAAAATTGCTTTCAATGGAGCCACTGTTAATGGTCCATAAATGTCAGTAAAACACGACGGAGTGCACTTAAAATACCCAAAAACTTTAGTCTTGCAGCAAAAAACTTTACCGATTATTGACCTATTGATTTTGGTATCGAGTTTCAAGTCTAACATGACAATTGAGGGCCCGTTTAGCAGATCTAGGTTGAGTACACTCACATGGCTGGACACATTGATACATAGACATAACACGTATCAAACAATGAAAAGGTGACATCAAATCTTCACCGACCCTTCGTACAAGTGTTCTAAAACATTTCTGAATGCATGTCATGTCATGCAGACATTTACAATCAAATCTGATCTAGATTCAAGCTCTACTAATCATCATTGTAAAAACCTCACAAAAACAATGATACCCATGTACTTACACCTTGTCAATGATACACATTTGCTTAGAGCTTGTTTGGTATGCATATTCAGATATGGATGTCAAGTGTACAAGTATGAAAAATGTTTAGAACACTCTAATATCAGAAATACATTGATAGGATGTGATAATATTGCTTATCAGTTTATGGCCATATACACAAGAGATCTTAGAGCTCAATTGTCTATAAGATCATACCAAAACTAGATAAAAAAGGACTTGAAACTTGTACTATACAAATCCTATCGCAACCCACTTTGGGTGGACGAAAACAGCTTCCCAGAGCAAGAGTGTGATCTTTCCACCAACGGATCACACCCAACAAAAGAACAATCCATTTTCCCACCTAACTCAACACACAAGCTATCCATGGAGGCAGCTCTCCTCATAGGCATCTCACTCTCGTCCCTTCCGAATTCGCCTTCGTCATTCTCGACGCCTATCATCACTTCCTGGCTCGAGCTCGGGCCACCGCCAATCTCGACGATCCGATCATCCTCGGGCCGAAAGCTGTGATTGCCCGGTTGGACGACGGGAGCTCGACAGGCGGGGCAGGTCGTGTGGGAGCCGAGCCAGGTGTCGATGCACGGGACGTGGAAGGCGTGGCAGCACTTGGGGAGGAGGCGGAGGGCGTCCCCGTCGCGATACTCGGCCAGGCAGATGGCGCAGCCGGTGCCGTGCACGAGCCCTTCGCCGGCCTTGTACTCGCACACGGCGATCGAGTCGATGGCGGAGCGTTGCAGGCCCACGGTGGCGATGTACCATGCTGGGTGGAAGTTCAGGACGTCGTAGGACGGGTCGAACTCCGGGTCCCGAGTGCTGGTGCCAGGCCGGCGTCGTTGGGGACCCGGGTCCGAGAGGAGGGAGTAGAGTAGGTAGGAGATGGCGATGGCGAAGGCGGAGGCGAGGAGGACGAACATGGAGATGAATACGGGGGAGAGGGGGTGGGCGTGGTGCTTGATCGGAGGCGGCGGAGGCGGCGGTTGTGGTGGAAGGAGGAAGGGATGGTTGCAGAAGGAAGGGCATAGGGGTATGCAAAGAGGAGGGCATAGGCGGAACGGGTTCCGGGAGGCGTTGCAGGCGACCGAGCATGGGTCGTGCTCCGGGAAGAGCTTTCGAGTTGTCGGTGGCGCCATCGGAGGGAGATGGAGGAGAGCAGAAGAGAGGGATCTGGTTGGGAATGTGAGTAAAGAATGGGAGAAGAGTTAGGTGTTGTGGAGCTTTCACTTGTGTCTTTTTCTTTGCAAGGTGGGAATAATTAAACAAGAGGGAAAAGAGGGAAGGTTTTTGTTGACTTGGACACGGTTTGGACCCATAAGAGAAGTGATAAGAGGATTGCTGTTGACTTGATTTGACTAGTTTTTGTGCAAGGATGATTATTCTAGGAAGCACTAGGTTTGGTGATTACTGATTGATTGTGAGAGAAACGTTTAAGAACAACAATTTGATTGATAGACGTCACCTTGAACAGTAATTGATTAAAACTGGTTGGTAGTTGATTGATATTGTAACCGAAGGCATTTAATTACAGATCTCTAGCACAAGGCAGAAGCAGCGAAAATCAAGACATCAGCAAATGATTCAACTATCAACAAGGTGATTTTTTTTTTTTTTTGTATGATCTCAATACACAGCAAGCATCAGTTGCCCTGATCTCAATACACAGCAAGCATCAGCAAGCTTAAGTATCAATGTATTAACCAAAGTGCATCTCTACAAACAAACAGATCCATCCAAGGGCAAATATTCAACTGATGTAATCAAAGATTGTACAAAGCTAGTATAACAGTAGTGCTCAACCATGGAAACCTTCACAGCAATTAGCTTCAGTAAAAAAGAAGTACCACCATAAGCAAGTATGAGCTGAACAAAAACTTCCTAAAAGAGAGAGAGAGGAGGAGTCCACTTCATTTATTCAAGACCAAAACCTCCATGAATCATCATCATCAAGGCAAAGAAAAGGGGCCAGTTACCACATCCAAAACCCTAATGCTTGTCTTCCTTAACATGATCTTTCTTGCTCAGGGGATTATCCAGCTCTTTCGGCTTCGCCTTCTCCACTGATCTGTACAAGAAACATGATAATATCACAGAGGTGCCTACATGAAGAGCCCTAGAACAGTGATCAAGCACATTGCTAAAATGACGAGAGCGACATGCCCAATCGAATTTCGATCAATTTCACTACCTGAAAAATGCCTGCTGAACTCTATCATACTAACTCAGAACTAATCTATAAAAGGATTAAAACCCTAATGATGTGTGCTCAAACAAATTTTGATCAATTTCACTTCCTGAAAATGCCAGAACTCTAGGATGATTAGAGGCCAGGTTTTTGTTCATATATATCAAGGCTAATCCTTTGTGAAATCTTCTCCGCTCAATCGTCTAAACTATCAGCCAGATCAGTAAGGCAACAGAATCAAACGATTTGATGATCCACTAATCAAGCAAAAAAGTAGAGAAAAGCATACAAAACACTTGGAAAGGGAAATTTAGCAGTCCAAAACCCTAGAAAACACGACAGACGAAACAAGACCAAATCGGAAAGCAAGAAACGATCCTCTTTCAAATTACGCCCTAGAAACCCTAAAATTGAGCCCGAACATGACAAATTCCGATGAACAACACCGCAAAAATCGATAAGCAACGGTTGATTGCAGAAACAATCGGGATGATGAAGCGTATATCGGATCGAATTAGAGGTGTAGAGATGGAGAATTGACGGAAAGAGGAAGAGAGGAAGGGGAAATTACTTGGAAGCGGCGACGGATTCCTCCTCAAGCCAATTACGAATTTGACGGACGTTGTTCTTGAAAATGGAGGCCGATTGCTTGACGTCTTTCCTGGCGAGGAGAAACAGGGCTCCGACTCCGGCGACGGTGAGTATGAAATTGGTTAAAGCCATTTTTGTAAGGGGGGAGAGCGAATGAGTTCGTAGACGATCTCGGATTTCCGGCGGGGAAGAAAACGGCGAGTTGGAGAAGAAAGACGGCGGTGTGAAATAATTCGGCCTCTATTCTAAACAGCCCAAATCGAGCTTGTTGACATGAGATCGTTGAACCGGTTTTTGATAAATATAAGGATTTTTTATAAAAACTTGAACCGAACTAAACCAAAATGTAGATAGAATTCGGTTTGGTTCTGTCAATTTGTTCGGTTCCGACGAACCGTGTTTAGACCGACAATTATATTTTCCAAAAACAATGTTTAATTTCATAGATTATATTATGTTGAATGGGTCCGGATCCGGTAGGAATGATTATTGTGGTAGGAAATAGGAATGAATCATAGCCATTGGATGAGGAGAGATCAAGGGCTTAAGAAAAAAAAGGGGAAAAAACGGCACGGGCGTATTTTTCGGAAAACGGCACGGGCGTCCAGATTTGTGCAACCGTATGGCCTATTTGTGCAACCGTATTTGTGCAACTCTATGGCCGATTTGTGCAACTCTATGGCCGATTTGTGCAACCATATTTGTGCAACTCTATTGCTTATTTGTGCAACTCTATGATCAATTTTGCATTCATGTCATATTTTATAGCAGTCGAAAGTTCGTATAGTTTGTTTCGCTTTGGCAATTTGTGCAAGTCTATTGCAATGTGTTGAATTCTATGGTCAATTTATTCATCAATATTTGTGCAACTCAATGGTCAAATTTGTGCAACTCAATGATCAAGTTTGTGCAACTCAATGGTCAATTTGTTCATTCATATTTGTTCAACTCTATTGCCAATGTGTTGAATTCTATGGTCAATTTGTTCATCAATATTTGTGCAACTCAATGGTCAAATTTGTGCAACTCAATGGTCAAGTTTGTGCAACTTAGTGGTCAAATTGTTCATTCATATTTGTTCAACTCTATTGTCAATGTGTTGAATTCTATGGTCAATTTGTTTATCAATATTTGTGCAACTCAATGGTCAAATTTGTGCAACTCAATGGTCAATTTTGTGCAACTCAATGGTCAAATTTTGTGCAACTCAATGGTCAAATTTGTGCAACTCAATGGTCAAATTTGTGCAACTCTATGGTCAATTTGTTCATTCATATTTGTTCAACTCTATTGTCAATGTGTTGAATTCTATGGTCAATTTGTTCATTAATATTTGTGCAACTCAATAGTCAAATTTGTGAAACTCAATGGTCAAATTTGTGCAACTCAATGGTCAAATTCCAAAGAACCAGGTAAAATCAAGTAGAATATATTCAGCAAGATGCTACTATGTTTTTGCATCTCATAGCTAATGTTAGACGTTATTAGTCATGGTTATGTGCACCTCCATTATTGGACTAAAAAAACCTTCAAATATATCACTGATTATTATAATCTAATCCAATCGTGGCCATTGTGATGAAGTGTGCTGGTGTTGTGCCAACTTTTCAACATAGAGACATATCAGCAAGACACAGACTCACAATCGAGATAAATTGAACTCAGATCTATCTCATAAGACTTCCTTGTCATCTCCTACCACCCAAGTGCTATGGAAAACCACCGTTAATTCTCTTACCTATAACACGAACCCTAGTTTTTTACGGCCTCATTTATTCAAACTTCCCCAAAACAAAGTCAATGGTATTTTGTTCATTAGAGTTGCATATTCAATTGATCGGCCATTGTATTGAGTCAGTCAGTCAGCTAAACATTCTGAACTGAGAAAGACAAATCGCAGATTCCATTTCACACACAGATCAAGATACACAGTCCCTCAACATCACAGGAAGAAATTGCACTCCTAATTGCACTCCTAATTTATGCTAATGCACGCATTAGACGAAGTCAACGATCGGAAAGTGAACAGGGAGGAGGAGGAGAGATGAAGAGGACCTTACGAGTGGAGGAATTGGGAGAAGGAGGAGGCGACTTTGGAGGATCCTCATCGTCGTCAAGGCCTCCGGCACAGCGGATGCCCATAGTCAACGGCCGGGAAGTGGATTCTTTGTCGTCCGCCATTGATGCTCCGAAATTCAACCTTCAAAGGAGGAAATTGAATCCAAGTCGTTGAGAACGTAGGAATTGAGCTCTCGTCGTCGTCTTCGGAGGAAGGTGGGGTGATGAACGAAGAACCAGATCTGCCATATCCTCGCCGTAGACGTCTTCAGCGCCGCCGGCCGACTTACAGTTCACCTCGTCGGCGACAACGGCTCCGGAATCCCTAGCGTTCTCCGTCAAAACGACGGCGTTTGGATCCCCCGATCGGCCGTTGGATCCCAAGGCCACACGGACGAGAGGAGAACGGAGGCGGAGAGAACGCGGTTGACGGTGACCACACGAGAGAAGTAGGATCGCGGTTTAAGCTCATGATCTCGGAGCGAGAGACGTCGGTGACGGCGGATTCTGCGGTGGAGGAAGGTGGGGAGGACGGCGGAGGAAGACGCCGTCGTCGTCTTCGGAGGCAGAGGCGTAGGAAAAGATTGATTTATCATCGTTTTAGATTGAATAACAACGTTTGGTCTTGTATTGTAACAAAAACGCAAGTCAAGATGTGAGTTACGTACACGTCCAAATTAATTAACTAATTACCATCTACTAGTTGACGTCTTAGTAGATGTTATTAACAATCACGATTATCTTCCCCTTCACTTACAAGAAGAAAATATTTGGCAATTGGGTGTACGTGTCCAAATGAAGCATTACACTATCCAAAATGGTGTTATATTTAGTAACCACGTCGAAGTCAAAGACAGCATAATGAAACCCACTAGCTTTATTAATACAACATCATCGCTTGTAATTGTAACACATAACGTTACAACATGGCAAACATTCGTAATAAAACTGTTAAAACATCTCTATCCCGTTCATTCCTTTATTTGTCTTTCCGATCACCTCTTTAGTTAACACTGCACACACACACACAAAAGAGCACCATCAAATCATACGAATAATGTTGACCAAAAAAAAATATCATACGAATAATGATGATTTTTCGAACCTATGAAAAAATAGGTTAAGAACTTCGAAATAGAAATAACTCAGTGAAAATATAAAGAGATACTCCCTCCGTGATGAAATATTTGTCCATTTTTCTTCACAAATTACAAAGGAAAAGGGACAAACATAAAGGAGCGGATGGAGTATTTACCTGTTGCAATCGACGCTACGTGACACCGGAAAACCGATAGGGGCGTTGCACTTATCAGGAAGTTGAGCGGCATTAACATCGATGGAGGCGGGGTACTTGGCGGCAGCCGCCTTGATGCACTCGCAAGCCGCCCTACGATCCACGGTGGTGGGCAAGTTCACCTCCAATTTCTTGAGCCCTTCACAACAAACCTCCGTCGGTTTCCCGCCCGCCTCTAAGTAGGGCACACAAGGCTTCAGAGTGGCTTCCACTTGGCTGCAATCAGGCGCCTCAGGCTCATCTCCTAGCGTTGCCACGGTGTTAGCCACCGCAACTACCAAAACAAGCAATGCGACGCGGCCTATTTTCGAAATTGCCATGGTTTTTGAGATTTTGTTGGTAGTTGTTGTAAGGAACTTGCTTGGGCTTTATGGTTTGTGATTCTTTGATGGATTGTGGTTTAGGGTATTTATAGATCGAGGGATAAGGTGGGGGGAAAATGGAAACCGAAAAATAATATTTTTTTTTCTTTTTGATAAGATAAAGGATTAAGGGTCGTCGCAAGGACTACTCGGACTCTAAAGAGTTGATGCGCCATGTGTGGATCATGAAATGGTTGTTGATACCATTTTACGGTTCAGTTATGAATATATGATTATCTATTTTTTTATGGCGGAAACGGAAAAATGATAGATTTTGATAGTAGGCGAATTGAATGTGAGCTATTACGTGAGCATTTGAAGAGGATAGGGATTGTGCATGCTATTTTTGGCTAGAAATTGATGTATTTTATGACACCTTATGAGTTTTACGGTTTAGCTCTTTCTTATCCCTTCGAAGTTTGCTGACTTCAATGAACAGAAAATTAATGGCAACATTTGGGCCAAAACCAGCCCACATATGCAAACCGGGCCGAAGCTCAAACATTGTAATTGGGCCAATGGCCCATTAAGTCTGTTTTATTGAGATGATTGAGAACGTTGTAATTTGGTCTAGGACTAGGTATATATGATGTGACCAACTGACCAAGTAAAGAATACATGTGAGAACTCTTGCTTAAATCTTTCCCTCTCAAAAACATAAGTTGCACACACTTACTGTATACGACTTATATAGTTGTCCTTACTCAATTATAAAGCTATGCATATTCAATCATGATATTATGTACATTTACGCTATGAAAATATGTACACTTAGCTAAAAGAAACATGCATATATACTCGATTATAAGATTGTACACATCCATTTATAAATCCATACACGCTCATTTAAATTGTTTAAATGGCCTTGCATACTAAGTTATAATATTATTCACATTCGGTTAAAATGGTCATGCACACACAATTATGATATTATGATCGAGTGTCTCACTTAGTTATGAGATCATTAACAATCACTCAAAAATTTCTCATTGAACGCTGGATGGACAACATTAAGCAAGATATCAGCTTGCTAGGGATTTCAGTGGAGTTGGCTCAGTGCAGGGTGAGCTGGAGGGAGAGGATCGGAGTGATTGATGGGTTGGCGGAGTAGGCGTGTTTAACCTGAAGGATAAAGCAATAGGGCTAGATAGGTAGTCTGATTTTTCTCAAACTTTCTTGTACTTTAAGTTTATTTTCAGTTTTAGTTTTTTTTTTGGGATCTCTTAGCTTGTCGGTTGTAGTTGTTGAGTGGTTTGGAGTGTTTGTCTTGGATTTTTCGGGCGTATTCCATCTAAGTCTGAAATACCCCCATCCTGACCCCCAGATCCTGCATTTGCGGGACTACCTGGGTAAATGTTGTTGTTATTGTTGTTGTTAATCTGAACCGTGAACTTCTCGCTGACTTGACGACTGCAACTCATTTTTTTTATTTCTCTGTACAATAATGATTCTCACACAATGCGATCTCAATTCAAATTTGTCATCATCTCTGAAAACACATAAAAGGCCCTGGTTGCAATGAACGAATAGTACAAAACCATGAAAGTGTTGAACCAAATGGACAATTGCTCACCATGCAACATGCAACAAAAGTTCCAAAGATGAGAAAAAGGAAGACACAAAACAGAGATTCGGTCATATGAAGAGCCAAATTATCAAAGCCAATTCCTATGATTCGGACGATCTTGTGTTCATGGACGGTTTTTTTTCACTTGGCTTTAAAAAGAAGGGGCAAAAGAGCATATTGACCTTTTCTTTGTCTTTTTTCGTTGTGTATATTCTTATGATCACTTTGAGTTACCCATGATGAAGACAGGCAAGTTAATATTGATTGTTTTTTTTGTGTTCCAGACTGTAATGGTACCAAGAATCGTATGCATATCCACGCTTTATTTTCGCCACTTTTCTTTCATTTTTACATGCCTTAAATTCATTGACAGTGTTAGCTCCTCATAGTAAAAAGTAAAAACTGTTAGCTCATTGCATGTGATAAAAGTTACGATTTTTAGCTCTTCATCGTCAGATACAAACAATGAAAGGTGTGAGACACGCGATAGTAAAAAGTAAGAGAAAAAATTATTGGGCAAACTTGGTTCAATTAGACCTTCGTTACTTCTGGTCGAAACCGGTTCCATCCGGTTCAAAAATTAATAAATGAAGAAATTGTTTTTATTTTTTTAAGTAATTTTTGTTAGCTACATTTGACATCTTTTAATGTATAAATTTGGTTCCAATTATTATATATTAATATTTAGAGCTTGATTTGTATTTTTTTTTTCGTAATTTTGGTATAATGTATGTACATTTTTTGTAGAATATAGAAGAAACTGGTGCCGTACCAACGGGAGAAAGAAAACAGGAACCGTAACCGTACTCGGAACCGAAACCACCGGTCCCGGACCCAAGTGCGGGTTAATAGTTGAACAATGAAGCTAAAGGCTCGCTAGCCACACTTTGTATGATGATCTTACATCTCCTTAAAGTCTAATAAATTCCCTCCCAACTTTTGTACTAGGAATTCCTCCCCATCAAAACTTGTCACTAAATGAGTTACATATAGCTAGCCATTTAATACGTATCATAAATTCGCCTAGAATACTTTAAACAAGCTAGCCCATGCCATCTTCTTTCGTACGTAGGGCTAATAAAGTACTCCGTAAGAACTAACAATCTACCACAATTTTACGTAGCTAGCCCTTTTTATTCGGTTAAAAAATAATTGCCATCTCACATATTTTGGCAATATTATTCAATTTGATTTAATAATTAAGTGGGTCAATTATCATATTACATTATTTTATTAGTAATATTATACTATTGAATTCATTAACTGAATAATGTATACCACTGTTTATAAGGAAGGGATAGTTTGGACATTGCAATGAAGGGTAAGACTAGGACACATTGTAGAAAAATCCGACATTTCATTTAACGTGAACCAAAACTGAACCGAATGTCCGGTGTTGATTTTTTCGACTTAAACGAAAAATAAACAATCATTTGAGAAAATTAAAACCGAACCGAAATAAAATCGAACAAATTTTATCGGTTCATTTCGATCTATTTGGTTTAATTTTTTTCTATTCGAAACCGCTCCATAATTAAATATTGAATTCCCTGAACTTTTTTTTTTTTTAAACCAAACTTCCTTCAACAAACACGCACTTTAAATTTGAAGTGCAAAATCCACATGAAGAGAGAGCAGAGTAAAAACCCAACCAATTATGTAAAGAAACGTAAAAATGGATCCTCACATTTCACCTCCCTCTTTACTACAAACAGGTGAAAAAAAAAACAAAAAAAAAACGAATGAATGACAATGGCGTACTCGTTTGTGTTGTGTGGTCCTCTGCCCTCTCACTCACATTTCCAATTCCCCTCTTTCCCCCCTACAAAAACCCCTCTTTCCATTCCCCCCTCCAATTTAACCCCTCCCCAAATAATCAAAATGGAGTTTCGCCCCAAAAACGGCTTCAATTTGGAGGAAGACGATCCCGCCGGAGAATTCTCCGACGACCGGAAGAGGAGGCCCGTCGCCGGAGGCAGCGGGCCCAAGAGGCCCGGAGGGGCGGCGCCGCCTTCTTGTCAGGCGGACTCTTGCCCCGCCGTTCTGACCGACGCCAAACGCTACCATCGCCGGCACAAGGTCTGTGAGTTCCACGCCAAGTCCGCCGTCGTTGTCGTCGCCGGTCTCCGGCAGCGGTTTTGCCAGCAATGTAGCAGGTTTTGTTGCCTTTCTTTAAACCCTAGAACTCTTTTCCAAGACTTGATCTTTTTGTTGTGGGTATAACAAAGACTTGATCTTTTTGTTGTGGGTATAATCAAGACTTGATCTTTTGTGCCCTTTTTTTATGTTGTTGTGATGAAGAAATCATTTTTTTTATTTGTGGGTATAATAAAGACTTGATCTTTTATGCCTTTTTTATGTTGTTGTGATCAAGAAATCATTTTGTTTTGTTGGGATTGAAAGAATGTTGTTGTGACTGACGAAATCAGTTAAAAATTGGGGAGACTACTAAGGGCGTGTTTGGCGGTTTTAAGTGACTTCGGCAACAAACACCTTATTGCAAGCTATTTGATGCATATTAGATTGGATAAAGTATAAACCCTTGTGACTGACAAAATTGGTAAACATGGGAGATACCAAGGGCGTGTTTGGCAGTTTCAAGTCCGCCAAACACGCCTTTAAGTCAGAATAATGACAACATTGCTCATAGCTACCAACTGACTACTCATGAGATCCAGGTTCCACGAGCTGTCGGAGTTCGACGAGGCAAAACGAAGCTGCAGGAGGCGGTTGGCGGGCCACAACGAGAGGCGGAGGAAGTGCTCGCCGTCGGACCCGAGCGGAGACGGGCCCACCGTCAAGCTAGAGTCACTAGCATCAAGGGGTTCAATTCAGTGCAAGGCTAGTTCAAGTGATGAGAAGAGTAGAGCTGGAATCAGTAGTAGTGCAGGCAACTCTGCACCATCATCAGCATCAGCTTACAATCATTTCCGGATTGGATAAAAGTGCACAAATCCCATGTGCTTTGCTCCCTCTCTTCTGTCATGTCATTACTACTACACTACTCACCTAGTCTCTATGATCCACCACTGGATTTTAATGTCATAGCTATGCATGATTGAAATAAAATTTGTAGTCCTTGTAGGCAATCTATCTAGAGCATGTTGTAGACTTAATAGTGTATGCCAGTATGTCAGTATGTGTACCCTCCAGTTATATATACATGTCTCATGTATGTATAAATGGTTTGGTTGTATGTTTTCCAACTTGGATTCTGCCCTTCTTGATTGTTATGGTTGGGGCGAAAAAAATAAACATATGTAGCATTCGGGTCGAGGAGGTGTAGGTTTTAGCGTTGTGTTCGTGGGCATGGTTCGTGCATCCTGAACCGCTAACCCCTGCCTTACGGGATACACTGGTTGGTGCTGTCGTCGTAAATGGCTCGTGGCGAAATACAAGGGGCAAGGCATTCACATCTTGATTACATAAATGCAGTTTGATTGATACATCATGTCTTTCTTCCGCGAGAAACGAAAACAAGAAGAGTAAACGCAACGTTACTCCATTTGAAAACGAAGGCAGGGCAAACAAGGGAACATGGAAAAAACAAGAAAGAGGTGGATGATCACTGGAACTTTACAACAATTACAGAGATATCATCTGTGCTTTTCCTCGAGAGCGCGAGCTCAATGAGGTTCTTGGATGCCGTTTTCGCGTCCTTCACGTTCTTGACACAATCAACCGCTTCTTGGTTCGACATCACCTGTTTGTTCAGTTTTTTTAAAGTGTTAGAACTTAAAAGCATCACAAAAAACTGCCACAAAAGAATAGTACAAGTGAATGGAGTAATACTAACATGCCAAATGCCATCACTAGCAAGAATAGCTAACTCTGTGTCGTCGTCTATGGTCTCCGTTACGACATGTGGGTTCGAGCTCAGATGGTCTTTGATGGTCTTGTCACCAAACGCCCTCGCCACAGCCAACTGCCCATCGACACGTGGGACGTCCCCTGAAGGACGCAGTTTCTCATCATTTGCTATAGAATCATCCACTCAAATGCTACAAAGCTATAACCTATATTGATTTATGTTAACTATTCATGAGTTACCTGGGAATTGTGTGACGAATCCGCCCCTCTCTTCGATATCTTCTCTCTCGCTATGGGGCTCGTGATCAACAGAGAGCTGCTCAGCTTTGCCATTTCTACAAATGACGGCCCTCGAATCACCCACATTCGCTACCACGAGTTTCTGGCAGTTAATGAGTATAGCTGTGACGGCAGTTGAACCGCCTTTGCCTTCACCAACCGACTTCTCTAGAATGTAGGCATCCGTGTCGAGGTACGCTTTTGTGATGGCGTTTTCTGGGTCTGTCCAAAAATTCGGCTGCAACTCACAACCAGAGTTTAGACGACAAAGCCCTATGCATTACAAATTTACAACAATTTGAATTACAAAAGCCTCTCTATGCTCTATGTATGAATCAAAAACCTAAAAAAATGAAGATTCAGAAATGGAGATCCAAAATTCGAGCACTAATCCAAACACACTTCGAAATATATGATTCCGGTCGCCTTTAGATCACACCATTTAATACATTATCTTCCAAACACACTCTTCCTGATAGGATTTGGTATACAAAGATCAATAATATAACCTAAGTGTAAAGGTTAAGACTTAATCAGATTTCCAACTCAATCTCATCCAATTCCAATCAATTTCTCTCAATGTATGAACACACCCTAGTGAAATCACTACTAGCACTACATATACAAGAATCAAAACAAGAGAAACCAATGAACAAAAAACAGATTGAAGAGCAAGCATTTCAGTTTAGTTTCTTGCCTGATTTAGGATATTTTCAAACAAATTGGACTTCAAATAGTCAGGAACATCGTTGCTAAGATGACCATCGAAAATGGCAAACAGGCCAAGCTCGTTATCATCAACTGCCCTAAACTGAGCAAAGGCGTAATCCTCCATGGGATGATGAGATTTCCCCTTGACACAATAATACCCATGTGAGACATTCTTCGAAATCTTGCTTTTCCCCTTCCCCGCTTCCGTTGAAGGTATTGAAGAGCCCAATCCAACTTTCTCCTGCAATTTCAAAACCACCCACATCAAAAATCGGTCCCCAATGGATCCAAAGATTGAATCTTTAACACATTTTGACCTAATAATTCAGACCCACAAAAGCAAATCAGCAGATTACCTTCACTATGTCCATGATTTCTTTTCCCGTCTTGGATTTCTGCATTCTGGTTCGTTTATATGTACGGAAAGTATGGTCTTGTGTGTAGAGAGGAGAAAGAAACGGAAACCAACACAGAGAAGAGAGCGGAAGACGAAGAGAGAAAGAAGGGGGCTTTGGGTTGTTGCCACGTCATTCCTCGGGAAAGACGAGTGTTTTCGATTTCGCGCCACGTTTCTTGGTCTATGAATTTTCTTGTTTTTTTAATTATTTTTTGTATTTTTCGTCCTTACCCGTTTGAGATTGGAGATAACTACACGCCGAAATGGGTTTCCTCGTTGATTCAAGTGGTCAATTTGAGATTGGAAAGTAGCCAAGTAGAGTGATTTGTGCTCTGGTTTTGGAAACCCTGGAATTTGGGGTATGTACAATTGGTTTTGAAGTCATCTTCAAGTTTTAAAAGATCTCAAATCCACATCAAAAAACATTTACAATGAGAAATCGAACGAGAATAATAAATATAATCAATAGAAAACCAACATATTATTATGAAAGACAGAATTCAAAGTGCGATTGATCCAGAAATTGAAAATATAGTTTGTGATTCAGATTTAAGTCACATTAACGATAACCAACAACTGGTCAATTCACAAGAGTATTGTAAGACCCACTTGAATGATATTGTGGAAAAAGAAAGAAAGGGCATTTCAATGGGAGACAAGAGATTTGCAAAGACTGCGGTTTGTCGCCAAACTAACAAGATACCCATATTACCAAATTCTTATTGGAGTTGAGATTGTATTTGTTGTTGTAAGCATTTGGCCATCCTTTGTCTTTTGCCTTTGCTTCCACAACACGAGGAAAATGTTGGAGAGAAAGTGCATGAGAGTGTTTGGCAACACTTTTGCTTTACTCCAAAAGAAGAAGGGTGTGTGTCCTACTATTTGCTCTATTGGGCCATCCTTTTGCCATTTGATTTGACTAATCCTTCTTGTTTGGCCCAACAAAGAGGCTCCATTCTCGCTTTCTAAAAATTGCTATTGGTATATGTACATGGTGTCAAGGTAAGGTGATGGTATATGTCTCAAAGTGTATGACAATATTTGCCACGGAAATACACATATGTAGACGTAGTAGATAACAAACGGGTACCACATACAAATCAACCATCATTACACTACCACCACCATCACCTTGCTTATTTATTCACCAAACCTACATACTAACTTACCATCAAAACACAACCCACAAGCCAAAACACAACAAAACTCAAAACCCATCTCCAATAAACTTCTCTACTCAAATGGAAAAAGGTCCATCATCTTCCAAAGCCAATGAGTTCGAGTTCGGTTGCATCAAACCCACATCTCCGTCTTCGGACCCAGAAAGAGCAGTCTCTCCTGCCGATGAGTTCTTCCTCAATGGCCGCCTCCTCCCACATTCCTTCCCAATCCAATCAAGAAACTCAACAGCTACAAGAAAAAGTTCTTCAAGTAGTAGAGATTCGATCTCTCTTGTATCGTCGTCGAGGAGTAGTAGCATTAGCAGTAGCAGAAGCAGCTCGAGTGATGTCGCCGAAAGGAAGGCGTTCCAGAGGAAGCTTGTGAGCAAAGAAAAGTCATTAGTGTCAAATCAGGGAAGTGTTAATCCTAACAAGAGTGGTACTTATGGGTCAACAACATTCCAGAGATGGCAGATTATTAGTATTATTAGTCCTGCTCCGGTTTTGGATCCGAGCTTTTCGAGGAGGAGGAGATCTTCTGAGGAGTTTGTGGTGAAATTGAGCCCTAAGAAGAAGATCATAAAGGAGAGTGATGAAGAAATGGGATTTTGTCAGAGGATTTTGAGGTCTTTTGTTAGGAGTTGTAAGGCTTGTCATGCTATGGAGGAAGGTGCTTGTGTGGAAGATCATGATCTTGATAGCTTTGTGGAAGTGAAATGAAATGATCTTTTACTTCTTTTGAATCTGAATGGTGGATCAATCTGTTAAGGCTACTTGGATTTGTGGGTGTTTGGTTTTTTGTTGAAATAAATGTTTTTGTCTTATATATGTGGCAAAGGAAACGTATGGCATGGGAAGAGCTTTAACTTCCAAGGTTGATCTTATGATTTTGTGAAAGTGCAAGAAAAGATTCAAAAGTTTGTATTCCTTTCTTGTTAAGTTGTTGCAAGTACTTAGAATCGGTTCGACTTGACGAATTTAAGGTATTAAGTTGTGTTAAATTATGTTAAATTGTTAGAGTAGATTGATAGTTAAACATCACAAGAACTTGTTTAATTAAATTTGTATGTTTCAATAGGAAAAAAAAGAGAGAAAAAATATATATGTAGAAATTGTGAGTTCAAGAATCAAGATTTAGGTTGCTTTTGACCAGGCGCAATAATGATCATATGAACAATAAAGGAACAAATGTGACTTTTAGATATTTCTTGTCTTTGACTAGTAAGGTACAGAATGCTAAGATACAATCATTTTGATCTTCAAAAAACATGCAAAGATGTGGGCTCAACAATCAAATATAACCTTACATTTGGAGGCCAATAAAAAATCAACATTTTTCATTTTGGAAGTTAATTTTGATAATGGTTAATTATGTGCAAAGAGTAAATGTATGATGTGGTGAATTGGTGTATCAATTATGCTGTTTTCAGGCCTTGATAGTGAACATAATAAAGTTAAAAATGTCTGGTGTGTTCGGTACAAAATAATGCCCTATTTCTTATACAAATTCCCCTTTTGAGGAATCCCCATTTTCAGAGACCCTCAACTCAAGCAACACAAGTTTATCAAAAAAAAAAAATCAAGCAACACAATGTTCCAAACTTCCAACAAGGAACAAAAGTCAAAGAGAATTTAACACCTTAAATATGTTTAAAGCACGATTAAAAAAAAGTAGCTTCCCTTCGACCAAAAAAAAAAAAAGTAGCTTCCCAACCTCAAAAGGTTGATCGAGTAGAGCATGACAGGATATCGGTTTGATAAGTTACAAGTTTGATCCTTCACTAGTCTCCTTAAGTGTTTTAAATATGTTATTTTTTCGGTTTTATTAAATTTAAAAGTAAAAAAAAATATTGTAGGTGATTATATCAAGGAGCTTAAAAACTAAACATACACCAAATTTGTATGTCTAATTTTAGACATCGAACAGTTTAAACAGTTACGTTATTGGGCCTTGATTAGAGTCAACCTTTTGACAACAACTCATATATAACACTTAACTTTTTTTATTTGGTTGAAGATGTATAACTCATTAATCAAACACACTTTATTTAATTTAGATGTATCAATACAACACGAAATATTACAATCATGATGAAACAATGTAAGATGCATCGATGGACATACACTTATTTAGTAGTTTTAGACATGCATATGGATTATGCATGAATGTATACATGATGCCCATCTAAACATATGCATCTATATGCTAGCTAAGCTAGATCAACCAGATGAAGGAGTATCAGAAACTAGCCCCTCGTATCCGGAGATGTAGACGAACACACGAGTGCAATCATAGTCCCTTGGGACTCCAGTACCTTCTGGAATCACCACGGGATTAAACGCCGCGTTTTCCGCCTTTATCTTGGCTGCCGCTTCACATCCAACAACTCCGACGAGCTCTGGCCAACTCGTTTTCCCTGCACAAGTACGAGTAGATATGTATATTAGTTTGATTTGGCGACTAAGATAACTACCTATGATTCTAGTTTGATTACTTTAGGATCGACTGACTTGAGCATTGGTGGTGGATTAAAAGGAAGTAAACCCTAGTTCATTTGATTGTTTCCAAATTTAGGAGCCAATTTGATATGACGAGCAAGCTAAGTAATCCGGCCTCTTACACCTCGATTGTACGTAATCTTTTGACTTAAGTGTCA
Organism: Polygonum aviculare; assembly: GCA_934048045.1. NCBI lineage: Eukaryota > Viridiplantae > Streptophyta > Magnoliopsida > Caryophyllales > Polygonaceae > Polygonum > Polygonum aviculare. The sequence continues at coordinate 28,912,814 of OW204031.1, read as the reverse complement.
GAGGTGGATTAGGGGATAAAGATCCGTACTTTATTTATTGCATATTTCAAATTAAAAGATCGAGGATTCCGAAACTTTAAGACAATAATATAATATATCATTGAAATGACTAACCGGTAGGGCAATCATCAGATTGTGCATGGAGGGGGGCAACTAGCACTAGGATTAACAGAACAAGGCCAAGGCATGAAAATGCAACTGAGTTTGATGAGCTCTTCCTTTGAACCAAAGCCATTGTTGATCGACTTAAGCTTATGTAACTCTTGTTGTTTTGAGGTTAGCTAAAATGATAGATAGAGTTGTAGTTGTTGATGATTGAATGTCCTGTGAAAGAGTTGTATTTATAGGTGCGATATATATTAAGCTCCAATCAGCCATGGACTCGATCAACACATTAAATTAACGCGGCGACATTAAAAAATTTAAAAAAATGGCCATCAGTATTTAGCAGCCCTATTATTGTATACACACGTACTTATAACATTATAATACTCTAGTACGTAAGTCGTAACATTAATGCAACTATGGAACACTTGCAAGTTGCAACGTGCATATGATGGCCGAATTACTCCTTAGCGATGTCTGCTGATTACCAAGTCAAAACGTTTCGTGTGTGAACTAATAGGGTTTAATTCATATGTCAGACGGACCAAATTAAGTTGCAAGACTATAATAAAGAACAGTTAAGTTGATTGTTTGTTTCTCTTGAGTTGTAAGCTTGGCTTCAGAAAGGAAGTTGGGCTTTGGTTCATTGGGCCCTCTTCTTCTGTGGGCTTCCTTTCTTGGGTTGTCAATATCTAATTTGAGTAGAAAAACCTCATATCAACAATAATAATATCTGAGATAAAACAAATATAGTAATATATCAACAATAATAATATCTGAGATAAAACAATAATAATATACTAAGCGATAGAATAATATCTTCCAATAGTTCCATATATATTTCAACCAAAAAAAACCTTCCATATATATTAGCTTTTCCCTACCAACCCTACACATTAAATAATACTAAGAATTGTGCTCAAAAAAAAAAAATAATACTAAGAATTACTCGCTCCAAATCCATCACTAGGTTTTGCAAACACTAATGGCAGACCTTTGTTGTAAAACTCAGAGAAAACACAAACCAACTCGGAAGAAGCAAAGGATTCATGTTTACATCCCTAATGAATTGCTAGAGGATATACTCATCCGTCTTCCCGCCAAATCTTTACTTAGGTTCAAATCGGTTTGCAAAACATGGCGATCCATTATCCAATCTCGACCGTTCATCACCTCCCACAACCAACGTCACGCCAATGATTACTCCAACAAGCTCGTGTACTCTCCGTACGCCCTTTGTCGTAGGTTGTTCAAGAAAAAGTCGTTAGTCGACATGATCAAGGTGGCTCCTGGACCGTTGGATTTGCGCTTGCCGCCTAGGATCACGTGCCTCAAACGCCATGTTGATGATGTTGTTGGAGTAAAACCTAGGCGCGTGACGCGCGTGGCTGGGCCTGTGAATAACGGCATCTACTTGGTGGTCACTATGCACGAGGGCGCTCGAGGATCGAGTATAGTCACTGGGAAGATCAAGATCGCATTGTGTAACCCTGCTACCCATGACTACAAGCTCATTAGTGACCCGTTTCCTTTCGAGTCCGTGTTTTGCAACCTCACTCGAAAGGAGTGTCGAGTTCACTATGGCTTCGGCACCACTCAAGCTCGAGATTGTGTGGACTATAAGGTCGTCGTCGTGGTTACTTGGGGCCCAAGGTTCTCCTCGTTCATGAGCTTTGTCTATAGCCATAAAAGAAGTGCGTGGAGGAAACTTGTTGAATACGTCAACACAAGGGGAGACTTGGTTGTTGATGAAAAGGCGGTTGCCGGGTTGTTTCTAGAAGAAGGTTCGTGTTATCCGGATGTTCATCCCGATCTAGAGGTGTGTCCGCAAAGGCTCTTCAATGGGCGTTGGCATTGGATGGTTACGAAGACCGATCTTTCGTGGAGTGTTATGTCGTTCGATTTCGCCGAGGACTCGTTCAAGCTGATGGCTGCACCGCCTTTTGTCGTCGATGATGATGATCTTCCTTATCTTCTTAGCGGAGTTTTGGTGTTAAACGATCATCTTGCTGCGATTTCGTACACTAGCGACCCGTGTTTGAACATCGACGTTTGGATGATGATGGAATATGGTGTTGGCGAGTCGTGGACAAGGATTTACGCAATCGAGCCGGAGCTCGATGGTCCCATCACGAGGCTCGTTGGGATATCGTCGCAAGGTGATGTCGACGACGAGGGCGGGTATGGTATCAAAGCTATGTTCTTTCAAGGGTTTAACAGTATGTTAATCTCTTGTGATGCTTCCGGGTACAATGTGCACGATTATAACTTTAAAGTTTCATCGGGGATTTGGTGGAATACTCTTGGGATTTCGACTTACTCTGAAACGATTGAGCCTCTCTCATAATTAAGATAGCTAGTAGAAGGACACTTGTAATTTTTAGGGTTTGGAAATTTTTGTTAGTCATATATACCGTTCGGATTGGTGCATACTTGTGATTTTATTCGCAATAGAATTTGGTCGTCAATTCTTGCAAACCTAACAAAATTGAAGCTACACACAATGTGTATTTATTATTATTATTAATGTGACCAGTACGCTAATGGTCCGCACTTACTGACTTCGGTCATTTAGTTAAACGGTTAAGCTTCCAAAAGTAGTACTAAATCTCATGGACAATTCTCTCAACCAAAAAATCTATTGATCCGGACATAATGTAGTTTGGTTTACTTCGTTGCACGGATTCGATCTATATCTAGAGATCATAGATATGTTGAATACATCTTAGTAAATTCAACAAAACACACTCTTAATCAATTGTTTGAAAGTCTCAATGGCATCTATCTTCATGATAACATTAACACCTCATGTATAGTATATAGTTCGGTTAGTCAGTCTTCATTGATTTGGATCAACTTATACATGCAAGACCTTTTATTACAATCATGAACATTACATAGTAATTAAGAACAGAGGTTTACGACGTGCATGACACATATCGATGGACATACACTTATTTAACTAGTACATAAGTAGACATTAACATGTATGCATGATAGAATTAAGATCATCAACCCGATACGGGAGTATCGGAAACAAGCCCCTTGTTACCGGAGATGTAAATAAACACACGTTTGCAATCCAAATTCTCCGGAACTCCGGTGCCCTTTGGAAGCACAATTGTATTAAAGGCCGAGTTTTCGGCTTTTATCTTCGCGGCGGCTTCACACCCGGCAACTCCGACCAACTCCGGCCAGCTCGTTTTCCCTGCATTTTGATCAATTAATTACTACTAATCATATCTAAAGACAACGATAATCCAAAGAAAAGTGTGTAGAAAACGTGCTCACCGGTAGGGCATTGTGCTTCAAGTGGCTGGAATTGTAGGGCAAGGGCTAATAGAACAAGGAATGAGACTCCAACGATGCTTGAGTTTTTGGCCATAATGTTGTTGATGGGTAGAAAGTATTAGTGTATTGGATGATTGTATGATTAATTGGAGGTTAAGTAAATGATGGATTGAGTTGTAGTTGTTGATGAATTTTATGTGAAAGATGAGTTGTATTTATAGGCGGACTAGGCGCAATTATACGAGCTACGTGGACCGACCTTATCAAATTAAGGCAGTGAAATTAAAACTAAAATGAAAATGTAGACTAGGCAACGGCCATCGGCTGACTAAACGTACGTACGAATATTGTACGCTGAGCAATGTGTTAAATCAGATTATAAAATGGGACAAAAATGAATGGAAATTCAAATAAAAAATGTGTATAGTTGCAAAGTATGTAGTCCATTCAACAAAGTCGGTTGTATATCTTAAATGCATCCACATAAAGGTATACATTGAGCGGTGGAGATCCTCTGTCCCCATTACACGTCCCATTTCCATGTCCCTCAAATTTGATTGGTTAATGCAAATTATTTTATTAAAATAAAACCAATTTTCACTTAATTCTATTAAATATCAGCCAATAAGATTTGAGGAACATGGAAATGGGACATGTAAAGGGGACAGACCATCCGGACTGATATTCAACTAGTACGTACTATTTGAATATGAGATAAAAATTTTGGATTTCAACCAAAAAAAGATAAAAATATTGGCTTTCGACAAAAAAAAAAGATAAAAATATTGGACTATTGATAATTCTTTTGACTGTGGCGTCTACATTCAATCATGCACCAATTGTTCAATTTCCAAAATGTACTTAGTTCATGAGATCTGTCCACCTTTTCCACCATGAAAAAACAATACTATAAGCTCTTCATGATAGGATCGACAAGTGCATGTTCTTTCTTTATTACTCAATTAGGAAATTATAAGGATTAATCACGAAGAATGATACTTATTATACTTTTTTTGTTTAGGACACTGCCCACGAGAATCAAATAGGTGATCTCTGATTACTATCGTTAGACACGTACCGTTTGACTAAATGTCTTAAGGTGATCTTCCATATATTATTATGTATATTTAATCTGTAAAAGATAACGTGTATATTCATAGATTCGTTATATTATTTACCTTTCCACCAATTTATCAGACCAATTATAATTAAAAAATAAAGTCACTAAACTCATTTTTTTTACAAGTTCACCTTGCATTGTGGTTTGCTTACAATTAATGTGCTTCATTTTTTTGCTAGTCTGTCGTTTGCTTACAAGTTCACTTTGCGCATCCAATTAATATTGGTGAAACATCCTACTATTATTTCTCTTTACATTTTGTTTCTTTGCTAGTCTGTCGTTTATGAAAGTAATGTGCTTCATTTTTTTTTTTCAGACTTCATTTTCTTTTTGTTTGTCGTTGACACAATTGTTATTTTGATTTTGATGACATTTGTGATGATAATTGGTGCCATCATATTGAATTGGGATTACAAATAGTGTAAGTTCACAATACATTGTTGCGCCAATAGCTCTTCTACGACATTGTCATGACGGTTGTTGATCATCAAATTTGTGTTGACATACACTTGATCATATATAACATATTAATCACAAATATTTGTAAAGGATTCAATACGCTTAATTTTGATTTATTCATACATGAAGCAACATTACAATTACCATGAACATTGCATAGCTAGATGGACACACACTTATTTAATTAAGTAGTATTACGCATGTATATGGATTATGCATATGTATTAATATGATGCCCATCTAAACAAGCAACCATGATCGATCTATAGATATTAGCCAGATGAAGGAACCCTGGAAACAAGCCCTTGGTTGCCGGAGATGTAAACAAACACACGCCGGCAATCGAAGTTCCTCGGAACTCCGGTGCCTTCCGGGAGCACGATCGGATTGAAACCAGAGTTCTCCGCCTTTATCTTTGCGGCGGCTTTGCATCCGGCGACTCCAACCAACTCCGGCCACCTCGTTTTCCCTGCATTTTTAAATTAATTAATTAAAATCTGGAATTAATAATCAAACAATAAGTACTATATGATGGAGTATGTGCTATAAAATACAATCGTCCATGATACATAGAGATTAAAACTCACCATTGTTACCGGTAGGGCAATTGTCAGATTGTGCTTGAAGTGGTTGGAATTGTAGGGCAATCAAGAGGAATAGAACAAGGCATGAAACACCAACAATCTTAGAGCTTTTGCTTAGAACCGGAGCCATTTTGTTGATCGGTATGAGCTTAAAATAAAGTACGAATAATGATGATGATTGAGTTGTACTTGTTGAGGATGGAATGCTATGTTGGGAGTTGTATTTATAGGCACAATTACATAATAAAACTCCGTGGACCTTATCTATTTAACAAGGTGAAATTAAAAAAAGAAGAAAAAACCAATAGCCATCGGCCGCCTATACTTACGTACATACGGAGTATATGCTTAGGCTGAGCATTTATTTAAATAATTGAAAGTCAAATAATACACCGAAAAATGATAAAATGTGTATATTTTCAAGTCGTACACTGGGTTTGAAGTTGTAAATTAAAATTAAATAAAATATTTTTCTATTGTAGATTATTAAAAAGTATTTTTCTATTGTGTGCTCTAAGGGCGCGCACGGTACACACTATAAGATATTAATATTGGAAAAATTTGATAAATTTTAAATTTTGAGATTTAATTTTTTTTTTATGACGGTTCACTATTTCCTCTTTAGGATTTAAGCCTTGTTTCACTTTCCATCGAACAATTTTCTCCTCCAAAAATTACATTTTACTTTTTTCTAACCTACATATCACATCTTTACATTTAAGTTTTTCAAGAGAAAATTTTCACCTAAAACTTCATTTTTCAACCAAAAATTACTTTCACCCAAACAAGTGAAACAAGACCTTAATTTCCTTATTTAGTATGCCTGTGATGTGCTCTTAATATTAGACACGTACAATAGAAAAACAGATATTAAACAATTCGATAGTTGAGTATGTTTACAAAGAAAGTCGATATTGAACCATTTGAACTTGAAAGATAGAACTCATTATGGATACATATCTGTATGTAGATATATGCAAAGTCCAAGATTCATTCTCTCTTAAATTCAATTGCGTATAAGAGATCATTTTACGTGCATTTTATTCAAATGCAATTTTGCAAATAAATTAGTATAACTCTGTATACGAACATGAGATAAAAATGTTGGGAGTATATAGAAGTCTTGACCGTTGCGTCCACATTCAACCATCGATTTTGACTATTGATCCCTCGCGCTTCATCATGTTGAAGCCACATCTATCCAACCTCTAAATCGCTTCCCTATCTCCGAGAGACTCCCCAGCTACATAGTCTAGATTGCTATCCCGACATCCTTACCCTAGACGAGGACAAGGGCGCATCAATTATTCGTGTAAGTTTATGATCCTACAATAACGGTCTCATGTATGTAGATAGATACACAGATATACGTAAGTACTAGAGATTGCAAAATTTGTACCACGAATCACATAACACTTACAGCACTATAATATAAATATATACTATGGTCACTATAATATAAATATATAACGGTCTCATGCTCGCATAATCACATCCTTTTAATAAAGAAACAGCTTTATACACATATAGAGCCTATAAATTAACTGGAGTTCTGTCTAATCGATCACTATCAAGTGTATTGTGAAACATGCGTCCCGATGCGGATTTTAAGTTGAACAAAATGTCTTTGTTAGCAGATAGATCCATTTATAACTAATGGGCTTTTCAGTCGGCCCACTGACTAAGCCCAACCCATTCGTTTGTATTAGAAAATTGTGAATTATTCCAAAATATTTATTCATATAGTATATGGTAAAACAACAAGCAAGTTTCTACCTACCATATCATATCATCATCATAACTATATAGTAAAACGGAGGTTAAAAATAATATTTAAAATAACATGTGTCAATTTCTCAATGGATCGCATCACCCATCTTTATTAAAACAATTTAATTTGTTTAATTGATTGAAATTCCAATGTATACCCCACATTCATATATGTAAAATATAAAAGAAGATATCTCATTGAAATTATATCTATAAAGTTTCTTCAAAGGTATAACTAATTAATCTTACTATAAACTAATTTTGAGACTAAAATAGTAATATTGAACAAGGTATGTCAACTCTAAATAAACATATAAATAAAATTATAATCCTCAATTCCTTATACATTATAAACAAATCCTACAAATATTGCAAGTAATTTCAATCTTTATACAAAAATTATAATCTTATAAATCTTTTTTCAATTAAAAGAATATATTATAATAGAGCTAATATATCATTAAAATAAATCACATAAGAAATAAAATGAAATAAAATTATACAAGATTTTATATCAAACTATTCTTTTGAAAAACTTTATATAAAACTTAAAGATTGTTTTTAATTAAATCAAAATCATACATTCAAGGCATGGGGACTGATACTAGTTAATTCTATAATTCATCAGCACGGAAAATCTCATCCTCCACTAACCACAAAATTAGTGGTTAGGTGTTTATTTTAAAAATTGCAATTGCCGACCCATCGATTTGGAACCGGGTGAATCGAAATTGAATTAACTCTGATTCTGCCGGTTCGATCCTAGTTTGATTATTTTAAACACTACTAGTTCATTTCAATTTGATTGTCCGATTCGAACCAAACGAGACCCATCGTTAGAAATACCGCGTACTAAACATAGCAAAATTCTTTTTTTTGATCTTACAAAGGGCGAGGCCCTAGCGGAGGAGAGGACTACACTCTCGAGAGACGAGAGAAAGTCCGACCCTCATAATTATCCAACAACAACGGAAAAGAGTCCAAAGGAAACATAGCAAAATTCTACCCACACCCTAATCTGTTGTTGAATTTTTCTTACTAGGGGTAGTTGATAACGGCAAAGAGCAAGTCAAAAACTCAAAATCAAAGACCCGTGAGCCACTACCAAAGTTGTCTGCCATAATTGTGGCCAAATACGCGAAACGGTAATTTTCCGGAATTGACCTTGACTGATGAATCAATCATTCGATCTTCCGTTTACACGGCGCTAGACGGAATTGACGTTCCGTCAAAGCCCAGTTACGTGTAGCTAGAGTGGGCCCACCAGTGTACTTTATATGAGCAGCCGCCTCCACTCCAGTATGGGGGATCCTACGTGGCACTGAAAACGCGTTCTTGTCCACATCATTGGGTGGGTCCCGCCCGCCCGCCCGTCCTTTTGGTTTTTACAAGCAGCAGCAGCCACGACTCCGAGGGAGTCTTCTTCGTCTGTCACCGTCGCCCGCCTCTATCGGGTGTGCCACGTGTCAAGCAGTGGTTGAAGGCCGTGCCATTTATTAAATGGTTGGGTTCATACCTAGAAAAACACTCCATTTTAGGGGCAAGAAAAATACTCCCTCCGTCCCCGAAAACTTGTCCGTAAAGTATATTTGTACGCGGATTAATGAAATTGGTAAAGTTTGATAGGTGATGTGAAAAAGTGATAAAGTTGATGAAAAGAGGAATAAAAAAGAGTAATATATAAGATTGGGTAGGGATAATTGTGTAATTTTATTGGAAAAAGTGATATAGTTGAGAAGAAAGTTGGAGAAAGAGTGTAATATATGAGATTGTATAAGGGTAAGAATGTAAAAGCATAGTTGATATAAATGGAAGGAAATAGAGATGGACAAACTTTTAGGGATGACTGAAATTGGTATTGTTTATGTGTTGGATAATGAAATTCATGAAATTACATGTAATTACAGTATTGGGTGTTTGGTATTATTGTTTTGAATCTAGGGTTTAGAATTAAAATAAGTTACGTTGTAGTATAACATAATTTAGTACTATGATTTTGAATTTTGAAATAAGAAAGGGGATCGATCAGGGTGGGGGTTGGAAGCCATAATTCACAGCCAATTAAGGTGGGTGCCATGGATTGTTAACTCTGTCGGCTATCAATCTTTTGTATGATTTGGATTGAAAGGATTAGCTAGCTAATTAGTTGTTACACACCTACATAGCTCTCTAAAATGTATACATACATTGTTGAATCTAAAACTGGCACCATCAATCATCAATCTACGTGATTCGTGTGAATAAGAGATCGATGTGGTCAGTGGCGGAACCAGAAATGTTGGTCAGAGGGGGCTTGGGAGCAAGGCGATGATATGAAAGTTATTGACATATATTTTGAATAATAAAATATTAATATATAGTGGGAAAATATTTTAAATAATTAAAATAAGTAAGTAAATTTAACCACTCTTTTTCCGAAATAAATAATTAAAAGTCTTTTATGTACAAGAATGAACAAAAAGAATAGTTATATAATATATTGGTAAAGAGAAGGGATGAAAAAAATGAAGCTAGTAGGATTTGAACCCTGGATGCATGAACAAAAACACTCTTTACTACCAATTGCACTAACTTTATTCTATGTCCTACTTAATACTACTAAAAAATATGTAAAATGTCAGAGGGGGCACCAGCCCCCACTCGCTCCTATGTGGTTCCGCCACTGGATGTGGTACGTACCCACCTCATGCAATACATGAATTAACAAAAACCTTACTTTATTTTGGATCAAAACTCAAATTTCGAATAGTTGAATTTCCTTCCATTCCTCAATATATTGTTTTAACACTTAACTCAATAAGATATCATTAAAAGTTAACATAATATTATTAAATTGAGATTCTTACACAATGTTCAAAATTCCAAAATTTTCATGCCGTTTCTGAGGTAACAAGATGACAATAATAAATATATGTGTTATTGAGATAATTAAGATTACATTCAACCAAAAATATAGATAATACTCCGTAAAGATCACTAGCGTTCTAATAATACGTATAAGATGAATAATAAGATAATGTATACTCAAAGGCCAAATGTCAGGGCAATGAGAAACACAGGTGGTAGGATAGGAGGATGTACCCCGTCAACACCAAATTTCTTTTTTCTCCACTTTTCTTCCCCTCCTTCACCCCTAAAGTCATACTATAAAATAAGAAAAAAAATAAAGCGAAAAAGTTGTAAATATTTAATTAAAAAGAGGTTTCGCCGTCGGTGGCCGTCCCCTATAGTAAATAAAAGAACGGGGAATTAGCTACCAACGAAACGCGACCACCTCCAATCATACAACTCTCACGTGTCTCAGCCGTCGGATCAAACCCACAAAACACAATCTCCGCCGTCTGATTTCCCCGCAACGGACGCGCCACTAGTCCCCCCTAAACGAAACGACGAAGCTTCGAAAGCCACCTCAACATAAAACGACGCGTTTTCGTCTACCCACCATCACCATTTTCCCAACGCATTTCAGTCTTTGACCATTCCCAACACCAACACCAACAAGTGTCACGTTTTATAATTAAGTATATACTCAATACTCAATAGGATAATTATCTCATTTCATTACTTGACCACGCAAAACACTTCATTTACAATACATGGTAAGAAATCCAATTTAAACAAAAAAACAATCTCCAACCCAAATTACATGCATATAGATAAAAAAAGTTCCTTTTGCCTTTGGTATGGATTATCCTAATCTCTACATTAATCTAGTTTCACTCGGGTGGGGGCGGCAGGTTCAAATCGAGATCCAAGAACTTCCTGGGCGGGCTAACAGCAAACCCACCGCCGTCGCCATCAAGCACGGCCGACGTGTCAGATCCGCTGTGGGACCCACCCGTGACATCGGGGGGCGGGTAGGTGAAGTTGGTCTTGGCCTTGCACCCGCGGAACTCGCGGGCGGCGGCGTCGTAGGCGCGGGCGGCGGCCAGGGCGGTGTCGAAGGTGCCGAGCCAGACCCGGGACTTCTTGTTCGGGTCCCGGATCTCGGCGGCGTACCGGCCCCACGGCCTCTTCCGAACGCCCCGGAACCGCATCTCCGATTTGTTGTTGGTGTTGTCGGCGGCGGCGGCGCTTGGGCCGGCGTGAGTGGGGTCCCTTGGAGCCATCGAGATCAGTTTGATAGAGAGGGGAAGGGATTTGTGGGGAAAGTGGGGTGAGGAGGATGTGAGAGAGTGGGCGTGGTTCTAGTATTTATACGGAAATCGGTGCGAGTTTTTTTTATTTTTTTGACGGGGTCATGCGTTGGTCTCGTATGTGTGTGCCGCCGTTCAGATCGTTCCACGTGGCGCGTGATGCGAGAGATGGAGGATCCGGATCGCATGGTTTAAGAGGATTATGTAAGGAAAAAGGGAATTAGTTTTTTTTTTTTTTTTAGCCCCACCCTCAGTTTGTTGGTAAGGCTTGGCTGAAAATTTAATTTCCGTGTTTTGGTTATTATTAATACTCCCTCCGTTTCAAAATACATGACCATTTGGACACTTTTTCTTGTTTCATAATACTTGTCCATTTCACATTTTTTCCCATCTCTTTCCATTTATACCCCTAATAATTAGCTTTATCATAATCATTACACTTTTTCATATTTCTCTAAACAAATGATTAACTCTACATTTGATAGGGGTAATATAGGAATAACATTTTTTTCTTAATATATGTGCAAAGTCCAAATGGTCATGTATTTTGAAACGGAGGGAGTAGTATTTACTCTAGTTGGAACATTGGTAGGTTAAAATCTGTAAAAATGAAGCCAGTCTGATAAAAATCGAATTTGATTAATCTAAATGTTGTCGGGTTGAAACTAAAATACTACTCGTTGTCCTAATTTGTTATACTCCACCGCGTAGCTCCCCTGGTAAGATGATCCCGCCATCATCTTTGAGAATATCTAAAGTGAAATAATCTAACAAAATACTCAAATACTAGTATACTACTTGTTGTCTATTTACACCTTAACAAGCCTTGCTAGAAAATTCAACATTATAATCAAATTGCAACGATCCAAAATTATTTATTTCACCAACCATATGGTTTAAATGAACGTCAACAAGACATTTTTATTAATGTAGAAGGTGGTAGCATACATGAATCAACATTATTATTGCTTGATTCATCTATTTTTCATTATATTGATCGGCGCAACAACACTCAGAAGAATCTGCACTGCAACGTCCAAATGTCTTACAAGTTTTTTCACAATCTTCATTTATACACGATGGGAATGGTGTACATGTACCTTGTACAGGATGTCCGTTCGTAGAAAACCCCTCCCTAGTGCATTCATAGCCTGCATCACTCAAAAAAAAAAAACCTCATTTTTTCTAATAAGTAGTTCTAATATAATTAAAATTTAGCGATAAGTTGAGGAATATGATTACTTGATATTGCAGAGAGAACTAGAATAAGGATAAAAATGTTGCAAAAGTTCTTCATGTCTTCTGTGGGCGTACTGGAATTAATAAATCAAAATCAAACAAAATGAGAGTTAGATATTGAAGTCGGATAGTGCTATGAGAAATATAAAAGAAATGTATGCCTATAAATATGGATTTCCAATACTCTTTATTAAGTAAAAGCAAATCTCAATATCTTCATTTGAATTACAAAATCAATTGAAAAAGAAACCTTATCTCATTAATGAATATGCATATCCTTTCAACCTTATCTCAGTAATCTCAATATTTGTTGCCTTTCAACCTTGTAATCATAATCCCCCATCAAAGAATATCATCACAAAATAAAATGGTCAAAATACCAGATTGGTATTAAATTATCTCATATTAGACATTTGAGTATTAACAAAAATTCTTTTAGACACTTGGGTAATAAAAAATAAAACATCGGACATTTTGGTATTATAAAGACGAAAATCGGTCATTTAAGTGTTTTTCAATTAAAAAGTCGATTTTCATTCAAAATTTCCATTTTTGTTGAAATTGATTTTTTATTTTACTTTACAAGAAGTTAATAATCAAAATTTCTAAAACAAATTCAATATAAAGTTTTTCAAATGGAGTTAGAGGTTAGCCACATATTATTAATAAAAATTTAAAAATTATTAAATAAAAAACCAATTCCAATTTTCTTGTAAAAAAATATTTTTAATTGTTTATTTAATAGCGAAATCCGATTAACTCATTATCCTTATACGCCTTATGTATAGACCTGTCAAAAGCTGACACGACCCGTAAACCCGACCCGACCCGACCCGAAATTTTTAGGGTTTCAACCCGAAAATTTGAACCCGAAACCCAGTTTCAACCCGAACCCGATAAACCCGAAAATTTAGGGTTAGGGTCAGGGTCAAACCCGCTGGGTCAAGAAATCTATAAGGCGGAAAACTTATTTTAGAATACACTCTATTATAATGAAATGACGGATTGACGGGTAATTGTGCACCCAAAGGTTTTAATTATATTACAATATATAAAATTTATTTTATAAAATTATGATAAATTTTATTATTAAAATGTTTAAAAATAATATTTTGTTATTATATTTTATTATTTAAATAATATTTTATTTAAATTTTAGTCAAAAAATTGATACTCTTGACCCGTTGGGTTGACCCGACCCGACCCGAAAACCCGACCCGACCCGACCCGGTTTGACCCGTAACCCGATTGACCCGAACCCGAACTCAACCCGAACCCGCCCGACCCGACCCGATTGACAGGTCTACTTATGTATGTGTTTGTAAATGAACACCATCAACGATATTATTTCTATTGTAAATAACCAATACATATATTTTTTAAAGCAAATAAAACTCCTATTTGCATGGAATTTATTTTGAAATATTTTATTAAATGTTTAAATGTTTGTCATCTTGATTTTTTGAATTGAACAGTCACCAAAATACCATCCATATACACAATGTAATGTGCTTTGTTTTTTTGGTAGAAGTGTAATGTGCTTTGTGGAGTAAACAATTGTCCAAGTTTTCATAAGAGTCGGGTCAAATTAGAGAAGAGTTTCTTAAGACCAAAGTTGTCAACATTTATCCATTGTTATATAATTAGAAGAGACACTTTGAAAATAAATGTCTTCACAAGGTCGTGTCTGAATCACAAAGCGCATTTGTGCCGGGCAGATTAATCTCAGATAACGTCCTGGCAGCTTTTGAAATTTTTCACTTCATGAAGACAAGACAAGGAGGAAGGAATGGTTATTTGGCTCTCAAACTTGACATGGCTAAAGCTTATGATAGGGTCGAATGGGGTTATTTGGAGTATATGATGCGCAGCTTGGGTTTTGCTGAGGCTTGGATAAAGATGATCATGAGCTGCGTGTCCTCGGTGTCTTTCTCGGTGCTTCTTGATGGGTCTCCTACTCAGACTTTTGTTCCACATAGGGGTTTGAGACAAGGTGATCCACTCTCTCCGTTTTTGTTCTTGCTGTGCGCGGAAGGGCTCTCTGGAATGCTTAGGGCGAGTGAGGCTGCTGGGCGGATCAGGGGAATCTCAATTGCTCGTGGTGCCCCTGTGGTCTCACACCTTTTTTTCGCCGATGACAGTATTCTATTTGCGAAGGCGACTTGTCAACAGAGCCAAGAAATAGTTAATATCCTCCAGGCTTATGGAGAGGTGTCGGGTCAACAAGTGAACTTCGCCAAGTCGGAATTATCCTTTAGCAAGAATGTTAACTCGGGGAGACGGTTAGAAATTCAGCAGATTTTGGGAGTTCGGGAGGTTTATAAGCACGAGAGATACCTTGGGCTTCCGACGATGGTTGGCCGATCAAAGAAGATCATCTTTGGACAGGTGAAAGACAGGATTTTAAAGAAGCTCAATGGCTGGAAGGAGAAACTTCTGTCGCAAGCAGGCAAGGAAATTCTGATCAAGTCGATTGCACAAGCAATTCCTACATATGCAATGGCTTGTTTTGCTTTTCCTGACAGCTTGTGCTATGAGATTGAGCAGCTTGTGTCCAATTTTTGGTGGGGTTACAATAACTCTAAGCCAAAAATCCATTGGCTGCGGTGGAAGCGTTTGTGTCGTCCAAAGAGCCTGGGAGGTATGGGGTTCCGAGATCTCAAAAACTTTAATTTGGCTTTATTGGCTAAGCAGGGTTGGAGGCTACTTCAATCCCCGGATTCTCTGTTGGCTAGAATGTTGAAGGCCAAGTATTTTCCCCGATCGGATTTCCTGCACTCGAGGATAGGACATAGTCCTAGTTATACGTGGAGGTCTATTATGAAGGGGAAAGAAGCACTTCTGAAGGGGTTGTATTTTTCTGTCGGAAATGGAGCCAGCCTTAATGTATGGAAAGATCGGTGGATTCCTAGGCCTAAGGGGTTTAGGGTGGTCACTCCTGTGAATTCGAATGATCCAGGGCTCAGAGTGGTGGACTTCATAGATTGGAGTAGTGGTTCATGGCGGGAGCAGATGGTCAGGGACGTCTTTCTTTCCTGCGACGCATAAATCATTCTTGGTCTGAGGCTGATTGATCCTTGTAAAAGTGATGAAGCAACCTGGTTTTTTTCGAAAGATGGGAATTTTAGTGTTCGTACTGCTTATTTCCAGCTTTTACAAGAAGATATTGTTGCGTTGGAGAGGGGCAGTCCCAGCTCTACTTCTTCTCCAATTTGGTCAAAAATTTGGAAGATCAAGACTGTTCCAAAAGTTAGGAATTTTTTGTGGAGATTGTGTTGCGACTTGCTGCCTGTGAAAACTAGTTTATGCAACAGGAAGTTGTCTTTGTGTCCCAACTGTGATTTATGTGGGCTGCCGGAATCTCCTCATCATGCCCTGCTTCATTGCCAATTTGCGAAGTCTGTTTGGAAGAAGACTAGTGTTTTTGGGGGGCTCTATAGGCTTCAGCTTCCAATGATTGAGCTTATGGAGTTTGTCATCAAACAGTTTAGTTCGGATCAGGTTTCGTTTTGGGCTGCGTTGATCTGGAGAGTTTGGAAGGCTCGTAATGCTCGGATTTTTGAAGGTGTGGTGTGTTCTCCCGAGGCTGTCATTGAGGAGGCTTCTCTGGATTGCAAGGAGCTGGATAACTGCATTGGCCCGAAGGTCCCTGCTGTTTGTGCTGGCCCTGGATCCTCTTCTTGGTCAAAACCGCCGGAAGGTTTTATAAAGTTCAATGTTGATGCAGCAGTGAAACCTTCTGGTGTGAGCAGAATTGGCTTTGTGGCGCGGGATGACAGTGGTGAGGTGATTGGCTTCGGCTCTAAAGCGGTGCAGAACTCAGGGAATGTCGAGCTGGTGGAGGCGGAAGCTTTGGCTTGGGCTTTGGAGGTCTGCACTGATATGGAGATTTCTTGTGCAGTGTTTGAGGCTGATTGTCTTTCGTTGATCACAAAGCTTCAGAAGCAGACTAAATGGCGTGGTCAGCTTGGTATGCTACTGGAGAAGATAAGGGAACAGGGGAATCAGTTGGAGGTTGCTAAATGGTCTCATGTGAGAAGATCCGCTAACTATGCAGCACATTTCTTGGCTTCGGTTTCCATTGACACTCTTGTTTTATTCAATTGTTCTTCTCTTTTTCCGGATGGTTTTTTTGATGTACTGGTGAATGATCTAGCTGGCTAATGAATGAACTTTTTTTGCTCAAAAAAAAAAAAAAACCTTCATCCATTGTAAGTGTTGGTGACACTTTATCCATTCTTATATATAAACAATCTTTGACAAATTTTATAGTATTTAAAATGTCTTAACTATTCAAAAATTTCATGTTACTAAACTAATCTAAGGCAAGATTTCATGTTACTTTACGTAGCCTACAGTAAAAGAACGAACATGAGTAAAATGCCATGTCTGCACTTACAGCGCACACATACAAAAACAGGGGAGAGCGAGGAGAAAGTCGGCCGGCGGAACGGCGGATTCCGGCAACGATCCGAGGTGATGAGCACAGATCCAGGAAGAAAAGCAAGTTTCGAGTCGCTTTGACTTCGTGGATCCTATTCTTGTGGACTAACGACGACGAACGAGCGGTCCGATTCCGACGTCGTCAAAACAGAGCACCGGCGTTCTTCGGTTTTGTCCAGCGAATTCGAACCAATTCGAGAGCTTTCTGAGATGGATTCTTGAGAGGGAGAAGTGTATTGTAGTGTGGCTTCTACATTGAGGCTCTTTCTGAATTTATAGCTGAGGATTCGGCCATGAATTCATCGGTTGTAACCCGAAACCCTCGAGCCCAAACGACGCCATTCCACTCTCAATTTGATCCTTAATTCGCAGGTTATTAACTCCCTTAAATGGATCGAACGAAGCCTTATCTGACACACATCACTAAGGAACCAAGATTCGCCCTTATCTACTTCTCATTAGCTCGGATTTGATCGGATTACCCACGAAGAACCCTAACCCGAGCTGACCACTTCCAGCCCGATTTCAACCTTGAAGATGAAACGAAAACCCAAAATTGAATGAGCGCTTTGATAGAGGATGAAAAGAGGATTCCATATTATCTTTCCGTTTCGATTTTCATGGAGAAACGACGACGAATTGATCGAACGAACACAACCCCATGTTTCAATCGGGTGGTACATGAACGAATTTCTTAATAAGTCTTAATGATATATACAATAACTTTATTGAATATCACTTACAAATTAATTATATATATTACCCTAAATTAATCATGTATGATATACTAACGTTATAACAATTTATTTTATAATAATTTTCTTTAAAGTTAAAATCATAATATCGAACTATTATAATATATGATGTTTTAAAGGGGCTATTTTTTTCATAAATGACAAATTAAAAATATTATACTACTATCATATATAATAATAACATTTGGAAGGGTTATTATTTTATAAAGAATAAATTACGATTTTGCCCTTGAGGAAAATGGAGGGTTATTATAGAATCCGCCAATCGGAAGGCCACGTCAATGGTTAAGGTTGATGGCGGTATCAGGAAGAAGAGGAATCAGGTGTTTACGGCTAATTTTGATGCCATTGCCGAGTAGTTAGAGTTTTGATTTGGGGCTTAATTAGCAGTTTAGCAGAGTCGAATTTAGAAATTAGATTGATGATTGTGTGTATATATATGTTGAGATTAAATACTTGAGAGAAATTGAAAAGTAACAAGTTGTTTATGTGTAAGTGTCTCAATTTGGAAAATGATTTTAGTTGAATTGCATCTTGAATTGAGGATGAACAAAAAACCTTGGAAATGATTTTTGTGGATTGAGGAGGGAGCCACATGAGAATAAATGGACGAGATATCAGGTGAGAATAAAAATTATTTTTGTAGGATAAAATTATTATTTTTATTCAATTACGATGATGTGACACAAATTTTAACAAAGACTTAAATTCTGTTATATGCTGTATTATAGTAGATGAGGGCCGAGACTTCCCAAATGCCCAAGTAAAGTCAGATGACGTCAACGAGACTCTTAACTTCAAAATGTTGTGTAGATTTTATTAGAGATCCAAATGGAATGATTTGAAATCCCACTTATATGATAAGGAGCCTACTTTAAAATCTCAAAATTTCAGCCATTATGGTATAGTATTGAGAAAGTTATGCCAATGTTACTAAAATGAAAACACGAAATAAAGTAAAATTTATTGTAAAAATGCTCAAAATGAATTACTCTATACATTAATAGTTTAGTGGGTATTACTCCATTTTTTTTTGAGAGAGACACCTTGAAAATTCTCGATGAATCAAAATTAGTATAAGAAAAAATACATTCACCTAAATGCTTAACGAGTTTTGAAGGAAGGGTCTATTCACAAGCTCTTTAACAAGCCTTGCTAGAAAATTCAACATTATTTTCAAATGATTCAAAATTATTTATTTTATTCAAAAAAAAAATTAATGAACACCAACAGTATGGTTTAAATGAATGTCAACAAAACGTTTTTATTAATGTAGAAGAAGATAGCATACATGAAACAACATTATTATTGCTTGATTGATCTATTTTTCATTATATTAATTGGGCGCAACAACACTGAGATTTATCTGCACTGCAATGTCCAAACAAATCACAAGTTCTAAAACAATCTGTATCTTTACACGATGGGAATGGCCTACAATGAGCTTGAACTACACGTCCGTTCGTAGAAAACCCCTCCCTAGTGCATTCATAGCCTGCATCATTCAAAAAAAAACTCATTTATGCTAATACATAGTACAAATATAATTATAATTTAGCGATAAGTTGAGGAATATGATTACTGGATATTGTAGAGAGAACAAGAATAAGGATAAAAATATTGCAAAAGTTCTTCATGTGTCTTTTGTGGGCGTACTGAAATGAATAGTTCAAAATCAAACAAAATGAGAGTTAGATATTGGAGTCGGATAGTGATATATATGAGAAATGTAAGAGAAATGTATTCGTATAAATATGGATTTCCAATACTCTTTATTAAGTAAAAAAAATCTCAATATCTTCATTTGAATTATAAAATCAATTAGAAAAGATATCGTATCTCAATAATAAATATACAAATCCTTTCATATCTACAAATACAGATTTGTGTTATTTGTTGCCTTTCAACTATGTAATCAAAATCCCCCATCAAAGACTATATCATCACAAAATAAAATGGCCAAAATGCCAGGTTGGTATTAAAAAAGTCGTATTTAAACATTTGAGTATTCTTAAAAATTCATTTAGACACTTGGGTATTAAAAAAGAGTAAATCAGACATTTTTGTATTATAAAGACGAAAACCAGTCATTTAAGTATCTTTCGATTTAAGAATCGAATTTCATTTTTATTGAAATTGATTTTACATTATTTTACTTTATCAGTAATTAATACTCAATTTTTTTTAAACCTTTCAACTTAAACATTTTCAAATGAATTTAACCACATGCTATTAACTAAAATTTAAAAATTATTAAATAAATAGATATTCCAATTTGCTTGTAAATAAAAATATTTAATGGAAAAGTATTTTTAATTGTTTATTTAATAGCGGAATTTGATGAACTCATTATCCCTATTGGCCTTATCCTTATGTATGTGTTTGTAAATGAACAACATCAATGATCTTATTTCCATTGTAAATAACCAATACGTATACTATCATTTATGATGGAATAATCGAATTATTCTTTGAAGTAAATAAACTCTTATTTGCATGCAAAATTTATTTCTAAATATTTTATTAAATGAAACCTATAATAACATTTTTTAATTAATAAACAAATGTTTTTTGGCTGTAGATTTGATTATTTTCATAGAATTGTACGGAAATGACAAAATTTTGCTTTAAATACTCAAATGTCCAAATATTTGGTTTTTAATACCCATTTTTCCAAATATATTTTTTAAATATGCAAGCGTTAAAAACAATACCTTTTCAATACTAATTTTGCATTTTGGCCAAAATAAAATAAATGGGTACTAAAAAGTCCTCATGTAAAACTATATTCCTAAAATAAAATGAAAGAGTTTTAACTTTTAAGGGATTAAGGTGTTAGGGAAATTTCGGATCGTTCCTGCAAATTGATGGACAGTAAGCGTACCAAGACAAAGAACAAACGTAATTGTTGACCCAGTTCGTCACAAGTACTACGTCTAGGGGCACTACCAAGCCAGGGATTTTCCTCTAGATCAGAGGACTCAATGGTTTACAAGGATTCTTCCTAAGCCTAACCTCTCAATCTCGCTTTCAGGATCTCTCTCTGTAGGATTTTGGTAACACGCCAATTACAATAATCAAGTCGAGTATAAATAAGAAAACTAGAGTTACAAGATATAATTTTCCTAAGGAAACAAAATATCCGATCCCCAAAAGATATGGATTCCTCTCGAAAAACGCGTCGAATCCCGCAGACGCTTGAAAACTCGGGGTGACCCTCAGAAACTCGGGGGAGTTTTCGCCGCCCCATCCCGAGTTTTCAAGGCCGAGAGCAAAGCCCTGAAACTCGCCCAAAGCCACCCAAAACTCGGGGGAGTTTTGACCCCTTCATCCCGAGTTCTCGCACCTGGCCTCTGATTCCTCGTCTTCGACTTCTCTTCCTCATCTTTTGGTCTTTGCTCGTTCCGTGTTCTACCGTCCAATCCGAATCAGGCCCTATACAACAATCTCCCACTTGGAGACTGATTCCAATTGTAATTGAATCTTCTGACGCTCAACAAATTCCCACATGCAGAATGTTTCAGAGCGCCCACATCGTCTGCTTGACGATCTTCCCTTCCGAATCAGGCCCCATACTCAACAATCAGATGACGTCAACGAGACTCTTAACTTCAAAAATCCATGTAGCCTTTATTAGAGCTCCAAATCGAATGATTTGAAATCCTACTTATAGGATAAGGAGCCTACTTTCAAATCTCAAAATTTTTAGCCATTATGGTAAAGTATCGAGAAAGTTATGCCAATTTTACTAAAATTAAAACACAAAATAAAGTAAAATTTATTGTAAAAATGCTCAAAATGACATACTTTATACATTAATAGTTTAGGGGGTATTTTTTTTGAGAGAGACACCTTGCAAATTCTCGATGAACCAAAATTAGTATAAGAAAAAATACATTCACCTGAATGCTCATAAAAGCATAACGAGTTTTGAAGGATCGTTCTATTCACAAGCTCTTTAACAAGCCTTGTTAGAAAACTCAACATTATTTTCAAATGATCCAAAATTATTTATTTTATTCAAAAAAAATGAATGAACACCAACCATATGGTATAAATGAACGTCGATCAATAAAACGTTTTTATTAATGTAGAAGAAGATAGCATACATGAAGCAGCATTATTATTGCTTGCTTGGTCTATTTTTCATTATATTAATTGGCGCAGCAACACTTAGATTTATCTGCACTGCATTGTCCAAACAAATCACAAGTTTTTGTACAATCTTCATTTTTACACGATGGGAATGGCCTACATTGACCTTGGACTACATGTCTGTTTGTAGATAACCCCTCCCTAGTGCATTCATAGCCTGCATCATTCAAAAAATAAAAACTCGTTTATTCTAATAAGTAGTACAAATATAATTACAATTTAGCGATAAGTTGAGAAATATGATTACTTGATATTGTAGAGAGAACAAGAATAAGGATAAAAATATTGCAAAAGTTCTTCATGTCTTTTGTGGGCGTACTGGAATTAATAAATCAAAATCAAACAAAATGAGAGTTAGATATTGAAGTCGGATAGTGATATGAGAAATGTAAAAGAAATGTATGCCTATAAATACGGATTGCCAATACTCTTTATTAAGTAAAAACAAATCTCAATATCTTCATTTGAATTATAAAATCAATTAGAAAAGATACCGTATCTCAATAGTAAATATACAAATCCTTTCATATCTACAAATACAGATTTGTGTTATTTGTTGCCTTTCAACTATGTAATAAAAAATCCCCCATCAAAGACTATCATCACAAAGTAAAATGGCCAAAATGCTAGGTTGGTACTTAAAAATGTCATATTTAGACATTTGAGTATTAATAAAAATTCTTTTAGATACAACACTTGGTTATTTAAAAAGAAAAAAGTGGACACTTTGGTATCATAAAGACGAAAACCGGTCATTTAAGTAGTTAAAATTTCATTTTTGTTGAAATTGATTTTTTAAATTATTTTAATACCAATTTGGCATTTTTGACCAAAATAAAATAAATGGATAATAAAGAGTCATCGTGTATAACAATATTCCTAAAATAAAATAAAAGAGCTTTAGGCGATTAAGGTGCCGTATACAATAACCATCTCTCGTAGACCGATAAACCAGCTTAATTTGTTCCTGCATGAGTTCAGTTACTTGTGTAAGCTTCGATAAGCTTCCTTAAGCTCAATTTGCGACAATGCCAAAAGGGCGAGAAGTCGAGAATCGGAAATTACCATCTGGGTTGGTTGATGGAAACGCATTGTTGAATCTTCTTGTAAGCTTTTTAGCACGTTGATCACCTTCGGCGGCGAGGGGGATGGCAATAATGTGCACTAGTTTATCCTTACTAAGACATCAAATTAAACTCTGCTGCGATCTCGGATGTTGGTTATCTCATTGCTGCCGCCCCTAATCTACAAAAAACTGGAATCTCTGTGAGTGATGATACATAAGAATGTTAAACAAAGTATCTAACTGTATGTAGGCAGTTCCAAATTTTGGTTTTGTGCAGGACATTTGTTACGCAAACAACATATGCAAGTACTCCTAAACTTGTATAAATTAGGTTGTCTCCTGTTTTCTGTGAACTATGAATGAGCAATATATGCAAGTACGACTTTTGTACACATTTTTTTTCCCATTTGTAATCAAACCATCTACCCCTATGTAATGAACTTGTGGTTCATGAGATCAATAAAAATGTGTACTTTGATGTGGATTACCTTATTCTCTTGCGGAGATCGCAAAACTTGAGTGTTGAATTACCTCATGACTTGATGTGGCCGGATCACCTTATGAATTAAACGTGCATTACTTTATGACATCAAAATATTAATTACTAAGCTCTATTTTGCCTCTCTAACAACTCTCCTTTGAGAAATCGTTCGAATAGATATCGTGAATCTTGTTTATATAAATTACATTACATTATAAATTTTATATAAATTACAATTACACTATAAAAATAGACTTACAATTACATTATAATTTTTTAAAAATATTTTTACTCTTTATTTTATTTTTCTAGCCTAATGTTTCATTTGCTGAATAATTTTTAATAAGATTTGAATCTTTTGTGTGCCCATTAGTTCCATGAAAATGGCACGCATTGAAGAAAACCCTGTAAGCCCACTTTGAAGTTTGAACCATCTGAAATTAGAAATCGCAACGAGCCAGAACAGAGCATAAACCCCTAATCCGAGCAAATTCGCCCAAACCAACCAAAAAAGTTCCAATCTTTATCTACGACCAGAGAACGATGACCTTCGACAATCCTAGATTCTGAGCAAATAAGGTTCTTCCTTCGGCGAATCTGAAAGGAATCCAAACACACTGTGGTGTTTGGATTCCCTCTTACATTGCTGTTTCCGATAGAGGTGCGTGGCTCAACTCCAATCCAAATCAATATTGCTGTTTTGATGTTTCTCACGGTTTTTGTGGTTTCCAGTGATTGTGTGAACTGAATTCCCTCTTACATTTTAATGTGTAGTGATCTAGTGGGACTTTAATTAGGATAAACTTTCGAAACCCTAATCTGCACTTGTTGGTTTTGAAATGAATCCAATGGCTTATTAGATTGATTAATGTGTGTAATTACTGGAGTTACTCTGTGGCCAAGAACCCAGTTGTCATTTTGTAGTGTGCTGAGATTTGGATTCGTTTTATCAAATTCTGATGCTCCTTGGAAACAATGGCCACCAGGTCCACATTCTGTCATGGCAGAAAATCAGTCAAATCCCAAAAAGAAAGAAAAAATTGAGTCTCAGCCAGGTCCTGATTTGCTTAGTGGTCTTCCCTTGAGCATTGTCGATATCGTTTTAGGGCGTATTCCATTTAGAGATGCTATAAGAACAAGCCTCCTTTCAAGGCAGTGGAGGTACACATGGACTAGCCTTCCATGTCTTGTCATTGAAGAATGCAATCCAAATCCATATCACGGATTGAAATGCAAACTCGAAGAGGGCGTGGACAATTTCTTCAAGAGTGTTCTGGATCACGAGTTGAAATGCAAGTTCAAAGAGCGCATGGTGAATTTCATCACAAATGCTCTTTTGCATCATAAAGGGCCCATCCATAAGTTCAAACTGTCCGTGGATTTCGAGAGTAACTGCCCGAGCATCAACGAATGGATACTTCATCTGTCTAGGAATGATATCAAGGAGTTGATCCTAGAGATGGGCTATCCTGATTTGCACGAGGCGTCGCATGTGAAAGGTGTATACTCTTGTGAAAAGCTGACCACTTTGGACCTTGACAATTGCGAATTGGATCCGCCACCTCCTTCATCTTCATGATGTTTACATGTCTTCTGAGGGAATGGAACGTCTTGTTGCTAGTTCTCCTCTCCTTGAGAGACTCGAAGTAACTAATCAAAATGAATATGAAACTTCAGAGCTGAGATTTACTGCTCCGAATCTCAAGTATTTGTATGTATATGGTGGTTTCACAGAGCTATGTTTGTGTGCTCCTCATCTGGCTGAGATGTCAGCAACTCAGCACTACTATACAACGACGATCTCACATCTGAGCATCAACTACAAAAACGTTCGATTTGTAATTATACCGATGTCATTGGTGGTTTGACTGCAAGGAAATTGCTACTTCGTGAAGGTAACTATGAAAGAGATCTTGCGTTATCTTTGTCATTGACTAACTTTTTCGCAAGCAGTGATTACGTCAATCTTATATGCTTCTTCATTTTTATGTGTGTCAGTTTATGAGCATTGGCATTGAATCCTGTCATCGTATGTTGGAGTTTCATCACCTAAAAGATATCGAATTAAATGACGTGAATTTTGAAGATAAAAAGGAGATCTTGGTTGTTGCTCATCTCGTCACTGGCGCCCCTAATCTGCACAAGCTTAGAATCTCTGTAAGTGATGAAGGATACACGAAAGATTATGATGCACAACAGAATGATATCTAAGTTATGTATAGTGTTTAGAACAAAATATTCAAGTGTATAATGGCAATACTTCTGATCTGTACATATTGTGCAGACTAATTTAGAAGTTAGATGCATGGATGATGTTGCATCACATTCAGAAGCTCCAGAAATATGTTGCGAGGATTTCGGATGTGAACCCGGTTTCAGGTTCGAAAAGCTGAGATCTTTCAGGATGGATGATGTTAGCGGTTTTCCCTCCGAGTTGGACTTCATGCAATCTTTGATCGAGAGCTCACCGATCCTTGAGTCAATAACTATTGCTCATTTATCTTCACTTAGTAGTGAGGAGAAAGAAAACTTGTTGGATGAATTGTTCGGGTGGTGTTGGGCTTCTCCAAATGCCAAGCTTTACATTGCCGGTGGTTAGTTCCTGTTTTTGTTGAAACCAATCTAGAAAAATGTGTCTGTCAGAGATTTCGGATGTGCACAAGAGTTCACATTTGAGGAGCTTAGAGGTATTAGCAGTCAACTTAAGGGCTGAATTTAGGTATTAGCTTTCAACTTTCTTATAGCTGATGTAATGGCTATAATAAAAAGAGACAAAAATAATAATATTTTTGGAGATGTCATACATCAGTGTATATTTTTTTTGGTAGAAAAACATCACCATATATTAGATCAAACATAAACATCTCTTACATCATCCTATATTAGATCAAACATAATCATCTCTTACATCACCATATATTAGATCAAATTACATTAGCATGTAACAAAATGATCCCCTAAAATGATAAAAAGACATCATCAATTTATTTATAAATGTAAGCATCTAGAAATGTGAAGCCCATCTCACATGATTTGCATTAGAAGAAGAGTAACAATCACTCCCATTTTCATGCACAAAATAGGGTTGATTTTTGTTTGCCCACTGTTGGTCGATCTCGTTGCGTTCAGATTTACGCTCACATTTATCGCTCCAGAACCTAACACAGATTAATTCAAAGAAAATATTAGAGATTGAGAAAGACTTTATTCATTGAATCTACATAAGAAGTAACAACTTACAATCATAGTCCACCCATCCAATCCTCTCGTGAGCTAAGTCGTATACAACTGCCTTGTTCTTCAAAACAAGGTCTACCATAATAGGAAGTGTGCGTTTTAGTTAAAACATACTTTAATGCATAACACTCTTCATTAACTGAATAAGTTTAATTACCTCCTAAGATGGTAATTGATTGACCTTTGAGAAAACCCATGCACCAATATAATGTCCCATCCTGAAACAAAACAATTTACATTCTCAAAATCAACGTAGACTAGATCAACGGAGACATAAGCTAATTGTATGAGATGACAAAGCTTACCGTGAACGTTTCCTCAAATAAATAGTCATGTGGGCCGAGATCTATTGATGCACCTCCTTTAAATGTAAGACCAATTATTGGGAATGATTGCTCGAGACTAGACACAAAAAAATCTTAGTAAGTTTCATAAACAAAGAAGAAAAAATACTCTAACGAAACAAAACCCAAAAAAAATTGGATATGAAAAAAAACCTGGATGTAATGTGATAGCATTGGGTCAATTTGGTACGTACAAGTATTGTTGATTGAGGAGCGGCAATGTTAATCTAAACAAAGAAACCAAAACTTCATATCGTATTTTATATTAATAATTTATAGTAAAGAGAGTGAGAGATTGTGATAGATATCTCACAACATTTAGGAGCGGAGTATAAATCTCTTCGGGAAGATACGCAAAAGTTGTTCCGGAGTCGATGACACTTGATGTTTCAAAAACTGAAGAGCCAATTGGTAGAAATTGACCGTTCACCGAAACACCCTCCATGTACACGGTGTAATGTGCTCTGTGGAATCAAAAATTGTCCAAGTTAGTAGACCTTTATCCATTGTTATATAATTAGAAAAAAAACACTTGAAAATAAAACCTTAATCCATTGTCAATGTTTGACTAACAATTCTCTAAACAACCGTAACGAAACATGGCATACCGATTAGGGACAAGAGGGGTGTAGACCATCCCGGGCTCAACAATCTCTCCAAGTGTCAAGATTCCTCCGCCGTTGGAGTCTCCCCTCAGACAGTGAGAGAACATCGGGGGTGCGATCCTTTGTGAATAGAGTTGAGAGAAGACCGACATTGGGCCCTTTCCGAATCCAAAGATCCCATCCATCGGGCTCTCGACCGTACTCATATGCCCGGTGAGGATCATGCTACACCTGCCATGTGATTCAATAGGCAGTTGTTAATTTACTTGTTCAATATGAAGTGTAAAACAAACACTTGAAACCAAAAAAAAACCAAACATGTATATCAAACATTAAGCGCTCAAAGTCCAATTTAACATGAAAATAGATGTACCCCGTGGGCTTTAGCCTTTCATAAACACTTGCTAACATATTAATGGGTGCACTTTGATTATTAGTAATATAACCTCTATTGGGCCTTGGACTTAAATGTTCAACACCTATTTAAATAAATTCATCTCGAACACTAATTTCTTTAAACATAGAATTTGACCATCGGTTAAATTATTAGATTTTTAATATATTCTAAAGAATGCATGTGGTATATGAAATATTACACAATTAATTGGTTGAAAATACGCACCCGAATATAATGGAAGCCATGTAGCTAGTGGTTTCGGTATTAAAAACCACGTCAAGTTTCAGCTCATCCTTGAAATAGTGGCCCAATGTGTGAGTGTTGTCCTCGTAATGAATCTCGTAACCACATTGTTTAGTCCGGCTGTCGCAACGAGACTCCGATGTCCGAACTCCCGATTTACACTTCTCATCCGAGCACGAGAGGGCTTGACCCGTGCTCGATTTTGATGCATCATAAAATCTCGGATCAAACCCCTATACATCAAAATCAATGATAAATTATAAGCTCATAAGACTGGATGAATTCAGATTAAATAAGAATAAAGTAATTACCTCTAGTGATTTGCTAAAGTAATTACCTCTAGTGATTTGCTAGTGGTGGGGCGCCGGCACCCTGAACAACCGGCGCAGTTAACCCACAAGACATCGCTCCCGGTGTCGACTTGGACGTGGAACTCTTGAGGGGGAGTCCCTATCTTGACCGTTGTATAATAAAGCCTACTCGATCAAATGCATGCATATGTTATTAACTCATAATGAAGTAAGGAACCATAAAATAAAATAACTTAAGTAGAAAAAATAATTATTGATATGGAATGACTAGGAAGAATTTTTACCCAAAGTTAAAAGGATCGGAGCTACCATTGAGAACAAAGTCAATGGCGCTTGCTTGTTGAATTCGATAATACCGGGCTTGGTCGTATGCTTTGAGCTCATTGATCGACGTACGCATCGGAAGAGTCCTCTTCAACACTAGCATGGACGATAGCTCACTCGAAGTCGTTGACGTCGCCGCCGACAGGAGCACGATGGAGGCGGCAATGAGTAATAATACCCATAAACTATAATAATCCACCATCATTCTTCACAATAGGTACAAATACAAGAGTGTTAGAGAAATGAAAATGATGTGAGAAAGAAGAGTGATATGAGAGTGATAGAGAGCAAACATTAATCTAGGTATTTATAGACATTTAATTTGCAACGTACACATGCCCATAAATTACACATTATTACAATCTTTGTCCCATTTGATTTCAACTTGCTTAACTTAATAAACAAGGAGAGTTTAGGAAGAATGGGTTGATACACTCAAAAGTATTCTACAAAGTCTTTTATGTTATTATTAGCATTACATTGTCTTTTGCTAAAGTACCCATTAACTAAATACCAAGCAAGAACCTCTTAAGTTTAAACATGACAATAATGTACAAATCAAACATGTACATATATAGTCAAAGTAGTAGTGATAAAAAAAAAAAAAAGGAGCATGAGTGAATGTAGGTAATCAAACAAAACTGATGACTCATTGTACATTATAAGTGTTGATTCACAAGTATGTCAAACATGCATTAGTGTGGTCATAATCAACTTTGAAGATTAACTTTCATTCACCTCTAACATGCATGCATGGCATTAGCTATACAATGTGCTTAAGAAAACCACCACATTAGTAGACAAGGCAACTCATAATGGGCTTAGCCAAAAACTTACTTGATCTAGGAACTAAGAAAGAGACATGAGCTTTGAATGAAACTCAATTATGTGAAGGCATTTTCATCTAAGACTTAGCTTGGAAGTTTACTTGAAACTTGATAGCATTGGTATTTTGCTTATGTAAAAGCATTAGTGAATTTAGGTAATCAAACAAAAATGATGACTCATTGTACATTGTAAGTGTTGATATACAAGTATGCCAAATATGCATTAGTGTGGTCATAATCAACTTTGAAGATTAACTTTCATTCACCCTTACACATGCATGGCATTATATATACAATGTGCTTAAGAAAACCATATTAGTAGACAAGGCAACTCATAATGAGCTTAGCCAAAAACTCACTTGATCTAGGAACTAGGAAAGAGACATGAGATATAAATCAAACTCAATTATGTGAAGGCATTTTGATCAAAGACTTAGCTTGGAAGTTTCCTTGAAAATTGATAGCATTTATATATTGCTTATGTAAAGTATTTAATCTAACTTGATTTACTAGGAATTTATCTAGCTTGTTATTTGAAGGCATTGTAATGTAATACTAGATTATATTGACAATTGAACTATTTACAATGCTATCTATTTTTAGGCGGGAAATGTAGTTATGTTTCTATGTTATTGGTAGTTGGTACACTAACAAAGAGCACTTCTATTGGTGGGAAGGAAAGCGCCGAAGAATGCTAATTATTCAACAAAAAGAGATTTCATGTTTAATGGGTTTTGGCCCATAATCTAATGGGTCTAGAAGGCCCATGATCTTGGCACATATATATATATATATATATCTACTCTTTTTGAACTATTTTTATGTACAATTTTTTTTTTCTTCTGCTCCAAATTACAATCAAACTTTTTTATAAGATTCGGTTTATAGAGTACAGAGAATGTTGAATGGCTAGCCATATATTATTTCCCTAAAATTTTAAGAATTGTTTGATTTTACTATCAAAGTATCAAGGGGGGGAACACAAGTATCATTCTTTTTATAGTTTTATCAAATCATAGAAAGGCTTTGGGGAGGTTTTAGCTAATTAATAAAGGTCATCATCCAATACAAACATTGCTTGTTACGTTGTTTCGTGCAGGATCTTCAAGGTCCACAAATGTTGTCATGTATTTATGGATACCTTTAAATAATCCCATTTGTATTTTACAGAGATATAAAGTACTTTTAAAAATGGTTTATGGCAATGTGAATGTGTCATATATATTGAAAGAGTTATGTATTAGCTTATCTTATCATATGCATCTTTGTAAAGCTTGTATTTATGGCAAGTATTAAATTGTGTTAGCTAGCATGTGGCTTTTCTATGTGGAAAGTTGATGCAAAAATGTTTCGTATGTGAAGTTGTGACTTTCTTATTTGTTACCGCTCACCGGTGTTCGGATGAAACTCATTAGACTTATGTTACACATATATGACAAGACACACGTAGAATGAGGTTTTTTTTTCCATGTCGATCAAGCTCTTTCTATGATTTCTCTTCATTAATGTTCGTTAAGCGTGACTCGTCGTGCGAAATGAAAACTTGAATTTCTTGACGGAATCATTAAGCGACCAAACATCTCTCGCTTGAACTCTCAGATTGGAGTAGTATTAATACAATGCTTGTTGATATGTGGTGATTCGACAAGGTCCATCGAGCCTAGCCTTAGATAAAATTGTGAAGGATTTATAGGATGATATTGTTAAAATTTTCATTAGTAACAAGGAGAGTAATACCCTAAATTCATCCTTTTTATTAAATAATATTTGGTTCCATTTGAATATGTTTGGTTTTTGCATTGTGGAATAGAGGCTCATAAGTCATAAGTGAAGACACATCAAATTACCTGATTATGAGTACTAATTGCCTTTTTAATTATAACGAAATTAAATGATTGATAATTAAGTAGATTTCGTACTGAATTGACTTACTCATTTTTTTTTTTGGTTAACGGATTGACTTACTCATTGGATTGATGAGTTTGTACATTTAGTTCCTTTAGTATTCTTTCGGAAGTGGGATTATGTGTCCACATGAATCCAACACGTGCTGATGCAACCTTGTTGGGTGTCCAATCATCAAAGTTGATTACATACAACTACCGCATAATTATTTTATAAGTATTTTGTTACCTACAAAATTCTTAGAAAATGTACGCATTGTGGCCGGTCGTTAGAATTCCAAATTTGCACTTACATGCAAAACTTAGCAATTAATCTAATGTAAAATTAGGGGTGCTCAACGGGTCACACCTAATCGTTGATGGGATTGACCCGCGACCCGAAAAAAAAACAGTGACTCGTGACCCGATCCACGGGTTTTGCGGGTCGACCCGTTGACCCGTTTGATTTAGTCAAACCGGTATATTTGATACAATATGAAAAATAAATTGTGGAGCAACCCCAAATGCGGTAAATTTTTCAAGAATATATATATTTTAATACTAATAAAAGTATTCAAAGTATGTATATTCTTAAAAGTTGATTTTAATACTAATAAAATTATAACAAGCATATATCTATTATTTAAAGTTCATTTTAATATTAATAAATTAATAAAAAAAAAATACATTTTTAAATTTAACGGGTTGCGGGTCGATCTGTAAACCTGCAGGTTTAATCCGGCCCGATCCGACCCGCGACCTGCAAACTTAAAAAAATGACCTATGATTCAACCCGTTAAAACTACTATGTAAAATAGTCAGGAATTTTATCAAGGTGTTTTATTAGTATTTGACAAGGAAAAAGAGCGAAATGGATGGAAATTAATGAAGGAAAACTCAACACTTAACAACTAGCAATTCGGACGAGTCAAGCACTGGCTAATAATTTCGCAATAACATAACAACGTTCACCCAATGTATTCCCACCTGAAACAAAATCCGAGGGTTTATTTTTTGGTCAAAAAACAAAATCCGAGGGTTTGAATATACATGCTCTTAGTCTAAACTAGAACGAGATCGAGAAGGTTTTCGTAACGTCTATGAAAAAGTAAAAGCAAACCTCGCACCAAATCGAAACAAAAAGGACGAAATCAACAATGTAGAAGAAGATAGCATACATGAAACAACATTATTATTGCTTGCTTGTTCTATTTTTCATTATATTAATTGGTGCAACAACACTGAGAAGAATCTGCACTGCAACGTCCAAACAGCTTACAAGTTTTTGTACAATCTTCATTTTTACACGATGGGAATGGCCTAAATATCCTTATTAAGTAAAAACAATTACAGAACAAATCAATTAGAAATCGCTCATATTTTGTACAACACTCTTTATTAAGTAAAAGCAAAATCTTAATATCTTCATTTGAATTGTAAAATCAATTAGAAAAGATACCGTATCTCAGTAATAAATAAACATATCCTTTCATATACACAAATACAGATTTGTTTTATTTGTTGCCTTTCAACAATGCAATCAAAATCCCCCATCACAAAATAAAATGGCCCAAATGCTAGGTTGATATTAAAAAATCTCATATTTAGAGTAATAATAAAAATTCTTTTAGACACTTGGGTAATAAAAAACAAAACATTAGACATTTTGGTATTATAAAGACGAAAATCGATCATTTAAGTATTTTTCAAAATTCTTTTACACATTCATCTACTGCAATCTGCTCCCTACCAAAAGTCATGATGTTTCTAGCAATTCAGATGAAGTACATTGTTGTACAAAATGATTAAGTGAATGTCAATAAAACATTTTTCTAATGCATCTTTTTACACATTCTTCTACTGCAATCTGCCATATGATTTAAGTGAATGTCAATAAAACATTTTTATCAATATAGAAGAAGATATCATTCATACATGAATCAACATGATTATTGCTCAATCGATCTATTTTTCATTATATAAATTGACACAACAACATTGGGAAGAATCGTCACTACAACGTCCAACAATGTTGCTACAAGTTCTCAGCCAAGCTTTAGTTTCACAATTTGGGCAATTTATAACAATTGAATGAATGAACACCATTATTATTGTAGAAGAAGACATCATTCATACATGAATGAACACTGGGAAGGACCGGTCTATTCACAAGCTCTTTAACAAGCCTTGCTAGAAAATTCAACATTATTTTCAGATGATCCAAAATTATTTATTTTATTCAAAAAAAAAAGAATAAACACCAACCATATGGTTTAACTGAACGTCAATAAAACGTTTTTATTAATGTAGAAGAAGATAGCATACATGAAACAACATTATTATTGCTTGATTGATCTATTTTTCATTATATTATCAGAGGCAACAACACTGAGTACCATCTGCACTGCAACGTCCAAAATTCTTACAAGTAAATGTACAATCTTCATTTTTACACGATGGGAATGGCCTACAATGAGCTTGAACTACATGTCCGTTCGTAGAAGACCCCTCCCTAGTGCATTCATAGCCTGCATCATTCAAAAAATAAGAGAAAATAAAAAAACTCATTTCTTCTAATATGTAGTACAGATATAATTAAAATTTAGCGATAAGGTGAGGAATATGATTACTTGATATTGTGGAGAGAACAAGAATAAGGATCAAAATGTTGCAAAAGTTCTTCATGTCTTCTGTGGGCGTACTGGAATGAATAGTTCAAAATCAAACAAAATGAGAGTTAGATATTGAAGTCGGATAGTGATATGAGAAATGTAAAAGAAATGTATGCCCATAAATATGGATTTCTAATACTCTTTATTAAATAAAAACAAATCTCAATAACTTCATTTGAATTATAAAATCAATAAAAAAAGATACCGTATCTCAATAATAAATATACATATACTTTCATATCTACATGTACAGATTTGTTTTATTTGTTGCCTTTCAACTATGTAATTAAAAATCTCCCATCAAAGAACACGGATCCTCTGGTCCACTTTTATGGTCCAACCCCCTGGTCCATTATTTCTTAGAGAGAAGAATTGAAAAAAAAATAATGTTTTTTAGTTTGTGTTTCTTTTAATTTAAAAAGACTATTTGGGCCAACAGAAAATAGAGGACTAACAAGTTGGACCATGAATTGACCAAAATGAAAGGTTGGTATTAAAAAATGTTGTTTTTGGACATTTGAGTATTAATAAAATTTCTATAAGACACTTGGGTATTAAAAAAGAAAAAATTGGACATTTTGCATTGATAAAGACGAAAATTGGTCATTTGAGTAATTTTCAATTTAAAAAACGATTTTCACTCAAAAATTCCTTTTTAGTTGAAACTGATTTTTTATTATTATTTTACTTTGCAAGTAATAAATAATCAAATTTTCTTAAGTTTTTCAACTTAAACAATTTCAAATGAAGTTAGCCACATATTATTAATTAAATGTTATAAATTATTAAATAAATATCTACTCCAATTTGCTTGATAGTAAAAATATTTAATAAAAAATATTTTTAATTGTTTATTTAATAGCGCGGTTTGATGAACTCATTATCCTTATAGACCTTATGCATGTGTTTGTAAATGAACAACATCAACAATATTATTTCCATTGTAAATAACCAATACATATATTATCATTTATGATAGAATACTCGGATTATTCTTTAAAGCAGATAAAAGTCTTATTTGCATGAAAATTCTAGATAATTAATTAAAATTCTTATTTGCATTAAATGTTTGTGATGTTAATTTTTGAATCGACCATTCACTGAAATACCCTCATATTTTATTAAATGTTTAATTGGAATTTATACAATTTTTTTTAGTTATATACTAGAAAAATAATATTATCTCCCACTTGATATATTGTCCATGTTTTGATATCCTACCTTATTTTGTTATCCTAAGATTATATAATTTCCATTTAAATAATTAAAATTCTTCATATTAGGTAAACGAGGTTTTTTAATTATTTTTATAAAGATTCTAGATAATTAATTAAAATAATGGTTTACATAATTGAAGTGATTGTATTTCATATATTTATAAATAAAATAAAAATATCCATATTATAAATATATTTGAAAATCTTAATAAAATAATACAAAAAAATACTTTAATTATTATTACTTGGGAAAATAATCTTACATAATAATTTTAATCAAATTTATTGAATTTATTTATTTATAGATAAACCATAAAAGACATATTATCAAATAAGATATTAATTTATTTGGGTGTACATTATCAAGCAAAATTCAAGCTCGGGTCAAAACTTGATCTCGGATCAAATAAATCAGATTGGTAATCACACTATCCGTACATGATACAGAGTTCATAATAAGTTATATTCCTCAAAACTTGATGCACCTCCTTTAAATTTAAGACCAATTGTCGGGAATGATTGCTCAAGGCTAGACACAAGAAAAACTTAGTAAGTTTCATAAACAAAGACAAAAAAAACCCTATCTAATGAAACAAAACCCAAACAAAACTGGATATGAGAAAAAACCCGGATGTAATGAGCTAGCATTGGAATAATTCGGTAGGTACAAGTATTGTTGATTGAGGAGCGGCAATGTTAATCTGAACAAAGAAACGAAAACTTCATGTCGGATTTAATTTTATATCAATACTTATAGTAAAGAGAGTGAGAGATTGTGATAGATATCTTACACCATTAAGGAACGGAGTATAAATCGCTTCAGGAAAATACGTCAAAGTTGTTCCGAGGCCGATGACACTTGATTTTTCAAAAATGGAAAAGCCAATTAGTAGAAATTGACCATTCACCGAAACGCCCTCCATGTACACGGTATAATGTGCTTTGTGGAAAGCATTTATATTTTGCTCATGTAAAAGCATTAGTGAATTTAGGTAGTCAAACAAAGATGATGACTTATTGTACATTGTAAGTGTTGATATACAAGTATGCCAAACATGCATTAGTGTGGTCATAATCAACTTTGAAGATTAACTTTCATTCACCCTTACACATGCATGGCATTAGATATACAATGTGTTAAAAAAAACACCATATTAGTAGGCAAAGCAACTCATAATGGGCTTAGCCAAAAACTCACTTGATCTAGGAACTAGGAAAGAGACATGAGATATAAATCAAACTCAATTATGTGAAGGTATTTTGATCTAAACCTTAGCTTGGAAGTTTCCTTGAAACTTGATAGCATTTATATATTGCTTATGTAAAGTCTTTAATCTAACTTGATGTACTAAAAAGTTATCTAGCTTGTTATGTGAAGGCATTTTAATCTAATACTAGGTTATATCGACAATTGAACTATTTGCAATGTTATCTATTTTTTGGCGGGAAATGTACTTATGAATTATGATCCTATGCTATTGGTAGTTGGTACACTAACAAAGAGCACTTCTTTGGTGCGAAGCAAAGCACCAAAAAATGCTAATTATTCAACAAAAAGAGGTTTCATGCTTAATGGGTTTAGGCCCATAATCTAATGGGTCTAGAAGGCCCAAATCACAATCATACTTTTTTTCATAAGATTCGGCTTTTAGAGTATAGTTTTGATTCAAAAACCCACCGCATAGTGGCCATTTATTATTTCACTCAAATTTAAGAATTGTTTGATTTCACTATCAAGGTGGAAAAAACAAGTATCATTCTTCTTATAGTTTTATCAAATCATAGAAAGACCTTGGGGAGAATAAAACTAGGGGAGGTTCTCTCTAATTAACAAAGGTCATCAGCCAATACAAACAATGCTTGTTACGTTGTTTCATGCAGAATCTTCAAGGTCCACAAATGTTGTCACGTATTTATGGATACCTTTAAATAATCCCATTTGTTTTATAGAGACATAACGTATTTTTAAAAATGGTATATGGCAATATGCATGTGTCACATTGAAAGGGTTAGAGCATCTCCAAGAAATGCTCCAAAATTTTCTCCAAAATGGGGAAAAAATAGTTACTTTCTCCAAAAGAAAATTGCTCCAACTCCAACAATTTATGCATTTTGGAGAATCAATATTTATTGAAGTAAAAGATGATTGGATGAAAGAGTTGAAGAGGTAAGAAAAAGCAATCTTTCACATTTAATTAACCCAAAAAAATAAAAGGAAAATAAAACATTAAATGCAAATTCACAATATGGAGCAAGGAAAGAAATCTCCAAATTTGGAGAACCCACCATGAGTTTTGGAGATCTTCTCCATTTTGGAGATGACTTTGGGGAATCTGTTGGGGCCAAAATTAGGATAAAAATCTCCAAATTCACATTTTTTAAGAATTTGGAGATGTTGTTGGAGATGCTCTTATGTATTAGCTTATCTTATCATATGCATCTTTGTAAAGCTTGTATTTATAGCAAGTATTAAATTGTGTTAGAATGTGGATTTTCTATGTGGAGAGTTAATGCGAAAATGTTTCGTATCGTCGTATATAAAGTTGTGACTTTTTTATTTGTTACCACACATTGGTGTTCGGATGAAACTCATTAGACTTATGGTACACATGTATGACAAGACACATGCGAAAACCCTATGAGGTTATTTCCCATGTCTCGTCGTGCGAAATGAAAGCATGAATTTCTCGACGGAATCATTAAGCAACCAAACATCTCGCTTGATCTCTCATATTGGAGTAGTATTAATTCAATGCTTGTTGATTTGGTGATTCGACAAGGTCCATCGAGCCTAGCCTTCGATCAACCATCACCTATGATGAATCTCTGAAGGATTTATGGGATGATATTGCTATGGTTTGTTCATTAGTAAGAAGGAGATCGAGTAATACCCTAAAATTATCCTTTTTATTAAATATTAGTTGGTTGCATTTATAATATATTTGGTTTTTGTTGGCATGCGACTGCGCCCCAGGGACTTGCATAATTTGCTTGAAAGGTCATTACAATAATTGTTGACCTTATGGAAGCAGATGGCCTTTTGAGGAAAAGAAAGCTAATACAAAGAATTAGCAATTTCAGACTAGCTAAAATCAAAATTATTAACCGGGTAAAAAAAATAAAGTGCTGAAATTATGTATTTATTTTGTAAATAAGCTATGTGGTATATGTAAAGATTTGTTTATAGTTGTTAAATTTTAGAACTTTTGTGAAATTAAAAAATACAATAACGATTGGGGTGCTGATTATTTGTTGAATGAACTCGATATAATTTTCATTGACTTGGCATGGCATTGCATTGCGGAACACATGAAACCGGCTTTATGTTAATTGATAAACTCCATAAGCTCCTTATTTTCACATTGTGGAACGGAGCCTTATTAGTGATAACATACTTATATACGTAATTAATTACCAGATTATGAGTACAATTTGTAAGTAAGAAAAATGATTAATAAGTAGATTCTGTGCCCACATAAATCCAACACCTGATGATGCAACCTGGTCGGGTGGTCCAATCATCATAGTTACACACAACTACCGCAGAATTATTCTTTGAGTATTTTGTTACCTACAAAATTCTTAACAAATGTAAATAAATTGACACAATATTGTGGTCGGTAGAATTCGAAATTTGCACCTATGAAAAACTTAGCAAATAATCTAATTGAAATGGTGAGTAATAATTACCATTATCCATCATAATCTCTAATAATTACTGCCCACGACACCCGTCTGGATTAATTTTCACCCAACTCACACAAACCTCCACTTGCACCTTAATCTGCAATATAAAATTCCGCTTCAAGTAACAACTTTAAACGCGCGGAACAAATGTACAAATAATTTTATGCATAGATCATACACTAAAAACACAGTTTAAAAAAACTAGTGGTGTAGAACAAAAGTGCAAACTAAAGAATTTAAGTTCAACGAACGAGGACGAGATTAGGTACGTAACATTTACTAACATCCAAAGCTCATGCATGTCAGCCCTGGTTTAAACTAGTTTGTTCCTTAGCATGCACACTCACTTGTCCGAACCTCCTCACGTTTTTGTATATAAACCCCTTCACTCTAATTTACATGCACATGCATGAAAATCACTACCTTAAACTCTATACTAAACTCACTCAATCAATTGAACATGTGTCCACTTAACCCGGATATCTTCTGTGCCCACACCCACTTCACCGAGATCTCCGACGACGGCGGTCACAGGAGCACCGTCTCGTGCGGAGCTTGCCAGACGCCGATCGTCGGAACCCGGTTCCAGTGCTCCGTTTGCGCGCGCTTTATCCTCCATCCTATATGCAAAACTCGCCCTCCTTCTCTCTCCTCGTTCCTCCACAAACGCCACCCCCTCATGCTCGTGACTGCCACAGCGACGGCTCAGGGCGCTCCCCCGAGCCGCCGCTGTGACGTCTGCTTTGAGCCGATCGGGGGCACTTACTACACGTGTAGTAAACGCCGATGTGACTTCGACCTCCACCCCCAATGCTCTCAAATCTCGCCACGTGTCAACCACGTGCTCGACACACGCCACACGCTCGAGTTCCAACATAAGCCTTCGTACACCAGGCGATGCGACGTGTGCCGCGGGGATTGTGGGGGGTGGGCCTATCGGTGTGGCTCTTGCCACGTGGATGTTCATTATTGGTGCCTCTGGAAACCCGCAGTTGTGGGCCTACCGCCGACGACAACGTCCACACGACAACTGCCACGTCATAATTATGATCAGCCTTTTTACTTTGGCGGCTCTAATTATAGCGGATATGGTGGTGGGAATAGTGTTACGCCTTATTGGTGGCCTGGGAACTTTAGTACTAGCCATCAAAACGTTACTAATGGTGGCGGATCCGGGTCAGGTATTGGATCCGGGTCGGGTATAGGCATGATGAATATCACGGGGAGCTTAGCTGTGAATCTGCTCTCAAACTTAACCTCGAATCTGATTCAGAATGGTTTCTTTTTTAGTTGATCGATTATATGATACTTTTGTTGCATGCCTAAGTTTCTATACATATGTATAGGTGTATTTCGCTTTTGTTACATAAGTGTACACAACTGTCTTGGCCTAGCGTTATGGCGTTTTGTTGCTAGTTTATGAATGACATCAATAATTAAGTTGTTTCCCTTTTTTATGGAATGAAAGTTGCCCACTTTAGTTAAAACTATTTTGAAATTTAGCTGCATGTTTTATGCTTCAAAACTCGATTTAATTTTACTACCCAAGTACCCAAAAAAATAAAATTGTAAGGCCCCAAATCTCTAACTCAATTTAAAAATAAAAATTAAGACCCCCTCTATTGATTTGTACGTGGCTAGATTCTCATCCATACATAATGTTTTGTTTTTTTTTCCAACCAAAATTTGTCCCACATCGAACCTAAATACGTTATGGAAGGTGATAAAACTCTATAAAAAACAACGTGGATATATGGATGACCAACTTTTCCATTCATGTACAATATAATGTCTCCATACTTAACCGACATTAATGATACTCCAAAGTCTCCAAAGCTTCCAAAGCCTCTCAAAGGAACAGTCGAGAGTTTTTGGGTAATTAATTAATAAATTGTTAACTCTCAATCTTTTGCTTGATCAACTAATAATCTAATATCACGTTAACATGCCTAATCTCTTTCATTGTATTTGATATTGCCAGTGTAAGGAACTAAGGACCAATATATCAATGTTGTCAGTATCACCTCTGCTATAAATCCCGCATCCAAAGTACGTACATTGGTTCGTTCTCCTTCATGTACTTGTTACGTACGGCTTCTTGTATTACTACATTAATTAGCACATACTAAGTTTGTTGTGTACGTAATATGGTCTTGTAGAAGACAGATGATGCTAATTTGTATTCAAATGTCCTCCAAGGAAAGGACTATGAAGACTATTCACCTTTTCCGATGAATATAAGACCGGAATAAATCCCACCAGGCGCCATTCCGGTTCCAAGATTAACTCGGAAACAAACTCAATGCGATGCAATGCAAGCAGGCCGGTTACAACCCGAGGGAGGTGTACGAAGAAGTTGGTTGCGGTGTAACCACATGGCCACCACCAGCTTCGTACGCTCCAGACTAGGTGACTTTGACCGAGAAAAACTTACAATGCGTGCGCGAACGCCTAGTCCAGCTTACAAGGGAAGTGCGCGGTAGAAGAAGTTGTTTCGATGAACTTTGCATTCAAGTTTTCGTATTTCCAACTATAAATTAACTAACGTTCACTTGAATCATTTATGAACTCTTTGTGTTTTTGTTGGTTGAATTGAAATCATCTCACGTTACTTTTGAGTAATAAGAACAATCTACCTTTGATATATCACAAGAAGTTTGAATATAGTACCGGAAATATCTTGTGGTACGTATTTGAAGTTGAACTAGCTACATCCTTCCCTATTAATAAAACCCTAGAAGACATTAGCATCTTAGACAATGGCCAAAATCTTATAATCTCTCGCCAATCTCAAAAGCAACATACAGTCACCCACTCTTTTACTAAGGTGGAGTATCGATCGCGCAATTCATGCGCCACTTGTTGTGAGACTCGATCTACGACTCTTATCATTCCTGTCGATCTAGATTAGGCATTTCAACTACAGCGTTCGCCTGTCTTGTGGTGTGTGACCATCTCGAAGCAACATACATGGTCGTCAATCTTGTTCTTCACCACCAGATAAAACACCTCAGCCTCGATTATCATTATGTCCTAGAAAAGTACGTTGAAGAACAAATCATTCCAAGGTGCACCATTCTGCAACCGCGATGGATCCCAACTCAGCATAGACTCGAGTAAAACCTTGCCGAGAGGATTTGAAACCCCTAAGATCTATATGCACTAGCATGACCAGTTGAAGCGTTGTTAGATGAACGTTTTATTTGATAAAGACGACTTTCAAATTCTATTTATGCGTAGTGGGCTTCGAGTTCCACGAAAACAAACGTTAGGCCCAATAAAAAGCGAAAAGCCATTAAGCCACCCTTATAATTACCATTTTGTTAGAAACCACCATTATAAATTTATAATTGGAAATTATGGAGAACCACCCCTATTAATAAATCCGTTAAAAACGAACCTCCTTGATCCACTTTTTCCAATAACAACCGTTTCCCATCAAAAAATAACAACCGTTAAATGTAAGATTTATATATATAAGATTCATCTAGCCCTTGCACGGTCGATATAAGTTTGGTCTTCATTTTCCCTTCTTGATTTTTTATTTATAATTTATCAACCTATTTAAAAGATAAATACAAAAAAAAAAGTCTTGTTTTCCATAATTTTCAATTACAAAGATGGTTCCCCATAATTATGAATAATAAGAGTAATTTCTGAGAATATGGGTCATATAAGGGTGGTTTCCCGTACTTACCTCTACAGAAATTAATAATTTGTCCCACGTACATCGATCCTGAATACGTAGTGAAACGTGATAAAACTATACTAATACGCGTAATGGGCCATCAATTTGCCCTTATACTCTTTTCTACACATCCTATTACTAAAACTAAATTAACCCTGGACTATGAAGACTACTCGATCTCCTTTTCCTATAAGACCCGAAGAGGTTCCACCAAACACCATCCCGGTTCCAAGTTTATTGCGAAAAGGAATGTCCTATCCAATGACATGTCTAAGTATGATTAAAAAAAATGACATGTCTAAGTTACAGTCCAACATCATCGGTCGCACCATCAAAGTCCGTTTATAGACCGTATTACTTGATGTCAAACGTACTGTTTTGTTTACATGAATAATTTTCATTGTTGCTTAATATCGATAGACAAGTCCTGGACTTTTGTTTGAATGGTTGGATCGATTCATCGATCTATGTTATTTGTTTGCCTTGATTGGCAATGCTTTGATATTTGTTTGTTACACCGGTAGAGCTCCCATCGGGCACCATTAGTGTCACGCGAACGTGCTCGAAGGAAGGGACTACGCGAGTTACGAAGCCGTTCATTCGTTTGTTACACCGGTAGAGCTCCCATCGGGCACCATTCCCGTTCCAAGCTTATCCCTATTGAGCTTTATTGCTTTAACTTGAAAAATGTAGATTTGTCCCACATCGATCCTAACAACATTGTGAAAGATATCAGACGTCTATAAATTGGAAGGAACAGAATTTCTACGATGGATTATTTTTCCAAGGCAATGGAAAACTCATTTGCTTATCTTCAGTCTCTCAAAGGAACGGTCAAGAGGATCAATACGGTATCAATTTAGTTGATCCGTTATTATGGTTGCAACTTT
Source organism: Polygonum aviculare (assembly GCA_934048045.1). Classification (NCBI taxonomy): domain Eukaryota; kingdom Viridiplantae; phylum Streptophyta; class Magnoliopsida; order Caryophyllales; family Polygonaceae; genus Polygonum; species Polygonum aviculare. The sequence continues at coordinate 28,868,885 of OW204031.1, read as the reverse complement.
CTTACATGAAGATCGAACATATCATCAATGTTAATTTCTGTATACAAATTACAGGGTTGTCAGATGATAGATTTAGTCGATCCGACCTTGATACAACCAGCATCCAAACCGCAACACGACGATCTTAAGACTCAAGTACGTACGTACATATGTTGTCATCTCAATTTATGTCCAATGTCCCACATTTTATCAAGATTTTATGTACGTACATATATGTATGTTTTTTTTGTAGGATACACGTCCAAATGTGCTCAAAGGAAGGGACTATGCAAATTATGACAAGGTTGATTTGTTCATCAGCCCGGAAGAGATTCCACTAGGCACCATTCCGGTTCCAAGATTGTCACAAAAACAAACTCGAACAATGTACAACCCAGCATCACCAATATACGTTTCAATATCGCCACCTTTCGATCCAACGGCACCATCTTACAGTCCCAGACCACCAATATCGCCACGTTACGGTCTAGCACCATCAAGTTATAGTCCAACATCACCAACCTCACCATCAATGTCGCCCGCTTCGGACACTCGGGAATAAGTAACTTAATGTCACCAAGTTACAATGGCGCCACCGGTTTCGGTGCAGAAGTTACTTGGTGTGTGATTAAGGAATAAGGAACTTATAGAAGCTTTGTTACCAAGCATAGATCAATGTCTGTATTTTGTTCTTGTTTTTGATACCGAATCATGTCAAGTCTAAATCAGTATGGGATATTGATTTCATGATGATAAATTCGTTTAAGTTATTTCAGCATATATGGATCCCATTTTGTCCAACATTAACTTGTTATGACATATATATATGCAATTCCTTAAATATACTTGCATATAAATATATATGTTAGTTCGTATCTATCGTAGCTATATATTAAATCGGAAGCAAATTTTGTCATCACATTGCGCACGTCACCCTCTTAACTAAAAAAATTATCTTGGATAATAAAAACTAAGAAAAATGATCTTATTATATATTAGTTTTGATCATAATATATAATTTTAATCTTATACATATCTAATTAAATATTGCACAATTTTCAAGAAACATTTTTTAATTAAGATAATGATTCATTAATATTTTTATTTATTTATTTTAAAAAATTATTTACTTTATTTTTTGATCAATTGTTTACTTAATCAATATAGATATCTGAAAAAATATTTAATTCTTTTTTTGTCATAGTACGCTACCCCTTACTTTCTTTAAATAATTATATTGTTTCCATGCTATCTTTTATAAACCACCTGAAAAATGATTAATAGTGTCTAGCAATATAGATAGCAAAAAATATAAAATATACGCACATAATTTAAAATGGCATATTTATCTATCTTTTATATGCAATGTATTAATTTTCTATATTGGTATATGACTATATGTATAGATCATTTTTAATATAAAATTTTGCTCTATCTTATTAAATTAGTTCGTATAGCCATAATTAAATATAAATAACAACGCGATTGCCACAATTCTTACCTAAATTCGGTTTCGGAAGATAGATACGGAAAAGTCCTCTGATTTGTCCCACATCGATTATAATCATATTTCGAAACATATCCAATGTCTATAAGACCATGAGCATCGTTTAAGCCACGAATTGAAGATCTACCAATTAACTTTCCAAGCCAATGGAGAAGCCTTTTTACTAAAAATGCTCTCTACTTCGAACCATACATAGAAATCATACATGCCCTTTAAACTGTATTGGCATTTCAGGCCTCAAGCAATTGCAACGTGATAGATTTCGTCGATCCATCCTTCATACAGCCTGCACCCGATCCACAACGCAATTGCGCGACCAATATACGTCCGAACGTGCTTCAAGGACGTGACTATGGCTATCATCATGATTATGCTATTGTGCTCAATGTTAGACCGGAAGACGTTCCACCGGGCACGATTCCTATACCGAGAGTGTCGTCTTTTTATAGTCCATACGGCAATTGGAACTCTCCATCAAATCACAGTCCAAGGGCGCCCGTTGATAGTCCATCGTCACCGGTTTACACTCCACCTGGATCGCCTTACAGTCCAACGACGGCAGGTCGTCTTTACACTCCGTCGCCACCACCGCCACCAACTAACGATGGCACAGGATCAGGAGGATAGTAGATGTTCTTTGAATTAGTTAACCCTTTTGTTTAGACTTTTCCTCTTTGCAACAACAAGCCAAATAATGTGCATTTGATCTTATTTTTGAAATATGGCTATGTTAGTTTTGAGTATTCCTATCATTGCACCATCAACGAACGACGTTACAACATCAACGCGCCTTCATAGACCGTGTACTATAGCCCAACGTCGCCATTTTACGATTCTTTGCCTCCACCACCGTCTCCGCCGTTGGCGATGATGCAAGCTGGAATTGATCCATCTCCCTAGCTATTTGATGTGAAACTGTTTTGTTTACATGAAAATTTTTGAATCATTTGTTGCTTTCGATAGACTACTCTTGGGACTTCTGTTTGAATGGTTGGATCGATCTATGTTATTTGTTTGCCTTGATTGGCAATGCTTTGATAATTTTGAAGACTAGTTTAAAAGGCAAAAGATAAAATCCTTTGAGCACATCATTGTTTGCCCTACTGGTTCAAAGGATTGGTTTGACTTTTTTTAGAAGGAGAGACAACACTTTTGGGTCATTTAAGGAGAGAGTTTTATTAAATATTAAAAGAAATGGCTAAATAGTAGCATCAGGACAGGAGGATAGCCCGACCTCTTACACCGTCAAATAAAAATAAAGCAATCCCTTTAGTCGGGGCACTCAATACATGACAATCAATGGAATAACAAAAAACACTTGACGTGAGGCGATCTGTAACAAAACAATCAATGGAATAACAAAAAACACTTGACGTGAGGCGATCTGTAACAAAATTCGCCTCTTGATACACATGATGGAATTGGATGGCCCAATCCCTAGCTACTAAAGAGATGCTCTATTATTTTCTCCAAAATGAGAAAAAAAGTCTCACGTTTTCCAAATTTTTTATGTCCTAACTCTAAACAAACTCTCCATTTTAAAGAGTTATATTTTTATCATTATTATATTTATATATTAACTACTATTATAAATTCAAAATTGACCAATTGGGAAAAGGCATGGTTTAAATATAACTAATGCTTTCTCCAAAAAAAAATAGGAATAGCCCCATATTTTTTTTTGGTTGAGAGAATATCCCCATATTTAAGAAAAGAAGTTCAACCTTTGAAAATTTTCTACAAAATACTCTCTCCGTTTCAAAATACATGACCATTTGGACAATGCACATATATTAAGAAAAAAATGTTATTCCTCTACTACCCCTATCAAATGTAGAGTTAATCATTTGTTTAGAGAAATATGAAAAAGTGTAATAATTATGATAAAGATAATTATTAGGCGTATAAATGGAAAGAGATAGGTAAAAAATATGAAATAGACAAGTATTATGAAACAAGGAAAAGTGTCCAAATGATCATGTATTTTGAAACGGAGGGAGTAGAGAATGCAATGGAGAATTTGTTAGACCTTACATTAGATCCAAAATTTCCAAATGTATTCAAGAATTTGGATCATCCGTAAAATATAGCAAATGGATTGGTTGACTAGATGCGTGAATCTTGGTTCAAGGGATGGCAGAAGTTCTTTCAATTGACCGTTTTATTCAAATTTTTCTATGGCAACAACGAAATAAAAGACTAAAATAATACTCCTACGCTACAATATTTGTAATTTCTTGACAAAGCGTTTGTCTTTGTTTTGCGTTACAAAGACATATTCATTTACAAGGTCACTTTTTAATAAAGAACTTAAATGAAGAGGGTGAACACACCAAAAAATCGTCTCAGAATCTACACAGGAAGAACGAAGCTTTTTTGGCGATATTGTGAAATGAGACAGAAGAAGAAGAAGACGACGAAGATTCAAGAAACGGAGAGATGGGTTTTGGGTTGAATGCGATTTCTCTATTGATCGCGTAAAGAACCTGCATAAAGCTCTTTCCTTTTTGCAACAATTCTTACTTAAATTCGGTTTCGGAAGATAGATATGAAGAAGTCCTCTGATTTGTCCCACATCGATTATACTCATATTTCGAAACATACCCAATCTCTATAAGAGAACGGCATGAGCAGCAATTTATTTGTTCACACCCTCAAACAATCACAATTTCGATCGACCCATTAGCGTTGTCCCACATCGATCATAAATATATTGTCAAAGATACCAAAAATCTAGATCTACCAATTAATTTTCCAATGCCAATGGAGGGTCCTCATTACTTCAAGGGTACAGTCAAGACAATAAACAGGGTAATTAATTAAGATGATTGTTGCCCTAAATAAAAATGCTCTTCACTTGATCGATCGAACCATGTATGCATACAATTATACATACCCTTTTGTTCCGAATGTATTGGCATTTCAGGGCTCACGCCAGGCGATAGATTTCGTCGATCCGTCCTTCATACAGCCTGCACCCGAACCACAACGCGATTGCGTGGCCAAGATACATCCGAATGTGCTTGAAGGAAGGGACTATACCCCTTATCATGCATTTTCTATGTTCGATGTTAGACCGGAAGACCTTCCACCGGGCACGATTCCTATACCAAGAACGTCGTCTTCTTGTTATAGTCCAGCCGATTGGTACTCTCCATCAAATTACAGTCCATTCGCACCTGGTTACCCTCCGACGGACACTCCAACGTCGCCAGTTTATAGTCCATCATCACCGGCTTGCCTTTACACTCCGCCTGGATCGCCTTACAGTCCAACGACAGCAGGTCGTCTTTACACTCCGTCGCCACCACCATCACCGCCAACTAACGATGGCACAGGATCAGGAGGACGGTAGATGGCATGTTCTTTGAATTAGTTAACCTTTTGCTTAAACTTTTTCCTATTTGCAACAAGAAGCCAAATAATGTGCATTTGATCTTATTTTTGAAATATGGCTACGTTTTTTTTGAGCAATAATATGGCTACGTTAGTTTTGAGTATTTCTATTATTGTATATTTGTATGTATGCTCTCGATTTTAGATACTCTACTCTGTTTTGGATTCAGAACTACTTAGATAAATGTTGACACACAAACTATGGGAACGGGCGCCATCACAAATTAACAAATGAACCATATTAGTGGTGTGACTTGATTTGCATCCAATTCAAGCTACACATTCATACAATCATAGCATATCCCATACACGTGATCCACTAGCTCATTGGAACACTAATAATTAACCACAATCTTCTAGCAACTTCTTTGAATAATAATTAAAAAAAAGACCCACTAATTTGACTCTAACCAATCACGTTTTATCAAATTATTAATAATTAAAGACTAAATCTTGAGCCATTGCAATATACAACGACCTTAATTGAGCGATAAGGTCACATATGGGAAATTGAGCTTATGGTTACACATTTTTAATATATCCATAATGACCAAGCACATACCAAGAAATGGGAATCTGACGATGACGGACCCACATCACAACCGAAAACACTAGACTCATCCTTAAGGATGGTATCGGTTGAGGACTAGACTTTCGGACCTATCACCCACTTCGCCTCGCTTTCAAATATACAAAGTTAGGACAATCTCGGACAAGAAAATTATACAAAATCACAAAGGATCTATCCGTGAACCCGACTCACAAAGCACAAACCAAGAAATGGGAATTCGACGAATACGGACCCACATCGCAACCGAAACATCAGACTCATCCATAAGGATGGTATCGGTCCAAGACAAGGCCTAAATAAGTCCGGACCTACCCAAATGACCCCGTTCGCCTCGCTTTCAAATATACAAAGTTAGGACAATCTCAGACAAGAAAAATATACAAATTAAAATCACAAAGGATCTATCCGTGAACCCGACTCACAAAGCACAAACCAAGAAATGGGAATTCAACGAATACGAACCCACATCGCAACCGAAACATCAGACCTCGTCCTTATGAATGGTATCGGTCCAAGACTAGACCTAAACAAATCCGGACCTACCCAAATGACCCCGTTCACCTCGCTTTCAAAAATACAAAGTTAGGGTAATCTCGGACTAGAAAAATATACAAACTCACAAAGGACCAATCCGTCCACCCGACCCGGCCACAAACCCGTTTTTAGACAAATCTATACTTATTCATTAGTCTTACACTTACTTAGCTTTTCAAAAAGCACAAAAAAAAAACAGTGGATCACTCCCTCTAATCAGCATTGACTTAGACGTGCCTCCCTCAGATAAACACTCGTCCACGTAGACAAACCCAAAATCCAACCGCCTTGGCGCAAAACGTGGACTTGTCCCGTATCCTACGCGGCGTTTCGATCCTGCCCCTGGCCCCACCCCATCACGCCTTACTTGTCGGTCCTCTGCCCTCTCTAGTTATAGCCTTCCCCTGCCAACGCCTTCTTCTTAGGTCACACCTATACTATATATAAGCACTCAACTTTCCTCTCCCTTAATCTCACACACACACACACAATTAACATAACCTAATCACCATCAAATTCAAGAACATTATCTCTTAGTAATTGTACCAATGGCCCTAGATCACCTCTCGGCCGCCCTCCCTCGCGTCCTCATTGTCTCGCGTCGCGCCCTTCGCAAGGACAAGTTTGTGGATTTCGTCGGTATGTGTACTTATCTCGTCGATCAATCTGCGTCCGCTAGCTTTTCCGTTTCGATTGTTTGCATGGATCGAATCTAGCTTTGATTTATGGGTATGCCAATTTTTGGTTCAATTGGAACAGAGGATTACATTCTAGGTGCATTGCATACTTCGCATAATTGCATGCACCCTGATTGATCCATCCGACACGTATTTTGTCAGCGTTCTTCGTTTTAGAAACCGTTTTGTAATATAGTAAAAAAAGGAAGACATGAAAAGACATGCATGAACGAAAAGATTGAAAAACGCCCAATACTTGGCCTTCTAGGGACATAGCATAACTCTGTTTCCTTTATTGTATTCTCCACTAAGTCTATGATATATCTTTCATCAATGTGTTGATGGATTGATGTGGCTTGGAACTTGTTATACCTTGCCATTTGGAAGTCGTTCTCTTCTTACTATGAATGAAATCACCCGTTGATTAAAAAATGAATGAAATGTGGAGCAGGAGAGTACCATCTAGATCTGATAGTCGAATACGGGGCAGTACCCGTTATAGTTCCACGGGTATCCGGAATCGAAAAGGTGTTGGAGAGTTTCGAGCCGATCCATGGGGTTTTGCTGTGCGAGGGAGAAGACATCGACCCATTGTGGTACCACCAATCAGAAGACGTCGACTCCTCTCTCTCCCCGGAGGAAGCAGAGGAGATCAAGCGACTCCATGCAAGCGACACATCCATCGACAAAGTTAAGGACTCCATTGAGCTCAGGCTCACTAGGCTCTGTGTCGACAGGGGCGTACCTTACTTGGGTATTTGCAGAGGCTCGCAGGTGAATTATCTTTCTTATATTCGTAAGGCCGGACTGAAAAATTAATACTGGATTATACTATCTTTTGGTTCAACAGATTCTCCATCTCATTCCATATACGATAGGGAAAGAGGAGGAAAAAAATGATCGAGATTGGTGATGCTCCGATCCATTTTTGGTTCAACAACTAGATGTTCTGTAAAATGGGAAAGCTGTTGAAGTTGGAGTAACAATAAGTTAAAAAATAAGACTTTTGTTTCATCGTTTTGATATTTCTTTTTAGAAATTTATTAATAACTCCTAGCACACGCTCATTGTTTGGAAACAGGTGTTAAACGTGTCATGTGGAGGCACTCTTTATCAAGACATAGGCAAGCAAGTGTCGAGAAACTTGGCACAAGATAAGCGAGTAGCGCACATTGACTACAACAACTACGACGGACACAGGCACCCCATCAGGATAGTTGAGGGCACCCCTTTGGACACATGGTTCAACAAAGACTCTTCGGAGGATAAACTCGTCATGGTGAATAGCTACCACCACCAAGGTGTAAGGAAGCTTGCTCCACGCTTCGTCCCCATGGCCTTCTCACCCGATGGACTAATCGAAGGCTTCTATGACCCGAACATGTACGAACCCGATGAGGGCAGGTTTGTCATGGGGCTCCAGTTCCATCCCGAGCGGATGAGACAACCCGGATCAAATGACTTCGACTACTCGGGCTGTCCCTACGTTTATAAGGTCCGTAACGCAACGATTATTTTGATAAGAGAATACATAATAATATCTTCTCTCTATAATTGCATTGGTGCATTGATTAATTGAATACATAAAACATGTTGCATGCTAGACATACGAGCCATATGGCAGACATCTCTAGACAAGTAGTGGTTGGTCTTTTCACAATCATGCATGTTGATGTGGGGGATGGAGATGCCATGTGTGCATTCATAGTATCTTTCTATTTAATTGTCGCTTTACATACATGTGACGTTTCCGGATCGATGATTTTGATGTATGGATTTTGGGGAAACATTGGTTGACTGAGGGTAAAATGACCCAATAAGGTGGACTACTAATTAAGGTGATGTCAATTGATTCATCCATTTCATTTTTCATTTTTCATTTTTCATTTTTCATTTTTCATTTTTCATTTTTTTATTTAGAATTAGAATCTAGTTTGGTGAAGGACTTAGACTTAAGATTCAAAATTAGAGGATTAAGGTTTAGGGTTTGGGATGCACATATTTTTTTTGATCAAAATGGGATGCACATATTTTATTATATACAACATTAACTATTGGAGTGGATATATCTTGACTCTCCACTTTAATTGGATTGATTTTTAACGTTTTCTTTTAATTTTAGGGTGGATTATTACCACTTTAATTGTATTTTGATGAATTAATTAATTGAAGCAGGAATTCGTGAGGGCAGTGCTTGCTTATCAAAAGAAGGTAGACATAAAAAATGCCATCCCAAAGACATTGAAACCAAACGTGGAAATAGAGCACAAAAGGAGAGTGATTGCTCGAAGCTTTTCACTAGCCAAAGACTTATATTTGTCGGGCACCAAAATAAGCACCAACATTTGCACCGCAAAGGAGGCGCCGGTGGAGCTCAAGGCGCGTGCAGAGTTCCTAGAGTCGAGCGCCTTGAGCTCACAGCACGAGGTTCCACTCAAGGAGATGCGTGCAACGGTGAGGAATGCATACTCCTGCTTCGAGAGGATGAAGGCGAACGATGAGTGCGAGAAGGTGGCAAGGAAGATCATGAGTCGGATGTCAATCGACCAATTGACGGATCTAATGTCGTTCTATCGCATGATGGGGAACATTTGCGACCAAGTCGTGGAGACCAAGATCCACGAGGTCGTTAACGATCATGTTTTCCGTGAGACCATTTAGCCGATATCTTGTGGGTAGCACTCAAAGGATGATGTTGCCAAGACTCGTTCGAAAAGATTCCGATTCGAGATAAATTTGCAAAGAAGTGGTATCTTTTTAGGATCGACTCCATATTCCGGAATTTAGATAGAAACCATGTGTAGGTTAGTTTGGAGTCACATCCATGTACTATATGTCATATGTGGTGCCTCTTTTGCTATATGTTCAAAAATGGAGAACAAATCACTTGCTACAAATTATCAGTCTCATTTGCATTCTTTGCACGTTCTATATCATTGAAAGTGATAAATGATAATATTGATATGAAATGGATTTGAGAAGTAAGATAGCCGGCCATAAAAATGAACACTCTCATTTTAACTTTTAAATTAACATTGTCTTCCCTATGATGCAGAGACTCAATAAACATTGTTGTGGCTAGAGTTTTGTTAGCCTTTATCATAATTAATCATCACTTTCTCAAATGATATAAACTTAAGCACATGATATGCACAAATGCTTAAGAATTGACATCAATTAATTGTATTACATCCAGGTGGAACAAAAGGAACCGAGAAGCTAGAAATTGGCTTGTATTATATTGAATAAAAAGGGTGGAAAAGCAAGAAAATGCTCGGCTAAGACTTTGCTAAAATCTTAATTTTTTTTATTGCATCAAAGCTTAGAGGATTAAGACCACATAATTAAGTAGACTTAAAATTAAATGATCAGTTGAAATCCACTATCAATCCCACAAACGCATTTTCTTAGAAATATATATGCTTATCCACTAAAGCTTATCCACTAATAAACAACCGTCAAGGAAATCATCAAATCATAACACTTAGCTAACATATATATTTTAATACTTAATAAAAGTTTGAATTACAATGTCAACATTTTAGAGATAGTCGGAACAAATTGTAATCATTTTTATCCAATAAATGAATTATCACCCAACTAGAGAATCCCAACTTTTGTAAAGCTGGTTAATGTCTTTTGTAAAGTTGTTTCATCAAATCCGCATGTTTTATCATAACCACTATTTTAACCAGCGTTATATTGATGTTTCGACCGATCCAAGAGCCACTTGTTAAATCAAAATCACTTTATTTTTCAAGGTAAATAAAGCATATTTTAACCAAAAATGAAACAAGACTTTAAAACGTTTGAATTGAAAAATAATGATAATGACATATATAACGTTAAAATATTAAAATTCTCGAAGCACTAAATCTACTCTCTTCTATAACTTAGGACTGAATGGCTGAACAATTTGTTGCAAATTGAGTAGGAAAAGAATTTAATCCATCAACTAATTAAATGATAAGAGGTCCAACCTAGGTAACCAAATATAATGGAGAACATGAAAGGGATCATACTAAGGGTGCAAATAATCTGTACTCAATCCTAGTACACACAGATCCTAGTACACGAAGATACAATTAGTTGCGGAGAAAGCAAACCAACTGATTGGCACAGATATGCTCACAGAACTTGCTGTAGCATGGTGGTGCATTTGGTACCAAAGGAATAAAATAGTCTTCCAACAAGCACCAAATGATGGTATGGTAGATCTCGTGCAACACATTCGAGCACAAATCAATAGCTGGAAAAGGTCAAAGAAATGGACAGAAGATGAGGAAATGGAGGTGAAAAAACCAAGCAAACCAAAACGAATGAAACGAAACATGACATGGGAAAAACCGGAGAACGGGTTCATCAAGATTAACTTTGATGGTTCGAAACTCAGCGACGAGTCAACCTCAGCCGGATTTGTATTAAGAAATCACAAAGCAGAAGTTATCAGTGTAGGGGCAAAGAAATATGGGCATAATTCCATTTTGATGACTGAGGCTCTCGGCCTTCGAGACGGAATCAAAAGAGCTAAGCAACTAGGCTACAAAAAGATTGAAATAGAAGGGGATAATTTGATTGTCATCGAAGCCACCAAGGGAACGAGAAAATGCCCTTGGCAGATTGACTTACTGATCTCGGATATCTGGACCTTTCTCCAAAGTTTCAAGTCAGTCAGGATTAAGCATGTGAGTAGGGATCTTAACTCTGTGGCTGATAAAATCGCTAAATTGGGCCACGAACTCCCTAGTGATCACATTGCGAACCACCAAGAACTTATTGTTCTCATCCGAAAGGATGCTCTAGGTCGTCCCCCTTGAGTGGGACTCCTAATTCTTACCTTATCAAAAAAAAAAAAAAAAAAAAATTAGTTGCGGAGAAAGCATACGTATGACACGCCTCTAACATCCTCACCGCAGACTACACAATTGTGTTGAGGAACAAAATCACCCGCGAAACAGGAAGATAAATCTTACATCACGAAGATGAGGAGGTGACCCGAGACATGATGGAGGGTAGGGAGGAGAAGAAAGGATCGGAGGTCAATTCTTGCAAAAGGAGTGGAGGTTCGAGTTGCAAAACATGCAATTGTAGAACTTTCATCTGGAGATAGGGCACTCGCACGCGCCACAATTTGAGGGCGTCGTCGTCTTGTGGTTTCTTTATATATCTTAGGAATTTTAATATGTAATCTTTTAATATCTTTTGTATAGCTTGCTCTCCCATTACGGTGTACATCTTCTATTATAAATACAATTCGATCCTTTACTATTAACTCAACATGGATTTACATAATCTTTTATGGTATCAGAGCGGGCTTGGTCTTGAGCCCATTATTGCCCTTGAGTTGGGATTAGTGAGTTGTTACTTACTACCCGTCCATTATCTACCTTACGTCGATCTTGGGTTGGGTTTAGCTAGCTAGTTGTTACCAGTCTTTTTATCTATCTTCACTTCAACCTTGGATTGGACTTAGCTACTATTCGTCCTTTATCTACCTTTACTTCGACCTTGGGTTGGGCCATTCCATTCCCATGAAAATGTTGTTAAGAAAGATTGGTGAGATATAAGTTTCATCGAGACAATGACTTGAACTTAAGATTTTTGTACTAACGTACATGTGTGTATTCTTTTTTTTTTTTTTGGGTAGAAACATGTGTTTAATCTAGCTATAAATATAAGATTGTGCATTAACTTAACATATAAGGATTTAGCTTGAATAGATCTATCCTTGAAATGATTCAAGATTGTGAGGGCGTGTAAGTCGTTACCAAAGTCAAATTGACCACTCAACAGCCGAGCAGAGCACATGCAAGTCAACGTCTGTGCAATCAGATTGTGCACGCACGATACTAATCGATTTTTTGGAAGGCAGGAATCTTACCAATTATTAAGTCATTAAAGAGGAAATCACATTGCCAAGTTGAGCTATAGAATAGAAATTTTCAGAACTATATAATTGACTTAGTTTTGTATGGCAAAACATAAACCGATGATAGTAACTTCACGAAGTGATGAACCCGGTATATGACTTAGTCAACACATTAGCCAGTTGAAGTTGGGAAGGGACATAAGATATGTACAAACGAACCTTCCTTAATTTTTTTTTGTTGAGGGCACTGTCCATGGGAGTCGAACCGGTGACCTCTGGGTACTACCCTTGGAGGCTTAACCGTTTTGACTAAATGCCCGAAGGCACGAACCTTCCTTAATTTCATCATAGTTAAACTGACAATCTACATATATCAAGATGTTTTGCTGCACTCGTTATAACAAGAATTTGCTATATTGTCACTTTTAATAAGGACTCTTCAAAACATAACTTAATTACATACAAGACGTTGTTTTAGATACCATGCTTTGATTTCTCGCTTCGGCTAAGAACAAAATGTGTATTTTCCTTCTTCGTTTTCCACGAAACAACAGCATGACCGGAAAAAATGCAATACATGTAACTTTGTGTTGGATCGTCGAGTCATCGACGTCTATTGAACCATTCGCTTTCGAAAGAGATTTGATCGAATGGGCCGGAATAATAAGGTAAATCCAATGATGTATTGCTTGCCCCTCCCGAGGGGATTTTTTCTTTGTTGCTCAATGATGTAAGGGGTCGGGCTATCCCCCGATTGATGACTACTTAGCCCATTTTCGAATATTAATAAAACGCCCCCCGAGGGTCTGAAGAGTGCCGCCTCTCTTTCAACCAAAAAAAAAAGGTAAATCCAATAGATGAGGTTACTTCTCACTATATGAGGTTATCCTTACCACAAGAGCTCTCCTCACCGTAGCCTACCTCTACGATGATATATATTTACTCGCCCTTAAAATCGGTAAATGGAACAATTGCTCCAAAGTTTTCATCTTAATAGTTTGTCCAAATCTTGTAACAGTAGGGGTAACGAAATAAGCTGAGTTAGGACCGAATTAATAAGACTTTTCAATATACTTGTATCACATGGATTTGAGACATACAAGCTGTATGCAACTGTGCATGGTCCATAACAATTCGTAGTTCATTGACAATTTGACACCATTATAAATTTCTACGGGCTGATCGAGTAAACCCAAACCTAATTGCACAAGATTTTGCTCAATTTGGCCACAATTTCGAACTAATACTTGCCTTAGTGTCAAAATTAATCGATTGAAGCATAAAACTATTCTTATAAACCCTTATATTTCACAGGGAATCGTAACACCGTTGAACTTTCCTATTGACTTGGCCATTTGACCGAGTCCAAGTCGCCTAGTAATTAATCACTCTCACATCTCATCAAAACACTATATATCAATCTAGCTAAGTTGCAACTACATGTATATAATGCATTGTCTTCTACACACAAATCAAACTACAAAAATACATTCTCGTCTAGCAAGCCATTATTTTGATCGATCAAACTCAAAATGTTTCCTTCCTTTTCAGCAAGCTGCTATTGCATTCACCCACAAACCCACGTGAGAGAGGTCCAAAACCACCTCACCCCGAACTGCGGCACGTGCGAGTGCCCGATCGCCGGGAAAATGTTCAACTGCACCGCGTGCAACACCGACCTCCACCCCTTCTGCAAGACCGGCCCGCAATGCCTCGCCTCGGCGCTCCACCCGGTGCCGGGCCACCCCCTCACGCGCCTCACGCGCGACCCCATCATGGGCCACGCGCCCAATCGCAAATGCGCAGTCTGTTGCGAGGAAATCAAGGGCGTGTCGTACACGTGCTCCCCTTGCGGCTTCGACGTCCACCCGCAATGCTCGCAGCTGCCACGCGTCGTCCCACCCGGCCCCGGGACCCACCCCCACGAGCTCGTGCTCCAGGTCGCCGAGTTCGTGGACCGGGACTGCCAAGTGTGCGGCGGTCGGTGCGGGCGGTGGGCGTACTCGTGTGGCGTTTGCTCGGTTTACGTGCACTTCTCGTGCATCGTGGAACGCGCGGCCGCGGCCATCGGTGATCCGTCCGTGGGGCCCACCGCCACGGCCAGCCGAGGGCTAGATCGTAATTATGGTCGTTTCGATCACGACGGTCGAGGTCAACGGTACGGTGGACCGGCGCCTCATCACTACTACAACAATGGAGGTTTTCAACAACACAACGGTTACCAACAATGGGGAGGAAATTATAACTATAATCATCATCAAAATAATAATCATCATGCCGGAGGCGGTGGGCCCGCCGGCGGCGGGTTTATGGGCGGAATTGTGGGTAGGATCGCCGGAAGTCTGGCGGTGAGTTTGTTATGCGATTTGGTTTCGAATCTGCTCCACCAAGGTGTGTTCTTGTGTTGATCGAACGTGGTTGATATCATGTGGTTTGTGGTAATTGATTAAGAATGGTGATCATTTGATTAGGAATATGATGAGCATAAGTTTGTCTTTGTTTTATTGACCGTGTCATAAGGAGAGCAACTTTGTAGTTTAGGCTTTAGACTTTAGAGATTGGTAAATGGTGTGACTTTTCTCTATTGTTCTAAAGCCTTAGCTCGTATTGTATTCCCGTTTTTCTCATGTTCTAGGGTTCGTGAAATCCGATTTGTTTAATGATAAGTTGTGTGGATTAGATCAATTCGATCATCCAGTTTACAAGTCTAGATCATAATCAAAATAATGTATTCGTTTGCAAGCTGATGATGCATGGCTTGGAGCAGCACAAAAGCTAGCTTAGCATTAATGATCGATGGATCATGATCCTAATTTTAGACCGTGGAAGATCCAGGACGACATAATGGTGGCTTGCTGGATTCTGAACTCGATGACGCTAGATCTGTCAGGTGCATTAGTTCATGCCAATTCCGTAGATCATTGTGGTTAGAAACTGTTATCCTTATGTTGAGATTAAATGTCTATCCTACATTTGATCGAAAAAAAATTGTCTATCCTACGTCGGGAATTAAAACATAAATCATCCACAATATAAGTACATGACTACTCCCTATTAGCAATTGGTTTTAGGGTGAAACCCCATGTACTTATGTATTGGGCCTACCGTGTATATGCGTACGAACCGACGTGTGACAACCCCCACATCGTATATGACCCACCGACTTTAATATGGTATCAGAGCCTCTATTAATACAACAAACAAGTGCTAGCTCGGTTTGATTAGCCAGGGAAACATGACTAATTCCACACATGTTGTCAAGGACCTAGTGGTGGTAAAAGAGTGAGTAAAAGGACTAGAAGTGAGAGAGAGTTTGTACTCATTGATAGGAGGAAGGTCATTTATATAATTAGTTATTTGGACTCAATGGGTAGCAACATTTGGTACAAAGGGCAAAGAGCCAAATAGGTAGGAGATGTGCTAAAATGGCAGGGGATGTAGAAAAATGATATAGAAAGTTATACTCGTTTTAATTTGTTTGGAACCAACTTGATTGAGATGATCAAGGGTGTTTTTGTTGATTCTACACAACACTTTTCAGAGTGACGAGCCACCGTTGCGTCGTTCTCGATCTTCCAAGGTCTAAAGTTAGGATCATGATCCATTAGTAATTAAATGCTAAGCTAGCTTTCTCTTTGCTCCAAGTACCATCTCAATTTGCCGGCTCCAAACTATAAAACTAGATCCATCAAACAATGCAATATTGCTCAACACCATGATCGATATATAACCCTGAATGGGCAATGCCATCATCATCAGCTTGCAAACGTACAAAAAAATCTTGATTACGATCTAGCTAGACTTGTAAACTGGGTGATCGAGTTGATCTAATCCACACAACTTATCATTGAATAAAAAACAAATCGGATTACACGAACCCTAGAACATGAAAAAAAATAAAATACGGGAATACAATACTAAGCTAAGGCTTTAGAGCAATTGAGAAAAGTTACACCAATTACCATTCTCTAAAGTCTAAACTGCAAAGTACATTACGCTCCTTAATACACGATCAATAAAAGAAAGACAAACTTAGGCTCATCATATTTCTAATCAAATCACCTTTCTTACTTCCCACAAACCACATAATCAACCACGTTTGATCATGGTTCGGTCATCAGAAGAGCATACTCGAAACCATTTCGCATAACAAACCGACGGCCAGATTTGCGGCGATCCTACCCACAATTCCGCCCATAAACCCGCCGGTGGCGGGCCCACCGCCTCCCGCATTATTATTATTATTATTATTATCATTATTATTATAATTATTTCCTCTCCATGGTTGGTAACCGTTGCGTTGTTGAAAACCTCCATTATTGTAGTAGTGATGAGGCGGCGGTCCACCGTACCGCTGATCTTGACCGTCTTGATCGAAACGAGCATAATTACGATCCAGCCCTCGGGTGGCCGTGGCATTGGGCCCCACGGTCCGATCATCAATGACCACGGCCGCGCGTTTCACGATGCATGAGAAGTGCACGTAAACCGAGCAAGTGCCACACGAGTACGCCCATCGCCCGCATCGACCCCTGCACACGTGGCAGTCCCGGTCCACAACCTCGGCGACCTGGAGCACGAGCTCGTGGGGGTGGGTCCCGGGGCCGGGCGGGACGACGCGTGGCAGCTGCGAGCATTGCGGGTGGACGTCGAAGCCGCAAGGGGGGCACGTGTAGGACACGCCCTTGATTTCCTCGCAGCAGACCGCGCATTTGCGATTGAGCGCGTGGGTCATGATGGGGTCGCGCGTGAGGCGCGTGAGAGGGTGGCCCGGCACCGGGTGAAGCGCCGAGAAGAGGCATTGCGGGCCGGTCTTGCAGAAGGGGTGGAGGTCGGAGTCGCACGCGGTGCAGTTGAACATTTTCCCGGCGATCGGGCACTCGCACGCGCCGCAGTTCGGGGTGAGGTGGTTTTGGACCTCTCTCACGTGGGTTTGTGGGTGAATGCAATAGGAGCTTGCTGAAAAGGAAGGAAACATTTTGAGTTGTTTGATCGATCAAAGAATGTGTTTTTGTAGTTTGATGTGTGTGTGTGTATAGAAGACAATGTATACATGTAGTTGCAAAACTTAGCTAGATAGATATATAGTGTTGTTGAGATCTGAGAGTGATTAATTACTAGGCGACTTGGACTCAGTGAAAGAGAGCCAAGTCAATAGGAAAGTTCAATGATATTACGATTCCTTATATAATGGTATATAGTAATAGCTACTTAGCTAGCTAGGTTTATGCTTCTATAGGAATCTTAACAATGATTAAGGCATCTAATTTCCAAACGCAACTTGTACATATATAGTATAGTCATGAAACAGGAAACCACATATGGTCATGTTGAGCTATAGAATAGAAATTTTCAGAACTATATAGTTGACTTAGTTTTGTGTAGCAAAAAACAGAAACCGATAATAATAACTACACCAAGTGATGAACCCGGTATATGACTTGTTGTAACGAGAGATCGAACGAGAACAGTAAAGCAAGAACGACACACAGATTTACGTGGTTCGGTAACGGTGTGTTACCTACGTCCACGGGCAGAGAAACCGTATATTATTATGGAAGACAGAATTCGGAATACAGAGGTCTAGGTATTTCGAGAGCTTATATAGTGACTCAAGAAACCCTATGTACAATTATGGGCCGCAGGCCCAAAACAGATTGCGATAGGCCCACAAACAGAAAACATAGTGTACCGTGTGGCAGTGTGTGATTCAGATTCAAGGCATATTAACAAATCTCCTCCTTGACTTGAATCCTCCCAGAACCAGATGCACCATAACAAATGCCTGAAGTTTCTCTGTCTCAGATTGCCCCTAAGGGCTCAGATTACTGACTTGTGATGTTGAGCAAGTCCAAGCAGTGTTGGAACTTACTCTCAGGAACCGGTCGCAGTGTGTGATTCAGATTCAAGGCATATTAACATGACTTAGTCAACACATTAGCCAATTGAAGTTGGGAAGGGACATAAGATATGTACAACCGAACCTTCCTTAATTCCATCATAGTTAAACTGACAATCTACATATATCAAGATGTTTTGGTGCACTCGTGTTAACAAGAATTTGCTACAAGTGATTGTCACTTTAAATAAGGACTCATCAAAACATTATAACTTAGCCATAGAAGATATGTTTTTGTAGGTACCATGCTTTGATATTTCACTTTAACTAAGTAACACAAAAGATGCAACTTGCTTCTTTGTTCTCCGTGAAACAATAGCATGACTGTTAGAAAACATAGATATGTTTTGATGGTTCCAAATAGGTTGCCGATCTGGAGATGGGGTTGCCGACCTGATCAAGGTCCCCGACCTGGATGTGCTTCAAAGGTTGCCAAATAGTTCTCCAGGAATAGAATGAGTGAAAATCTATAACAAGCAACACAACGTGATGACGTTGTGGCAAACGTTGAGATGCTCCAGAAGTCTTTCTAAGGCAAGGATAAGTGCAAACATAGAGAAAATCATCAAGGTATATTGAAGACATCTCAAGATGATTTTATTGTGTCTTAAGGAGATATTTTAGAAAAGATATTGTACCGATTGTGTACGATTCATTCCTTGTGCAAATAAGATGAATTAGGCAACAATCATCTTAGTTTTAGTTATACTTCTCGTGGACTTATTCTTAGACCTAACGTGCAAGAGCGTATTTTGTATTTCGAGTGTGTTGAGTGTGAAGAACGAGAGATTCGTTCTTGGGTAGTTGAGTACGAGAGAGTTGTATTGAGTGAGGGTAATTGCATAAGCAACATTGTTAACAAGAGAGTGTGAGATTCACTTCTTGGAACAGGAGCACCTTTGTAAACCCGAGAAATCAATATAGCGAGTCAAAGTACTCTTCTAAGTCCTTTCAAGTGAGAAGCTTAGAAGACAAGTGGTTTTTCCCTATACAAATTAGTTGGTTTATATATGGTTTCTACTACAAATCATGGTGTTTGAATTATTTAATTGTAATATTTCTTGTGTGTTTTTATTTTGGTGCAATTTAAGTTTTGATTATAATTGCCGATATCCTAGGTGTCGACACTCCAAGTACTAACATTCCTACAATGACTTGAAAAAATGCTTAGGGCCCAACTCATCAGTTGAGTATATATATTGTAATTACCATCTAATCTAATGAAAGACAGAGGAGAATTTTCCAATAATATTCTCTTCTCTTAAATTTACAAATCTCAATGATAAAACCACTAGGCAAGAAATTAAAGCTTGAATCCTTGAGAATGTTTGAAAATGTATTTGTTTAGACTCAATAAAACACCCTTGATCATCTCAATCAAGTTAGTCCCAAACAACTTAAAACGAGTACAAAATAACTTTCTATATCATTTTTCTACGTCCCCGGCCATTTTAGCACCTCTTACCTCTCTACCCTTTGTACCAAATGAAGTTACCTATTGAGTCCAAATCACTAATTATATAAATGACCTTCCTCCTATCAATGAGTACAAACTCTCTTTCACTTCTAGTCTTTTTACTCACTCTTTTACCACCATTAGATCCTTGACAAAATGTCTGGAACTAGTCACGTTTCTCAAGCTAATCAAACCGAGCTAGCACTTGTTTGTTGTATTGATAGAGCTCCGATATCATGTTAAAGTCACTGGGTCATATATGATGTGGGGTTGTCATACGTCGGTTCATGTGTATATGCATAGTAGGTCCAATACATAAGCCCATGGGGTTTGCCCGTAAAACAAATTGACAATAGGGGGAGTAGTCATGAACTTATATGGTGGATGATTTATGCTCTAATTCCCGATGTAAGATAGACGTTTAATCTCAATGTAAGGATCACAGTTTCTAACCACAATGATCTAACGGAATTGGTGATGTGACCTCGCTTTGGACAAGATCTCGATGACGCCGATCTAGACCGTGTGGTGTGTCTCGGGAGAGGTTGCGGAAGCACAAGCGGGTAGATATGGTGGCCAACGTGATGGACACCCTTCCAAGCCAACGTGATCTCTACGTTGAGAGACTAGAGGAAGAACGCTTTGATAGAACAAACAAGGGTGACGCATGAATCCAAACTAGGAGGAATTGATCTCTCAACTTTAACTTGGATTAATAATATGCGAAACCTTTTACACTAGAGAGGTCTCGGCCTTATATAGGCAAAATGAAAGGCAAAGCTAGCTAATGGGCCAATGGGCCTTATTCTACCTAAATGGGCTCTCTCTTAAGCATAAGAGGACACACGCCCAAAATAGTAATAATATGGAAATAGCAACATACTATAAAATGGAAAATGCTAAATAGGAAAATATATATATAATAAATGAGTATGTCGGGGCCAAGGTGGACGCCATAATCTTGGGCTAGCCATGATCGACCCGGGCTCTTGTCCGGGTCGCATCAGTTGGCATGAACATACGCACCTGACAGATCCAGTGTCATCGAGTTCGGAATCCAGCAAGCCATCATTGTATCGTTCTCGATCTTCCACGGTCTAAAGTTTATTGATTATGATCTAGAGACTTGTAAACTGGATGATCGAATTGATCTAATCCACACAACTTATCATTAGACAAATCGGATTTCACGAATCCTAGAACATGAGAAAAAACGGGAATACAATACAGTATTACAATATGAGCTAAAGCTTTAGAACGATTGAGAGAAGTTACACCATTTAAAGCTGCTCTCCTTAAGACACGATTAATAAAACAAAGACAACCTTATGCTCATCATATTCTTAACCAAATGATCACCATTCTTAATTACCACAACACAAGCCACATAATCAACCACGTTCGATCATGGTTCGATCAACAGAAAAGATCGAGCACACCTGGCTGGAGCAGATTCGAAACCATTTGGCATAACAAACTCACCGCTAGACTTCCGTCGATCCTACCCACAATTCCGCCGACGCCGGCGGCGAGCCCACCGCATCCGACATGATGATTATTATTGTAATTATTATGATGATGATCATAGTTATAATTATAATTTCCTCCCCATTGTTGGTAACCGTTGTGTTGCTGAAAACCTCCATAGTTGTAGTAGTGATGAGGCGGCGGTCCACCGTACCGTTGACCTCGACCGCCATGATCGAAACGACCATAATTACGATCCAGCCCTCGGCTGGCCGTGACGGCGGGCCCCACGGACGGACCAGCGATGGCCGCGGCCGCGTGTTCCACGATGCATGAGAAGTGCACGTAAACCGAGCAATCGCCACACGAGTACGCCCACCGCCCGCATCGACTGTGGCACACGTGGCAGTATCGGTCCACGACCTCGGTGACCTGGAGCACGAGCTCGTGGCAGTGGGGCCCGGAGCCGGAAGGGACGACGCGTGGCAGCTGCGAGCATTGCGGGTGGACGTCGAAGTTGCAAGGGGCGCACGTGTAGGACACGCCCTTGATATCCTCGCAGCAGACCTTGCACCGGCGGTTGGGCGCGTGGCCCATGACGTGGTCGCGCGTGAGGCGCGTGAGGGGGTGGCCCGGCACCGGATGGAGGTCCGAGGCGAGGCATTGCGGGGCGGTCTTGCAGAAGGGGTGGAGGTCGGAGTCGCACGCGGTGCAGTTGAACATCTTCCCGGCGATCGGGCACTCGCACACGTCGCAGTTCTTCGGGGTGAGGCGGTGGGTTTGGACCTCTCTCACGTGGGTGTCTGGGTGAATGCAATGGCAGCTTGCTGAAAAGGAAGGATTCATCTTGAGTTCGTTGATCGATCAAAGGATGACTAGCTAGAGAAGAATGTAATTTTGTAGTTTGATTTGTGTGTAGAAGACAATGTATATATACATGTAGTTGCAACTTAGCTAGATAGATATATAGTGTACGTTGTTGAGATATGACAGTGATTAATTACTAGGCGACTTGGACTCGGTCAAATAGCCAAGTCAATAGGAAAGTTCAATGGCTGTACGATTCGACCAAAAATCTATGATGGTGTCAAATTGTCAGTCAACCACGAATTGATATGGACCATATATGCGTACAGATTACAACTTGTATGTCGGAGAACCGGTCTGATCACATCCATGTGATACACGTCTATAGTACAATAAAATGATTGAAAAGTCTTATTAATTCGGTCCTAACTCAGCTTATTAATTTCGTTACTCCTACTGTTACAAAATGTTGTGTTTTTAATCTATGTTTGTAACTCGTAATACTCGAAGTATAGTACAAAAGACAAGCACACATTAGGCCAGGTGGCTCTTGACACTCGGAAGGAATTGTGAGTTACTTGAGCTTGAGGTACACAAACGACTTTGAGCCTCTCCGTTCTCTTTCTTCCTTGTGCCTTGTTTCTGCCGCCTTTGTGTGTGCGTGCGTGCTTGTATTGTGTTCTTGTTGTTCGCCTTTCTTAGTGGATGTTGGTTGAGTCTCCCGATTAAGGCTCCATAGAATAGGGTTTCCCGAACTGTGTTACCAATATCTTGTGTTCAAACTTGCTCTTTTGTTTTTGTTCTTTCAATTTCGAAACTGTGTGATTAAGGTAGATTAGAAAACGAGTTCACACAAAATTTGGGTGAATAGGATGAACTAGATGAAAATCTTGGAGCAACTGTACTTTGTAAAGTTCCCTTTTACCTTTTTTTTTACGGGCGAGTAAATCTATATCATTGTAACCAGACCGGGTAAAAAATTGACCGGAATCCGAAATCTGATCCGAATTGATCCGATCCGAATTCGAAATTGGACCCGAACTATGATGGATGAACCATCCGAACATGACCCGAGGCCCGATCCGAATCCAATCCGAAATGACACAAAAGTAAATGACCCGAAATTGGACCCGAACTATGATGGATGAACCATCCGAATATGGTAATTAGATAAAGACATATGAAAATTTTTTAATTGTAAAATTAATAAGGGTATATAATTATTAAAATATAATTAACTTATAATTAATTTAATATAAGATGAGATCAGAATTAATATGGAGGCTGAAAAAGTCTCGAATTTAATATATAGTATAAATATAGATTTTATAAGCCCCAACATATATACGATATAGATAAACAATTATCTATCTTTTCATGGTATAGAAATACGCCTTTAATGAACACGTATATATTCTCACAATATAAGACAATCAAGCGAAACATTACATAGAAATGATAAATGTACCAATTTAGACATACTAAAAATAGCACTGGTCAGTCCTTTGAGTAATCTAGTCAAGCGGTAAGCTAGCTTCTAAATGTAGTACTCAGAGATCACCAGCCCGACTCTTATTGGCAGAGAATTAAACGTACTGACTGAGCTAGGGAGGGGCCTTGAATTGGTCACATTGGCATGGATTCATGATTTTACCAAGGCACATTGGATTCGTAGTACTGACTGAGGGAGGGGCCTTGAATTGGTCATTATTTGGTGGGTGTTTTTTGAAAATTAACGTATTGGCCGGGGTCAAGCTAGCTAGCTAGCATAATTGTTGAATACGTACTGACTATATCAATATATTGCATTGATGACGAGTCAAGGGAATCAATGAACGTGTTGCTATAGGTTCATCTAAAACGATACAACAAACAACTTGAATTGGATTCATTCAACTGACCGAGGGAGGGGACTTGAATATACTTGTCGTTATTAATTGATGGGCGATCAACCGATCATGACCTTAAGAATCGTAATTAAGGAGCCAAATCAAAAATTAGTAGGTCCACCGAAAGGCTCGACGATAAATTACTTGCATTGTCGATGTTTACCAATGTGATGATGTATATGTATACAATGAATTTCTTATTTACTGTTCCTATCCGGGCTTTGCTCATGCTCGGTTAAAAATAGGCAAGCTCGTTTTATTTGATTCATGTAAAGACTCACCTTCGAGTTCTCACGTATGCATGCGGAAAGACATTTCAACATTCTACTTGGTTTCAAGTTTCATAGCCGTGATATATACTAAAGAAAACTTATGATTGTTATCCTCAAGTTTAAAGGTATTTTGGTAAGGGCTTAAAAACAAACTTTTTCTGTTTAGTAGGTCCTTGTGATTTTATGTTTTGTTTGCTTTGTAAAGGGCTTTTATCCAACTCAAGCAGAACTTAAACAGACTCGCCTAGATGTGGTTCAACTCATAATTAAAAAAACATTGGGTGGTTCAACGCAAGAGTTGACATGAAGATGACGAGTGATGACTCTAAAAATAACTGTAGGATCGACGTGTTAGAATACAGACCCTGATCCTTAGGAGATCAAAGAACTGGACAGCGGAAACAAACAGGAAACAAGTAGCAAACAGAGTACTGATCCTTAGCAGGGATCAATCTATCACGAAATGCACCGGCCAAACTCGAACTCAACTCACAAGCCACACATTGGGTAATTTGTTCATGAGAAATGCTCGCAAACAACTCATTTATCGATCTAGCCATGCATTAATACAAGCAATGAAACTAAAGATAGATTCGAGAAAGACCACTCAAACTAATTTAGTATAATATGTAATCGTACATTCGATCACGAACGTACATAACTACATGATGAACCATGGGCGGTCCGGGGCAGGTGCAACCCGTGCACATGCACAGTGACGGACGCAGAACGGATTTAAAGGGGGGCACACCTCGTGTACGAGATTCAATTATTCAAGAATAATCGATAAATTTAGTTACTCAATACTCGTAAGTATTAAAAAAATAGGTTCATTTCCATTCCATTCCATTCCGTTTCCATTTCCGTTGTTGAATACCAAACGGGCCCTAAATTTTGCTCAGACTCAACTCCTTAGATCGAGTCGAACGCAAACAAAAATGAATCTAGCCAAACACCGAGTATTATTCTGACCAGAATGTTATTGGAAACCCAAATTGTACATATTACACAAACCCTAGAAGCTAGGGCAGAAAGGTATATCCACGTGTACCAACAAAGCTCTGAACGATCGACTACAAACTTGCTTTCACAGAAAGCCTTTATTCACACCAACTTAACAATCAAAGTCAATAACACAATGACAGAGAAAAAAAAAATTACACCACTCAAAAGAACGGACCAGACGTAATCAACTAATCATATTAGATATTAATTCGACAAACAAATTCACCGCCAGACTCCCGACAATCTTACCCATGACTCCGAAGATAAGCCCTGATCCGGATCCGGATCCGGATCCGGATCCGGCCGTAGGCCAACCGTATGATAGACCATATAGCCCACGGCTTGTTGTCGCGGTGGGACCCGCGTACGACCCATCATCACTGGCTCGTTCCAAGAGGCACAAGTAGTGAACGTAAACCGAGCAAACGTTACACTTGTACACCCACCTCCCACATTGACGACTGCACACGTGGCAACTCTCGCTCACGACCGCGGTGACTTGAAGCTCGAGCTCGTGGTCGTGGGTCCCCGGGCCTTTGGGGAGGACACGCGGCAGCTGGGAGCATTGCGGGTGGACGTCGAAGCCGCAAGGGGCGCACGTGTAGGACACGCCCTTGATTTCCTCGCAACAGACCGCGCAATTGCGATTGGGCGCGTGGCCCATGATGTGGTCGCGCGTGAGGCGCGTGAGGGGGTGGCCCGGCACCGGGTGGAGCGCCGAGGCGAGGCATTGCGGGCCGGTCTTGCAGAAGGGGTGGAGGTCGGAGTTGCACGCGCTGCAGTTGAACATTTTTCCGGCGATCGGGCACTCGCACGCGCCGCAACTCGTAGCGTTTGTTGGGTTCATGAGGTGGTTCTGGACCTCTCGAACGTGGGCTTCAGGGTGGATGCAATACCAGTTTGTTGAGCCTGAAGACATTTCGATCTCTCGGGGTTTTTTTTCCTCTACAAGTAATTGCGCTTATCGAGTTTGGTGCTAGGATTTTTGGTTGATAACAAGCAAGATATATATATATACATATATATATATATAGAAAGATTGTTCGATGGTTGATTTAGTAAGAGCAAGAAGGAAATTTTGTTTGCACATGCATCGATTTGGTCGATACAATAAGATATGTCTACGTTGATGCAAGTGGATAGATAGATACATATTTTGGACCTAGAGTGATAGTTAGTTGACTTGGACTTGGTCAAATAATCAATTAAGCTAGCTAGCCAATGTACGTGTCGAGTAATTTCCCAGCTTCGTTCGGCTAGGTATTTTTGAGTTGGAGTTTTTTTTTAGCGTTTTCGGCTAAAAATCAACGTTCTAGGGAGGGGTAGGTTTTTGAAACGCTAGTTGAAAAGTTACGAAAACGCTCAAGCTAGCTGAAAAGCTAGATATGCCGAATGGAGCCTAAATTCCTTATGAAATAAGGCAAAGAAGATTATCTCGAATTAGGATTTGATTTAGAGCTTGTAGATGCTATAAAATCTTGAAAATTGTACTTTTAAAGATTATAGGCTCATTTTTAGTTTCAAGAGCCTCTCCAAATCAATCTCTAAAATGGAGAAATCTTTAAAAAACGAGAGGGTTTCCCCAAATATAGAGACATCTCTATCTTACCATTTGCATTAAGTATTTCTTTTTTCTTTTATTTTTTAGGTAAATTGAATGTGAAACATCATTTTTTTATTTGTATACTCTCTCTGTCTACTTCTACTTGTCCATGTAGAAATTTGCACAATTATTAAGACAATCTTATCTTTACAAAAATACTCTTATTAAATCATCACTAATACTCCCTCCGTTTCACAATAAGTGTCGTTTTAGCTCTTAACACAGTTTTTAAGAAAAGCAATCATTCACTTTAAAACTTACAACTTTTTCTTAATCTTACCACTCATTACATTTTTTTGGCCAATGCATGAACAACTTTAGTCAACAAATACACATTCCAATAAAAATTATCATCATTCACCCCTATTAAATCACTTTGAAAACCTAAAACGACACATATTATGAAACAAATTTTAAGTGCTAAAACGACACTTATTATGAAACGGAGGGAGTATAATTAATTCTCCTCACATACTATGAGCTTTACAATTTCCAAGACTTCAACTAACATATTAATGAGGGGTAAATTTGGAAGTCAATGGACAAAATAGGCTATATGGACAATTAGAAGTAGACAAGATTTTTTGGCTATATGGACAAATAGAAGTAGACGGAGGGAGTAATAAAGAAGAATAGTAAATACTATTTCTCCAAAATGAAGAAACTATTGGAGTAATTAAGGGCCATTTTTTTTTAAGATTGTAACGCTTGTGTCTCCATTTTGGAGAAAAATTCAGAATATTTCTTGAAAATACTGTTGTAATTTACTTAGAATATAATGCTCTTAGAGTACAATATAATTATATTTTCAATTACTTTTAATATGGAATTTCGTGGACTTATGTATTAGACTCGTTCGTACATATACATACATACTTAGTAAGTAATGGTCCTCCCCTCTGTCATTATCGGACTCGGATTTTCGACAAATAGTGCTAAAGTTGAGTAAGCATCTATTTTGGTAGAAAAGTTGACTAAAATCTTTGAGGACCTCAAAGAAACCACGACGAAGCCATGGACGAGTGTGACGGAGAACCGGTCTGACATAAATGAGTTTATAACAAATTAACTGAAAAGTCTTTTCCGACACTTGTGTCATAATTATTGATTGAGAATTTGTTCAAAACTAAGGCTTTCTAGTTGTTGTTTATACGTACTTTTCAAACCGGTGACTATCTAATTATAAGTTTGAGCTAGGATACATGTGGTTTTGTATACCTAGCTCTCTTCTTCTTCTATTAGCCGGTGATTATGTGGTGTTGATCGATCATAGAATAGTTGCCAATCTCGAATGGAAATTAATTATAAAACGTTCGTTAGTAACACCGAGAAAAGAAATTAGTTGTATTATGTGGTGTTGTGCCAAAAAAAAATTATAAAGGGTGGTTTTGTATAAATAAATGAAAACAAGGGTATTGACCCGGTCGGACATGCGACCGATCGGGTGTAAGCTCGAGCATATCAGCGCAAAGTCAAGAACCTTCTCGGGAGAAGCTTAGTCAGGTATGTGGTCGAGCAGCTTTGGATCGGGCGAAGATGTTTCTGGTCGGGTGCGCGTTGGAGCTAGCATTTGGTCGCAGGGTCAATAGGAATAGCATTTTGACGTAGCATTCTCTATTCCCATACACAAACATTGTATTAGGACTCACTTGCTCAACCTGGTCAACTGACCGTATAAACTTACAAAACAGTTTAACAGACCCATTTTGGTTCACATATAAGTCCTATTTGCAAAATATCAAAGTTGTATGAAATGCATTTCTGATTACTTTGAGAAAACAGGCTCATAGTGGGCCGAATTGTAAATGGTCAAGTACTAAAATGGGCTATCAAAATTCTTTTCTTTTCTTTTCTTTTTTTCAATTCTGGATAAAATTACATGAATATGACCATCCAAATTTCAGCTTGAAGAAGGAAGAAAAAACCAACCAACCAACCGAACCGAACCAGAAATGGCATTTTCAAGGGCAATGCAATTCAGTTCATCACTCTTCCGCTTCCGCTTTTGCGCGCCCTCTCCATCATCAATCTCCAATTGTAAACCGAATCTCTCTCGCCACAATTTCACCGTCTCAACTTCCATGTCCACCCACGATCCAAGCTCATCAATGGAGTCTCCTCCTCTAAAGAAGGCGAATCGATGGAGACCCATTTGCCTGTACCACACTCACGGAAAGTGTACAATGGTGAGCTTCGAAATTGATTTCATTAGGAGCTTCATTTTGCTGAGCCTCTTGTTTGGTGCCCGCCATGTGTTCGATAAAATGCCTCTTCACTCTCTGTATATGTGTTTGATTTGAAGTTTGTTTGAAAGAACTTACCTTTTGTAATGGGACTGTACTTGCAGATGGATGATCAACTTCATATGGAGAAATTCAGCCATAGCTGTTGTGAGGAGCTCGAAACGAGTGTTGAAGAGGCCAAACACTTGAGACTGCAGCCTTTCGATTATCTTTTGGTGCTTGATTTGGAAGGCAAAGTTGAGATTCTTGAATTCCCGGTCTTGATGATTGATGCCAAGAGTCTGCAGATTACGGATTTTTTCCACAGGTCTGGTTATAATGTTTTCTCTTGGATGTGATTTTGAGACCATTACAATGAATTTTAGGATGACCCATAATCAGATTTCTTGTTCTGTAAATTATTAGGCGTTGTTAGAAAGTATTTGACTACAACCTCTCTGATACAAAAGAGCAAACAAATAAGGTTGTTGATGCCATTGTTTCAGTAGCTTGTGGCTTATATACTCTTTGTTTTGCAGGTTTGTGAGGCCGACAAAGATGAGCGAGCAAAGAATAGACGAGTACATTGAGGGCAAGTATGGAAAACTAGGTGTACATAGGTAAGGTTGCCATTTTTGTGCTAAAAATCCATAGCTCTTATGCTAATGTTTTAAGAACATGAGATTAAGTGACAGAATGCAATAATACCCATGATCTCATATTGCCATTGGCATGTTTTGACTTTTGAGCTCTGATAATGCTCATTCAGTCAATGAACAGCTTGATGTAGGACACATGTATGTACCTTTGCAGTGTGTGGCATGATACAGCAATCCCTTTTAAGGAAGTTATCGAAGAATTTGAGGCCTGGATGGCTCAGCAAAACTTGTGGGCGAAAGAGGCCGGTGGACCTCTTAAACGAGCTGCGTTTGTGACATGGTGAGTATGAGAATTGAGCTTCATATGAATGAACATGATCTTGTACATGTATTTTCAACCTAATGTTTCAGACTCTTTTTTTGTGGGTACTAGTGGCAACTGGGATATCAAAACGAAAATCCCTCAGCAGTGCATTGTCTCTGGCATGAAGCTCCCCCCATACTTCATGGAATGGATCAATTTGAAAGATATTTATCTCAACTTTTACAACACAAGGGTAAGATCAACTTTTACCACATGCATTACTTTGCCTCTCTTTTTTTCATCTTAGTGATTTGTTCATGTATGCCAGGCCACAGGGATGATGACTATGTTGAGGCAGCTTAACATTCAGCAAATGGGAAGCCACCATCTTGGCATCGACGACGCGAAGAACATAGCCAGAGTGGTGCAACATATGCTAGCAGACGGCGCAATCATGGACATTACAGCAAGGAGGAGCTCTAAAGACCCCGAAAAGGTCCGTTTCCTATTCGAAAACCGAATCAGGTAGGCCTCTTGTATGTACAGATGAGCCATGTATGCAAAAGACAATTGAACATTCCATTAGACAAAGGCTCTGAAATTTTGATTCAAATTCTAGATCCATAACATTCATCACACAATCTGGCAGAGACAATTGAACATTCCGAACTAAAATTCCACTGATTTACAACCAATACGCAACAGAAAACAGGCGACAAAGAACCAGAAACCCTAGATCCAACACCAAATCAGAAAACAAGCAACAAAGAACCAGAAACCCTAGATCAAACAGTTGAACATTACATTAGACAAAAGCTCTGCAAATTTTGGTCCAAATTCCGAATTCATAACATTCATAACACAATCTGGCAGAGACAATTGAACATGCCGAACTACAATTCCACTGATTTACAACCAATACGCAACACAAAATAGGCGACAAAGAACCAGAAACCCTAGAACAAACACCAAATCAGGCTCTCTCGCCTCTAATCCTCCTAGCGAGCTGAATATCCTTAGGCATGATAGTAACACGCTTAGCGTGAATCGCACAGAGATTGGTGTCCTCGAAGAGTCCGACAAGGTAGGCTTCGGCGGCCTCTTGCAGAGCGGCGACGGCCGAGCTCTGGAACCGGAGATCGGTCTTGAAATCCTGAGCGATCTCGCGTACAAGCCTCTGGAAGGGGAGCTTCCTGATGAGGAGCTCAGTACTCTTCTGGTACTTCCTGATCTCCCTCAGCGCCACCGTTCCGGGGCGGAAACGGTGGGGCTTCTTCACTCCGCCGGTCGCCGGAGCCGACTTCCTCGCCGCCTTGGTGGCGAGCTGCTTCCTCGGAGCCTTTCCTCCGGTCGATTTCCTCGCCGTCTGCTTGGTTCGTGCCATTGGAAGAGAGAAGGAACGAGATTTTGAGATTGAGAGAAATTGGATGGAAGATTTGGGAGTTTGCAGAGGTTTTGAGATGGGGAAGTGTGGAAGAGAAGATTGGTGTTTTTGTAGAGGAAGGCGGGGAAAGAAGATCCGCGGATGGAGGTAAGACGAAATCTTGACCGTTGATGATGGGAGGTAATCAACGGTGGAGGATTGTTAGAGGGGTGGAACGCGGATCGCGGATTGCTGACGTGGATACTTTGCCGCGCATTTTACAGGGAGTGCGCGGATTTCGAACTTTAAAATACTGGAGTATAATTTAGCTGGCGCCCAATATCAATACCAATTTAGTTACCCACCTGATAATCGAAACCGAATTTGGTAAATCGAAAATCGGACAAAAAATTTCAGTTCAGTTTGATTTTTTTGTTTTGAATAAATATAAGGTTTTTTATAAATTGAACCAAATAGAAACCAAAATCATGAAATTTATTGAATCGAAGATCGAACCGAAGTCCGTCGGTTTCGGTTCAGTTCGATCTAATTTTTTGGTTCCGACCGAACCGTGTTCACCCCTACTAATAAGTAATAACCTGATGGAGAATGGGTGGCAAATATGCATCTCTTTTATTTATAATAACATACAATACATGTGTATATATACAGTAAGTCGTTACAATACTTGAGGCATGCATATAAGCAAACTCTTGTACAATACGAACCCAAAAAATAGATCATCATTACAAGTAGCATGACAAATAACAAATATACGAGTTGCTACTTAACTTGAAACACGTACGGAAGAACCAAGACAACAAATTAAAAACAAAACGACGACAAAATTAAAAAACAAAGAAAAAAAATCAGTACACAAAGCCGATTCAAACAGTATTATCAAAAAATAGTACTACTAGTAATTAAGCTTGCAAAATCATGCCCAAATCCCTTTCCGAAATCCATGAGTAGCCCTTTATTGTCTTCCTCCTCCTCCGGTTTCTTCTGTTGAAGACTTGCTTAAACTTGTATCCTTCATCTACTTGAAGTGCTTATCGGGCGGCCTAGGCATGTCCTTGACGATCCCGCAACCGGTGAGTTGGTCTTCTTGCAGGTTGTACTCGTCCCTCTTCGAAGGAGGCGATAGCACACTTACGTACATTTGTTGCCCCAAGTAGCTCCTTTCGACGCATTCGGATCTTATGTTCCACACCCCAGCGTTATCGAAGGTCATCAAGATTGCCGTCCATGACTTCGGGTACACTTGGATCGAGTATCTACTCACCGCGTCCAACAAGTTGTATTGGCTTCTCTTCTCAGGAGTCCATGTGCCTACGTCCATCCTAGTCGCGAAAATACCATCCAAACGCGTACTCAATTAAGCATGTATTGATCGATGAAGTAAATTAAGGGACCATGAGATTTGGACTAGTTTAAGTCTAGCTTACCCGACGGGGAAGAATGAATATCCATCCACATGCCAGGCTTGGACATCATCCTCGTGGTTCTCTAGGATGATCTCGACGAACTTTCTATACGTGATGTTGAGCACGATAGGTTCGAGCACGACATTTATGGTGTCAACATTGGGCGGAGGTTGATCCGGGATGTTGTTGTACTTGAAGACCTTGTCGGCTACGCCATACCACTCGGCTAACTTGATCGGTGTTTCGGGATCCACATGGGATTTGCCGTTGATGGCATACCTTAGCTTCCCATTCACTTTGCTTTCGGTGTTGACAAGCTTAATGGTCCGCAAAATGGTGATATTGCCATAATGGTACGATCCCTGAGGATTTGGCCTAGCTGCACTAGCGGTTAAGTTCCATCTAAACGTCTTGAATTGATTCAATGACCATGCCCAGTCACCGGGGGCCTCGGGAATGGCAGGCAATGGGGGTGCTTGGGCACCAAAATACCGAATCTTTGCGACGGATTGAAGATGGTAGGTGGTGAACCGAGATGACGCCACTAGGTAGTAGTCCCCGGGCTTTTGGTCAGCCGTGACCAAGACCGAGTAGCATTGGCCAAGGTGGACGTCGAGCGTGTCATAAATGTTTTGTACGGTGTGAGAGCCCTCTAGCTCAATGAGCTTCATCTTGTGGTTTTGGATCCTAACGTTGAGGGAGTTTCTCATACCCACATTACAAATCCTATACCTATATGTCTTTCCGGGCTTCATTGTAAACTCGGGCTCCGGGTTTTCATGACCGACATCTCCACTCTTCCCGTTAATGAGAATGCCATCCGGCTTCCCAAGGGTCTTGCCATCATCAAGGCTCTTCCTTAGCTCGACGTGGTTCTTAGTGTACCAATCCCCAACTAAGACCGTGTAGTCATCCTCTGGAATAGCAAAGGGTACCGGGATAAGGTTACGACTATACACTCGAATCCCTCCATACCCACCAGACGCCCTCTGTAGGCTCGTAATTGGATAGTACACGAAGGATCCTATCTGGTCCTTCATTTGGAAGTGATAGGTGTAGTTTGTTCCGGGCACTTGTGGGCACATGGTCCCGGTAGTTCCATCTTGCCATGAGTTCTTCCTTTGTTCGATCCCCTTCCTATATGAATAATGTCACAAAATAGGGTGAGCATGTGTTAGCCGAGAACATAAGCTCAATAGTGTTTCATCCTAAAGCTAAATTGACAATAGAAGAGGCAACCCACCACACGTGGGAAGCTTATGTTCTCCACAATCGTATTGAGGTTACGTACCAATGAAAGATAAGCGGTTCGTCAATGTTGTTGAAGACATTGACTCGTATGTTGTTGTTGCTCGAGCTGTTGATTATCGGACCAGGGAATTGATCGTTGATGAGGATGACCCGTTCGGGAACACCCAAGGGCGAGAGGGTGCCATAGGTGACATTCCATGTATAGTACACGTAGGGATCCCCGGCCTTGGCAACACCTACCAACATGGAGATCAATAACAATGACAAGGATGATGTCCTTGTGATCATTTTCCCCAACATTTTCCGTTTATTTTCTTTCAATTTCAATGTGAAATAAACCAACCCTTAAGATAGAAAGAAGTGTTCAATTTTATTGTTGAAATTTTGTGAAAGGTGTTCTTTTTTTTCTTCTTTTTCTTGAATGTGTGATATGAAGACACATACGAAAAGAGAGGTGAAGAAAAAAAGATTGCCTACATAGAGGCGTTATATGCTCAAATTTTAATGATAAGAAAAAGCACAAGAATGAGCATTTATACAAGATTTGTGTTTGGAGGGAGCAAATTGTGAACCTCAAACAACCAACCTTGTTTGTACCACTATTGACCCTAATATCACGCCCCTCCCTCTATTTCTCTGGTGGGTTTTACTTTCCTCCTATCTACCACCTTCTCTCCTTTTTATAGGTGAATGTCTAAAAATTGTGAAAGAAGAAAATCTATGTCAATTTACAAGCACAAGACTTAGAAAGGAAAGCAAGGCAGATGGACTGTGAAGCTAGTGTACATGTAGTTTTTTGCCATCAAAATCCTACAAGAACACTTGCCCGTATGTGATGGAAATATTTGATAGTGAATAATGATACACAACTTTATAAGGCCAGGGGTCATTTGATATTGGTACAAATGTACATTAAAAGATGATAATGATAATGATAATTGTAAGTACATAGATTTTTTTTCTAATTATTAATGCCCTTTATTCAAAAAATATATATAAGTTTCATTTCATAAAGAATATTGACATTTCATAAAGTTCTATAGAGTGTATGGAAGCTGTCAATGCAAATGACTCCATGGCCCAATGGATAAGGCGCTGGTCTACGAAACCAGAGATTCTGGGTTCGATCCCCAGTGGAGTCGAATTTCTTCAGCTTTTTTTTTTGCCCCATGTCAAAATCTCTTGTAGCAATTAAACAGATCCAAGAAATTGCCCCAAAGAAGGATATTGTTTGCCAATGAACATGCATTTCATCGCGTATTGGTATTTTCGGGTGAGCGAGTCGGGCGAGATAAACTAGTGTGTACACAAGCTTGCAAACACCATAAATTAACCTATAAAACACACACACACACACACACACACACACACAAACTCCACGTTTCCATTCTAATGACATTTCCTTGAAGACAAATCGATACAAAGCTAGTCCACGTTTGGTCTCTTCTTGTGTGCAAATTTGCACTTACTTGAATGCCATGGCCTAGCTATAGCTAGTAGTAACTAATCATTATGATCGATCAAGCTAGCTAGACTTGAAAAATGCTTAACTTTTGTGTGCTGTGAAACCCTGTGCTGTTGTTACTTGTTAGGTCTGAGTAAAATTCAAAGCCCTCGTTTTACCCGAAGAGCAAGGGAAATGCATTTTACTAACGTACACAGAGCATTTAACCGAGACAAGGACAATCCACTGCTGTGCTTTCTTCTTTAACTTTCAGAATAAACGTTGGTGGGGACACCAACAACAATTACTGTGTTTGCAATTTCATAAATACACCTAAAATATAAATACAAAAATAAAGCCTATATAGATGGAAAAACAGGTAAGATCTTACCTGAAAGCGTGTTCTAAGATAGTGCTAAAGTATAACGATTTTCCGATTTTTGACTTTTAACACAAGATTAATTTAAAACCCACTTATTATCAAAAAAAAATTAAAACCCACTTGAGTTATGTTGTAGCGAGAGATCGAACGAGAACAATAAAGCAAAAACGACACACAGATTTACGTAGTTCGGTAACGGTGTGTTACCTACGTCCACGGGTAGAGAAACGGTATATTATTATGGAAGACGGAATTCGGAATACAGAGATCTAGGTATTTCGAGAGCTTATATAGTGATTCAAGAAACCCTAGTTACAATTATGGGCCGCAGGCCCAAAACGGATTTAGGTAGACCAGGAAGTCTCCGGGCTCGGATCGGGCACAAGCCGGACTTGATGCAAAAACCTAGTCCATGGACATGAACCAACAACGGGTTCAACTCGAACTTAGCGTTTTCCTTGTTCAAGGTCGTCCAAAGTTGTTAGTAGGTTGGGCGGACCGACTCGAACTCATTCGGGTCTAGATTCAGACCAAAACATCTTACTTTAATTTTAACCATTGATTTACGAGAGTTTCGTCTTTTACTTTAACAATTAACATAAACCACTCTCTCTAATGAAAGGAATTGATAAAACAAAGAAAGGTACAAAAAAACTTAATAATAATGTCATACATACAAAGACGTACAATACAAGAGGGGGCTCATTATATAACGCTAAATTCGCTTTCTCCGCGGTTCCTCAGCCTTTGCAGTTGGGCGATTTTCTTGCCCTTTTCCCTCTCTCTCTAATTTCTCTATACATTTTCTCTTCACCATCTTGAAATGAAATGAAATCCAAATTCCAAGCTCTTCTTCTTTCTGTGTAAGTGGATTTCAGTCTATTTCGCCGAAGTTTTCTCGGGCAAAAAAATCAATCAAGTGAGTTTCTTCACAACCCACTTTTTTTGCATGATTTTTTAATAAATATTTGGACTTAATTTCCAAAACCCAGAAAAATAATTAACTACTAATTGACAGTATTAGTTAATTAATTAATTGTTTTTGAGGGTGTAAAAAGGTCAAATGGCTATGGGGATCGAAGCTCCTAGCTCGCCACTTGGGCATCTAGATTTTAGATGTGTGTGTTTTTGTGTGATAAGAGCCTTCAAATGCACTCATCTTCTTCTTCCTCTCAATTAATCTTCCTCTATATTTATGTTGATTAATTAATTTCCTAGAAAAAAGAAGCACTTCCAAGAAGCTAACTAATTATGAGTAATTGTTTCCATGGTCAAACACCAAAGTGTGCAACTTTAATACTACTACTACTATAAAGTACTTACTATTTATTTCAGTGTTCATGGAATTGACTTTCATGATATTCAAGCAAGATCTACTTTTTAGTCTTTGAAAGCAGTGCAATTCTTACACGAGATCCAAACCCTAAAGTGCAAATCTTTTTTTATTTTAATTGACTCCCTAATAATTAGGGTAATAAATTCAAGTATATAACATAAAAATGCATGTATTCTTCTTATTATATATGAATAAGCATAAATTAATTAGTCTAGTGTAGTGTGTGTACTTGTTGGTATATATAGGCACGTATAAATTTATGGAGCTCTGTTTGACAGATCAAAATCTTTGGAAGGCAGAAGCTGAAAGCCAGGAAAAGGAGGTTTATGAGCAGAAGATCGAAGAAGAAAAGCCAATCCATTCTCATTTCTTGTTTTGGAATTCCTTGATTAAAGTTAATTCAAGCCTGGATCTTCTTCACATCTTCACTGGTAATTAATTCTTGTTCCATATCTTTATGCTTAATTTTCCTTGAGTTATTTCATGCTAAGCTATATATAGTTGCTAGAAGTTAATTTCTATTAATTCATGTTGCTAAAGTTTTCACAATCAAATTCCAAACCCTCTTAGGCTGGTGCCAAAGATATACAAATTTTACTAGTTTATGTCCATAAGATCTTTGAAAATGGAAGCTTTTTTGCTTGTTTACATCTATTATATATGATTAATTAAAGTTTTTTTAAAAGGTTTATTAATTTCCTTGAGTTATATTACTAAAATTTCAATTATAATTGACTTTGGTGTTCAAAATGGCTAGCTTTTTAATTAACTACATTTTGGGTATTTTGGCATTTTAACTCTCACACGTTTTGCTTTTTTTTTTTTAATTGTAAAAAACATTTTTTCACTAGCTAGATCTGTCTAGGCCCCCAAGAGGCAAGGGGTAAAACTCAATCAATCACCTGAATCTGAAGCAGAGAATTATCATAAAGGCAAAAGGGTATGTACACATTGTTTTGTTCCCTTTGTACCCTCATTTTTGTGATACATATGACATGACAATTTCACACACAACTCTTACATTCCTACCTAGCTACCTATCTAACCCCACATAACTAACCCTTTCCCGAACCCACATCCACAGCTCCACTCAACTGACTCGATGTCATCGTCGTCGTCGAGCTCCCCATGCGCGGCGTGCAAGTTCCTCCGCCGAAAGTGCCAGCCCGAGTGCGTCTTCGCGCCCTACTTCCCTCCGGACCAGCCCCAAAAGTTCGCCAACGTCCACAAAGTCTTCGGCGCGAGCAACGTGACCAAACTCCTGAACGAGCTCCTCCCCCACCAGCGCGAAGACGCGGTGAACAGCCTCGCGTACGAGGCCGACATGCGCCTCCGCGACCCGGTCTACGGGTGCGTGGGGGTCATCTCGCTCCTCCAGCACCAGCTCCGCCAGCTCCAGCTCGACCTCACGTGCGCGAAATCTGAGCTCTCCAAGTACCAACAAAACCTCTCCGCCTTCTCCGGGGCCCACGCCTTCATAGCCAACAACCTCGGCATGGCCCTCCCCCACAGCCACCACTTCCACCACCAGCTCTTCCCCGGCGGGGGCGGGGCCCACGGCCAGAACTTGGGACTTATTAGGAGCTTTGATGCGGCGGCGGCGGCGGTCGGCGATGGTGGGTTGCTGGCGATGAATATGGCGGCCGGAGGGGCGGCCGGGATCGGCGGCCAGATGCAGCCGCCGAGGGCGGCGGCGGAGGATCGGTGGACCACCGTTGACCCGTCTTAGGGTTTTGACTTTTTTTTTTGTTTTCGGGTCAAGTCATGGGCTTTTGTGGCCGTGGCGGAAACCCTAATTAATTAGGTAGGTACGATATATTTGGCTCTTTATTATTTGTTCTGGGTTTATATAATTACGATTAATAATTAATCATACTAGACTTTTTATATGGCTTGATCTTTTTTAACCCTGTTTGATTGGATTAATTGTTTTATCGATTTTTTTATAATGAGTTTTGAGGGCATATGATGCGAATTGGTGATTAATGGAAATAGGTTTATCATTTTACTTTATAAATATATGAATTTTATACATAAAATAAACAATTTTTTCGAGGTAAGAGTTTGGCACCAGTAGTAAGTAATTGATAGCATATATCTTAATCAAAGAGTAAGTTTGTCCGTGTATGTATATAGTATAAACGCGTAACGTAAGCTTTACACTAATATACATGGTTTTAGCGTATGACTATCATTATTAATTTCTCTACGTGCAGAAACAAAGTTATAAAACTTTGTGACGTTTAATAGTAAAGAAATACTAATAGTACTTCATTTTTTGAGCCAGGTAATATATAGTATTGATGTGTGAAATTTGCTCATAGGTACACATAATACATAGTCACAATATATGCATTACAAGTTATACCTAAAAGTAGGAATTTGGACGAGTAAATTGGAGATCAATATAGAAGTTGAAATTCATGATATTGTGCTATATATTTGAAGATTCAATGATGTCTCACATAATGGATTTATCAATCAATTAAGCGATACTCGCTGCTAACTAATCAAGGCTTGTCCGCAGTTAATTCATCAATCAATTACGCAGTTATGGCTTTTAATTTATTTTTTTGGTCGAAAGTTATGGCTTTTAATTAAAGCTCACTCTAAATTGATTTCTCAATCAATTAAGAAATTCTTCCATTTGAGGCTCCCGCTTAATTGATTAATTTGTATTCTCTTAATTAATATACTTACTTTACATTAACGGCACACGATATTATAAGGATTTTTATACTATGTACCCTAACAGCACACTATAAGAGACTTATAATAAAAAATATTTTATTAAAAAGTTTATACTTTTTGTCACAATTTTGCCATGAATTTGCATTTCAACTCCATTCATCTTTTATCAACAATCTTTGATCAAAAAAATAATCATTTATCGACAATGTACCCATAAACTAGCAAACTTATCAAGCTTCATTTTAGATGTTCGGCAAAACCAAGTTTATGCAAACTTATCGAGTTTAAGTTTATTTTTTCTTTCATTACTGATCATAAGCAAGTCTTTACTGAACACCCTACACCTAATTTCATGTAGTTTACGAGTAAGCGTTATCAATACTATAAACTTCGGCATCGATAAACACCACATTGACGAATGGATCCTTAGAATTTAGAAATTACAGAGTAGATCTTTTGATAAACCCTTTTAAAAAATCCTAAAAGTTTGATCGAATGAATCTCTTTTTCCCTTTATAATGATGCTCTGAGAACCTCTTACACACAAACAAAGGAATTAACTAGCTTATTGGTGTACTTAATCAAATGGATCAAGATTAGGACTTTCTTAGCTGAAATGAGGTCCGTGCAAATGGCCCCTAGTCAAATTTTTGGTACAACTCTGATACTGGCTCTGCAACTTATATGAACAGTAGCTGTCTGAGATAGCTGTACGTTAGTATGACTCATAAGTCAATACTAACAAAAAAACTAATTAATGCGTGTATTGTTACATACTCCGTATTTAATGATGTTTAACAGCTGCTTCAATTCATTTCAAATTGCCTTACTTGAAATGATTTTGCAGCTCCAATTTGCCTGTCATCAATCTAGCTAGCTAGCTCCTGAAAATAAGGAGGGACAGAGTTTTGTGATTAGGGCATGCATGCATGCATATACTATATATGCAGGGGAATGTTCACAATTTAAGGGTAATTCCCAACACATTCAAAAAAATTCAGTCACTAGGAATAGCACTTCTTCCTTGACCAGTCAAAATACATACCATTGACTTTCAACAATCACGAACTATGTATGTAGTTAATCCATTATAATGAAATGTTAACCGTTGTTCAAAATACATGTTCCCCGTTAAGGGGACGGAGGATTCGGATTGCAGGAATTTAAAATATACAAAAATACATACTCCCTCCGTTTCAAAATACATGACCATTTGGACTTTGCACATATATTAAGAAAAAAATGTTATTCCTATATTACCCCTATCAAATGTAGAG
This sequence comes from Polygonum aviculare, assembly GCA_934048045.1. Taxonomy (NCBI): domain Eukaryota; kingdom Viridiplantae; phylum Streptophyta; class Magnoliopsida; order Caryophyllales; family Polygonaceae; genus Polygonum; species Polygonum aviculare. Next base: position 28,827,658 of record OW204031.1, on the reverse strand, counting down.
TTAATCATTTGCTTAGAGAAATATGAAAAAGTGTAATGATTATGATAAAGATAATTATTAGGGGTATAAATGGAAAGAGATGAGAAAAAATGTGAAATGGTCAAGTATTATGAAACAAGCAAAAGTGTCCAAATGGTCATGTATTTTGAAACGGAGGGAGTATTAATTTAGAGATTTCAACCAATCGAAATCATGAGATCGGTAATTTGGACGTGTTAATGGGACAGAGGACTCGGATTGCAGGCATTCGGGTTTGAATTTCCGGGATGACATGCATGAATGAAAATCGATACTGAATTTGGAGAGTCGTCCTTGTCAAACACAACCACATAGGCTAGGAGTTAAAAGCGAATTAACTAGCTTTTTTAGAGTCGAACTGAAGGCGTTTTGAGTACTGACTAAATGTTTGAAAGCTTAACCTTTGGGTATTACGTGCCCTAACACTTTAACCGACTAACTAGCTAAGTGTATGAAAATAAATCTTTAGACAATTAGTTAACTATATATGATCAAGATAAATCCAAAATGGAGAGGGGTTAATTCTAATAACTAGAAACATGCATGTGCAAATATATCATGTAGACATTCTTTAATACAGTATGATCTTGAGAGGTCATCCGAAATTCAAACATGCATGTGGTAATGAATTAGTTAGCACATATAAACAAATTAGAAGTACAAGACAAAGGAAATGGAATAAAAATATACTATATACATGCGTATATACATGCATGTAGGCACTAAAGTATGGGCGAGATGAATACAAAATTAGCTGGATTTAGAATCAAGTGCAAAGTGTACGAGACTGTTGAATTCAAAGCATTTCCCAGGAACAAAAAGGCACAAAAAAACAGGACAACTCCAAGGGACAAATGAGATTGAATTAATGGACAGAGATGAAAAAGGACATTAATTTATCCATCTTTTTACTGCTCTTTTTTACTCATTCCTTCTATCTTCTGACACTGTTTCACAGTAAAATAAGAGGTGGGTGGTGACTGACGAGCAATAAATTGGGAAATAATTCCAATCTATTTTTGAAAAAACAATCAAATTGTGTAATTATTGAATTGTTGTTGCTGTATTGGTGGCATAAACATAACTTAAAAGCTAGGTGCACCACTCGAATCGAATTAGGCGCAACTAAAACGAGATTCTGGTAAACCAATGTACAAAAATAAAAACAGAACGTTGCACATAAAATATGGAAGAAGACATTTAATAAAGGGTATATATGTAGATTTTAGGGACAAAAAAAAGACCCTCAATTTTATTACCCTTTTCGCAAAACAATCACTTTTTTTGATTGAGAGTACTATTCATAAGAGTCGAAGCGGAGACCTATGATATTATATATCCTAAACGATTAACCGATTAACTTAATATACGAAGGCAAAACTACCACTTCTTTGGTAGTGTGTTTATCGCAATTTGCCTAAAGCTAAGATCTAATAATCAATGGCATAATATCATATTTATTAATTTTTTTTATCTGATTTATTAATTAATAGTGTGATTAAAAATGCCCTTCTTGGAGCAGGTAGTTGTCATAGTTATCGCCTTATCGTGACAAATATAAATGAGCTAATGTCGTTAATAATTAATAATTAACGTGCCGACTTGGCTTCTCTCATTTTGTCTGCCTTGTTGTGGCAATCAATAATACGGAGTGTACTAATCTTTAACACAAACACTTTCTGACTAAAGAAAGACATTGCCTCACGGCTTATCCCACTTCATGTACATATAGGCGTCATGTATATCTTAATTTTAATGATTTAAGAGTAATACTAAAAACATCGGTGCTATAGAGAAAACGTATGATAGCTAGAGTGTCGATTGAGAATTCTTTCATGTGTTTATTTGGAGACATACTCACATGATGTATCTTCTTGCTTCATGATTTCTTTTTTCTAATCGTAAAAAAAGTCTCGTTTTAATTTTGTGTCTATGTTCCTTCTCTCTGGTTTATTTTAAAGAGCAATGTGGACCAATTAAAAAAAAATCATAAAAATGGATCATGCGCTTGGACTAGAAAATCCACGTTGAGTAAACAACCGAGATATTATTACATCACAATATTTGCTACGGCTCAAACTCCAAACTAAGAGAATTACACACACTTAAACTTAAAGTACTTGATAGTACGTATGGAACGCACAAAGCAATTATGAAAGCTCATGCATGATGGTGTGGGGTCCAAATCTTCCGTCCCGCAAACACGTCCCTTTGCACGTCCCCTTGATTCTCATTGGTTGAAATTTCATTTTTTGACTTTACAAAACACAAAAAAAAGAGTGTAGTTTTGAGATTTCGACCAATGAGGATCAAGGGGACGTGTTTGCGGGACGGAGGATTTGAATCCGATGGTGTGGTGGTGACTAGTGTATGTTACCCAGACAAAGACAAGAATAAAAATGACTTTTTGGTACAAATAGGCCTTAAGCCTTTTTAGATACATAATAACACTACTATAGAGTTCATTAATGTGCGAGACGAGAATGGATGACAATGTACTGATAAATGAGACAAGATTATCAGTCAATAAGACAGATTACGTAGAGTTCAACTTTGGGATGACACTGTAGAAAAAAGTAGAATTGATGCTCGTTGAGGACACAGCTTCAATGAAGGAGAGCTTCGAGTATCTAGTGTTCTTCGCGAATGTGCATGAGGTACAAGTGAATGAGCAAAATCGATGGGAGAATTGATTAGTTATAAACTCAATTTTAACTTATAACTTATGTTTGCTCAAAAGAAGAAGAAAACTTTTTGAAGAAAACATAAGTACTTTTGAAAAATGAAAAGTACTACGTAGTCTTGTGGGGTTTGGCCATGTGATACTATTTTTTTTTGGTCGAAGGCCATGTGATACTATAGTAATGGAATAAGTACTCCCTCCGTCCCATTTGGTTTGTCCAAATAGTACGGTTGGCACGGTAATTAATAAAAAGTTGAAAAATGATAAAGTTGATGAGAAAGGTAGATGATTGGGGGTAATATATAAGATTGGATGAGGGTAGTTTTGTAATTTTATATGAAAAAGTGATAAAGGTGATGAAAAAGTTAGGTAATAGGGGTAATATATGAGAGTGAATAAGGGTAAAAGTGTAAAAACATATAGACAAAAATGGAAAAATTTGAAAGATGGACAAAGCTAATGGGACGCCCAAAACGGAAATATGGACAAACCAAATGGGACGGAGGGAGTATCATTCATATTAAACCCATTCAAATCATGAGGTTGAAACTACAAGCTTCTGAATTTACATGGAAAAGGAAAACAATCTATTGTTCTAGAGAGAAAATGGAAATTCACACATCTGAGCAACGATGGTCAATCAAGACCAACGTAGTCAGAACGGCTTTGTTTTGTGAAAGTGAAAACTTGAAGGATGAGAAGAAAAAAGGGGTCACAAAATTTGAAAAAACAAGAGTATACATAATACATGTGTATTGAATGATTTGCAATGATGATGTACTAGATGTAATGATGGTGTTTGCATTGTCATTTAATGGCATTTGGCAGCAGAGAGAGAAAGACGATAGTAGCATGACTATTTTCTTGATCTTTACCAGTAGCATTTTTTCAATCTCTCTAGTCTCTACCAAGTTGATTAAATTCAGACAAATCGTGCTTAGACGAAGGCCTTGCTATACTTTTATATCTCAAGTGTAGCAAGGTCGAAGAATGTGTTAGATTTTAGATCAATTAATTTCAAATATAAAGTCAAGAATCATCTTTTAATCTTAAAGTTTAAACCTATGTACAGATCGACTCTCACTTCCAATAGAGTTCATCAAAAAAACGACTCTTTTAATTTAGGTTTTCCATACACAACATTATATTGGAGAAAATCGAACCCAAGTTTTAATCAAATGCTTATCGAAGTCTAACGCCCATCCTACTATAAACAAGATAATGTTAGTAGGCATAGAATTTTGTATGTAATTCTCTAATTTGTGAACTCGGTGCAAATAAGGCGAAACTTATGAGATGTTAGTATATTTTGAATAAATAGTTTGAATTCTAAATCGACAATCTTTAACAAACAAAGAGGAAGCAACAAATATAAAATCGTCAATCTATGTTTATAGGGTAAGATTTTATTAAAAAAATAAAGTTCTTGTAAAAAAAGTTCTTTTTTTTTTTGGATCGTGTCTCTTGGTTTGTTGTGGTGGGAATAAAAGAATAGTTATAAGGAAGCTTTTTGAGGGGCCATTTTATTTGCTTAGCTTGTCAACTGATAACACACTGATTGTGAGGGAGCTTTATGTCTTTGTTTGTTACGTAGCTATACCAATACATACCATAAGTCAACTAGCTCAGTGTACCCTTTTGTCGTAGCTTGTCAACAGTCTGTTATGTTTTTTATTTTCATTTTTATATTGTACTACTAACGAAGAACAACAAAATGTCCATCAAGTAACTATATAATCCTACTTTTATCACTTTTTAAAATTATAAAATTAAACCAATCTAGTATGTTATCTCTATGATGGAATTTTTCCATCTACTTTATCTCTTTTTACTTATTTTTATCTCCATTAATTACAAAACTACCCCATTCAATTTTATATATTACTGCCTTTATTATCTAACTTTTCCTGTGCTTTGTATTTCTCACTAACTGCAAAAAATATCTTAGACAAACTTTAGAAAACACGAACCTTAAGAATGGATTAAGGTGGAAAGTAACTAAGGAGGATCCTAACCTTGGTCGATCGATATTTATGAATTGAATAGGAGATCGAGATGGGACCCACCTGAGCCACGTACGTAAAAAGGCAAAATGTGCATTTATTTCGGGGGAAAGGAATAAGGAATTAGGACATATGAACAATCCATGATCCATCATCATCAATTCATCCATCACAAGTCGATCGATCGATCGATCGATGAATCTCCCTCAAAATACTACAGTACAACAGGTTAGCCCATTTTGACACACTATAGCTTTCTTTGAAAAGTGAGAGCAACACATTTGAGCGATCGAGAAAAACGAGAGAATGCATTAAATAGGACAGTGCCAACACGTACCTTGGCATTCTGCTTTGCTCTGTGCATGCATGCATGCATTCATTCATTCAACCAAAGCATGAATTTGATATGACATTTCTCTAACAATAATATGTATCCCCTCTGTACGTTGGTCCCACTTAACCCTTGTTTTCTTGACCGAGTCGCCCATTGATTGTACCCGAGAGTCGAAAACTTTTTTTTATACATAGGCTACTCTCAACGGAAGGAGAACTATCTTAGGGCATCCTTGCAGAGGAGGTTCTTCAGGACCGAATCTGACACCTGTGGAACGGACGACATATGACAAATGTCTAGAGCCCTCGTCCTAACTATTTTATTTTATATTTGTCTTGGCTAAATTATATTATCTCAATTTTGACCAAAAAAAAAGTTATATTATCTCAGTTTCATAAGTTCTCTTTAATCCTGTCATTTAAGCACGGGCTTCGTTAACGTTTCTCTCGTCCATTCCAAAAATAAAAACTTATTTTCAACAAAAAAAACAGAAATTATTAAGATAAATCTAGCCTACTAAAGGAAATCCGGCCTTCAAATTTAAAATAAGTTCAAAATGATAATTCAATTGACTGAACTAGAGCAATAATACACCAACTGACCAACCATATAAACAAGGCTATTGAAATAAGAAAATTTGTAAAATTCCATTCTATTAGCTTCTCTTTATTTGATTCCATTCCATTCCATTCATTTGAACCAAATGGGCCCCCAAATGTTCCTACACACAATGGCCCAACAAATCCAATACCAAACAACCAGAACAATCTATTTTTTCTTGCCTGGTTTTATATATAGCACTCTGAATCTGTTCCTAACAACTACCTCTCAACTGATCATTGCTTGAAGCAGGATCCAGGCTCTGTAGGCGCACTCCTTCCCTGACCAGCCAACGGAGCCGCCGCGATTCCTCTCAGGTTCAACAAGCACCTGAAACGCGCCAATCTCCCCGTAACTTCACTCGCATCCTTAGCCAGATTATCGGAACTCGTCCACAATCGCTCTGCCCACCGAAAACAATTCCATCAATCAAACATGCTCACATCATTTCTGTAAGGCCCATACTTTAGTACATAGACAGAGTAGATAGGCAATCTACCTGCAGCGGCTGCAGCTCGGGGCCATATTGTTTGTTCGATGTCGGACCCATCTATGTGTTCGCCCCACATACACACCTCGCCTCCAAGGACCAGCTTCTGCTGTTCGGATCCACTGACACCTTGCAGCGGCTCGTTCGAGTAGAACTGGTCCCATGTCGCGTCTAAGTGGTCTAGATACCATTTGTCCTGGTTGCTTACGATGCACCTTAATCCGGCTGCAACTACTCTCTTCACAAGGCCACTAGTAAGCCTGTTTGAGCAAGGTCAATTATGACTAGTGAGAAATTGAAATATAGTTCATTTTACGGGCGAAGAGGGAGCAAGGAAATTTACCAATTATGTACCACTGTCTTCTTGTTTAACTTATCACCAAAGTGTGTGAATGTTTCTTCCCTGTGAGAATTTACATGCATTAGAAGAACTACATTTGTCCAGATTCACCAGTTTTGTTTTTGTGAAGTTTTTTACCAGTTTATGATCTCGTATCAGCGCAATTTTTTGTGCTCTTAGTACAAAGTACTGATAAGCTTCAGAGCTGCTCATTCTGTTCTGTTTCAGCCTGTGTAGGATACAAAATTGAGTTACTGTTAAGAGCTTATTTGTTACCATGTTACATAAAACATAAACTAGCAGGCTAGTAAAGTGTAAAGATCCTAGTTTTAACTCCAAATTAGGATGTTGTAGCTTACCATTTGTTCACATGAGGCGTCGTCTCCCAACAACCTGACGTTAGAAAACCATGAATTTGTAGAAAACATAATGATAGCTCCCAAAGTGCAAGATAAAAATGTAAATAAAAGAGAAGAGGGGAAGGAAAATTTACTTGTGTTAACTTCATCCCCTCCCAAATGAACAAACTTAAATTTGAATATTTTGCTGAAATCTGGAATATTGTAATCATAGCAAGAACAGCTTGTTATTACAGCTAGCCATCACAGAAAATGCATCACCGAGGAAAGTGCGAAACTTTACCAGAGAGAATTCCATCTATTAGTTTGAATGTGAATTCATTACTGACATCAAGTGGTTCCTTGCAATCTTTAGATGGCCACAGAGCAGGATAGCCGACGCCCCTAAGAACAGAAAACTCCCAAATGAATGATGATATGATTTTGTATCAAAAGGGCACAATTGGCTGACACTCCAAGTTTTCGTCAAAAGGCTCTAGTGTGAATTTGTAATGAGATATCCTTACCATGAGCTAGCATGTCCCGGGACATCGATTTCGGCTAATACATTCACTCCTCGCCTCCGAGCATAACTGAAACAATAAGATGTTGTTTTCAACGGAGGTACTCAAACATCAATAGATCAATGTAGCCTTTTCAGGTAAGCAAAATTTACTTACCTGACAATATCAGAAGCATCAGCGAATGTGTATTGCTCTGATTCAGAGTATGCACCATACCGAAGCTTTGGGTACGACGGGATCTCTAAGGGGAAAGATTGTGTGTCCACAATGTGCCAATGCAGAACATTCTGCAGTACAACAACAGAATGTGAAACAAAGAAACCATTTAGTTTGCAGAGGGTGATGATTGATGACAAAATACTAAATTTGTGCTTGTAATGCACAAAACTTTCTAATAGTTAGATTTTTAAAGCATCAACAATTTAATAACAAGTGATGTATTCCTTACCAGCTTTGCATATGTCATGGAGTCAATGACTTTCTTTATGACCGGAATTGGAAGATAGTGTCGAGATGTATCTGTATTACCATATCAATCATCGAATGAGATGGAAACGAAAGAGAATTAAATGAAGCAACAGAATATAAAGGAACAGGAGACCAGATTAAGCTATTTAAGCTATAAGAGAATCTACCAATTAGCAGTCCCCGGTAAGAGAATCTCGGTTGATCAATGACGATCCATGGTGCAAGAGTAAGTTCAATAACCCTACTTCTGAAGTTGAAATGACACAGTTGGCTGAAAGTCTACATGTAAACCAGGGTATTTGCAGGTCAAATATCTTGTTCACTGAAAAATTTAACTAATCCAAGTAAAAGGATGTAATGAACCTCTAATCCATGTAGAGCTCCATATACTGTCCCTGCCTGCAAGATTATCAAGCATTCTAAGTCACTTAACAATTCCAGAACCAACAATCAGTGCTCCCCAGAACCGAACAAACAAGCATATAGAATCAAGTTAGTCCCACCTCAATACGCGCATACGCAGAGTTGCCACCGCTTGGTACAGATAAGTTGTATGACTCATCAGTGCCATATTGCAACTGCATAATTGACAACAACATGACCAAAGGCTGAAAAGATATACAGGTAATGTGACCATAATACAAGGGCACACTACTTGCCATATTAAATCACAGTACTGAAAAAAATATTCTAGATAAAGATGACAGTTGACTACTATCAAGAATTATGTATAGTCCTCAAAAGACAATGTCACTCTTAATCATTACAAGGGAAAATCCCCATTATAATATCAGAAAAGCTTAGAAAGGCTACATAGGACAGACCCAACACAACATCATTTCTATGGTGAATGCACTGAAGTGTTCAAATTCTGAAAGTTAAGTAATAAATTTTATAGGGCAAGTCTCATCATACATTCATACCCAGATCATCAGATTCTGTAAGAAAAAAGCCTTATACCTCATCACTTGCAGAATAAATAACAACATCAATCCCTCTGAGCAAATTGGACTGATGAGAGGATGTGAAATTTGAGAGGAGCACATGATCCTGTTTAAGAAGGCCAATCATTCTGGCAAACCCATCTCTCAAAACCCCAGATTTATCACCATACTTACTCCCAGAGGGAGCCCTCAACTGGAAATCAGAGCTCAAGTAAAGAGTTTGGCCCCCATTTTTCACATACTTTGGCAATGGCCATATCTGCACATCTTTAGTGCTCAAACCAGAGACCACATTCAAGAAAAACACCGCCAAACCCACACAAGAAATTGGCACCAAATTCATCCCCATCATTCCAGACTCCAAACAATCACAATGAATTATGTAAAATGTGTGATCTAATTGAAAAAGGAAGTAGATCTGTCACGGTTAGTTTTTGAATTTGGGGAGAAATTTCCTGAAATTGGAGGGGAAACTAAGATGGGCATTTGCGGAATTGGTGAAGATGCCTTATTGTGTGTCTTCGCTCAACGAATTCATGACAGAGAGTAAGAGAGGTTAGGTATTTGATTGGTGGGTTCTTCCTCTACTCGTCTATCGTTTGTCTTTTCGAGTGGGGATTTCGGATTAAACTATTGAGCGTTTTGCCCGTGACCCATTTTTTTCATGTGTGACCAGTGACCACTTTCTTGTGCGCGCATGTGGATTGGTGAGACACCGTAAGCCCGCCATTAACATCGCACTTAAAGCGGGTCCCTTGCATGGTGCAAATTGATTGTCTGTTTCAGTGGAGGTTTTCTCTCAGTGGATGTTTTAATTTCTTAGTGCATGTAATTTCGGTGTAATTAATGTACGTTTTTGAATTAGTTAATGATAAGTGATTATGGCAGAAATAATTGATTTTTTTTTATCAAATGTCTACATTAGTTGATTATTAATGGCTCAGAGGTGGGTCGGATTTGGTTCATGAATTTGTGATTTTGCTCACGAGTTTTCAAGCGGATTTGTTAGATTTGATTTAAATATTTTATTACTTATTATTCCATAGTTAAGAATGGATAGTTATATAAAATGTAAAAATAATTGAATCTTGTCAGTACCATGTTTTTTATAAATGTTTAATTTAGCTCCTAACTTCTATCAAAATGTATTTTTTATCTTTTTCTGGTTCGTCCATCAAGTTTGTATAAAGAAGCTAATTATCTCTGATCATTAATTTTTACACCATGTACTAATTTTTTTAAATTAATACGGAGTAAAGTTTAGTGTGACCCGTGGCCTAACGTAAACTAAATTTGACTTCTGATTCAACAAATAAACTTTACTGACTTTAGCTGCCCCATCGTCCAAAAAGGAACTTGGTAGGCATAATATATCATTGATCACTGATCACTAATCACTAATTAGTCATTACCGACATTAGATTATAGTTTGAAAAAGCATTACAATATATAGGGTCTAAAAAGGTTATGGGCTTTTTTTAGCCTTTTATGATAATTCAGTACCGGTCAATGTATGTAGAACTAGCTTGCGAGCTAGCTAGCTAGGTGGATGTGATGTGCCAACTTGTTTGTTAGGTGATTAATTGTAATTCGATGTGTCAATTAATCTCTTGAATCAATCATTGTGGGTATGTGTTAGACCTGTACAACTTCGGGCCGGCCCGGACGTCAGCCCGGCCGGCAAAAAAATGGGTTTGGACATAGGTGTTGGCCCGACCCGCTAAAAAAAAGACCGGGTTTGGACAATGTAGAAAGCCCGTGGGCTTGGCCCAGCTCGAATATTTATAATATTTTAATTATATAATGTAAATATTAACAACAATATTAACGTATTATTACATATGTCCTACGTATAATATTATATACCAAACTGTAATTGTATTTGTATCCCACATTTACTAACTAGTACCGTCGATATACTTATCTTACTTTTCTCTATCTAATTCTCCTTGAATTGATTTGTCATAAGTTGTCAAATGTCAACTTGACTCATGGACGTTGTAAACTTGTTTAGATGCTTTTTATATTCATTTGTTGCCTTAATAATCTCGTTTTTCTCTCATTATTAAACAAGCATTCAACAATCTCATTTTTCAACAATCCTATATATGATTTACATTTTTTTAATGGAAATAAGATCTTACAATGGTAAGTGTGATACGTATAAATTGAAGTCCAACTATCCAAGAGTCTATGTTGCAAGAAGGGAAAAATTGTTATTCATGGGAATCGAACTCCCACTAAACATCTGATATATTTAATAAACTCCAAAACCATCTGTGCTAACTAGTCAACAATCCTATATATGCTATACTTTTAAATATATACATTCTTAAAATTTTGGGACCCTTAAAATATGAGGGCCCTATTCCATTAGGTTCTTTGCACAACCCAATGGACGGGCTTGCACTAGTTACATGATTAGAAACAACCAACCAATCCCTTACAAGTTAAAAACACCCAAGCTTTACATGGGCCAAGACCCGTAGTTAATGGCAAACTGACCTAAGTAAATGATCAGGAAACACTTCTAACAAGTTTGTGCGCATACGAGAGCGTGTTCTAAAGCAATTTCACACAGAGGAAAACTAGGATGATTAGTCTGCTACAGGGAGAAAGGTAGGCTGAAGCGGAGTCATGGGCACCCACACTGTACGCTACTCCTGACGCGCTGTCCTTGACTTTGATGCTCGACGAGCCTGAAAATGAAGTCCATCCTTGTTGTAACAAAAAAAAGATGCTTTTCTCACATTTTAAAATGGTTTCCTAATGTCACTCAAAAGAACCCATATGTGCAGATATCTAAAGTGAACTTACACTTGTAATATGTCCAACCGATAGCTTGCTCTTCCAGATCATACATTACCAGCTTATTAGACAACACCATATTTGGAGAAAAGATTAACAAGTATCATTTTTTTCCCAAGAGGATGAATTTGGGACCAACTCAACATGGTATAACTTTGCATTTAGAACCAAACCTCCCAATATAATGGTATCAAGGGTACTAATTTGTAAACCGATACACCAAACATCATGTTGCACAATAATTTTCTCATCTAGTTAGAATTTTGTAAGAAGTAGAGTCACAAAATGAGAAAAAACATAGCCCTTTCAGACGACAGTAAATCCACATATTCCCCTCTTGGGTTGGATAGACAGTAAACCCAGATAAAGTTTCAATTGGTAAACTGATTTTTCAGATTCATGATAATAGTCATTCTATAGAAAAATGTGACTTACATAGTAGTGGAAAAGATAATCATGAGGATATATATTCAACGTCAATGATCTTTCAAAGTGAAATTTGATAAGGGCGAAGCCTTCATCAACTCTGAAAAGGTCAGAAAAAAAAACACATTAGATTTCATCAAGTGAAGCTTGTACATACATTAAACATCAAACTTGTTTACTTAAAAAAAGAGCACAACATATCTTGCACTTTCATTTGGTTCTGCTGGACTAAAAATAAGATACAGAGGCAGAAGCTTACGCATCATGGTAATGGAAACAATCGTAACCTTCATTAGATGGTGTCATTTCTAAATTAGACCGATTAAAAGTAATCTGAGCATCCAAAAGAAAAGGGAAAATTAGTTATGTTAGTGATCATCAAGTAGCAAACATTACAAAAGAGACTCAAAGAACCATCACATACTGCATATGTAAGCCATTAATTGATAAACTGCATCTGGGACATAGGCAAAAGATGAGCCGGTATCAAATAACGTTGTCTTGTCTGAAGATAAATGCATAACTGCACCAGCCACCTCTACACTCTTCATGGCAACAACATATGATTCCCTAATAAGGATGAAAGTTAAGATAGTATTTAACAAGTCATAAGAAGATTATGCATACAAAAACAAGATAAACCACATACTTTTTTGGAGTCAATGGGATCGTATTTAGCTTTGGCTCTACAAGTTCTCCAATTGCAAAGATCCCTCCTCCCATGATACTACTCAAGCAGTGAGAAAAAAATTTCCTTATCTTTTTTGTTGCAGACATCTATGACAAAATGGATGAATTTTTACTATGGTGAAGTATTTGGAAAACCTCCAAATAACTTTAAGAAACACCTATGTGATATTTGGGTAAGTGAAACATAGCTTCGTTACAAATAATGATATTCAAAAGCAAATTATTGAGTGTAAATTGTATAATGGGATATAATTACTTTGATTTTATTTTTTAATGTATGTAGATCTCGTACAAAGATCTAAAATTTAGCAGGATGAATTTGCAATCTATGTATACTGTGAACGGGAGGGAACACTAAATGCTGCGAACGGCAACGATGTATTTCAATACATTTAGGCAGGGATCTAGCCAGGTTAATGATACTAGGCTTTTGCATACTGATGCCATCTGGTACCCAAATACCACAGAGGTGTTTCTTGATGCTACTTGGAAGTTTCTAGATATTTCACCATAGTACAAATAATCTTCAACATCATATCCAGAGGTTGAGCCATCTCCATACTTGACTGTGTAATAACAAAGGGTGCTAGAATTGCAGTCAAGTAAGGTACCAGATGACATCAGTATACAAAAGCCTAGTATCATTAACCTGGCTAGATCCTTGCCTAAATGTATGGAAACACATCGTTGTCGTTCGCAACATTTAGTGTTCCCTCCCGTTCGCAGAATTTTAAATGTTCAAATTTGTTGCCTTAATAATCTCGTTTTTCTATGTTAGGAATAAGTTAGTTACAAAATCAGTACATGTTTAAAAAAATTTGAACATTTAAAATTAAATTTAATGATCGGATTTATGGGTCCAATTGCCATGCGGACAGCCCGGCCCGCATTTATGGATGAGTACGGATAAAAATATATGCCCGAATTTTTTGGGTGGACAATTTTTTTGTTGTGGCCCGGCCCGAGCCCGAAGTTGTACAAGTCTAGTACGCGTCCATGGGTCAAATAAATTGAGTTTGTTTAGTAACGAATTCACAACACATTTAGTGTACGATTGAAGTTGAATTTAGCTCCACGAAATAACTTTTGAGGTAGCTCGGATGCATTCCATCCATATTTGAAATGCCCCATCTTGACCCCAGCCAGACCCTGCTATCGCGAGATTTACTCGGTAATTGTTGTTGCTATTGTTGTTGTACTTACGTTTGAATCAAAGATTTAGGCAAATATCGAAAGAAAGCATATTTAATCATAGTTATAGTCGTATGCTTAGGGCTATGTCCTATTCGGTTGAAACTAGCTAGGAAGAAAAATGGTTGATGCATAACAGATTCGCCTAAACATCTTACTCAATAGGTGCATGGATGAAAACCCGATATAAATAGGATGGTGGGACAATCGATTGATAGAACATCATCACCTAATCGATGAGAGTAAATTAACTATGAAACGGTTTTAGCGCGCGTACTTCACTTTGATCGGTAATAGTTAAACCATATGAGGTTTTAGCGGGCGTTCTACGTCCACGAGGTATTATCGCATTAATATATATTGTCATTTGAATAATAATTTCATGTTTAATCTCCTATCTATACTGTCTATAGTATAAAGCGGAGACAAAGTATTCATAAAAAATTGTAACACGTGTCATATCTTTATTAAAATAATCAACCGGGTCCTTGCGTATATAAACAAACACTAATCACAATTGAAAGATAAATATATATATGATTTGATAATTTTAAAGAAAATATAGGAAGTTATCTATAGAAAGATATAATTTAAGATATAACACCTAGGAAGATCTATCATTTATAGGAAGATCTATCTAATATATACATATATGTATATTATTATTTAACAAAACATGATCTTTATCGCTAAAAAAAAGGAAATATAGATATAGTCTAATTATTTATTTTTTTAAATTCGGACTTTTTCAAATTATAAAAAAACGAAACTCATAATTGTATTTTTCGACTTAATTTTTATTAAATAATACTGTAAAATTTGCTAAATTATATTTATATTAAATTGGGTTTAAAATCAAATTACTCGTACATGATACGGAGATTAAACTAGTTTGTATTTATTTGCCTGCATACACACGTATCATTAATTATGGGTTGTGCAATAAAATGTACATTATCGCCACACATAAATATTAAATCAAATCTACCCAAATCCATATTATAAATTTTGTGGTATATACAAGTTTATCACAAAATGTCTCCCGGATCATATTCCCACCTCATCGGGGAACACATTCGTCATCGAATTATTTTCCACTAAAAACACACAAATAACAATTGCAAAATATTACACACCACTAATAACGGATTTATTTTATCATATCTACTTCATCATGTTGCTGCTTAACATGCTAACCGAATCCATATTCAAAATAAATAGTTGGTGACTTGCAGAGTTGCACATATATAGTACGTATACGTAATCTCATGTTTGACTTTGTTAAAATACACGTTACGTTATGTAGATGTGCATTTCTACATTAGTAAATATGTCTTGCATGATTCCGATTGAACTCGTGTCACTGTATGCAAATTATGCAATAGCCCAAAACGGGCAAGGGCCTACTTAATACCTAGATTAGTAGTTGATTATCACTTTTTATTAGCTTGATGACACGTGGATTGTTAAAAAATATCTCAAAATAGTGCTGCTGCTGGTTGGGTCGTCACTCCGTGATAGTGATGGAAGATGGATTGCTTGGTTTGTTTCTGCATATCATTGACATGTGTACGGTGTCGATGACGGAGTTGTATGAGTTGTTTAGGGTTTGAATTTTGTTTGGAACAAGGGCTATACGAGGGCCTTACTGGAGGTTGATTCGCAAGTAGTGATTCGTCTACTTCGGGGGTCTTTAGATCGTCGCCATCCACTCGATCACTAGCCTGGTGCGTCTGTGCCAAAGCTTTTATCGTAGAAATTGGATTATCCATTTTCTTTATATTTTTAGGGAGACCAATCGATAACGTGACCGATTTCTTAACTTTTTATGTTTTTTCTTTTAGCTTATGTTTTCGTATGTTGACAGGTCCGCTTGAGGGCGTCATTTTGATCCTTTCAAATAAAGTTAGAGGTCGGACTATCTCCCATTTGATTTAATCATTTTTTCTTTGCAATAAAATACACCCTTTAGGAGCTGGATCGCCTCTCCTTCTGGCAAAATAGAAAAAATCTCAAAATAATGGGAAATTTTGATCAGTGTCCCGCATTTTCAGGATATTCAAGCTAGTGTCCCAATTTCTCCCCTTATAACAACTCTTGTCCACCAAAGCCTCGCTGTACTTCTACGCGACAAATGAGTCATCATGATGATTATCTCACAACAAAATTAATTTATGGGAAATTCCTTTTGGTGCCCTTGTGGTTTTGACAATTCCTTTTGGTGTCCTTGGAAAAAAGTAATTCCTTTTGGTACCCCTATGGTTTATATATTTTCCTTTTCATAACCAAAACTCTATTTAAACCCATTTTTCATCCCAAAAAAATATTTTTCATTTAAAATTTAAATAAAAATGAATTTACTTTTGCTTGCAAAATATACAATTTTTAGAGTATATAATATACAATTGGATGAAAATTTTAAATGAAAATTTTTAACAACCATAATTTTTGGGGATTAATTTGGACCATTCTCAATTTATTAAATCATAAAAAATACTAATAAGCAAATTCAAAAATCCCAAAACTCAATATATTTTTGGACCATTCTCAATATATTTTTGATAATGTTTATATGTGATATAAATAAATTACAAATCCCATAACTCTTTAGTTTTAAATATTCAAAGTTCACAAGTTAATTTTTTGATGGAAAATATTTTATTTAAATTTTAAATATTTAAATATTTTCATTGCAAATCCGTTTTTATTTAAAATTTAAATTTAAATTAATTTTTTTGGATGAAAAATGGGTTTAAATAGAGTTTTGGCTATGAAAAGGAAAATGTATAAACCATAGGGGTACCAAAAGGAATAACTTTTTTCCTAGCACACCAAAAGGAATTGTCAAAACCACAAGGGCACCAAAAGGAATTTCCCTTAATTTATTTATTTCAACCAAAAAAATAAAAAAGAAAAAAGAAAATTCAACCGGCCATATGAAAAAACCGTTTTGTACATGACGCCGACTTCATCCGCACTTTCACCAGCCCACACCAGCAGAGCAGAACAACAAAAGCTCAATTTTCCCCCAAAACCCCATCATTCTCAACGTTCCTCTTCCTTCTCTTGTACTCTTCCCCAAATGCTCCCCTGAAATCCCTCTTTTCTCTCCCCTTCCTCTCCAATTTCGCCCTAATTCCTGCTCTCATGGCGGATCCGTTCGCCGCCGGCGAGGACCTGCTCTCCTCCCTCCCCTCCACCAACAGGCTCTCTCCCAACGGAGCGAGCGCAGCTGTAAACCCTAGCAATGCGCCAAATCCGTTCTCCGTCTTCTCCGACTCCCGAAACCCTACCGGAAGCGACCAATCGGAGCCCCGGACTCCGAGGCTCTTCGACCGGTTCGACGACTCGTCGGACGACGAGGACGGAGGCTACTCGCGAGCCTCGGATTGTCAGGACGGGGTGGTCAGGACGGCTGGTAAGAAGCTTGATTATATGATTCAGTTTCTTGATAGGAAGTTGTCCAAGGAGGCTAGTGCGGTTGGTAGTGAGAGTAATAGGCCTTTGCCTGAGGTGATAGGGAATGGTGGAGGGGCAGGGGTTTTTAGGGTTCCGGTTAGGGCGGCGGTGCATCCTGGGAGGCCTCCGAGCCTTGATGTGAGGCCGCATCCGTTGAGGGAGACTCAGGTTGGGTGCTCTTTGAGGGCTGTGGTTTGTACTGAGTCGCAGTTGTGGGCGGGGGGTGAGAGTGGATTGAGGTTTTGGAGGTTCTCTGAGCTTTGCTCGCATGAGGGGGATAGTGCCAGGGCGGGGGATGAGATGTCTGCGCCGTTTCGGGAGTCGGTGGCCACGCCTGGTGTGGTGTGTATGGTGGCTGATGATGGGACGAAGACTGTTTGGAGTGGGCACTTGGATGGGAAGATTAGGTGTTGGAGGTTGGATCAGAGGTTGGGTGGAGACGGCTTCTCGGAGTGTTTGTCTTGGCAGGCGCACCGAGCACCTGTGCTGTCGATGACTATCTCGTCATGTGGTGAGTGATTTCTGAAAACTGTATGTCGTTGTAATGGAGTGGACTCGGCTTTATGCTGACATGATTGATCATTCAAGTTGAAAACTTGACTTAGATATATGAAGTCCTAAAAGTAAACAATTGTACTGATGAAGCATTTTTGGCTGGGTGATTGTAGAAGTGTAATAAGTGTGATTATGAGTATTGTCCTCCATCCATCTTGAGAACTTATTTCTATGCCAAAATTTGCTGGTTAGGAGAATATGCAGCTATTTATCTTGATGTGCAAGTAGGTAGGTTATCCCTACTATAGGATTGAGCATAATAAAAAAGTATAAATTTTTAGTTTGCTGATATCAATAGAATATGAATGCTATGGCCGCTATCAGCAAATCTTTGCTTTTGATTTGAGATATCCATAGGGTATACGAACGGGGTAATTGCGGAAATCACAACCGTGAAGCATTTACCAACTTCTTTTGCCGCACAAGGAATGCTGGAAATATTATCTGCTAAAGTGTTTCATTTTCTTGGCATAACTCGGTTGGAATATATTATATCATTCTTGTCAGGATTGTGCCTTACTATGTGCTTCCCCTTCTGCAGGTGATCTTTGGTCAGGCACTGAGAATGGCGTCATTAAGATATGGCCTTGGGAAACCATTGCAAAATGTCTTTCTCTTACAGCTGAAAAGAGGCACATGGCAGCTATCACAGTGGAGAGGTCATATATTGATCTGAAAAACCAGGTAACAGTTAATGGAGTATGTTACATGTTTGCGTCAGATGTGAAGTATTTGGCATCAGATAACTCTACCGCAAAGGTGTGGAGCGCAGGGATTTTTCAATTTGCATTGTGGTATGTCTTCATATCACGCATTCTCTACTGGTGTAACTTTTAAGATATGCGAACTCTGATTGCAAGTATATAAATAGACGAAGTGTACTTTATGCAGTAGTAATCAATAAGCTGAACACTTTACCATAGTAACATAGACTTTTATCTTGTTATATTGCATTACTTGTTAGTTATCCCCCTACCATTTTATAGTATATGATATGTAAGTTTGAGGCATTTCAGTAAATGGCCTAAATGTGATAGAGAAAGGCTTGTGATTTGATAAAGTGAGAAGTCTATTCTATAAAGGGAGCAGAAGTGGCACTAAGAAGTCCCACTGTCTTAGGGAGTGCCAGGAAAGAGGAATTTAGGACCTAAGATAAGAATGAGTGAATGACGTTGATTGTGTGCAAGATGACATGGATTGGTTCTGGAAAAATTATTTTTGCTACAAATTATTAAAAAGATCCTTCTCTTGAAAGAATTGTTGTGTGCCTCTGGTGATACTTATTGCTAGTTTTAGTGTGTGTTAGGGAGTTGTATCTTTTCAACAGTTTGTGCTATTGGCCTGCAAAGTACTGATGCATGACATAGCTTAAATGCTACCATCTTACATTCTGTTGGGTCTAATTATATTGCCTTTCCTTATTTTTATGTTACATTAGTATGTCCTGAGAGGAATTGGGCTTTGGTGATCATTCTCTCACAGGGATGCTCGAACTTGGGAATTGTTGAAAGTTTTCAATACTGATGGTCAATTGGAAAATTGGTCGGACGTGCCACCAATTCAGGATATGACAACAAAAGATGAGTTGAAATTTAAGTTTGTGGCTGCTCTAAGGAAGGAGAAACCTCAAGCCTCCATTGGATTCTTGCAAAGATCAAGGAATGCCATTCTAGGAGCTGCTGATGCTGTCCGTCGAGCTGCAGTAAAAGGGGCCTGTGGCGAAGATGGCCGAAGAACTGAAGCAATAGTTATGACAGTGGATGGGATGATCTGGACTGGATTCACTAGTGGCCTCATTGTGCGATGGGATGGAAATGGCAATCGTTTGCAAGAATTTCACCGTCATCCTTTTGCTGTACAATGCTTCTGCGCATTTGGATCACGGATTTGGGTTGGTTATGCTAGTGGAATTGTCCAAGTGCTGGATCTTGATGGCAAGCTGCTCGGAAGCTGGATAGCTCACAGTGCCCCTGTAATAAAAATGGCTGTTGGAGCAGGCTACATCTTTACTCTGGCTAGTCATGGTGGCATACGTGGATGGAACATAACATCCCCTGGTCTTCTTGATAAATTGGTTCGCTTAGAATTAACTGAAAAGGAATTTTTGTACACTAGGCTGGAAAAATTGAAAATTTTGGCTGGAACATGGAATGTTGCAGAAGGAAGGGCTTCATCAGATTCACTAATATCTTGGTTGGGATCTGCTGCATCAGATGCTGACATGGTGATTGTTGGGTTTCAAGAACTGGAAATGGGTGCTGGTGTCTTGGCCATGTCTGCTGCAAGAGAAAGTGTAAGTTTGTGTAGATTCCTTTTATCCGTTTTCCTGATTGACTTGAAACTATGGAGCATATAAAGATTCACCGAGCAGCATTACAGCAGTGTACCAAGTGTATAACACATGATTAATTAGTGCAGTGCCAAATTATTTTTTTAAAAATATGAAATGCCCTATTTTAATCTTTGTTTCGTCACTATTTTTAGGTGGGCTTAGAAGTAGAAGGCAGTTCAGTTGGGCAGTGGTGGCTGGATATGATTGGAAATATCTTGGATGAAGGGTCCACTTTTGATCGTGTTGGTTTTAGGCAACTAGCAGGAATGCTTATCGCAGTGTGGTTAGTTGTCATCTCTTACCAGAAAATCGATTTGATGCAACAACGAATCCAGTTCATGTGCCACTTTTTCTAGAAAATTGATGTTATACAGCAACAGTGTGGGATGCTCTCATCTCTTCAAAAAAAGTAAATGATTTTTCATAGATGTTGTGGCGTAGAAGAAGGATAAAATTGCATATGTCACTTCCAGTTCCTTGTAAATTCTATTTGCTTTCTTATTCACCTGTTGTATCAAATCAACCAGATAGTTCGGTGACTATTTATCGTATTTGGATTCTGTACACAGATAATAACTAATCGATTTTGATCATATATACTTAGTATTTTTATCCTTACTGTCTTGTTTATGACAATGGATTGATTACTTTTCAGGGTTAGAAAGCAGTTAAGAACTCATGTTGGAGACATTGATGCAGCTGCTGTACCCTGTGGTTTTGGACGTGCTATTGGTAATAAGGTGCGATTGCTGTTTTTCTGCTTCCTGCAAACAAGCAGTCACTTTCTTATGAAACTGCTCACATTTCTATTAAACTAAATAGGCAAACAAAAACATAGCACCCCACAGCTACCTAGTTATCGCAGGTTACAATGCTAAAGGTTTTTCCACTTGGAGAAAGGGATGTGTTCATTTGGGTTGTCGTCCAAACCCATCATGTTTAAGAAAATGTATAAAGAAATCTTAATAAGTAACAAGATATTGTGGTCACATTTATATTCAATAGGCACACAAACCTGTAGCACATCACAACTGCCCCTGGGGCAGCTTGTGGTGTAGGGCTTAGCACACAAACCTGTCATAATTTTCTGGGTTTTCCTCTTGCTGAAAAAGGGTACATATCGTGCTCTCCCATTGAAAACCTCCGCCGCCGCTAATAATGTTTACATTAATGGGTTAAGCAATTCTGTCATCTCTTGTGTTTGAGCTGATCAAGTGTTATTTTAACAGGGTGCGGTTAGCTTAAGGATAAGGGTGTTTGATCGTGTCATGTGCTTTGTGAACTGTCACTTTGCAGCACATGTAGAAGCAGTCAGCCGGAGAAATGCCGATTTTGATCATGTCTATAGAAATATGATATTCAGTCGGCCTTCTGGTTTAGTGAATAATGCAGCTGGTATAGTGCCATATCTGTTGTTACCTTGTTCACTTGCCTGCTTCGTCTATCAATTATATCATGTTTATCCTTCTTGCTTGCCGTTGGTCCTTTCTCTTGCAGTTGGAGTATCATCTGCTGTTCAAGTTCTCCGTGGAATAAATGTAAGAACTACTGCAACTGCACTATTTGGATTTGTTTTCATGCAGAAACAATGTCAATTTTTTCTTTAGGCCCTCATGTTGTCAATCACTTGTAGGCTGTCGACCTTCGTTCAGGTGAAGAAGTACCTGAGTTATCTGAGGCAGATATGGTGATATTTCTGGGTGATTTTAATTATAGACTCGATGGGATATCATATGATGAAGCGAGGGATTTTATTTCCCAACGTTGCTTTGATTGGCTAAAAGAAAAAGATCAACTCCGCGCTGAAATGGAAGTTGGTAGAGTGTTTCAAGGAATGCGTGAGGCCATGATCAGGTTTCCTCCAACATACAAGTTTGAAAAGCACCAACCTGGTCTATCAGGTACCAAAATCAATATTAAATTTGTAATTCCCAATCAAAGCTTGCTTGATTTGGAAGACTCCTTTTTGTCGAGAAAATGTACTTCTATATCACTTAGTATACTTAAGCAAGGAAACAAACCCATGGAAAGTGGGAGCAGATACAAACTTCATGCAGCTCTTCCCTGTACTCGCATATCTCCATCTGTAATGCAATTTGGATTAAAGCCACTATGCCTTATCATCTCATAGCCAATCTCTTGTTTTCAACAGGAAAACAAGAGATGCTCATTTTGTGAAGGATTTGCTTTTTAGCACAATTTTCAATAGGAAGTTACATAACCCCATCTTTTTCATATGTAGACTGATGTGGATGAATTCTTATTCTTTAAACCCCAGGAGTATTTTTGATGTTAAAACAAACATATATGTTGAGAATTTATGCATACCTTTATTTCTTATATACATGCACTTTAGATCCATGTAGCTACTTGCAATTATGTTGTCTGTTCCTTTTTTGGATCCTTGAAATCACAAGAATCCTAACAGCCTCAGTTTGTGAATAGGCTATGATGCTGGGGAAAAGAAGCGAGTTCCTGCTTGGTGTGATAGAATCCTGTATCGAGATAGTCGTTCAACTACATCATCTGAATGCAGTTTGGATTGTCCGGTTGTTGGCTCAATATCGCAGTAAGTTCTCTACGATGGCTTTTATCCTTCAGCTCTTACCTAATACAAGTCCACCAGTTATGTTCATGTGCAAGAGGAATGATTTTCATAACTAACGTGCATGATAAAACTGTACCTTTTCGAAACAGGGCTCTTGATTAGTTTAACACCCCATATCAATCTGTTCTCTATTAAATCTCAATCAGACATGTCTGAAATAGTTCATATGGATTACTGATGTGCCATTAATTTAACCCTTCAACTTAGTCAACATAAACCTGTTCAGTCTCATGAGTACAGATACTGTTTCCATATGTTTGTTGTCGATATCTGCTTTTGAATATTTCTTTGCTAGTAGTGTAAGTGTTGTATATTTCCGGGCAATTCTTTGATTATGTGCTGTTACTTTGAATGGTTGATGACAATCGTTTCTGTAGGTATGAAGCTTGCATGGATGTGACTGACAGTGACCACAAGCCTGTTCGGTGCATATTTGATGTTGACGTTGCCCGTGTAGACGAGTCTATAAAGAGACAAGAGTTTGGAGAGATTATGGAATCAAATGAAAAAATCCGTGCTTTGCGGAAAGAACTAGCTAGAGTTCCTGAATCTATTGTTAGTACAAATAACATAATCCTTCAAAACAACGACACATCAATCTTGCGGATTACAAATAAGAATAGGAGTGAAAAAGCTATATTCACAATAATCTGTGAGGGTGAGACCACTATTGACGAAGATGGAAAAGCATCGAACCACAGCCCAAGAGGCTTATTTGGCCTCCCTCACTGGCTCAAGGTATTTGTATCTTACCTTGTTTTTATCCCTTACTTTTGAATTTCAGTAACTGGGCCTTGCAATCATTATTATGCTTTCATATTTGTTTACCGGTCTGACATGCAGAATAGGTCCTGGATTGTTGGTATTGAATTTTCTTAACAATTTGATTTTTTCCTCATTAAGCTTTGAGAAGTTATATTCTAGATACGGAACCCAATTCGCAGATATCCTATATTAACCGTGTGGGTTGTGGAATTCGCCCAGGACAGTAGGAGTTCCATTATTATTGTGTTCAGTTGTTTATTATAGAAATGTCCTGTTACAACTTAAAAAGAAACATATTTACTTGTGGTTTGCTATGTCATCCTGTTGATTTATCTGGATTTTGCTGCTGGTCTCTAATTACTTTTTAGAATCCTGGTTTGTACATTGCATTCATTTGGTTAATCTGTGTGCAATCTAACAAAACAAACCGCGGTCTAAACCAGGTCTGTCCTGCCACGGGCATAATCAAACCAGATCGAACCGCTGAGGTATCAGTTCATCACGAAGAGTTCCACACGCAAGAGGAGTATGTGGACGGGGTCCCGAAGAACAGTTGGTGTGAGGACACAAGGGACAAAGAAGTACTACTTGTGGTTGAGATTCGGGGCAGTTGCACTACAGGGAAGACCTCTCATCGTATCCGTGTACGTCACTGCCCCCAATCTATGAGCAACAAGCATAACAAAATGACCCCTAATCATGACACTGATTCGGGAAAAGTCCAAGCAAACCTCCTGCATCGATCTGACTGCCAGAAACTGAGCTCCTCACTCGACGTCTTTGATCAGCTATTGGATCTGAACACTCCTTGAAGTGACACATCATCGATGACATGGACTTTTACAGGTACGGGCTCTTTTAGTTGCCTTGCCTGGTTTAGTCGCCTCCTTTTGCAGCTTCTGTAAGTATAAGATATCTCGGTGCTTGCCTGTCGTTTCTGCACCATCAGTTTGCAAGATGGGCATGTCGAATAAGAACTAAGAAGTGTATATACCCTCTTCAGATCTCACCTTAGTTCATGCTGCAAAATCTTATAAGGAAAAAAGAGGCCTATTTGTGCATCTCAAGGTGAAACATTCTATGTGAAAGTTTTTGTGTCCTACTTTTTTGGTTTTAACAGCCTTCTTTCATGTTGACGTTGTATTTGCCTTTGCCTTTTATTGGTGGAACAGAATAACAGATGTGTAATTGTATTGTATGTCAAAACTCAGCAGGCATTTTAATTTTTTTTTCTTTTGTTAATTTGAAATTTTATTAGATAGCATATCTTGTTAGAATAGTAACTCCAGCACTTTTGATTCAAGGTTTGCTTGAAATTGGATATAGTACGGATAAGTCATGTAGTGTTGAAGCCAGATAAGTTGTCTGCCGTATTCTTGGGACTTGTGGTTTTTGCCTTCTTCAAGTGTCAACGGTATTTAGGTAATGTTAACTTGTTTGCATGATTCTTGCTTGCTTGGTTTATTGATTATTGATTTAATAGATTAGTCAAATATTGTATAATTGTATTCTCTCTCTTTTCAGATGGTTTGAACTCTGGATGATGGTTGAAGACTTGAAGGTGTTCACTAACACATGGGTCATTAACATATTAACTTATTCCTGATACTTGGTTTATTGATGGTTAAACACCTACTGATTAAGCGGTTATATGCCCTTCGCGCCCCATTAATTAATCATACACATGGGCATTTGGGTTTCTTCATATAATAATAATAATAAGAGTAAGCAATCAACCATTTTATTTGATAATCACCAATTAGCCATTTTGAGTACTATCTAAACAAAGTACTATTTTTTGTTAATTTGCCAAGGAAGACAATATAATATTCTTGCCATTGTACTACTCACTTTAATTATAATTAATGTAAGTATGCAACGTACTCAGAACCACCTGAGTTTGAATCCTCAAGCGATTTTGTTAGCTTTCTTTACATGCAATACAACAGAATTTACGCCATTATCATAAACAGACCCGGTTCCATTTTACAAAGCATTATTTTTTTTTCGGTCAAATCAATCGATTGTAATGTGTAAACCATATTTGGAGTATTAATCAACTTATTAGATATCTAAATTTCAGTTAACTCCATCAAAATTCGTGCCTTTGAAAAAGGTGGCATAGCTTACAAAAATGATCACTTGGCCGTCACCTCAATGCATATATAAGCTCCCTTAATCTCTCCATTTCCAATACTAATCACATTAATCAACCTCTTAATCAAAATGGCCAATAAACCCACAACACTAACACTCCTCCTCACAATATCATTCCTCCTCCACCACACACAACCCTCCTCCGCCACGCCACCCACCGTGCTCAACGTCGTGACCGACTTTGCAGCCCGGCCCGATGGCACCACCAACACGACCGAGTCCTTCCTCCGGGCATGGGACTCCGCGTGCGAAACCCGAGGACCCGCGATCATCGTCGTGCCCAAGGGGAGGTACTTGGTCCACCCGCTCGAGTTCTCGGGCTCGGACGGGAGCTGCGCAAACTCGGATATCACGGTCCGGTTACTCGGGTCCTTGGTGGCCCCGACCGAGTACGAGGTCATGGGGTACGCCCACACGTGGATCAGCTTTAAGGAGGTCGCCGGAGTCACCGTTATCGGCGGGTACTTGGATGCAAGAGGCCGCTCGTCGTGGGGTTGCAAGGCTAGCTCCAATACAAGCGTGTCTGATTGCCCTGATGGCGCTACTGTACGTTCAAATCTTACTCTTTTACTCTATCAATATATTTGTCAGACTTTTGGGTACTATCTAGAAAGGTTAACCGATTGACTCAATGCACGAATGTAACCAATTGATAGTTGATCTAGCCGAATGACATAAACCCATCATTAGTTTGATCGACACTAAGTTATGTTGAGATTTGAGGTTCTTCAAAACCCGATTCGGATTATAGAGCGACTCTGACCAATCGAACTGGATGGACATCTAAAAAAAAAATGTTCATAGTTTTTAAGAGGATCATTATACAAATCCTCATTATTTATTTTTAATGTCACTACTAGTAGTAAATAATCTATTACTATACGTTTTTTAGTTACAAAGTGAAAGTGAATATGAAAATAGTAACAAAGGTATGTAAGTATATTGAGGCAAAAACTTAACCCTACGGTAAAAGACACGAAATTTAATACATAGATATAAGTCCATGAGTTTTTTCGATCGTTTCTCTCATGTTTGATACCCTCAACCAAAAAAATAAAGCACTTGAGTATAAGTTGTATGCTTCCTAATTTTAATACAAATTCTTTATAATTTTGTTCCGTACTAATTTAATGATGATCTCACGAGATAATATTATTTTTGTTTGGGTGTATATATCAGACGTTGGCGTTTACAAGATCAAGCAACATAGTGATAAAGGGATTAACATCACTAAACAGCCATTTGTTCCACATTGTGATAAACCAATGCCAAAACGTGCACATCGAAGGCGTGAAGGTTATAGCCCCTGGCAACAGCCCCAACACTGACGGCATCCACGTTCAGCTCTCTCGCGACGTGACCATCTTCAACTCCACCATGAAAACCGGCGACGATTGTATCTCCATTGGCCCCGGCACCAAACACATGCATATCGAGCGCGTCGCTTGTGGCCCTGGCCATGGCATAAGGTATCTATATATATATATATATATCTTCCAATTAAACCCTTTTATTATACTTCTAAATTGTATAGGCGGCTAGGCCTAACTCGTACTTTTTTGGGACCTAGAAGAGATTTTTAGAACACTCCTATGATTTACTCAGCATACTTCGAATAAATAAAACGTTGCCCTAATACCAATAATAATCAACGAAGTAAAATGGTTGTCTAACGAATATAATTGGTGAATGTCTTTCGAAAAAAAAATGGAAGTATTGGAAGCTTGGCCAAGGAAAAGGACGAGGAAGGAGTGCAAAACGTGACGGTTGCAAAGGTGGTGCTCACAGGCACCACCAACGGGCTAAGGATTAAGTCATGGGCTCGGCCTAGCAATGGCTTTGTGCAAGATATTAAGTACTCGAATGTCGTCATGCGACACGTCAAGTACCCTATCATCATTGACCAAGACTATTGCCCCGACAATCTCAATTGCCCTAACAAGGTACGTGAGTGATTCATCGGCTTCATCTATTAGAAAATCATGTTCATTGCATAGTTTATGTCAAAGTCTCACTCTATTTGATTCAATCATACATCGTTAATAGATACTCCATATAAACTAGGAGTCGTGCACTAATGCATATATAGTACGGTATACATATAGCTATATAAGCCAATTATACCCTTCAATTCTAAAACCAATTGACAACACGGTCGAATAAAACAGCCCATTAAGTTAATACGTGCAATCTAGTTTAGTCCAATTTTTTCCTTACGAGCAGGCTATATTCAAGCACCATCGATCTTTTTGTACGAATGACTATGAATTTGCGCTAACTTTTGTCGTTCCATGATGTGCATGCGAATGTAGGTGTCCGGAATAAAGGTCAGCAAGGTGACATATAGGAACATAAGGGGGAGCTCGGCTACAAAAGTGGCCATGCATTTCGAATGTAGCGAGTTATACCCATGCACCGGGATCAAGCTCCAAAACATCGACTTGACTTACAAGGGCGCAACGGCTCAAACCGATTGTACTAATGTTAAGGGTCAAGTGATCGGTCGTGTTCGGCCTGAGGGGTGTCTATAATTACTTATGACGGATTGCATTTTCATGTACATAATAATACATTCGGGGTTTGTTTGGATCGCAAGGATAATGACACTAACCTACATTTATAATGCATTCCTTATGAGTGAAACAGGCCCTTAAGCATTAAGGGTGCATTTGAGCTAGGTTAATCATTATATGTATAATTAAGTTTGGGACATGTGATATGTTGTGTGTATGTCGTAATCGAGAAAGGCACCCTAAATATGTGTCACATCGTGTAATATAATGAGTGTATATGGTTACGTGCCATTTGTATATATTGAAATAAGTCATGTTGGATCTTAAGTACATAAACGTTTTCGACAAGTCGTAATCGCTGAAAAGTTCGTTAATCTTTGAAAAAAGTTTGTAAGTACAGGGAAACTTGAGCACTAGTGGATCTCATTTCAATCAACCAACTCGTTCGTCTCACATTTTTTTTTGCACATAATAATACTTACAAGGTTAGAAGTGCATTTTGGATTTAATCATTAGTCATTACAAGTTATATATAATTAAGTTATATCACATCTTGCAATATAGGTGAGCGATATAGGGCCAGCCATGCTTGTATTGGTATAAGTGGAATTAATAAATCAAGTAATTCCAAGTCCTAGAATCCTAATTACTAATGGTAACACGATTAGTATTAGGGGGTGCTCAACAGGTCGGTCTGACCCGTGTTTCGTTTGACGGGTTCACAATAGTACCTCATATATATGAGCGAACTCACATTCAATACAAATTCGAAATCAAAATGATTAGACTCGCCAAATTTAAAACGTGGTACATATATGAAAAAGGGGAAATTATAAAATACATTCAATCCGAAAATCAAGGTGAAGAAGAAAGTCTCAAACTAAAACTACAACCAAAAAATAAGAGCCAAACAAGCGAGCATTTGTATTAAAAGACCATACGAGGAGGACCACTAAGAACCCCTATGGAGATGCGTCGATAAGGCTAAACCGCAAAACATCTCCGCAAGAATCGAACACCTCAACGCAAGCTTGATGAAAACCGGATCATATCGACAAAGAACCAAAACGTGTCTCAATGCAAGCTCGATGTGGAAAGCTCACAAATCCTCTCTAAAACCTAATTGTTCTAACCCGGTTCACCAGAATATACGATTGACGCTTAACCCGGTTCACCTCGTCTTATCCGGTTTATAATAGTACGGAGTATGAACGAAGCTAAAAAATGGCAACAAAAATTCCGTAGAAGTTCTGAAAATGGGAATGGAAACGCTCTCTTTAGCTTCCCTTCCCCCCCACGAAACGTGGTACTGTAGCCCCAATTTTCAGAACCCTAGCCCCCAAATTACAGCAATCTCAAGCTTAATCCTCTACGCAGCCATCTTTGGAATCAATTGCAATGATCAAAACCAATCTCCTAAGTTGGGATTAGGTGATTTAGCCCCTCAATTTCGGGTTTCTACGCTCAGCGCTCGAGATGGTCACTTCGATTTCAAACCGAAGTCGGCGCTTCCAAAGAGAGCGATGGCTCCTAGGGCTCCTGTACATAGGGGAGCCAAACTCAAGAGATGTGGGCTGATTATTGAAAAACCAAAATCAAATCGAAAAAAGGGGCGAGAGTTGGTGAAAATTGCCAACAGTGGGAAGCTGTTCATCGTGGGTTTGGAGAAGGAAGAGAGGCGGCGTGGCTCGCAGCGGGTTTTCAGGATTACTCACTCTCAAACAGGCTACTGGTGGGACTGTTGTTCCCCCCTCAAGAATGAACTCCAAAGGTACTCCTTAACGACTACTGTCAGGAAATGCTTTTCATTTAATTTTTGTGTTGTTTTTTTCTTGCTGAATTTGCAATTGTGTGTGGGGTGTTTGTCTATAAATATGAGGGTGGGCGTGGGCTTTTGGAATCACCCTTTTGCTTCCATCTCTGTAATTCTCATACCATCCTTTCTGTCCTCACTAAGCTTTGTCAATCTAAGACCATGGAGAAAGACAAGTCCTCTTTTAAGAAAGTTCTTTGTTCAGACTACTCCTACTCTAAAGAACCCACTAAAGAAAACTCAGCTAACTCCTCTACCAGAGCCGATGAGGCTTTAAAGGGTAGGGATGATCACAGACCTGCGGCTGAGGCTGGTCCCTCTGAAGTTGGGAAAGGCAAAGGGAAGGCTAAGGCTAAGTTGGACATGGTGGCTTTCCTTGGAAAGCTAGCAGGGGTAAAAGAAAACATTGAGCACTTGAAGGAAACATCCTTGTATGCTTTTGTGTTGGGAGAGGCTATAGAAACCACTAGGCTGAGAAACAAGCTGAGAGGGGATTGGAAGATTAGTGGTGACTTTTTTATTCATGTGAGAACCCATGGGTGGTTGGAACTCAGGTTTGCTAACCCTATAGAGAAGGCTCGAGTTTGGGATGGTAGGCCATACCATGTGTTCAGCCAGCTTATGATCCTTAGACCTTGGAGATCAAACTTTGATACCTCCACTGAATCTATCTCCCAAGTTGATGTGTGGGTTAGGATTCCCAAACTTCCTGTGGAATACTTTACCTTTGATGTGCTCAAGACCATTATGGAATGGAATAATATGGGTGAAGTCTTCAAGCTGTGTAGCTTTACTGAGAGAAAACAGAGAGTAAGGTATGCTAGAGTCTGTGTTAATGTGGAATTGAAGGCCATCGAGGGTACTGAAATAAGTGTCCCAGATGAGAATGCTAATGAAGTAAAATACAAAGTGTGGTTTGAAGACTTTCCTAAAGGGTGTGGAACTTGTGGTGATCTGTCCCATACCTCCCAAGTCTGTCCCTTGAACACCATAAGAAACCAAGCTGTAACTGTCACCCTCCCTAAGCCCACCAGCACCAACAAACCAGTTGGAAAGCCAACTAGCACTGCAGAAGAAGATGTGGAAGGTCAGTGGGAGTATGTAGGAACCTCTAAGTCTTCTAAGGAGGGGAAAAAGCCTATGAGTGAGCCAGATGAGACTAAAATGAAAAGTGGAATCCAAGTTGTGTACAAATCTGCCTCTTCCTCTTCAGGCTCTAAAGGATCTGGTCAGTCTAAAGGATCTTGCATCCCTGTAGAGGGGGAAAAGGTTGCAACTGAGGTGATGGAACATGAATCCAACACCATTGGAGAAGGTCAGCTAGGATCTCAGGCTCCTAGGAGTCATCAGGAGGAAGATAATGTCGAAGGCCAGCCCCCCGCCCGTCAGGAAACCAATACTGACCAGGAAAAGGATGAACTAGAGAATGCAATAGATGTAGTGAATGAGTTTCTGCTGGAGGAAGAGGAGGATTATGGGGAAGAATTCACTCAGGAGGAGATTGAAGCCATGATTGACAAGGAGCTGATGGCAGCCTCTCCAATGGAGGCCTCCCAGCCATTGGACTCCTTCCACTCTCTTTCCAATGCAAGTTCTGTGGCAGTTAGGATGGAAAACATGGGGATGGCTAATTCCCAAACTTCCAATTCCGAGTCTGGCAAGCGCAAGGATAACTCTTGGGGGTTAGAGGCTGTTACTTCTGCCCTGAGGGGCAATGACACTAAGAAGATGAAGCTGGGATGATGGAGAAACACAACCTGAATTTTGGAAGTAGTAAAGCCCTGAGGGGCTTAAATTCGGCATGCTATTTAAGTTATTTTCATTATGCTCTCTACTATATTAAGTTAGCAATATGTAATTATAATGGATGGAGTATTTTGGATGTTGTAGTGATGAAAGGACCACCCAAGGGCTGTATCTTTGGTGGTTTTTTCATGACTTTTGGGACGTTATGTAGTTCTAGTATGGAAGTTGTAGTGGTCTGGACAACAATTATGCAAGATTTTTGTAATGCCTATTTTGTAATGACAATGGGGTATCTATTTACAAGCTGTTACATGTATGCTGGAATTTACAGTCTCATGAATTACTTAGTTTGGTGCCACTGCAGACAACAGGACTGGAAAAGCATGGAGTCAAGCGGTGAGAACTACAGGTTCTCTAACCTTAAATGCAGCAGGAAAGTCCAAGGTATAACACAAATCTGGTATTGGAGGAATTCTGTTGATAAGAGATTAGGTGAAAGTGTGTGCAAAGTACTAAGGGTACAAATTTGCTACTGTTGTTGGTTCTCAGCTTTCAACTTAAGCATAATTACAGTTGTTGAGATTAAGGGTAATAAGTATATTCAGAGAAAAGGGGAAACTTGGGTGGATTGTAACCTCATGAAAATCCGCCCTTGTGGAGCATGCAGTAGGCTAACAGCTGTAAAAACTGGTTATAAGTATTGGATTGTTGTAAGCAATAAACACAAACATGTAGCTCTAGGTATGTTGATGCGGGTACATGGAGTAAATGCCCCAGGGTATGAATTTCAGTGCACTTGTAGGAGAATGAAAATAGATAAACCTGACACTAATCTTTATTTTTCGAGCAATAACGACCACTGTAATAGCTATCTAAAATTTTCCTTTGAAGCATGTGATCTTAGGAATAAGGCAAGGGCTATGAAGTTGGGTAAACAGAAGTTTGTTAACTATAGCCACACCACTATCTTGCTAAGCACTATCACTATAGGGGGATTATCTTGGAATATATATGTTGTAAGACATTTGGTAGTGCATGTCATTTGGTGCAGGATACACATGGTGGGTAGGCTGATGACAGATCAAGAAAAAAGGAAACTGGCAAACAAAAAGAACAGGAAGATAGATTGGAGTACTAGAAATGGGAATGAAGAACAACATTTTTGTGCAATCTGGGGGCAGGCCGAGGTGTGTGTAATTTTTGGTGGTTACCGCTGCTTCGCTTGTGCTGAAGCTAGAACTGCTTGTAATTTAGTTAGGAATGTTTGTAAAAATATGAAACTTATGCAAAAACGTGCGCTTCGAACTAAAAACAGAACAAAGCTACATCACATGAACGCAACAGAGGTAAATTGGCTGACTGAAGCACTAACTGAAAGTCATAAAAGGCATAAACTCACGAAGCCAGAAACTATAATCAGTGATCAAAAAACTGTAGCCCCTTATTTAATGCGTGACCATGGGAGAAAACTGGTAATTTACATCAAAAGGATTGTATATCTAAATGTCCACCTTGCCACAATAAGTGTAAGCTATAACCAACTCAGGGGAGTTGTTGATTACTATACGATAAGTTACGAATGAAGATTGCCTCATGGAATAGCAGAGGGATAGGAAGGAAGTCCTTTTGGCCAGAGATTGATTCATTCTGTAAAATTGAACAAATCCAAATTATGGCTATAGTTGAGACAAAAACAGATAAACTTCCGAGTGACCAGGTATGGAGACGAGCAGGGTTTGACAATATAGTTTGGTCCCCGGCGGATGGTAGAGCCGGGGGTATATGCGTTCTGTGGAAAGCGCACCAGCTCACTAGTGAGAGTGTGGAAATTCTCGTTCATCAACCAAGATACATTATTCTGAAATACGTCAACCTTCTGATAGGATGGGTACTAGCGCTCTGCTTTCTATATGCTCCGCCAAATGAGACCCAGAAGGATAACTTTTGGGCAGAATTCACCAGTTGTGTGCTTGGAATTGGAATGCCTATAATTATTCTAGGAGACTTCAATGAAATACAAGAGATAGGGGATAAAAAAGGAGGATGTGTACCAACGCTTCATCGATTTGAACGACTCCGAACCCTGAAAGACACTTGTAACTTGTGTGATATTCCTTTTACAGGAAACAGATTCACGTGGCGAAAAAATAAAACGGAAATAGACAACATTTATGAAAAACTAGATAGAGTACTGGTAAGCGACATCATCTTGCAATGGTTCCCAGGAATCCGAACCCACAATCACACATTCACATCATCCGACCACTGCAAAATATCAGTTGACATTACGAATGGTACAATGATTAAAGCAACGCCTTTTAAAATGGAAAAAATGTGGCTCATGAGGAAAGACTATCGCAATGTGGTCAAACAAGCATGGAGGGCTTGTTACCAAGGGTCATTTATGTTTCAGCTCATGAAGAAAACGCAGCTACTAAAAGCACACACGAAACAATGGAAAAGGAAGACTTTTGGTAACACATTCGAACAACTACGAGAAATTGAAGACACCCTCCTCGAGCTGCAGCAGAAGATTATTGTATCACCGCAACCAGCCCTCATACAAAAACAGACTCGGTTCTTGCAGAAGAAGGAGTGCATCCTCCGGTTTCACAGAGTATATTGGAAACAACGGGCAAAGACAAAGCATGTGAAATTGTCTGACTCAAATTCTGGATACTTTCATAAGATAGCAACAAGAAGGAGAAACCACAAAACTATAAGAACAATCATGTCAAGTGACGGTACCCAAATTGTGGGCGAGGAAAACATATGTCGAGAAATTAGAAATGACTTTTGTAAGCGCTACAGAAAACAAAGAATAAACACCATGATTCTTGAAGACTATCTGACATTGATTGACAAGGAAATAACGGACGACGACAATGACCTTTTGACGAAGCCAGTAACAAATGAAGAAATTAAAAAGACTGTTTTTCGACTGGGATCAGATAAATCACCGGGGCATGACGGTATGACATCGGAGTTCTACAAGAGATACTGGGATATCGTGGGCCCTACAGTAATTAAAGCAGTGAAAGGGTTTTTCCACTCGGGAAAAATTTTAAAACAGAATAACCATACGCTCATATCGCTGCTGCCAAAAAAGGACAATCCTTCGACAACGAACCACTATAGGCCTATTAGTCTATGCACAACGATATACAAAATAATACCGAAAATTCTAACAGAAAGATTAAAAGTTGTTATGCCCAAAATCATCCACCCACTCCAAGGAGCGTTTGTGGCGGGAAGGGCAATCCAAGACAATGTGTTGATAGCTCATGAAGTTTTTCACTCGTTTAGAAGTAGCCAGGCAAAGGAAGGATGGATGGCAGTAAAATTGGATATGGAAAAAGCATATGATAGGGTGGACTGGGAATTTCTTTTTCGTATTCTTAACCAATTCGGTTTTGATGGAAAATTTGTTGGATGGATCCGTGAATGCGTATGCACAGTCTCCTTTTCGGTCATGGTCAACAATGGACCAACAACACCATTCACACCAGAACGCGGAATTCGGCAAGGAGACCCGCTTTCTCCATACTTGTTTGTTATTGGAGCAGAGATCCTTGCCAGGAAGCTCCAAAAGGTCAGTGAGAGTCCAAGACCGCTAATAGGATTTCCGATAGCTAGAGGTGGCATGAGAATTCCGTTTCTAGCGTTTGCGGACGATATTATCATATTTGCAAAAGGAAACCAGAATGCATGTAACCAAATGAAAACAATTATTGAAGAATACTGTGCAGCCACAGGCCAGAAAGTGAACTATCACAAATCAGCTTTCCATACGTCTAAGAAAGTGGGCAACCACCAGAAACAAAGTATTAAGCAAACAATGGGGATAAGCACGATGGAGAACCTAGAAAAATATTTAGGATGTCCAATCATTAATGGGAAAGTGAACTGGGAGAGTTTTCAAGACACAATAGAAAGTGCGCAACGACAATTGACAAAATGGAAAGCTAACACACTATCTCAAGAAGGGAGAACAGTGTTAATCAGGTCAAATCTCTCCTCAAAACCGAACTATATAATGCAAAGCTTTATGCTGCCAAAACATGTAAGAGATGAAATAGACGCCACAAACAGAATGTTTTTTTGGAATAAGGATAGACAACACAAGCCTCTTATTAGCTGGGACCGAATATGCAAACCAAAAGCCTACGGAGGATTAGGCATTAGGAAAGCGGAGTGTATGAATAAGGCCCTCCAAATGAAACTTATATGGAAAATTCTTACTGAACAACAAAATATGTGGGTGCAAGTGATCAAAGAAAAATATTTAAGGGGAATCCCTTTAGAGGACTATAAAGTTAAGCAGAACAGCTCATGGCAGTGGAAACAATTGATGAAATTAAAGCCAGAATTTGAGGAAGGCCTGAAATGGCAAGTAGGAAATGGAAGGACCATCAAATTTAGGATAGATGGCTATCAAATGAACCATTGAGGGATGAAATAGGTACGGACGAAATGGTGGACCTGGAAATCAGACTGGAACAATTCATTTCGGCTGATAAAACATGGGAAATAGATGAGTTGCAACAGATCGTTCCTAATGATGTGCTACAAAAGATTCTAAGAATTCCTATCCCAGTAAATGATATTGAGGATAAACTGGTTTGGGCCCCGAGCAGGAATGGATGGTTTTCTACAGATTCAGCAATAAGTTTAATAACTAAAGAACACACTATGACCCCGAGTCCTAATGCCTGGATCTGGAAATTAGATATATATCCAAAGGTGAAAAATTTTCTTTGGAAAATCGATATGAATGGCCTGCCCACGAAGCAGAGACTCACGGAAAAACAAATTGCAGTTCCTCAAGGATGCCTTTTGTGCAACACTACGCATGAGGACACGACGCATCTGTTGCTGGAATGCCCTCATACGCGGGAAATAGTGAAGAAAATTAATGCCAATACGGAAAAGGTACTAAGGGATTACAACACAACACACAGAAATTCACGGAAGGTACTTTACGACCTTAAGTGTAAGTTAAAGAAGGACGAGTTAGTGGAACTCACGGTGGCCTGGTGGGGCATCTGGCACCAGCGGAATAAATTACTCTTCCAGGAAACTCCAAATGAGCATATTCAAGACCTTTGCCAATATATCCGACATCAGTTGACTCAATGGACAAAAGCAAGAGATTGGCAGGAGGATGAAGAGAAAGACCTACACAAGAAGACTTGCTCAAAACTCAAGTTGCCAAATAAAGCGGGGAGCTGGAAGAAACCCCCTAAACACTATGCTAAATTAAATTTCGATGGTTCCAAGATCGGGAATGGAAACGCAGCAGGAGGCTCGATTATAAGGGATGAAAGAGGACAACCAATTGGTGGGACGGCTAGAACTTTTGGGAAAGTGTCGGTGCTAATGGCAGAGACAATGGCATTATGGGATGGATTAAAAAAGGCAAAGCAATTAGGTGTAAGGAAACTCGAGATCGAAGGGGACAACATCATTGTCATAAGGGCCCTTTCTGGAGAAATTCGCTGCCCATGGGAAATAGAAAGGATTATTACAGACATTCTCGTATCCCTTCAGGGATTCGAGTCAGTACGATTCTTTCATGAGAGTAGGATCCGTAATTCTGTGGCTGATAAAATTGCTTTCCTGAGCCACAGTCTCTCATGGGAAACCATTTGGAACCTTCACGAGCTCCATGCTCTCATCCGCAAGGATGCCCTAGGTGACCCGCCTTAAAGGCGTGTTCCTAATCTTCACCGTTTCAAAAAAAAAAAAAAAAAAAAATGGCAACAAAAATTCCAATTCCAATTCAAGTAAACGCAGTCAACAGACAGCGTGTGGGACTGTCCCAAGGGGAATGAAAACAAAGAACCAGTCAAATCCCACCCCATTTTCTCAAACAGAATGCCGTTTCGTGTTGATCACTGCAAACCATGAGACTGAAGAGGAATCTCTCCTTCCTCTCTCTCTCTCTGTTCACTCCCCTAAAGTTAAAAAGTTAGGCTTGGAATTTTCAAAGATGGTTCCCATACTTTTTCCGGTCGTTGGGCAAGTCGTCCCAAACCCAAGTCTTCTATCTTGACTATAAGCACCATCTCCATTCACCACTACCACCACTTTGCTGATTGCTGTTTCCTCCGCTCAAGGCTCTACTGATTGGCTGATTTCGTATGCGTGAATTTCATTCTACCCCTTTTCTAGGGTTTGCCTTTGTTGCTTAATCTTTGCTAGTTGTTTGTGCCTCTTCAATTACTACTAGCTTCTTTCTCCATCTGGGTATGTCTCAAACTCGATTCTTTTCACTATTTGATCATTCAACCCATCTGGGTTTTGCTTAATTGTGCTGAATTCTGGGGAATTTCATTACAATTCCAATTTGATACTACTGGGTTTGATGTGTTTGCATGTGGGTATACTTTGATTGTGTACAATTTGCCAATTTTCCCCCTTTTCTCCCCCAAATTATCTCCATATTAGAGCTCTTCCAATCAAATTTGAACCCACATGGCCATGAATGGGACTCCTCTTCTGGGGCTGGTGTTTGTAATGGGGTTTCTGGGTGGTCATCTCACCCATGGGACTCAAACTGATATCGAATGCTTAAAAGCCATACTAGACTCAGTCAAAGATCCTTTCAAATACTTGACGAGCTCATGGAACTTCTCCAACACCACTGAAGGGTCCATCTGTAGGTTCACTGGGATTGATTGTTGGCACCCAGATGAGAGCAGGGTGTTGAACATCAAGCTACAAGACATGGGCTTGAAGGGATCTTTCCCTCGCGGTTTAAAGAATTGCTCAAGCTTAACAGGTTTAGACCTCTCAGGGAACAATTTCAGTGGCTCCGTGCCTTCTGACATATCCAGTATCATCCCATTTGTTACCACACTGGACCTCTCTAATAATAAGTTCTCTGGTGCGATTCCTCCTGCTCTCGGCAACTGCTCGTTCTTGAATTTGCTTCAGCTTGATCATAACCAGTTTTCGGGTCAGATTCCGCTGCAGCTTGGGCAGCTTGCTCGGCTCAAGGACTTCAGTGTAGCCGATAACAATCTTAGTGGACAAGTACCTATTTTCGGTCGTGGTACTACCGAAGAGTATGGTAATAACCCGGGCCTTTGTGGAGGTCCTTTACCTCTTTGCCCGGGGACTCCAAAGAAGTCCAATGTTGGAGTTATAGCTGGGTCTGTGGCTGGTGCATTTGTTGTTATTATTATTCTCATGGCTATTGGCATGTATTACTCTGCAAAACGAGCTGCTGTAAGGAAGAAGCCGGATGACCCTGAAGGCAACAGATGGGCTAAGGCTATGAAGGGAACAAAGTCTTGCAAAGTAAGCTTATCTATTCATCTTGGAGCTTTCCTGGTGATGAAATGCAATTATTTGCTTGTGATGGATCAAAACCTTAAACTACATAATCTAGGCATTTTATTTCATGATTCAAAATTTAATCTTTTTTTAGTAACTATATAGATGGAGTAGCTCCACAGGATCCAAATGCATTTATTTTGATACTAATAGGAGCTTTGCTAATGTCCAGGTTTCCATGTTCGAAAACACAGTTTCTGAAATGAGTTTGAGTGACTTAATGAAGGCCACCAACAGCTTCAGCAACACCAATATAATAGCATCGGGGAGCAAAGGAGTGATGTACAAGGCAACACTCCCGGATGGCACTGACCTAATGGTGAAGAGGTTGCAGGATTCGCAACGCTCAGAAAAGGAGTTCTTATCTGAGATGAAAACACTTGGCAGTGTGAAGCACAGAAACCTACTCCCACTTCTTGGATTTTGCATGGCTAAAAAGGAAAGATTTTTGGTATACAGATACATGGCAAATGGCAATCTATTTGATCAGCTTCACCCGGCAGACCCGGAGGCCAATAACCCGCCCATGGAATGGCCCATGAGGCTTAAGATAGCAGTTGGAGTAGCTAGAGGCTTGGCTTGGCTTCACCACAGTTGCAACCCAAGAATAATCCACAGAAACATAAGCTCCAAATGCGTTTTATTGGATGAGGATTTTGAGCCACAGTTGTCCGAGTTTGGCCTTGCAAGGCTTATGAATCCGGTTGACACCCATTTGAGTACCTTTGTGAATGGGGAGTTTGGCGATTTGGGTTACGTTGCACCTGAGTATCTAAGAACGCTCACCGCCACTCCCAAGGGAGACGTCTACAGCTTTGGAGTAGTCCTTCTTGAGCTTATTACTGGTGAGAGACCGACCCATATCAAGAACGCGCCAGAAGGCTTTAAAGGAAGCTTAGTTGAGTGGATTGCACTTCTTGAAAGTACTTCTGAGGTTCGCTCTGCCATAGATCAGTCCCTGGTTGGACTGGGATTTGACGACGAACTCAATCAGTTCTTAAAAGTGGCCTGTAACTCTGTAAACCCAACTGCAAAGGAGAGACCCACAATGTTTGAAGTGCTTCAGTTCTTAAGAGCTATAGGGCAAAGGTACCAATTCACTGCTGATGAAGACATCATGATGCCATCAGACGAGGGAGATGCTGATATCCCCGACGAGCTCATCGTCGCTCGAGAATCAAGAACTTTTAAGTAGATTGCAGTTTTTTTGGATGATATTGCACCACATAGTTGAAGCATATATTCTATATATGTAGAGTTATTAGTATACTTGTTTTGGGCTGCATTGAGAGTGCACCTTATGTAGAAGAAGTCCTATTTGCCTAGCTTTCAAGTCTTTTATATACATTTGGCTCCATAAATCAATGTCTGTAAGAAAAATGAACTGCTACTTTGCCCTGGTGAAAATGTATGCTTTCTTCTCCTGTCTTTGGACAGGTTTTCATTGAAAGCTTCATGAGTTTTCCTTTTGTTGAATTGTTTGGTTTCCCTTTTGGTCTTTTCACATTATATTTATGTGGTTCTCCACCCCATAGTCGCATTTAATATGAGATAAAACATGCCCTAAAATTCCAAGATAGTGGGGAGAAAAGTCCATTGGCCATTTTGTCAATGGTAGGATTCTTGATTGTTAAATTTATTGAAATTAATACAGGCAGAAAAATGTGACATCTTCATTGGAGTTAGTTGTTGACTTGAATATTGAAAGTCCTTAAAAAAAATTAAATATTATTGAACTTTATTACAAGAAATAACCCCATCTTTTGGTGGTGGTGGTGAAAAAATAGTCTCACAATCAAAGTAGAGTTAAATACACAGATTGAGATCACTAGCCTAAGCATTATTGTATACAAGGCTTTTTTAATTATCAAAGGTCAAATATCATTGCCCAATTATGTTAAAATTGATTATAAGTAGCATCAACCTCAAATACAATATTGTTAATTTTACAAATAAAGGTTATTTTGTGTAAATCTTGGCGATAGTTAGACTAGTAATGACATAATTAGGCTATTTGCTTCGACTTTAAAAAACTCGAGCTATTTTCCGTAAAAATCCCCAAAGTAGTACTATTTCGGTATTTCCCAAAATGCTCTCGCTTTCTTCTGAAATTTCACCAAATGCCCAAGTTTGGAATTTTAGCATATTCCACCACAAGACCCTTGAGCACAGAAAACAATACATTTTTCCTCCCTCACCTGCGCGCTCGCTCGCTCTCTCTGACTAATTCTTCAACTCCTTTCTCTCTCTCTAATCTTTCCGCGGAAACCGCTTGCATTTCCACAAAGCTACTCAAATTTGATTCGCTTACGGCTCGAATTGGGGGATTTTGCGATCTTCTGAGGTCAGTGATTTCATATTGCTTTGCTCCGACTTCTGATGTTAGAATCGCATTGTCGGCGTTAAACCTGATTGAATCTCAGTTTGCGAATTGTTATATCCAAATTAGACGTCCGTTGATTTGATAGGGATTATGATTGATTATCGCCTGTGTTGAATTGTATATTTGATTGTATCTTGCTTGATGTTCAATCGGCTTTGGTAGAAGGAGAATTGAATCGTCAAATTTGCCTAGGAGGTCTACTCGGACGAGAAATTGTTCATTCTCTTGATTGCGTAGTGCTCTGGAATCTGGA
Source organism: Polygonum aviculare (assembly GCA_934048045.1). NCBI lineage: Eukaryota > Viridiplantae > Streptophyta > Magnoliopsida > Caryophyllales > Polygonaceae > Polygonum > Polygonum aviculare. The sequence goes on along the minus strand of OW204031.1, from coordinate 28,785,876 downwards.
TTGTTGTTGTTCAATAGGTGGTAGGGGTAACAGTGTCTAGTAGAAGTTGTGATTGCTGAGAAATTGGTGTGATCGTGACAGGAATAGTTGTTTCGAAATGAAACTGTTGTTAACAAATAGGGATGATGGATTTAATAGGTATTTCTATCTCATTTTAGCTCGAAGTAATTTTGCACAAAGTGGCCTTGATAATATGAGTGACCTTAAAACTGCAATCTCAATGTGACTTTAAATCAGTTGCTGTGTCTGCTTTTTTTGTATGGCTTTTATATGAGGGCAAGAGATGTGCTCTCCATACTGCTGAAGTTTGCTAAATTATTTTGCTTCTAGACCTGACCAATTTTTGTTTTTAAATTCTAAGTAGGTTTACAGCTATTCACATTCTGCATGGTTTTCGAGAAAAATTTCCGTTGTGATTCTAATCAGCTTTGGTGGGGCAATAGTTCAGAAATAGCAATTAACGGTGGGGGATAAAAAGAAAGAAGATGGCATCAAGAGCAATCTTGAGAGGGAAGAGGTCCTTATTTAGCTCTTCAAGTCATCCTAGGTTCTTATTTCATAGTTTTTCAAGCTATGAGGATAGGCCCACATCTCCTCCTCCAAACTCAACCTCCTCAAGTTGGGATGTGTTGCGTCCATCTGCAAATACGGATTCAAGGGAAGAAAGAAGTATGCTTGGTGAAAACAGAGACAACTATGGACTGCTTGCTTCTGCACCTCTAAGGCGATACTTGGGGAAGGGTCCTGCCTATAGATCAATTACTAGGCATTCAGAGTATGCCTTATCTTTTGGGTTCACTGGAACCAGACAGCACATGCAATTGTATTCCTCTACAGCAACGGCAGGTCAGTCACCGGAGCGTGGTCGCAATGACAAAAATGAAGAGACTACTTCTAAAGTGAAAGAGCCTTCACCAGAAGAATGTGATCAAGCTGTAGAAGGTTTGAGCAGTGCTAAAGCTAAGGCCAAGAAACTCCAGGAATCTCATAAACACTATATATCTATATTGCAGAGAGTTTGGGCTACAATCCTAGGGATTGGTCCTGCTCTGAGAGCTGTTGCTTCAATGAGCAGGTAGATATCCATTGCTGTTTTTTGACTTATAAATTAGATACATTTAGTTATAATATCTGGATCTTTTCATATGTAGGGAGGATTGGGCTATTAAACTCCGTCATTGGAAGAGTGAATTTATATCCACACTGCAACATTATTGGTTAGGCACAAAATTATTGTGGGCTGATGTGAGGATCAGCTTGAGATTACTCTTAAAACTTGCCGAGGGGAAGAGTCTATCAAGGAGGGAAAGGCAACAACTCACTCGCACAACTGCTGACATTTTCAGGCTAGTTCCATTTGCAGTTTTTATCATAGTGCCCTTCATGGAGTTCTTGCTGCCAGTATTCTTAAAATTGTTTCCAAACATGCTTCCATCAACGTTCAAGGACAAGATGAAAGAACAGGTAACAGATGGGTGAACTATCCTGTTCAGTGCTACAATTTTTATTTTTTTTTGTTTCTTATAAATTCCTGATAGTGTTACTGCTGAGATGACATTACATCTGAATAGTATGCATAGCTTAAGAAAATTTTAAAACACTATTGAATTGGTACTATTTTAGATAGGCGTTCTGGGGATTGGGTTAGTTTTCAACCATACCAGGAAAAAAGAATAAAAAAAGATGGTTGAAATAACGAGGCTTGACTCACACAAGTGGTTGCTTTAGAAACATGGTCGATACTTAGGGCTTAAGCACGTAAGCATTCCATTGGTGAGGATGATAAATGATATGGCACAACTGTATGACTGTTAATTTCTCTCTTTTTCTTCCTGTTTGTTTAGAAGAAGTAACAATTATCATTGTTGCCAATAAGGAGAAAGTGTTTCTCCATCACATGAAATGACACAATTTCTAATAATAAGTTATGGAAGAATTCTAGAATAGCTAGAAGAACACATTGTCACTAGATGTCCTAACATTTCAACTGTGATTGCCAAATGTAAATAGTGCAGTTTCAGGATCTTTATGCTTTTAACACTTTTGTCCTTGTCTTTTCTTCATAGAAGAAAGTGAACTTGCAACTGTCAGAAAGAGCTACATCTACATAGTCTACTAGTTCCGCTGTATTTCTTCTCTCTTTGTTTCTCTTTTGAGCTGTGGGATCCAAGAGTAAATTTAACCATTCTAATTACTGTAGGAAGAACTGAAAAGGAGACTGAATGCGAGAATTGAGTATGCGAAGTTTCTCCAAGAAACGGTGAAGGAAATGGCCAAGGAAGTCCAGAATTCAAGGAGTGGGGAACTTAAGAAAACAGCTGAAGATCTGGATGAGTTTATGAATAAGGTAATCATCATTGACAACACCATAAGTGGAGTATTATTAGAGCCTTCCTAAATGTGTAAAACCTAGCATGTTAACATGATTTATTTGTTTATTCAATTAGGTTAGAACAGGTGCTCATGTTTCAAATGAAGAAATTCTGGCCTTTGCTAAGTTGTTCAATGATGAGTTGACTCTGGATAATATTAGTAGGTCAGTGAATCTAAGCTTGCCCATTTTTCGCCTTATGTCCTATGATATGGATGATTTATAATCCCTCTGATCAGATACTCTTTAATGCAGGCCTCGGTTGGTAAACATGTGCAAGTATATGGGTATCAACCCCTATTCAACTGACCATTATTTGCGTTACATGCTTCGACAAAGGCTTCAAGAGTAAGAATGTTTCCTTTTATTAGTCCAGAATAATATTTGTTTCAGTCGTTGATCTGTGGATGCTGTTTTGCTCTTCTAATCTTGTAACTTTAGTATCGTATATTGTGATATTTTGCATCAAGGCTGCCTTAGGATGCAACGTGTAGATGTTATTTATCCAAACACAAATAATATATACAATTGACCAGCATTCAAGTTCATAAACTATAGGAAAACCAAATATTTTCGAGACCTATTTAAGAACTTTCCTATTAGATGCCACCTGCGGGTCATCTGGAATAGGAATGATAGTGATACTAAATGTTGGTTACATTTGCTGAGCATTTCTATTTTGTTCCCTTTCTGCCTCATGTTGTCCTATGGGAGTGTCTCACTTTTGTTTTTCTTCTGAGTATCCTTCAAAATTATGGTTGAAGATACCTTTTTGGATTTAGGACCTGCTGACATTTCTGAGTCATCTATGCAAAGCTCTCCCTGTTAAAAATATAATTTCAACCTTATGCGTTATCATTGTACCTCTTTCAGGATTAAGGATGATGATAAGGAGATTCAAGAAGAGGGAGTGGAATCACTTTCAGAGGCAGAGCTTCGTCAAGCCTGTAGAGAACGAGGCTTACTTGGTTTGCTTTCGGTCGAGGAAATGAGGCAGCAGGTTGAGATTACAATTGTTTTTTTGTAAATGTTACTTTGACCTAATATGGAGGCTTCTTGCTGTGTGATAGTATTGTCATATCATAATATCTTCCGTTGCAAATGCATGAATTGAACGAAAAACGGAATCTTACAAGTGGGCATCGTACATGCAGAGGCTTGAATGTGTCATCTGGATTGTTAGTTTGCTCATTATAAATCTTCTGCTCTTATGTAGCAGTTCTGCTGATACTGATGCTGATATAAATACCAATTCTATTATAATGAACTTTTTCCTTGGAGCTGTTGAAAATTAAAAGCACTTACATTTGCTCTAACCTTTTGTTTTTATGCAAAAATGCTTCTGTTACTTGTAAAGATATTTTCATAATCAATCCCCTCTCTTTTGCAGCTGCGAGATTGGCTGGATTTATCTCTCAACCATTCTCTTCCATCTTCTCTTTTGATTCTTTCAAGGTAGTTTATACTTTTAACTCTTAAAACTGCTTAGCATGTAGTCATCTTACATGTGTTGTCACTTGGCTGATACCTTCTTGTACTGCAGATCCTTTAGTGTCTCTGGCAAAATCAGGCCTGAGGAAGCTGTTCAAGCCACACTTTCTTCTTTGCCTGATGAAGTAGTTGATACTATTCAAGTTACGTCTATGCCATCAGAAGATTCAGTGTCAGAAAGGAGGAGAAAGTTAGAGTTCCTTGAAATGGAAGAAGAGAAGATAAAGGTCCAGCCCTATAACTTCTGCAATTTTTCCTGCTTAACTGCTTTGTTATGCTTTATACTTATACCCTTAATATTACATCTGGACTTCATTAGGACTATGTTACCTGACTGTATATCTATCATGCTTTTGTTCAACAGTTAAATTCCTTGCATTTGATGGAGCTATGAGTGTTTTTTTTTATTAATCTTATCTGTATTGTTTTCTTTTTTTCTGAGGCTTTTTCTAGGCCACACATTCCAAAAATAAAGACTTTTAAGAAATATTTTCATGCTTTTGCACTCTGAATGGAGTATATCTTGCTTAATGAACTGTAGGAGGAGGAAGAAAAGGAGGAAAAGGAACAAGCTAGGCTGAAGGAGGAAAAGGAGCAAGCTAGGCTGAAGGAAGCTAGTGCCTTGGGGAAGGATGTGGCCTTGGAAGAGATGATGGATGCAACTGCCAGAGAAACAAAACAGCTTGAAAAAGCTGAAACATCAGAGAAACGGGACCAGCTTTCTGAGCTCAGCTGTGCATTGGCTGTTCTGGCTTCAGCTTCTGTAAGAAAAATATAGTCTTACTCTTAAATTGCTTTGTGGTTGATAGTCTGATGCAATTTGTAGCTTGACTGGCTCTGTCCAACTATTTCAGTCAGTGACCAAGGAGCGGGAAGAGTTCTTAAGACTGGTGAAGAAGGAGGTAAGTAGAAACAAGAAGCATTCCCTTTTGAAAATTTTCCTGTTATGGGAATAGTAGTTAGATACCCATTGTGAAATTTCAATAATTATTTGTCAGAACTGTGCTAAATATCATGACATCAATTAAACTCTATGCATAGATGATCTGGCTGTATATAGTGTATGAGTCCCTTGGTTTGATGTTGGGGATCCATGTTCTAGTATTATTGCCCTCTAGGAGATTGTATAGCCTTTATCAATTTTTCTCAAATTGTATGCTTTACCTGTTTGTTTATGATTACCAGATTGAGCTGTACAACAGCATGGTTGACAAGGAGGGAGTAGATGGTGAACGAGAAGCGGAGAAGGCATACAGAGCTGCCAGGGAGGCGATCACTGATCAATCTTCTGATACTCCAGCTGGTGATAAGGTTTCATCATCACTCATAGACCGGGTAATTATTTTAGCAAATTGAATTGCGTTATATTTTCTGTTAGCATGCCTGTTGCGCTTGCACTTGCAGAGCAAAGCTAAGTTATTGATATCTTCTGCATGTTGATATACTAGGTGGATGCTATGCTTCATAAACTTGAAAAGGAAATTGATCATGTGGATGCAACTATTGGTGACCGTTGGCGATTACTAGACAGGTTTGTAGCTTCTCTTCTCTTCTTTAGAACTTTTGCGCTATCTCTAATGCTTGTTAGATTGACAGGGCTCTCTAAGTTCAATTCACCTTACATATTAAAAAACCCTACGTTCTGCAATATATGAAATTTACCTCTGCATCATTGGGCAACCGGCAGCAAATTTGCAAAATATAATTTCTGATTTCCAAACATGCATAAGTTTAGCAGCACGTTATAAATGGATGAGATATGTTCATATGTGCATCACTAAAGACTTGCCGTTTTAGGCTTTGATGCAACTGTCATGAAAATCTTAAAACACCATCAAATTTTGCTAGAATTCATAAACTATTAACTACCTAACCCTCATTTCTAGCCAAGAAATATATGGAGTTTGCATCAAAGGAGTCAACATGTGCATTTCCCAATAACAAACCTTGTAACTCACCAATGAATCTTTTGCCCCTAGTTTCCATATTGTGAGGTGGTGATATTTCTCCTGATTGAGCTTGTATCTTTTGGTTTGTACATCAAGGGATTATGATGGGAAAGTAACACCCGAGGAAGTGGCTTCTGCAGCCTCCTACCTAAAAGACACGTTAGATAAAGACGGCATCCAAGAACTCATCCACAAGCTTCCCAAGGATAAAGGTACGTGATCTTTGTGTGCTACTATATTACTTGCAATGTGCTTTTAGCTGGTGCTCCTGATTTACAGTTTGCTCTCATGTCATGAAACAGATGGTAGAATTCACGTCGAAGACATTGTCAAGTTAGCCAGTCTGAAAGTAGACAGTGATGCAGCTGAATCCGGCCGATGAAGAAGCAAATCTGCTGGTATATCTCGGTCATCTAGTAAGCTTTTATTATGCCCTTGCTGGTAGGCTTATGCTGTCGAGAGGAGAATTTCCTGGGTGCTTTTTTGGTAAGGGGAAAAAATGTAGTTGTGTAATTTGAAAATCCCATTTGTTTTGAGCTTACATTCTAGAACCCATTTTGGGTTCTCAAGAAATATAGTAGTAGTAATTGTAAGGAAATAAAAAAAAAAATATTACATAAAAAGTAACATTTTCAATGTTACCCCGAATTATGTTAGTATCTTCGCTTCGAAAATTTTAGTTGGAATTTCTACTGAAAATTTGAGAGGGAAATTCTGGACAAAAGAAAAACCCCGAAAATATCATTGCAATAGAACTTTCCAAACTCGATCATTGTCCTATTTGAATACTTCTAATCTGCAAGCTCGTAATCGTAAATCAATTACTGTAACTGGATATTTGCCAATCAAATTTTATGATTTTAAAACTCGGATAACCGGGGACTAGTTTAATTGAATAACCGAACCAAGTGGCCTGTAGCAACAAGTAAAGAAAATAAGTGACATTTTCTATTCCACCAAATAACCGAACCGAACCAAACCCCTTTTTTGGTCCCTTGACTTTTCCTTTCTTAAATAAGAGATGATTTTGTAATAAAAGCTTAGAGCATCTGGAAAATAGGATAAAAGATTTTTTATCAATTTCAAAAAAGATAAAATGGGTTTTGTCAAAAAAAAATTCAGAGAAATGACTCTCTTTTTTTCCATCTTATTTCTTGCAGAACAATTTTTGTGCTATTCTCTGATTTTGTCAGGATTCTTTTGTTTTTCTTTTTTCTTATTTTGTTAAGAAACCCCTATAGTTTCTATAGTGAGCACTAGAGAAATCCCTATAATTTCTCTAGTTTACAGCCTTATTTTTGATCGATCCCTTCCTTTTATAACCAACTACATTTACTTGTCTTCCAAAAGCCTTCACTATATATATTTTCTTTCGCTCCCATTCTCGCCCTTTTAAAGTAATAGAGGCTGAAGTTCTTCTCCATCGTTTGTTTGACAAGATTCAAGTGTAAGAATCTTTGAGGTCAGGTTTAAACCCAAATTGACTACCTACACCTGTCTTATGTTTCTTATGTTCTTCGCTCAACTCGTTTTGTTGCCTAGGATTAGAGTTACTCTTATTCTAATGTGAAAATATTAGGGCTTCAAAATTTTGATTTCATAGTTTTAGTTAGGGTTGTCGTGAGTTGCTTTCATTTCCAACTCCAAACTCCTTAGTTCATAACATGTTCTTTCCGAGAGAGATAAGAAAGAGGAAGAGGTGAACCATGCATCAAACATGACTCTATCTAGTAACAAGCTCAATGATACCATTTGTGAAAATGTATTGAGGAATTAAGTTACATGTATGCATTCAAGACCGTATTGAAGATGGACAAAAATATTACATACTCCGTATATAGTAGGAAGTATCAATGGTGGAATTCATGCAATGAAAAAAATGTTTGAATGCTTTGATGTTTAAAGTATTAATTTCTAGAAAGTTTCTATTAGATTACATGCACTAGTCTATTATAATATATGGGAGTGTTGTAACAACACATTAGAAGTTTCATTTCTCCTCCTTACCTCGAAAATTTTCTTGATGTATGCACTTCTATATAAAACCTAGTCTTATACTTGCATCATTTTGAATATTTTTTCATCTAGTGGAAGCTAGAGATGGCAAAACTCATCATAACAATCACAACCGTTATGGTGCTTTCCGCTTGTTCCTTGATGTTGTTCGCATCGGCCGAAGCCGAAGAGAGGTTTGGAGAAGAGGCTCCCAGAACTTACACCCATACTTGGCCCGTGAGATACATACATAGTTTAACTATATTGAACTAGTTATTTCTAATTTTGGCTCTAGAATGATTGAATCTTTCACATATGCATATGCATGTATTGTTTGTGTACGTGATGTTGACACACATGTAGAAGATGGAGTTTGGGTGGAGGATTGTGTTGGGCACCATTATGGCCTTTTGTGGAGCCGCCTTTGGAAGCGTCGGTGGCGTTGGTGGTGCGGGAATCATCATCCCGATGCTCACTCTTGTCATCGGCTTTGATGCTAAGTCCTCTGCTGCCATGTCAAAATGTAAGTCAAAATTAAATCTGAAGTTTTTTGTTGTGAGTACTTTACATAGGTGACACATATTTTCATTACAACGAGACTAGGGATTCGAACTTGACGCTTATAAGTTTAGACGTCATCACTCACCAATTAACTACGCTAAATCCGATGTCGTACTTACCCTCATAGTGAGTTTGTTGGTGAGTTGTATACTTGTATAGATATGAGAATCAATGCATGCATATAATATATACTTGTGTGTTTTGCAACCGAGTTAGATGATCGATACGCTACAATTTGTTTTTTGAAGGTATGACCATGAGCTGTGCGGTGGCAGCACTCTACCACAACATCAAGAAAAGACACCCTACGCTCAACATGCCGATTATCGACTACGATCTTGCCCTCCTCTTCCAACCAATGTTGGTGCTCGGCATTAGCTTTGGTGTTACATTGAACGTCATCTTTGCTAACTGGATGGTCACCGTTCTACTAATCGTTTTGTGTCTAGGTAAGTGAGTGTCAATGCTTCAAGTTGAACTTGTTACTTTTGTGTAAGCTTGTCTAGGTCCCTGTCTTAAAAACCTTTGCTTACAATGTTGGAAGGATCCAATTGCCTAGCGTTTTTTTTTTGATTATATTGAGGACATTGTCCATGAGAGTTGAATAGGTGATCTTTAAATACGACCCTTAACTAAGTGGTCGAAGACTATGTCTAGCCTCTTGAGCCATTTAGACGTCTTGTCTAGCATTTTTTAGTGCACGGACTAGCTTTTAATTAAGTCCGTTTTTTAGTTGACTTATTTAACGTCATTTCTAAAGTAGTCTTGAGAGGCTATTGTACATTGGTACAAACCGATATTATGACCTTTGATTGTATACATGTAGTCACAGCAGTGATTGCTTTTCACAAAGGAATGAAGAAATGGAAAATAGAAACCATCCAAAAGGTGCAATTTTGCCATCTCTATTCCTCCATTTCCTTGCCCTTAAACTATATATACGTACACCTTGTTGGTTTCATTACGTGTGTTTTCTTTCTATTTCAGGAGGCTGATAGAAGATTAACATCACCGGGTGAGGCTATCTTATTTCCAAATCCATTCAAATATTCACCCATATCTTGTTGTATTATCGTTTAATTAATATATTCATGTACGATATATCATTACGGGTAATACTGATTTGTAATTGCTTCTGTCAGAATTGCCCAATAATACAATTACGGATCGGATGCAACGGGGAACCATTCTTTGCCTGGTTGTCCCAACAAACAAGCAAAGGTATATACGTGCAATGGTTTTACACTAAGGACGTGTTTGATATGTTAAGGTTTTGTGCATATCAACATGCATGTTATTAATCGAACACCTATTTTCAAAGTGATGAAACGTACATATATATAAATTGCGAAGAGTCTAGCGTGTTATTGTTCATTTTTACATGTTAAGGTAAAGATTTTCATATATAATATGTAATGTCAACAAAAGTTTCCATTTGGGGCTTTGATGCTTCGACAACCTATGTTACCCGGAAACTCCGACCGGGTTGCGTTTTTCCCGTTTCCTACGGAAACACGGAAACTTAGAAACTCAAACCCCGAAACTCGTTTTTACACTAAAAACATAAAATTCATGTGTTTCCCCGTTTCCGTTTCGTTTCAGAAACCCGTTTCCGTTGTGACTAATTAAACTGCTGATTTTGGTGCACGTATATGTATATATATAAATATTAAATGCAGGTGTCTATCATAGAAAATGTGCATTGGAAAAAACTAGGCGTTGGTGTTTGCGTTTGGATCGCAATTTTAGCACTTCAGATCTTCAAGGTTGACTCAGATCAATTAAGCTACGAGCTAATCTTCTTTTTCTTTACCTATTCGTGTTATCGGTCTCATATATAATTAATCTGAAAAAAATTCTTTCTTTATGTAGAGTCGCACCTCTAATTGCTCATCAATAGATTGGGTCCTCAACTTCTTGCAAGTATGCCCCCAGTTAACATCCTAACTTATTAGTATTCATTTAGCTTTCCATTGCTAATGCGTTACGATCGTCATGGACTGCGCGCGATGAGTTAGATCCCTGTGGTGATGGCGGCATCAGGATACGAAGCCATGATGTTGTACAAAGGGAAGCGAGTGATTGCGTCGCGTGGCGAGAAGGGAGTCCACTTCAAAGCAACTCAACTCGCTTTGTATTGTTTTATTGGTGTGCTTGCAGGTACAATTGGAGGCACCGTGGGACTTGGCGGAGGTGTCATTTTGGGGCCTTTGTTTTTGCAAATGGGTGTTCCTCCTCAGGTTAGAGTAAATAATGACTCGCATTTTAAGTACTATTTTCTGATGTACGTTGGGAAGAGCTTATGGTAATATATATATACTTTGAACATTATGTAAGGTGACAAGTGCAACGGCTATGTTTGTCGTGACGTTCTCATCATCGATGTCGGTTGTGGAGTACTACCTTCTCAAACGATTTCCGATTCCTTACAGTAAGTAACCTGCTGTTTAAGTTGTTGGGCATTCACATATATACTTGTTGCTACTTAAACTTGTGTTTTGGATGCATGTAGCTGTGTACTTTGTAGGAGTGAGCTTCGTAGGAGCACTCGTGGGACAGCACATAGTTAAGAAATTGGTCGAGATAATGGGTAGAGAATCACTCATCATCTTCGCCCTTGCTCTTATCTTCTTCACAAGTGCATTTTTTATTGGTAAGCTAGTGGTATGTATGATTATCCCGTTATTATTATCCTCTTCTATCAATAGGACCAACCAAATTAAATTTAGCTATAAGTAATCAATCGAATCCGAAAGCCATCATCCCTAATTATTTTGTGTTGTAGGGGGAGAAGGCGTCAAAGATATGATCCACAAAATCAAGCATCACGAGTATATGTGACTCGAGAGCCTGTGTTCACACCATTAATTCCTAACCTTGCCATTCATATAATTCAACCTATGAAACTTAATTCTATTAGTATTATTATGTTCCTCCATACTCAGTAGAAACTTCAAATTCATGAATTTATTTTAGTATCGATCATTCTTACGACGGATCACACGTGGTCTTGATTGGTGTTTGTATTTGGGTTTCGTCTACTTGATCAATTTAATTAGTAGACCTATTAGTATAGTCTGTATAGACATATATGCACAATTATTCTATAATCCAGAGTTCACGTACAAGTATACAAGGAATATCGTACGTACGTAAAAATCTTCGTAATATCCTAAACTCGTTAGATGGTAGATAGGCCTAATCAGGTTATATGATAATATTGTTTCAAACACGTTATGACCTTGTATGGCCAAATTTATTCTCAGCTCTCGAAGGGTTTACAATACTATAGATTGTAAGACTTCTGAATATCCTGAAAAGGATTCAGAATTGAACATAAAACCCTTAGCCAAATGTATAGGGTGCGTTTGGATTGCACCACATGATGCATGATTAAGCAAAAAAACCCCAAACGCCACCTTATAATCAAACCACATTTCACACTAGTGAGCCAAATCCACCAAAAGCTAATGAGCTATGCCTTCTGTATTACCTACACGACATAGGAAGATAATGCAGCAATGAAGCAGTGTTTAAATCCTCCGTCTCTAAGCGGAGTTGTGTAGTAGTTCATTGAAAATAGGAGAACTACTCTTCCTTTCCCTTTTTATCAGTGTCACCTTTCAGGAATCGCCTGAACCAATAAGCCGAGGACTTTGGATGGCGGGAAAGGCCATTCTTGTAGTCGACATAGACCAAACCAAAGCGTTTGGTGTAGCCGTTTGCCCACTCGAAGTTGTCCAGTAATGACCAGGCAAAGTAGCCCCTGACATCTGCTCCATCTCTGTGAATGTTTGTCAAAACAAGGAAATTTTGAACCATATGATCAGATCCCTAACAGCAAACAAATGTGTTCATGGTCTACATTCCACAACTTTTTCAATCAAATGCATGATGATTTAGATAAAGACTGACGGTTCATCAAGTAGGAAAAGAAGGGTAAAACGAAAATCACCTGATTGCCTGAGCAACAGCAGCAAGGTATCCCTTGAAGTAAGTGACCCTCAATTTATCATCTAGCATTTCATGAAGCGGAGCAGTCTCGCTTTCCTCGTCGTCCATACCTGCACAAAGATGTACATTAGGTGATTTGAGATGTAATGATGCTTGATAATGATTTGGAAAACTCGTCGCAGAAAAGGTACCATTTTCTGTAATATATAGTGGATGATTTTTGTATCTTTCTGCTACGTAATTGATAGTCTTCCGAAGACCCCAGGGTACTACATACAGCCATTCTGAAGCTGCCTGCCGTTCATATAATTGGAGGAAGATTGACCAACAGAATAAGATTGGAGGGAAAAATGATCAGAAAAAAAAATGTGATGAGCTTAATGGAGGAAGATGTGTTTACCTTCTCACCAATCTTTTCACCCTCTTCCCATTCAGCTGTTTAGAAAAACAAAGTATAAGCATCAGTACTCCACAGTAAAAGGATCAGAGATATAGAGATATAACTAAGTCATTCAGGAAACAGAAGTTACCAATTCTTTCCATTTCCTGAGCATCATAATACTCATGTCCTTCAGTATTCGGTGTACTATGTGCAATATATCTTGTAGTATAGTGGTTAAGTCCAATGAAGTCCAGAGAGTTCCTCAACAGAGCTTTCTCATCTTCTGAGAATTTTGGAAGACGGTCTCCAATCCTCTCACGCATGACTTCAGGATAGTTTCCATAATAAATTGGGTTCAAGTACCTGAGTAGCAACTCAATGTGTTACAAATATATGCATAAGACCATATTAGATTATCATGGTGAGCTTGTTAAATAATTGTGTAAATAAATGCTTTGAATAAGCAGGTACCATCCAATCTGAAAATCAAGACGCCTAGCTGCAGCATTTTGGTCTTCAGTGTTATCTGACAATGGCTCAGCCCATTCACAATCTACTACTAGACCAATTTTCCCTCCTTGCTTCTCCTGGATGGGGGCAACAGCATGCAATATACACAAGTATAAGAACTTAACAAATTTGTTGCCTACCTACATGTGTAGATATACAGTAGAGAGGCAATTATATGAAGAATTATGAACCATAGAGCAAACAAATTGATCAGAACCTTTAGCCACAGGACAAATAAGTTCCCTATAATGAACAACTCCACACAGTGAAGAGACTACAAGGTGAAATGTGACATTCTGGTTGAGTGACCCTTCAACTGAGATTACAACCTCAGTGGCTCAGAGCTAAATATACTCGATGTGGATTGTTTACGCCCCACAAGAATTTATTTAAAACATGAATGTTAAACTTAGGATAGGATGAATATTGAGGCATCAAGTGTGAACCCAATCTCCTTTGAGAGAGGGCCATCCAAGAAAGTTTCTAACAACAGTGACCTCTTAAGTCTTCACTCAATTAAACCCGCCAGGAAAACCTCCACTAATAAGAAGGTTCCAGTAATGCAAAATATCACCAAAGATACATTCAGTTTTACGTGGTATCTAATTTATAAGTCCTCCCTGATCAATAACCATAAAAATGTTCTATCAAAAAAAATAACCATAAATATGCACCTGATATTTGTTTCTATATACAGAAACAGCAGAAGCATGGGCCAACAGCTGGTAGTGAGTAGCTAAATAGACTTCAGTTGATGCATTTTCACGTCTGCCAGGTGCAAATATCCCGGTTCCATAGCCGTTGACTGCAGTTTGAAGAGGTTCGTTGATTGTTATCCAGTTCTTTACTCTATCACCAAAATGTGCAAAGCAAGTTTCTGCATAAACTGTGAAGTGCTTTCTGCATTTCAGCAAGAAAGGTGTACTTATTAGAATATTAGGGAAACTACACCATACTGAATTGGGACAGGAAAATTGTCACCGGTTTGGCAATATATTGCCGTAGCTTGGATTTGAGCATATGCGGGACATATATCAAAGTAAAAATAAACCATTTAATATGGCTCGTGTGCTTGGAATGAAACAAGGGGATTTTATCAGCATACATAACGCAGAAGTACTTACACAATTTCCTTGTTTAACCAACCGTCTATTGACTCGTGAAGATGCAAAGGAAGATCCCAGTGGTAAAGAGTAACATAGGGCTGAATACCTGCAGAAGAGTTGCATCACACATTTATGTGCCAAAAAAGGTGAACACGTTGAATATCGGAAAATACTTTAAAACAGATCCAAACCCTTCTCCAAAAGGCCGTTGATGAGATTGTTATAGTACTTGATTCCTTCATCATTGACTTCAGTTCCTAGACCATCTGTGGAGTGTGGACAAGGAAGAAAGTACATGAATGATAATCAGTTATAACTTTCCACAACACATAAAATCCATGAAGAATCATGCATCAAAGACATCATAAAACTACTAGGAATACTGAAACAGCATAAGCAAGGTGAAATTCATAACAGTCATCACACTTAGCACTGCAGTTTCAAGCAGATATCACTTTACCAGGGAATATGCGGGACCATGACACGGAAAAACGATAAGCTTGAAAGCCAAGCGTTGATATGAGCTCAATATCTTCCTGTTCCAACATATTGATTGAACTAAATTTATAAACCAGCTTTGGGGAAGGCGATTGACCATTTGATACTAAACACGATCAATTAAGATAAATTAGTCAAATAAACGTAAGTTCAACAGGTAACCTTGTAGCGATTATACTGATCCACTGCCACATCTCCATTGCTTCCATCACAAACTTTTCCTGAACAAACGGCAAGCTGAATTAACATCATAAAAAACAATTGATCCACCAACTTGTTCAACATGATGAAACAGCAAGTTAGGTCATGCCTTCAATGTGTGAGAAGTCATCCCAAATACTAGGTCCCCTGTTACCCTCCTTGCTAGCCCCTTCAACCTGAATACTCCACAATCATGAAAATCTTAAGTTCAGAATAGCTGAACGATTATTTCACTTCCGCTTGCTTCAGGACAATTCATCAGAAGCTCTACATTTTCATATAATCGAATTTGACAGTGTCTCATTCATCATCAAACGATTTCCAGTTTATAAGCTGTTTAATTTAAATTTCCTCTCATTATCAAACATTCAACAACAGCGAAGATCATCCTGAATACTCCACAATCATGAGAATCAAGTTCAGATTAGCTCAACGATTATTTCACTTCCGCTTGTTTCTGGAAAATTCATCAGAAACTCTACATTTTCAGATAATCGGATTTGACAGTGTCTCATTCATCATCAAACGATTTCCAGTTTATAAGCTGTTTAATTCAAATTTATCAAACACTCAACAACAGCGAAGATCATCCAGACTGATAGGAATAGAAAAGAGAACATTCGCGTGGTGTTCTTCATCAGATTTCGACGGAAATACAAAGTTCAAGATCGGGCGAAAGAGAGAGAATGAGCACCTGGTAAGCGGAAGTGGCGACGCCGAAGACGAAGTTCGGAGGAAAGTCCGATCGCGAAACGTCCTTATCGGGAATCCAAGAGCCATTGCCGGTGGAAGTAGGCTTCTTCGCCATTGGATTCGGAGCTGAGGAGGAAATCGAGGGAGGGAAAGGGAGTTTGCAGAAGATGGTTGATTCAAGTGAGAACTATTTAGCCACCTATATAAAGCCCAAAGCGAAGCGTTTCGACCGTCTGATTCACGAGATCTTCTTTTTGATTTGTTTCTGAAATGATTAAAAGTTAATTAATATTATCAACTATCGAAATCACGCTTTAGCCTCCATGTGTCCTTTATTTTTACATTTTCTTTGTTCTGTAAGAAAAATATGCCTATCTACCAATGATGTTGTAAGAACTTGTTACATCATGAGAAATGATATTTGGTGGTTCTAGGGTGTGATTGGTAATAAGAGTTTTTAAACTAGTTTAGTTGAAAATGGAGTTGTTGAAAAAAGTAGGTAAAAATGAGTTGAAGTTTCACAAAAAACACTAAATTGTTGTGACTTCATGTGAACCTTTAATCTTTTTAGGGTCTTTATGTAACGGTGAAGATCGCACTTTCATTATATAAAAAAAATAATCTAAGTGCTTGTGTACATTTCTTTTGTGCAAGAGTCTTAGCTTTGTTGTGCAAATTCTCAATTGGGTATGCAAGAGTATTTCAGCTATAATGAGGATGTAACTTTTATGGTAAAAAGTAGAGAAGTAAAAAACACTAGTTACATCGTTAGAAATAACTAACCAATGCCTTGAAAAGTTAAAACAGCAAAAAATGTGTACATGGGCCAGAACCAAAAATGAAAGCTGGATTTAAAAAAAGGCTGGCCCAAAACACAAAAGCCTGCTGAACATGCTACAATTTTCTTTGGAGAAGTCAGCATACACCTCAATGCAACCAAATAACTTTGACTACTTGAATTTCCTCATATGAATTTGCAGCTACAGAAACACTATAAACTATAAAGAATGGCAAGATTCAACATCAGAAATTTCAGCTACTAAAGCGATAAGTGAGAGCAATCATCCCTCTTTTCTCAGCCAAGTTTGGGACCTTTATCATATAACAGCTAAAGGAAGAAAGAGTTAACAGGAAATCCAGATTTAAGTATGCCAAAAATCAAACAAATAAGGCATGAAACCACAAAAAAGAAGAGGATGATGACCTACACTTATCCTCATGTTGTTACATCACAACTTGCAGTAAACCAAAATCCTAAGCCACGGCGACAGCGTCTACCTCTACGGCCTCTTGTTCTAGCTCCTTAACCGCATTTATAAGACCCCTTGTGATCCCGGGAAGGAATAGACCCTGCTCTTTCATTTGATCCAGCAGCTTCTCGGCTCTTTTCCAATCCAAAGCTTCCAAGCACAGAGATTGGATTAGCTTATTGTACTCGTCGACATTGGGCTCAACTCCATAGTCCTTCATTTCACTCAACAGCTTCAATGCCTTGTCATGATTCTTAAGCTTACAATATCCGCGGATAAGCGAATGGAAAGTAGCCGGACAAAGCTTTCTGTGCGCCTTTTTGGCTTCTTTCAATAGCTTACAAGCTTCATCCATCAACCCGCCCTTGGCGTAGCCACTTATGATAACACTGTAGGTATAAACATCAGGCTTCAGCCCTCTTCCCTGCAGAACCCTCAATGTAGCTACTGCATCTTCAACATCCCCGGCTTTTGAAAGGCTGTTGATAACAGAATTGAACACTGTATTTCCAGGAGGAGGGCCAGACTCAACCATTTTACGCAACAGCTCTTTCGCCTTGGCAACACTCTTCATCCTGCACAAGCCCTGAAGCACATGGGTGTACTGAGTAATCGAACGCCTGCGTGTCTCAGGGGACAAGTCATCCAGCATCTCAAGCGCTAGGTTTACCGTATCATCCACGCGCGACAGTGCACTGATCAAGAACTTAGTTGCATTTTGAGGAGGGAGCTTACCATGCTCTTTCGCATTCAGATACACCAAATGCGCATCCTTCGGTTTCTTCCCCTTGCAGAAGAAAAACATAATCTGACCAATCCTCTCGCTTTCCGGAAGAATGCCAGCATCAAGCATCTTGCTGGCAACCAACGAAGCCCAGTTGTATATCGATCTTCTACAGAGAGCCTCAATGGTGTAGTAGTACGTATCCGAATTGGGAACACACCCGAACCCCTCAAACCTGTTGAAAACCTCATACGCAGCCTTCCCCTTCCCCAATTTCGACAATGCAGCTATCAGATCATTTAGAATCCCTGCATTCAACACCCCACCTTCCCCCTCCCCAATCTCCTTGATCAAATCCCACAACGCGTACGTGTCGTTCCTCTTCTGACTCCGACCGACGCCACGAACAAGAGCCCCCACCAAGGGAGTGCTAATCTGACACTTCCTCTTCTCCGTCGCCCATCTGAAGAACCGGATCAAACTCCCCCCTGGTACATCAGGGGTTTCAAGCACTCTCAGCACGAACTCTTCATCTATATCTAAATCCAATTCTAAAAGACTCGATTCCACATCGCTCTGCAACAAAGACACCAGCTCCTCGAGCTTTTCAACATCAAGCTCACTCTTTGGCTCGTTAACAGCCTCATCGGTCACCCCCAAACCCTCGATTTCTTCTTCAACAGTTTCCGCCTCTCCAAACTCCACACACTCGTCGATCTTCTGAAGATCCAACGGATCGAGACTGGTACGAAGCTCCGCCTCTGGCTCCGGTTCGTTTTGATCCAGAGAGGAATGGGTGAAAAACCTAGGGTTTCGGAGGAAGGTGTTCTCTGGAAACGATGGAGATGAAGCGAAATGAGGAGGATAGGGCTTTGGCGGCGAGAGAGCCTTGGTGATTATTACCTGAGATTGATTGTGGAAAGACCATAGCTTCGATCCAGAGCTTCTTCTTCTTCCCAGGGAAGCTCTTGCGATTGCAATTGATCTCCACATCTTTTTGCCTCTGTCTCTCAATTTGCGTTTATTTGCTCTACTGTCTCCTCTCTCTCAGCTCCAATTCAAGGTAGGGTTTTGTCGAATCGGCTTGCAATCGGCCGCCTATTGCAGACGTCAGAACGGAAGGGTTTTTACATTTTTTCCCGGATACAATATGTATTTATTTATTTATTTATGGGTTTTTTTATTTATCGTTGGGTTCTTTTTATTCGTTGGGTTCCTAAAAAGAGTGGCCATTTCTCAATACACAATGTGCAATTAGATTTCTCCTTTGCAAAATTGGGATTGATTAGAAGGACGTTCTTTTGGTTACTCACGACTCCCTCCAGTCGAGTCGATTCGGGTTGTACATCTAACTTCGACATGTGAGTCTCCCAAAGGAAATTACCTCCAGTCCAGTCGATTCGGATTGTACATCTGACTTCGACATGTGAGTCTCCCAAAGGGAATTTAGAAAGACGGTTTCCATTCGATTCAGGCCGTGCACCATAGCTTCATTTTTAACCTCGCATTCATAGACTAACATTTTGTACATAGAAACAATTTAAATCATTTAAAGATGATACTAATATTTACTTTTAACAGGAAGCAAAAAGTTGGTACCATAATTAGCTTTGGAAAACAAAAATGGCTCGTATCATAATTATTCTCACTTAAAAACATGGACGGATGGACACCACGAGTACAATTGATTCAATCTTATCGACCATAACAAACCCGCCGAAGACAACATTACATGCAACAAAGAAAGGAAAAATAACACCGACACTTAAGACTTGGAAATACGGCTTTAAAATCCAGACCAGCGACAATCTTCAACCTTGCCAAAGAGTAAAAGACTACTATAAGAAAAAGACACAGAGTTCTATAGTGTCCCATTACACTTCTTAGTTCACCACAGAACAACTACAGGGCCAAAACCTTTGCCCTGTTGACTGGCTAAAGACAGTGACACATATCATCATCATCATCAAAGTACTACTTTTTACATCTTCTTAAAAGAAAACCTTAAACAGCTGAAGATAAGTACTTGGTGGAGCATCAAAGAGTAGATTTCTTTCTTGGGACAAACATGAAACTTGTACCTGTATCAAACCATAAGCTCTTTGCCAAATATCCAGCTGAACGGAACGAGCGAAGCTGCCTTGGCCCGAGCTTGAGCTCTCTCCTCCAACTTCCTGATCCTTGGAGCCAGTCCACAGACATACTCCTGTGCTCTTCGCCCTTCGCCAGATAAGCCCGTTATCTTCTCAACATTCCATCTCTGGACAAGAAATTCCAGGATGTCGGCGTAATCCCTGGCAGTGTAAACCCCCAGACGCTGAGCAACGGTTGAATAGTGGTCAAACAGATCGTAGTCCTCCCCGTCGTACATTAAGTGGGCCGGCATTGATATTTTCTTCCTCATCATATCAGCCAAGGACAGCACGGTGCCATCTGGGTCAATCTCAAACAGCTTTTCAACTATCTTGGTGTATGCGGTTTCATGGCGCTTCTCATCTGCAGCTATGATACCACATACCTGTGCAAGCTTAAAGTCCCCGTGATCTTTTGCCAGCCTAGCAGTGTTCCCGTGCGATATGAAGGTTGCTCTCTCTTGGAAGGAAGTGTAGATGAAACCGAGATAAGGGTTGTTTTCAGTTCGAGGGTCCTATAAATTTTTCAAAAAAATGATAAATACACAGAAAGAATGAACTATATCAGAACAAGCCAAGTGCAAACAATTAAGGACCCATTTGGTTACGAACTATGGAAACATTCGAATATATATAGTAGAATAGTTTCCATCAGTTTCTGTAATTCTAACCTAACAGGCCCTAAGTGTATCATATGCAAACAGCAATCTGACCATCAAAGTAAATTTTGAAAATTCTAGAATCATACCATTCCTGATCCAATTAGATATTGGATTGTCTTCTCAATTTGCTTCATGTCAACTCTGCCGGAAAGGTAGAGATACTTATTCAAGAGATCACCATGCCTGTTCTCTTCAGCAGTCCAAGCCCTGTTCCAGACAGCCCAAGGAGTAGGACTGGCACCTGTCTCATCTCGGACTCCATCAAGGGTGTTGATCATGGTCTGGTACGTTGGAAGGGCTTCCTCAGTAATCATGTCTCCAACCAACACAACGAAGTAGTCATCAGGAAGTTCCTTTGTTCTTGCTCGCAGGTCCTTGACTTGCTCTTCAAAACCCTCAGCAGCAGGGTCCGGGAGAAAATCTTGTGGTTGCCAACACTTCTCCACGGGTTTAAGAAGAACCAAGAGGTTTTCCTCAGCCCAAGGCTCCAACGATTTAAAAATCTCCATTTTCTGTGGTGGCATAGAATGAGTCTTTTGTGCATGAACTTCTCTTGGAGGAGTAAAGGGCTTCCTATCATTTGGAGTCTCCCTGCAGATGCAGATAATCAAATTTGAGCAGAAATCATTTTAACCGGCATTGCAGCAGCAGAAGGGCACCAGTTCATAACACCTCTACAAAGCTTGATGACACATTTTCGAAAGGAAGAGCACAAGACAGCATTCTCCCAGATAACAAATCAGAATCACCATGAACGGTAAAAAATGAAGGTCTCATCAGTTCAGACAAAGCTAACAAATCTGAGTTACAAATTCCATGATCAAATCAACAGAACAAAGGGTTCATTGTCCTATTTCAAACTGGCTACATCTTGATTAATTGCAGTATGGGTTAGGTAGAAAAATATCAAAAGCTAGTCTTTTTCCTTCCACCACCTAACAAATAGGTGAAGGATATGCATTAAGTGGAAAGGACATTAGTCATAACCATATTTGGCCAATTAATAAAGATAGAGAATGCGTGTTTGAAGTGTCAACTTCAGAATACTCAACTGAAATGTTTCCTGAAAGCAGCTAGCCAACCCGGTAAAGCAGTATTATGGGAGAAATATGAACATGGTTGGAATTACTATCTACCAAATCATACTCCATTAGATTTTGCACATGGGAAACAAACTGAAAACAACACTTTTGTCAAAGACGGTAGAAAATAACAACTTGTAGACCAGGCAGAGATAGAGGAGGTATGACTACAAGCACTCTAGAAAGTTCTAATCTACCATCTCTAAATGACGATAGATAGAACATGCCTACAAGTATCGGCGTATATATTTTAATTTGAAAACTAAATAAAATGATAAAACTATCAGAAAAGGTCCACCACTAAAGTGAATCTAACAAATGCATATCAAACCTAATTGGCAACAAATAATCTAACAAATCTACACATTCTCAACCTCCCTATTTCTTCCTAGTCACTAAACCTTATGGACGCAAAAACACAAGGCAGATAATCAGATGCATGAATCAACACGGATCCAGAAAATGCGAATCAAGGCAGGAGAACAGCTAATTTCATGCAAGCAACTAACTCAGCTCAACACAGCACCGCAGATTTAAATATTATTGAAAGCCACATAAATGCCATGTCAAATCTTGTCAGCTGTCATTTCACAGGACAAATAGTAACAGAGAGAAAGCAGGTTAAAGTTAAATGGAGTTCCATAGGAGAAATTAATGCAGAAGGTCCACAAGGATCTTTGGAATCAACGACAGACATTGAACATATCTTCTTCCAGAAACGAACAGGGAGAAAGATGTCTCGATTCCAACCAGCTCAGCCGAGCAATTTGAAAACTCTAAGATCAAACCACAAGGATCAGGCTCGTAGAACAAAATTAATACAATGCAAACAGAAATTTAGGCATTGTAAACAAGGATCTAACTGAAACGAAGTAAAACGGAGGCAAATCAAGCGAGATTAGGCATGCATTGGCGGCTAATTGAGGATCGAAATGAACAGAAATCGCACAAACAAAAATCGATGAAATATACTCGGAAACCGCCATTGGAGAATGAAAAGCTCACTTAGAGGTGACTCCGAGAGTCGAGGCCATGGAAATCCGGCGAGATCTGAATTGATGAGAACGAGGCGCGGAAACCGAGGGCGATTTGCGAGATTGGAAGGTCATTGAAGGGAGCTTCAACGCCATTTTTGCAGTCTGCGAGGAGGTGAGAGCTTCGTTCTCCGGTGAAGGCTTTGCTTGGCAACGAAGAAGGAATGAGAGAGACGGCGATGGAAGGAGAAATCGGGCGAATGGAAGGGAAATGGGGGAGAGGGCGGTATAGTGCGAGTGTAAAATGAGGGAGGGCTATTTCGTTTATATTGAGAACTAAATATGGTATTTTGTAAAGGTCCCTAATTTACGATGAAATTGCAAAATGGGTCTCTAATTTATGACAAAGTTACATAATTAGGTGGTGCATTGTCTTCGTTGCTAGTTGGTTCAATCGGGTTTTCGTTCAATTATTTAGAGTGAGTTCGAGTCGGGTATGAAAGGTTATCATTCAAATTCGGATTGATTAATGAGTTAATAGTGTCTTTTTTAAATGTTGTTTTCGCTATTAAATTATTTTGAGATATCTTAAATAATAAAATAAATATGTCAAAAAAATATTACTTTCATGAAATTTTATATTTATAAGCTTACCAACTCAGGTTCGGATTGATTTCTAACCAAGTATTCCAAACAATATCGTGACAAATTGTGAATAAAATTGTATAGTAGAGGAAAAGTTTGTCCATGCTCCTTTCACATATATTTCGTTGCTAAGAAATGTTGTGGTAGGCATTTGAGCAAATACAATAAGTTTTTGTCCAAGTTTTTGATATGAATGGGATTGATTTTTTTTATTTTTTATTTTTTATTTTGGATACTTCTATTGTTCTTTTAGGCGATACGTAGTTGTTAAATTTTAAGAGCTCAAGCTATACAATTCTATTGGGGTAAAAAAAATCTAGAGATCTTTATCTAACTTTCAATTCATGTCAAAATTCAACATCTTCAAATTCAACCTCTTCTAACCATCCAAATCGATCATCATCCTCAAATTTAAACATCTTTTGAGTTGGCCTTGTTGGGATGCATATGTTGGTTTGTAAGTGTAATTTGGGTAATAACTGAATGCTAAATTAAGGATGGATCATCTTTTGAGTTGTTTTAAGATGTTTTTTTTTATAAAGAAAGGATTAGGGTCGCCGTAAATACTATTTGGGCTCGCCTAGAGCATCAACAAAGGATGAAAATTGGTTACTAACTAACTCTAAAGGAAATAGGGCAAACCGCCGCCATGGAGTCTCGAACCCGAGACCTCATGGTACTACCATGAGTGCTCAACCATGAGTTTCGAACACACAAACCAAAATGTTATTTACTCTACGTAATCAATGATGAATAAAATAATCATCTGATTTTTACAATGTTAACCAACATTTACATCTACTATACTAATATCTATCCAATTTTTGATAGATTAATTTATTTTCCTAATATAAATCAATGACAAATCTTGCTAGAATCAATAGAAAAAATGATTTTAGATATTTTTTATATCTTGCTTAATTTTGACATGAAAATATATTTTTTATCTAAATGTTTTTTATTTTAGGTAAACGTGATTTTTTTTTTCATTTTTATGAAGATTCTACATGATTAATTATTATAATAGATTTCACAATTGAAATTAATAATCATAAAATACATATATAGGTTAATAGGTTCGAACTTGAGTCTATCGGGCTTGAATTGTAAATTCTCAAATAAAAAGCAGGCTTGGATCAAAATTCGATTTCGGGTCGATTAAATCGGGTCTATATTCATATTATCTGTACATGATACGTGATTTGTACTAATTCTGATCGAAAAAACGTAATTTGTACTAGTTGATTATAATAAGATGACAATCAGAGTGATTTAATTTGCACTAGTTGATTATAATAAGATGACAATCAGAGTGATTTGAGCATAGATCTATGTGTCAGTCAAATATTCCATAAATATTTATAACCCGAACGAGATTTTTTTTTTAAATACGGACAAAACACGTATTTCGTTAAAGTAGAAAAAAAAAGTTACGTAATTGAAGTCTTCACTCCCTTGTCCTGCTAATTTGCTAAACACGTACGAACTTACGGCCAACCAACTGCTAACAACGAAGTAGATTTTATCGACACGTCGCATCATTGATCGATCATACATGCATGCACTCAATTAATTATATGCATTGCAAAATCTAATATACACTGAACATGTGTATACACATGTACCAAGTAGTGATAGACACGAGCCGGGCACTACCGGTCCTGGGCCGAGCCGCAGCCAGGACGGATTAGACAATCCAGACCCAGGATCAGCCCGGTAGAAAATCGGGTTGCATGTCGGGTTGGACCCCATGAGAAGGCCCAGTCCGGTTTTGTGGCGGGTCGGTCCGGACTCGCTTGTTACCAAATTGAAAAAATAAATATACTAACCTGAAATAGTTTGGTTTAGTCTTTTTTCGTTTAAGTTCGGTTTTAAACCAAAATTTTTTAAATATTTAAAATTTTATATTAAATATAACAGTAAATAATTACTAATTGATGGACTAACAAAAGTGTTCAACTAGAGCCTAACTCAAAAACTCATATTATAAAATCGATCCTTAAAGCATATGTATTTATAACACCATTCAACTCCTCCATTTCTCAAAATTTCCAAAGTGAGAAGTTTTTTTTTATCACTCCATGCATATTTTTACATATTCAAAATCATCCAAAGAAGAGATATGGCCGATAGAGCTCTATACGAGCGTTCAGTTGGTGAAGGAGGATATCTATGAGAAATCTTTTGAGTATGAGTTTCCAAAAGAAATGGAAGTCTCGACAAGTGCACCTCCTATAAGCCAGCTCGCACCAATTAAGGATGAGAGGACTTTAGACAAAATCCCTGATGATGATAATTATAGATCTTCTGTGATTGATCGATGACATGATTTTACATAACGGTAACAGGTTAAAAAGTAGGAAAGCTTCACTGATTCATTTCGTATCGTCATTAAGTTATAGAGATGATGACGATAGAGAACCTACACCAAGTTATAAGGGCAAAGAGGTCATAGTTGTCGCCACCGATGATGAAGGAATCGAATTTGTAAACTTTGGAGATGAGAATGGTTTTGTAAAGAATACTTTGATGGAAAAAAAAAACAACCTTTTGCAAAGAATCCAATTTTTTCTTTTGTTGTTTTTAGAATTCGATTTGATTTTTAAAATTTTTATTCTCTTCCATTTTCAAAATGGATAGAATGTTCCTAAAATCTTGTTATCAATCAACAACATCTTTTTAAAATAAAATTTTAATATTAAAACTTTTGTCAAATATTTTCATCCATATACATTTTCAAATTGAGAGTAAAAAATTATTCTGTTATAATATATTATTGTTCCGAAAAACTATAAATAAAAAATTATTTATTTGCAGGGTTTAAAATTCATGTATTTGACAAAAAATTATCATTTTGGGCATTCATGTACTTTTACAATATTTTTGGACATTTTTATAAATCGAAAAATACATAATATATTTGCAAAGTGATTATAAAATATAATAGGGTTTGTCTCAGTAATTAAAACTAAAAAAATAATTTTTAATACAGAATATATAGACTACTAATTGCTCCCTCAACTCCGTTAAACAATACATGATGTTGTAGGATTTGTCTCAATAATTAAAACTTAAAAGACTATATGATTTGAATTATTAGTCATTAACGATACAAATATCAAGTAATCTATAGCATCAATATATTGACAACAAAACTCGTAACCATTCCATACTTCAAATTATTTTTGTCATACTTTTCTCAATCATACTATTAACTAAATTTTTATATCAATCAGCAATTAAAATTATTTTGCTCATCTTGGCATATGAGTACGTTAGGTATATAAAAAAAGAAAAATCAACACTACTTGTTGATCTAATCTGATCGAACCCATACACAATAACTAGAATTACTAGAACAAAAGTATATATTTACGTACAATAGACCTAGAATCCTATGATCAGCTTGAACCCACGGTTAATTCAATCCGAACTCAAAGTGACCCGACCCGAGATAACCTACTCGACGAGTGTAATCTTAAGTGCATTGATGATTTTCTTATACCAATTGTTGTATCATATATTTTATCCATTAGTTTTCAGTACGTGCCCTAAGTTTGAGTTCGCGTACGTAGATAAAAAATACAAGCTGAATCAACATACACATAATGAGCCATGTAATTATATAACAACATACTTTAGGGTTCATAGTTTTATTCGTATAACATCATTACAACACCCTTCTTCACCAAGTTATTCTATAACAACATACACCAGATGATACTATAATTAAAGACTAGCTACAGCCCACTAGCCCGTTACAACATACAATCGTACCCGAAAGTATGAAGCCCATAAACATAAGTATAAATATGTGTGTGCATGTGTGTGTGATTGAGGGTTGATTGGTTTAGCACTTTAGCCTAAACTCCTTGTTACGTACGTACTATATGAAAGTCGTCATTTATTTATTAATAAAGGAGTTTAATTAGGCTAAGTGAACCCTAGTTAATTAGTTGTAAGTAATGCGGCGTCCACCGGAGCCACCTTCCCTCTGGGAGTTGAAGTAGACGGCCGCGACTGGCAACCCGAGATTGTACAGCTCAGCGAAGTCGCGGGTCACGAAGTTCTGGCGCCACCCTGGCGCGTACACCGTCTGCCTCCCCAGCTGCTTGAAGAGCACGAACACGAACCGGTGGATCCCCATCGTCGGCCTCGGGCTCTCGTAGCACACCACTTCATGGCCTGCATATATGCACGTACCAGATTATAGGACACTATGAATTGAACAAACATTCATGTATATATGTATGGATTTCTAGAAGAAGAAACAAAATTAGGGTTTTTAATAGTGTGTCATGTACGTAATGGACGCATCCACAATAGTAATGACATTGATATATAATATATTCTCAACTAACAAACTAACAAAATTTTAATAATTATTAGGGTAGTACATATATATTTATGGATTTTGCTATTGTTAAATCTTATGATACCAATATTAGAAAATTTTGTTAAATCTTATGATTTGAGATTTTTTATTTTCTTGTACGATGGGTTCAGTATTTCCTCTAGGATTTTATTTCCTCTTTATATATAAATGCTTGATTAAAACTAAAGATTAACGTACCAAAAGTTGCACCAGTTGTTGCCGGAATATCAGTGACTAACCTGAAACTCAACAATGAGCAAAGAGAGTCAATTGATTTGAATTTATACAAGTATAAGTTGACTATAAAAACAAGCACAAGAAATACATACATATATATATATGTAAAAATGAAAATAAAATGAGAAATTAAAGATAGATAGATAGATTAGGCCGCCTAGGAATATTATGTGTAATCAATAAAGATAGTCATATCTAGAATCTCTAGATAGGCCCCACTTTTACAGAATCTATTGATATTTTCATTGTTCCGATAGAAATTAAGAGATATTTTCTGTTGTCATTGTACTTATATGTACCAATCACATACATGACCACTTCTCACAAATTTAATCTGTAAAATTCAGAATAATATACAAAATGTAATACATAGTTTACTACTAGGGATTGGAAATTTGCTAAGATAAGTCTGTAATTTGGCCTTTGATCTTAGATGATCGTGTGTATGTAAGTGAAGAAGACGATCAAATTTTAAGGGAAGATTTCGAGCTAGTATGAGCACGTACTTTCCACTGATTTGTTATGAAGATTAAAGAAGATTATGATATCAATATGCATATATAAGGTAAACCTTACGTACGTTTTCCACTATATATAATTATATAGGGAGACCTAGTTAGTTTTTTTTTATAATTGTGAAGATGAAGAATGGGAAATTTAGAGGGGAAGTACAACACACTAATTCATAGAATACTTAAATGATTTATTAGGGCGACAACTTAAAAAACTTAATTCTTATAAAAAAATCCCCAAAATATAGAAAATTTAATACTGAATTTACGAGCTAGTGTATTGCTATATGACACCAATTAACGGAGCAATAAGATGAAGTATATAAGAACGGAGCCTGACCAACAACATAAGAACAGAGAAAGAAGATTGATCAAGGAGAAGATAGCAGATTAAGTTACCAATGGAGGTATTCTCTCAGGTTTGGGTTACTTGGACTCGGTGCATCCGGATCCACCATTATCTACACATAAAAACCACATTTAACATTAAAAATAATGCTTCATCAAGCTATTGGATATTAGTTAATTCATGGGAAAAAAGAGATTGATAAAAAAAAGAGTAGTTTAAGATTTATAAATTGTTAATTAAGCCAATTCATCAAGCTACCTAAGGTTGATACATACACATATATATATATGTGGTTTCAAATTAAGGTAGAGATTAATTGTTTGGTGTGTTTATAGAAAACTTTGTTTGTGAACATCGTTAATTGATAACTATAACATGTAAAAGACGGATGACACCCATCTTGTAGAACATTGCGCATACGTAATTAATGATGTATAATCATATGTTCTATGATTAACAAACTTATGAGCCGATTGATAAGTTTTGTTAATCATAGAACATGCGTTGAGAAAGAAGGATGAATTGAGCACAGGTGATCAGATCAAGATGGCTAAATCAACTTAATAGCTTGCCAGAGTGTAGAAAGTGCGGAGATCCTCACCTCCAATATCAACCCGAGGTTGGCTAACAAGGTGGGAAGGCCTGGTATCGCATCCGTTGCTAACTTCCCTCGACGCATAGCTAACATTCAATTGGATGGAGGCAGTGAATGGATCCAGCACGTCACCCACCACCCTTCCCACTTGTAGTGGATCTCTTATCACTCTTGATCTTGGCGGCATTTTCACTTCAAAAAAACAGATTAAAACTTAATTACCAAATGATCAACCAATACACACATGAAGAAAACATAGCTTAATTCAACAAACTCTAATACTATAAGGGCATGCATATGGTTTTTCCTAGCCATGATCATTAGGTTACATATTGATCATATATCGATCTATGGGTGAAGAAAAAGAGTATAATATATCATGTTGTGTAGAGAGATAAGTAAAAAAAATTACCTTAGGGCCAGGAATATAAAACTATCAGCTTTTTCTCTAGGGTTTATGTTTTCTGGGTTTTGCCTGTGAGAGTAAAGAAGTTGAAGACCACACAGTGGTCTTATATAATCTATGAAAATACAGCTAGTAAGATACTATTTCTTCTATACGTCCCACTCTTAGCCAATGGCATAGTATATATGTGATGTGATTTGTATACGCTTTATTTTGATTTTTTTGGTAGAAATTTTTATGCTCTATCTATTTGGCTTGGCTCAGTTTTTATCTCACTTTTTGTGAGCGTACGTGTTGATAAAGTTTCAATGCAAAAACTCATGGTGGGTGGTAGTGTGCGTGGTATATACTTGGTTGTATATCTCCAAGTGTGGTACTCGGTTGTATATCGATCTCCAAAATTTCCTTGTGAAATATGTAGTGGTGTATGCATCTAGCAGATTGAAACGGATGATTGATCTGGCTTCCCGCTGAAAGGCTCAAAAAAACCCTAGGGCATAGAAAGCGATTTCTTCCTCTCCGGCGAAGGGCTGTGGGAGCTAGGGTTTCCTCGCCGTTCTCGTGCGAGATTCACCGTGATCGGGTTCTCTTTGGGTCGGATTATCAGACTGAAGGAATAGCTATGGGCGACGAGTTTGGAAAACGGAAAAACTTGCACTTGACAGAGGCGGAGTGCGAGGTTGTTGATGAAGGTGTTGGAACGCGGACGAATGACGGGAATACTGAATCTCTCTTGCTAGTGGGTACGCTCCTCACGTCTCGACCTTTCAATGTGTATGCCCTAAAAACGACGATGAGAAGCGCTTGGCGGGCGAAGTGCGGGGTTGTGTTCAGGGAGATCAAGAACAATCTTTTCGCGTTCCAGTTCGCTGATTTGGGGGATAAGGAGCGGGTGCTTAGAGGAGGGCCTTGGGCCTTTGATCGCTCCTTGTTGTTGCTGCGTGAACCTGGGAATGAGCAGCCATCACAGATGGAGTTCACGACGGCGGATTTCTGGGTTCGGTTCTACGATCTCCCAGTAGCGGCAATGACCAAAGAGGTGGCTGAAGCGCTGGGGAAACGAATTGGGGTGATCAAGGAGGTGGATGAATCGATCGGAACCCTTGGAAGGTTTCTTAGGGTTAGGGTTTCGGTGGATGTCACTAAGCCAATTCGGAGGGGTGTGATGATGAAGTTTGGTAAGGACAAGATCTGGATTGAAGTTAAGTATGAGAGGTTGCCAAATTTCTGCTACAGTTGTGGAGTGATCGGGCATGTTGAGGTAGACTGTGAGAATGAGGAGGCGAAGCACTACCAAAACGAGTATGGCGACTGGCTAAGGGCTTCTCCCATGAAGGTCTTACAGGAGCGCAGTAGTGTGGAGAGAGCTAGGGAAGAAGCTATTCTCAGGTTACATGGGAAGAGCTTTGGTGGAGGTGGAAGTGCCGATGGTGTTCGTGATCGTGAAGGGGTGAAGGGGAGGAAGTCCTTACTTGAGCTGCTTGAGGAAAAGGAGAAGCTGGAGGCGGAAGGTGATGGTTCGGACGGGCAGGCTAAGCCTATTAATCAAGAGGAGGAGGCGTCTTTGCTTCAAATCAGTAACATGGCTTTGGAGAAGGAGGGAGATGGATTAAAACAAGTGTACGTGGGTGATGAGGAGGATTTGCATGGGGACATGCAGTGTGATGAGGAAGCATTTAATATCCCCTCCCATGCAATTATCTCCTCAGAAAAGTCATTGAGTGCACATGTACAGGGGAAGAATAAAAAGGGCAAGTGGAGGAAACTGCCTAGGGGTGGTGGCGGTGAGGGCAGTCACTCACAAATTAATCACAAGAGGGATCGGGAGGATGATGCTCAGGACGGTGGTGCTGAAGATGGTTGGAGTGGAGGTGCTGGAAAGGACGGGGAGAAGAGGAGGAGAACTGAGGAACTTGTTGCTATGACATCGGCGTTGGAGGGCGACCTCCTTCGCCGGACACAATGAGTTGCCTTAGTTACAACTGCCGGGGATTGGGGAAGGCCCGAGCAGTTGCGCGCCTTACTGATTTGGTAAGGAAGGAAGGCCCCAAGTTGCTCTTTCTTATGGAGACTAAGAAGGATAGAAAGGGCATGGAAGTGGTGCGAAGGAGGCTTGGTATGGCGGGTGGTTTTTTTGTGGATTGTGTGGGTAGGACTGGAGGGCTAGCGCTCTTGTGGGAGGAGGGAATTAAAGTATCGGTCCAATCTTACACGTCTCATCACATCGATGCTTTTGTAGATTGGGATGATGGGCGGGGAGATTGGCGCTTTACTGGAGTTTATGGGTGGCCATGTAGAGATGATAAGAGGCTCACTTTTGAGCTTCTAAAGGAGCTAGGGCGGGATCAGTCTAAGGCTTGGGTCTGCTGTGGTGATTTTAACCAAATTTTTCGAGTGGAGGATAAGGTGGGTGGGGCGGAGGTTGATCTGAGTTTGGTTCTTGAGTTCAGGGAAGCGGTCGATCGCTGTGGGCTTGATGAGTTGATGTTTGAAGGAGACCGCTTTACGTGGGACAATGGTCGTGAAGGGGCTGAGTTTATCAAGGAGCGCCTAGATTTAGTTTTTGCTAATGAGAGGTGGCGACATATGTACAGCCTCTTCTGCGTCACTCACTTGTGTCGTTGGGGTTCGGACCACGTGCCGGTGCGGCTCGCTCTTGAGAGAAGTGAGGAAGGCGAGGGCAGGCCAAGAGGAAAGAAGGTTTTTCGGTTTGAGGCTATGTGGCTAGAGCATGAGCAATGTATGGAGATTATAAAGAACGCTTGGCGTAATCCCGGCAGCGAGTGGGTGACCGAGGGGATTGTGGGTAAAATTGAAAGGTGTGGTGGAGATCTCCAGGAGTGGGATCGGTCTAGTTTCGGGAACGTTGGAAAGGAGCTAGCGTCTATCCGGGAGAGGCTGCGGAGTTTGGGCAGGAGAGGTTTTTCCGGGTCGGATATTCTGTTGAGGAGGGAGCTAGAGACCCGGGAAAACGAGCTTATGCATAGAGAAGAGATTCTTTGGTTCCAAAGAGCAAAGGCGAATGAAATGAGGTGGGGTGATCGTAACACAAAATTCTTTCATCAAAAGGCGAATGGGAGACGTAAGAGGAACAACATCCGTAAGCTTGTTGATGAGGATGGAAGGGAGTGGAGGTCTCATGAGGGTAAGCTTAATGTCGCCCTTAGCTATTTCCGATCCCTATTTAATTCCGAACCCAGAGACAACCCGGTTGCGGCTCCTCAAGGAATCGAGCCTTTATTAACGGTGGAGGATAATCTTGAGCTGTTGCGTCCCTTTACAGCGGAGGAGGTGAAAGCTGCACTCTTTTCTATGCACCCTACGAAATCCCCAGGGCCTGATGGTATGCCTGCACTTTTCTTCCAAAGGTGTTGGGATACGGTCGGACCCGAAGTCATCTCTTTTGTTTTGAGGGTTTTGGAGGGCGAAGACTTTCCTAGCTCTCTAAATCATACCTTTATTACTTTGATTCCGAAAGTTAACGAGCCTTGCAGGATGAAGGACCTTAGACCGATCAGCCTCTGTAACGTCCTTTACAAAATTGTGTCGAAGGTTCTTGTGAACAGGTTGAAGGAGTGTCTTGGCAAGCTAATTTCCCAGAGTCAGAGTGCTTTCGTTCCGGGTCGCTTGATCACCGATAATGTTCTTGCGGCGTTTGAGCTTTTTCACTATATGAAGACGAAGCGGAAGGGGAGTCGGGGTTACTTGGCGCTCAAGCTGGACATGGCTAAGGCCTATGACCGGGTCGAGTGGGATTTTCTTGAGGCCATGATGAGGAAGCTTGGGTTTGAAGGGCGGTGGGTGGAGTTGATGATGAGGTGTGTGCGCTCGGTTTCTTTCTCGGTCCTCATGGATGGCCTGCCTTCGGGCAGCTTCAAACCGGGAAGGGGGCTGAGGCAGGGGGATCCTTTGTCTCCGTACTTGTTTCTCCTTTGTGCGGAAGGGCTGTCTGGGATGCTTCGGGCTAGTGAACGCAGTAACTTGCTTCAAGGGATTGCGATTGCTAGGTCGGCGCCGCGAATCTCTCACTTGTTCTTTGCGGATGACTGTGTGCTTTTTGCGAAGGCGACTTGTCAACAAAGTTCTGAAATTGTCAAAATCCTCCGTGACTATGGAGCTGCGTCGGGTCAACAAGTTAACTTTCCAAAGTCAGAATTGTCTTTCAGCAGGAATGTAGCGGAGAGTAGGAGGGCGGAGATCCGAGACATTACAGGAGTGCGGGAAGTCGAGAAACATGATAAATACTTGGGGCTCCCGACGGTTGTTGGGCGCTCTAAGAAGGCGGTCTTTGGCTCTGTAAAGGGAAGGGTGTTGAAAAAGCTCAGCGGCTGGAAGGAACGTGTTCTGTCAAGGGCAGGGAAGGAAGTGTTAATAAAATCCGTTGTCCAGGCTATCCCGTCTTACTTCATGAGTTGCTTCAGGTTTCCGTCGGACCTTTGTAGGGAACTGGAGCAGATTGTTTGCAAGTTCTGGTGGGGGGATGGTAGTGGGAGACGAGCGGTTCATTGGCTCAACTGGAAGAAGCTTTGCCTGCCCAAGAACAAGGGTGGACTCGGCTTCCGGGACTTTGAGAATTTTAACCTGGCCATGCTTGCTAAACAAGGCTGGCGACTTATCCAGGATCCTGATTCTCTGATCGCAAAGCTTCTCAAAGCAAGATACTACCCGAGAACCTCGTTTTTGGAGGCGAGCCTAGGCTCAAATCCAAGCTACACTTGGCGTAGTATTTTGCTTGGACGGCAGGCTCTTGAGGGCGGGTTGTTATGGCATGTGGGTAACGGGAGTGATATTAAAGTGTGGGGTGACCGGTGGATACCGAGGCCAAGGAGTTTTAGGCCGATCTCTCCCCGCCCTGTGGGTGCTGAGGACTTAAGAGTGGTGGATCTCATTGATTGGGGTTGCGGGAGATGGGATGAGGACCGCCTTCAGCAACTGTTTCTTCCAATTGATGTGGAGGCCATCACGAAAATTCGCTTGTCGAGACCCAATGTCCCTGATGAGTTGATGTGGTTTTGGACAAAAGACGGCTTCTTTTCGACTCGGAGTGCCTACCATATGCTGCTGCAGAGGGACTTCGAGGCTGATCTGGGGTGTAGTTCGGATGAGCGGGATGGTGGTGGTTTTTGGAAACGTTTATGGAAAATTGATGTGATTCCTAAGGCAAAGAATTTGGTCTGGCGTGCTTGTAGGGATGCCCTGCCCGTTAAAGCGAACCTGTGGAGGCGGAAGATAACCCCGGATTCGTTGTGTGAATTATGCGGGTTGAGGGAGACAACGCTACATGCCCTCTTCTCGTGTAAGGAAGCACAAAAGATCTGGGATTTCTTCCCCGAATTTGAGTGTGGATGGGAGTCGTCCTCAGCTCTGGATTTCTCTGAGAAGGTGATGGCTTTATCCTCTGGCCCTGATCGGGAACTTTGGATGTTGATTTGTTGGAAGGTGTGGTCAAATCGGAATAGGATTCTGTTTGAGGGAGTGCATGATGATGTGGGCCAGATCGTTAGCTCTATTCGGGAGCTGCACGGTGGTCGCGCGGCTACTGTGGTTCGCTCGGTTCCGGTGGCTGCTGGGAATGGTTCTCCCTGGAAGAAGCCTTCGTGTAACCTGCTGAAGATGAACTGTGACGCTAGTATGGGCAGTAAGGGGGAGATTGGTGCGGGGTTTGTGGTTCGGGACGAGGAGGGAAGTGTCATGCTTCTCGGGTTTGCGTCTATTGGTGTGTGCACCGATCCTGAGGTGGCGGAAGCTGCTGCGTTAGAGTGGTCGCTCCGGCAGTGTTCGCAAGTGGGAATGTCCCACATTATTGCTGAGTCGGATTGTAGCGCTTTGGTGGAGAAACTCAAGTCGGGGCGACAGTGGAAGGGTGATCTCGGGGTGGTGCTGAAGGATGTTCGTGCTGCCGCCAGAGACTTTCAGACCTGCGTCTGGAGTCATGTGAAGCGCGACGGGAACAAGCCAGCTCATCTGCTAGCTTCTCTTAGACCTTTTAGTCCTGTTGTTTCTTTTTGTCTGGATGTTTGTTCACTTGATTTGAACTCTTTGTTGCTGTATGACGCTGCTAGTTGAATGAATTTTGCTTTGCTCAAAAAAAAAAAAAAAAGTGTTACCTCAGTCATAATCTAATTGTAATGTTTGAATGATAGAAGAAATGTGATTTAGAACTTAGGCATTTAGTGAAGAAATGTGATTCAATTCAAGATCGATGTCCATGTGTACGTATTACTTGTGTCATCGGTGGCGGAGTCCGGATTTGTTCGGAGAGGGGGCAGATTTAGAATGACATAAATCAGTCTAATTAATTAAACAAATCAATCTAACTAAACATATGATCAATATATAAAATATACGTACCTTAGGAATATTTTTATACTTTGAGAATCAATTTAAGATGTTATTATTTGTCAATAAGTCTAATTCTTATTGCTAAAAATAGTCTGATTCGTCCTAAAAAGCCCAAAAATTAACTATTAAAAATCTCGAATTCTCTATCTCACCGATTCTTGATCCCTTCCTTATGTCCAATTCTCTACCCGTTTAACAACATGTCGATGCCGACACTCTTCAATTTACAATCTTCGTCATCTACCATCCACCTTTCGGCATTACAGTCTGATCCGCATCACCCCACATTTCTTTTTTTTTTTGTTCACCCCAAAATCGTCCATGCCATAAGGCAGCTCTCTATATATATTCTCGTTCCTTCGAACACCGGTGGGAGCGGCCGCCCCCTCCCACACATCCTCCCTCAACCAGTGTACGTATGTCATTAAGGCACACCATGCTTATAAAAATCGTCATGATCAATAGTCAATTTCAAATCAAGATTTTTTTCAATTTGCTTGTTATGGCAGAAGATGGACATCACACACGTACATATTCTATTTTTTTTGGTTGAGGGCACTGCCCATGAGAGTCGAACCGATGACCTCTGGGTACTACCCTTGGAGGCTTAACCGTTTTGACTAGATGCTCGAAGGCTACACGTACATATTCTATTCCATTCAATAAAGTTGTTGTATTGCATAAAAATTAATTTAATATAAAAAACACTTGAATTCATCTTATCCATGTGAAAATAAAATAGTATCTCATATTCGATCATAGTAGTCTAGTAGACCAATTCAACGTCCACCGAGGGAATTAAAGTTAAGGTCTTAGGCAGTAAATTTACATGGTACAAAATCCTCGGAAATTAATCAAGTTATCACCAGAGAATGAGATTGGGGAATGAGATCAAAAGTGTTGTGCTAGCTTGAATCCTACTACTATGGAATTTCCTAGTGGAATTGGGGGCCCTCTTCCTTCATTTTTGTCTCTAGCCAACAACGTCATCTTAATTACCAAATTTTGTGTCCTTTAAATATGCCTCTAAGAGTGAGGGGCGTTGTTTTTGTTGATTACGTATTTACTTTCTATTGTTCAAGTTCAGCGCATGGATAAAATATTTAGATCGAAAAAAAATGTAGGATAAGATATATTTTTATCGAAATCAACGTCATATTTGTAATCTATGTTTTATATATAGGTTAAGAGTTTGTATTTAGAAATTAAATCTCAAATGAATTTTTAACCTATGTTTGTAGGACAATTTGGATTAGATACTTTATTTATGATGGTTTTAATATTTTTTTACTATTTTTCACCTCAACTTGGTAAAAAAAAGATGTGAATTTCAATTATATGTCAAGGAATACATGAACAACCACGATTGACCATTACTACATTTTACTGAAAAGAGGTGTTTTTCTGTTGGCCATCAAGAAGGAAAGATTACAAACTTAAACACACAAGATAAAAGAGATCTAGTCAAATCTAGGATAAGAATCTATATACGATTAGAAAGATTTACTTAAATTTAGTGCTTTACTTATAAGTTATAATATGCTCTTAGGACACACTATAGAAAAGCTATTAATAAATTCATGTTGTTTTTGGATCTCAATTTCCATTTGTAATATTGTATTACTCTTTTTGTTTCCAAAAGTTCGTCTTCTATTTTTTTGGGTGTCTCACAAAAACTATCCATTTTTTCATCTTTTCGTTTTTATCATATTTTATTAATTATAATATTATTGATCTAATTCAATCTCAAGTCTTATTCCCATTATCCAATTTTTTTTTTATTTTATCTCTTTTTAACTTTTTACCTCTACTAAATTATAAAATTATATCAACTCGATCATCTCACATATTGCTCCTCTAATAAAATCCAAACTGTTTCAAAAATAAAATTAGTGAGAATTGTTTGTTGGTCAAATTTCCTTTTTTAGGGCTCACTAATCTTATCTTCGAAATCGTTTAGATTTTTTTACTAAAATTAACGTATCAATTTGAGTATTACTTTAAGGGGAGCTCCATCGTCGATCAAATTCCTGCCCACGAAAATATATTGTTCCATTTGCTACGCTGTTAATTATCAGCTTTCACTTGCATGCATGCATATGAATGTGATAGGATTCCATTGTTGAAATTAATCTTAAGGTTGTGCATTCTCTGGCCATGGAGTAAGAATCTGAAGGGACCACCAAAAAAAAACTATATAAATCTTAAAGTTGGCTATATAAATCTTAAAGTTGCTAGTATGTCCACTGTTAAAGAGATTCTTCGGTCTTTGTATCAAACTCACCCACTACTTCTGTTAACGTCAAATTTTAGGATCTGGGTGTTTTTCAGAATTTTGATCCCCTTCTAATCTTTCTATTTCTAATTTTTCGTTAGAATATATTTATTTCGTTTGGTGAATAGTTAGATAGGAATACATACAATATAGATTTATGTCACAAAGAAAAAAAAAATAATTTATAATTTCAAAGGGCTTTTCAATTTGCATTCGGACATCTAGTCAAAACGATTCAACCTCTAATTAAGGGTAATATTTCGAGGTCATCAGTTGGAC
This sequence comes from Polygonum aviculare, assembly GCA_934048045.1. Classification (NCBI taxonomy): domain Eukaryota; kingdom Viridiplantae; phylum Streptophyta; class Magnoliopsida; order Caryophyllales; family Polygonaceae; genus Polygonum; species Polygonum aviculare. Next base: position 28,747,326 of record OW204031.1, on the reverse strand, counting down.
TCTCATGGACAGTCTCATTATCCAAAAAAAAAGGCTTTTTAATTTTAAAGTTGACTGACCTCTCCGAAAGTGTACTTACTTTCTTTCTTCTTTTTTTTTTTTATCGAAGGAGAGACGGTACTCTCCGGCCCTTCGAGAGAGCGTTTTGTTAATTGATAAAAAAAGTGCTAAGTAGTCCTCGAGCAGTCTCCCCGAAAGTGTACTTATTTTCTAAGCCTGACTTTACCTAAATAAAAAGAGATACTTCAATGGATAAGGTTTCCAACTTTAAATTCTCAACCAGATATGTGCTCATGAAGTAACGAAACATATAGATATATAGGTATGTTTGATTAGGAAAATCTGTTTGGATTTTGAAGATCATTGTTCATTGTTTTGTTCAACTTTAATACGACGGTTGGTCGAAGAAGAGGCGACACTCTCCGGATTTTACTCTTTACTAATAATAATAAAAAAAAGGGGGGGATAACTTGATACCTTACATCATCAAACAAAAAATGTAAAACACTCTCCACAGGGTCAAGCAATACATACATAGCTGAACTAAAAGGAAAGACAAAAGAAGTGGTCCGCAACTCATTGACCTCTCGGTAAATATTGACGATGCCCAAATTTTTATCGATTTTATTGACAAAGTTGTTTAAGTGGTCATCCTTGATCTCAATCATTCGGAAGCCCAAATGATGTGCTTTAGTGACTTCATTGCTAGACGCGCTTCAAGAACTAGTAACATCAGGAAACCATTCAACAATGGCCGAAAAACATCTTTTTTCAGGGCTGGCAATTCAATATTGTATTCCTCTTATGAATAAATATGAACAACAACAGTCATTTGGTGGTAAATGCAGAATGCAAGGATCAACGACCTGGAAACACAGAATCACACTTGCTGGCCTAGTGTTCCTCCACTCCTTAACAGCAGCTTGTCAAAAAGAACAACTGCCTTTTCTTTTTCCTATACCCTAATTCTGAACTTTTATGCACACATGAAGAAAACAAAAGATCATAACTCATAGCTTAGCGTAGAATCCAGCACTTTCGAAATTTTCTTGTGCTTTGTTGAGTTAGGACTCGCACCTAGCCATTTCTGGATGAGCTCGAAAACCTTCTTGTCACACAAGAGCTCTCTGTGTCGAGCATTCACTGCTACTCTTTCTATGGCATCTAACCCATCTGCCATAGCTGATTCAGCTGGCACTGTTTCGTCTCCATCAACACATGAATACTCAGGCTACCAAAAAAAGAAGATAAATTAGTACTACCTCTATTCTGGAAAAGGTTTCATTTTAGCCCCCAGATTTGTTAAGAAACGTTTGTCATTTTAGTGTTGTAGGTAAAAGTCTATTGTTTTCTTTTTGTGATTTGCACCTATATACTATTTCTTCATAGGCTACAAATCAGGTAGCTTGATCATTGAACTCCTTGATAGTTTTGTCAAAGGCTAAAAAGACAAAGTTATTTTAACAGGACAAGCAGAGTTTACTCACCAGTCTATCACAGATTTCAGATGAGTCCACAATGGGTGAATCTTCTGATCCATAACTACACAATACAAATTCAATGATCTTTAAAAAAGAAAAAAAAATGATTATTTCCTTGTTGTGTAATAGAATAAAGAAGGGCTTACTTACCAGACATCAAAAGGGGTGTCATAAGAAGTTCCATAGATGTTATAGAAGCTGAAACCTTTAGGTAGTTGAGCATTGTCAAGAACTCGGCGAGTTTCACTAGCCCATTTATGTATTGCATCGTTGAAAGGAAGAGCTATCGTTTTTCCATCAATGCTCAGCTGCATCATGGTTACAAGAAAAATAAGATATCAGAAAATATGCTGTCTATATCATATTAGCAAGTTGCAATCTGGCTTGTTTCTGCACCTCATTTTGTTTCAATGCTTCTTCAAACAAATTGGTACATTCAATTGGCCCATATGAATCAAGTTCAGCCGAAGAATCTTTCTTGTCATTAGGTGTGCGCCAAACCTGAATCAGAGGTTCTTCTTTCCACTTGAACCCTGGATTTGGCAGCATTTCGTATATGGATGGGCACTCAACAAGCTGCAAACAGAGATTGAAAAAGATATCATACTGTTATATTAATTTATTGATATGCACACATATGATCTCTAAACATGGACTTTAACAGCAAACGTGAAGAAGAACTTGCTTTACTTTACTACTGTTACGGCTACATTGCTAATCTGCTTACCAGTTGATGAATCGTCCACCTTGACACAAAGAAATAGCTCGGAAATCCTTCAACAAATTGCAAGCCTGTTAAGAGAGCATCATTAATGCATCCTGGTGCACCTGCCCAATATCCATCCATACCAATACCAATATCAGTAGCTACACAATCATTCTACATATGCAAGACAAATCAATTACCCAATGTAGAAGGAAGAGAACAAGCATCAGATCATATAAGGCAGTAATCCATAAACAGATTTCATTGATCAACAGTAATTGACAGTTCTTTATTGAGTCACAACCTTGAAAAGGGCAACCGAGGCAAATCCACTTACTCACGTACTTTTCGAATATCTAGCAATGGAAATAACCGAATCATTAAGCATGTCACGCATAGATCTTACGCAAAGCAAATGACTGAGCTAATTCAGAAGAGAATAAATGCACACATCAGGATAAAGTGACAAGAAGCACTTGACAAGTAGTCCTCCCATGGAATGTGAAATCAGGTTCACTTTCCTTCCACCAGAAGCTTTATATGCAGTCTCCAACTTCACCTTTAGACCTTCCATTGATCTACCAATCCTGCCAATCCCATATCACGATGTCCTCATAAATCAGTTTACCAGGCTCAAACCAAGAGGACTCTAAGATTAAGGGACTTTATCTACCTATTGCTTTGTCGAAAATCGTATCCGAACCCAAACAACGTGGTTCCCTTCTTGTATCCACACCCAACCAACATATCGATCAAATCGTGGAAGTAATACACATCGCTAAAATGCATTAATTTTACAAGCTGGACAAAATTTCAAGGAAAATTAGATGACAATCAGATCAAGAAATCCACCAACAGTTTGACAAAACCTCACCAGTGAAGGATCCATGATATCAATGGCGTATAGTCCAAAATCATCATCTGGTACCACAATCTCCGAGTCCTCATCCAGCTCTTCCGTGTAACCTAACTTGCTCAAAACCACAAACACTAGATAAGCAATCACAAAAACCTCAAAGATCAGAAAGCAGACAATTCTCCACTTCTCCAATTCTCCAATTCCTTCGTTTGGCTTCCAGAAGAGAAATTGAGAACCGAAAACACAAATTTCCAAGTAATCAATCGAATGCGAGGCGAATCTAAGTCAAACAGATTGAAATTGAGAGGATAAGAGAGCGAGAGAGAGACCGGTTTGAGGATTGTAGAGAGACCAGAGCTTCTTCTTGAACTCCAAAGCCGCTAGCCAAATTCGGACCCAAACTCGAGTCTCGGATCCGGATTTCTTCTTCCTCGAGTTGAGCATCGTGCCGCCGATGCCTGGGACCAGGAGGACGGGATCGCGATCGTCGGTAGGAGGATCGTCATCGTCGGCGGCGGAGCTCCGGCGGGTAGGAAACGGGCAGCACGGGCAGGTTTCCAGCATTTTGTGAGTTGGAAATTTGGAATGGCGGACAGAAAGCTGCCCGAATTGGTTGATTTTGCATTCTAACTCCTCCGTTTTTCCTACTATAACCGACTTTTTTTTACTGATTTTTTAGTATAAATAAATTTTTTATTCTTTTTTGCTCAATAAATAATTATTTTTTAATGACAATTTCAAGATCATTTTAATCATAATTTTTAGATAGTTTCACTGATTTAAGAGGAAAGATTCAATAATGAGAGGACAAATCCTATACTGAGAGATTTTAAAATACTGTTATGGGTTGACTGGCTGGTAGATGCCAAATTTAATAATTGATGTGATCCAAGTATACACAATAAAAAAATTAAAATAATAAATAGAACCACCTAACAACCTAAAAGGATCAAATTTTCTCAAACAAAAAGATTAACCAATTTTACTTCTTCAACAAAAGCTTACCTAATGTAACAACAAGTCCTATATCTTAACGTGTGGAAAATGTGGACAAAGTTTCCATCACATTTTCCTGTTGGCGTAACGTGGCAAATTGGCGTCCGAAGTGTGCGAAAGCAATGCACCTTATACAGACAGTTAAAATTGCAAATGGAGGACACCAAGTTTACTCGGTTACTCCGAGTTAGATTCCAATGATCAGCTCCCTTGTGATCTTTTCTGAACGAAAATGTGGCTAATTTGACTAGTAGCAATTTAGCATGGATCAATGCCTGAATTTTTGTAGGAGTATAGTCCCTCTTAGATCCTGATGTTGAAGCTTGTTCTATCAGTTGAGCTAACTAATTTTGAGTTCTTAAATAACTTCAAACGTATGAGACCTTTTTACCACTTCTATAATTATGCATAGTTTCAGCTTTTGGCCAAATTGAAGTGATCTTGAGCTTCTTGGAGTACTATCAAGTTCAAGCTTATGCTGACTCTTGGTAGTTTAGTATAAGCTGTTAGTACTAAAGGAAGCCTCCTTGGAACTTTCAACACAATGTATGGATGTATAGTAACAACTCTTACAGCTCGCTATTCTGTTAAGTCATTGTTCAGAAAGACATTTTATAGTTGAACTTGATGTTCCTTGTAAGAAATAAGAGTAATGCCTCACCTTCTTTTATCTGGATACCACTGGGGTTGCGGGGTAACCGAGTAACCCAGAATGAAGCATAGACATTAATGTCAGAGGACACAACTACACAAGTTAGAACAGAGCCTAGGGCATTTCAACACAAATTGGCAAAATCTTGCGACATGAAAACATACCACAGCAAGACATTAAGCCAGCAACATCAGGATATGACTCTAACAAGGCTATTACCAGATGACACCAGTCAACATTTTGATGCCATATCAGATTTCCAACCAGATGATGATAGACAGATCACAACAATGTCCTCATAAATCAGTGTACCAGCACAAACCAAGAGGACTATTGCAGGATTTAATCTACCTATTGCTTTGTCGAAAATCGTATCCAAACCCAAACAACGTGGTTCCCTTCTTGTATCCACATCCAGCTAGCATATCGATCAAATTGTGGAAATAATACACATCGCTAAAATGCATTAACTTCACAAGCTGGACAAATTTTCAAGGAAATTTAGACACGATCAAATCAAGGAATCCAAAGTTATTACAGCTGGAGCCAACTACTAACTAACACAACTAATAAGCTGAAGTTTAACCAAAGTTTAACGAAGCTAACTATTTATACTAAGCTAACTACCTATCCACTTGGTGTCGCCGGGAGCATCTCGCCGCTGCCGCTTTCGCCGCCGCCGCCTCCGGGGAGCGCCATTTCTTCAACGATCTCGTCACCGTCGGGAGGCGCCATTTCTTCGACGGCGTTGCCGCCAGGAAGCGTGTTCTCGTCACCTTCGGGAGGCGCCATTTCTTCGACGGCGTTGCCGCCAGGAAGCGTGTTCTCGTCACCTTTGGGAGGCGCCATTTCTTCGACGGCGTCACCGGCGGCGGGAACGGCTATTTGCTCGATGTCGCCTCCGTTGAAAAGGGCGTACCCATTTTTTGAATTTTGCCCACAGCTTCTTGAGGAAGGGAGTGACAATGATCCCCAATATTGTGCTGAAGATGATTGGACCCATGTAGGCGGCTATGTGCCGGAAAATCTCCGGCAAGTCCCTCTTCCAGTGACTCCACGCCGAAGGAGTCAGTGGGTGGCGATGGATGGGCATTGTAAGGCTGAGGAGGAGGAAAAGGAGGAGAGAATGTCGTCGGGGGAGTTGCGGAGGAGGAGGAGGAGTTGAGCTCGGGGGAGTTGAGGAGGAAGAGGAAGGGAGTTTACAAATGAAAAAAACAGACAAATGAAAAACAGCCTGTAAGCTTACATTAGCAAGGAGACAGAGTTTACAAACATAGAAGTAGGGAAACTGACCAGCTTAAAATGGCGCCAATATTTCCACAATGCGGCCATTTCCAGCTTGCTAAGATCAACCTTCTATAACAAAAAAAAATCATAAATAGCAATGTCACCATGTGCAGAAGTTAATAGTCTTTCATTTTTGCCATTTGCTTTTACTATGACTCATCACAACAAATTATTGAGTGTAAATTGTATAATGGAATAATTCGGCTTTTACATTAAGGAACCGATTGATATCTCTTGATTATGCTTGTGGCTAAAAGATAGTACTTGATGAAATGATTGGGTTTGGTCAAACAAATCCATCCATTATGTCACAAATTTCTGCAACTAAGATAAATAATGTTTTTTCTCGCTTCTTGGATAGCATCATGGGAGGAGGGATCTATGCAATTGGAGAACTTGTAGAGCCAAAGCTAAAAATAATCCCATGGGTTCCAAAAAAGTATGTGGTTTATCTATTTTTTATATGCATAATCTTCTTATGATTTGTTAAATATCATTTTAATTGTAGAGTGTGGTTGTAATGAAATTATAATTTCTTCCACCCTTATTAGGGCATCATATGTTGCTGCCGTGAAGAGTGTAGAGGTGTTTTGTACAATTATGCAAGTATCTTTAGATACGAATGCATTATTTGATAGTGGAACACCTTTGGCCTATGTCTCAAGTAAGCTTCATCAATGGGTTATATGTGCAGTATGTGATTGTTCTTTGAGTCTCCTCTTTGATGTTTTCTATTTGATAACGAGGATAACTTTCGTTCCAAATTATTTAGATATTTTGGATGTTTAGATAGCATTTGTTCCAATTTTTTTCAAAAAGCGACTTAAGGGTACGATTCTTTCAATTTTATTTTTTTGTATGTATGTAGATCTCGTACAACGATGCAGAATTTAGCAAAATAAATCTAAAATCTATGTATGCATATCCCAATTTTGAACAAGTTGGAACACTAATTTCTGCGAATGACAACGATGCGGATTCAACAATCGGTGGGGAAATCAGTTTTGACAACAAAAATGTTTGATTTTTTCTTAGAATCCAAGACGTGTTTCCCTTTCACTATAGCTCAATGTCGTGCGTAAATTCAAAAGATATTTATTACAACCAGCACATGTATTTTTTATTTGCGCACTCCAATTCAATAAAATCCGCATTACAAGTTATTTAGTTAGCATTTTGTAATTCAATAAAATCTATTTTTTTAATCTCTTTTCGTACATAAATTGATCATCTCTTTTCCCCTTCACTGTGTTTCAATACATGTAGGCACGGATCTGGCTAGGTTCATGATACTAGGCTTTTGTATATGCCATGTCAAATGACCAATTATTTGATCCCAATTGTTTTCTTAGAAACTTATTACTGGTGGGTAGATATTTACTTGTATTGTTGTCTTGTTAATATGGTGGTGCCCCTAGTTATGAGCTGTTGTGTATTTTAGTTGCACACATTGTAATAGAGAATAAGGCCTACATACCCATATTGGCTTATGTACATTGTGTATCTTTGTTACATTGTTTTGCTTATCATTAGAATACAGTTTCGGTACAACCCTTCATTGTTGCTGGTCTTAGCTCAAAGAGATGATTTGAAACAATTTCATGCAAGTCACATGATACTCGTACTAGTTATAGAATACTCTTCAAGTTTGTTGGTTAGTCCTACTTATCTTATGTCAAGTCTTGTCGACCTTAGTAATACTAGAGATCCTTACAAACGATGAATGAGAAATCCTGACAAATCTCCCTACTAGATAGCTAGTCATGAAAAACTGAACACGGATGAATCACAAGAGTGTAAGCAACACTAAGAGAAAGATCAGGCTGTTGCATGGAGTCCAAACGCTGGCTGAAGAGATGTCATGCGCGCCCACACGATACACCGCTCCTGATCCGTTGTCCTTGCCGTAGATGCTCGATGAGCGTGAAAACGAACCCCCCTCCCATTTTTAAGACAATTATACAAACAAAAAAGGAGAGAGAGATATGTTTGTTGGCAAGAAGATATATGAGAGTTGAATGGTGTCTTGATATCTAACGGGAACTTACAGCCATCCTTGCGCTCTGTCCATCCAATCGCTTGCTTTTCGAGATCATACACCACCAATTTATTAGACAGCACCATTTCTGGGAGGACAAAAAAAAAGTAAGTATCTAAGGTTTTTCCAAGAGAATGATTTTGGGACCAACTCAAATATTCAACAAATTTGAATTTAGAACCGAACCTCCCAAGAGAAAGGTCTCATTTCCATCCGTCAGGGGATCACTAATCAGCCAACCGATGCACCAGATATCACCCTGTTCAATCATTTGCTCCTAGAGTTAGAATTTTGAGCTGGTAAATCCCCTGTTTCTTTCATTAACGCATATGTGACGTACATGGTACTGGAAAATATATTCATGAGGGAATATAGATAACGTCAATGAACTTTGAAAGTGAAGTTTGATAACGGGGAAGCCTGCTTCAACAATCAAACGGCTAGAAGAAGAAGAAAAAGATGGTGTTTAGTTAGAAGAAGAGCACATGGTATCTTGTAGTTTCAAATTATTATGTAAGTTGCAGAGGCAATGACTTACTCCGTACTGTACTCGAAACATGTGTATTCTTCCTCCATTGTATGAAATTCTACACCAGGCTGCTGAGAATTAATCTGCACATACAAAAGAAAAAAGTTTGGAGCAGAAGTTAGTATAGTCACCAAGAGTAGCAAACAATAATAAAGAAGACGAATCAAAGACGAATCGCGTACTGCGTCTATAAGCCATTGATACAGTTCAATGGGGACATAGCCCAAAGTTGTGCCGCTATCGAGTATTGCATCCTTGTTTGAAGATAATCTCATAGTCCAATTACCCACCTCGACACCCTTCATGGCTACAACGTATTGTGCCCTGATCAGGGTTGAATTAGAAAACATAGCTTAGTAAGTAGAAAGGAGATCATGCATACAACAAGAAGAGAAGAGGAAAAAACAAAACATACTGATGTGGAACCAATGGAGTTGTTTTTATCTTAGGCGTAACAATTTCTCCGATCGCAAAGATGCCCCCTCCGTTGAAGCTATCCAAGCAATAGGAGAAGACTCTCTTTGTCTTTTTAGCTACGGCAAGCTGTGACAGAACGGATGAATTTGCTCGGCCAAATCCAATCATGCCATCAAGCACATTCCCAGATGAACGAAGGTGCCCGCTCTGTCTATCCCCACGCCTATTAATGCAAAGAAGAAGCAGAGCATCATAAGTAAACATGCTCATAACAGTGACGGTAAAAGAAACTAACAGGCACTTTAAATAAAGCAGTGTGTTTCACTCAAACTCATAGGACCATATAAACAGCTATTACTTACCCGAACACCACAGGGGCCTTTCTCGATGTTGTTTGGAGGTTTCCGGATACATGATCGTAGTAAAAATAGTCTTGGACGATGTACCCCGAGGTTGAGCCGTCACCATAGCTGACTTTGTAACGACAACTTCTACCCGGTTTGCAACCCGCTAAGCCAAAGAATGGCGCACCATTGAGCACCGATCAGCAGCACAGTCAATCAGTTTTGAAGTGTTGGAGCGGTTCGGATCAAAACGCTCCTTGACCCGCAACACGTCAATTGTGGGTTAAAGCCCAAAAACAGAAACAGACAGTGATTAATAGTGAATAGAGTCGTTAATACCCCTATGTCATTGCCGGAAGGACACATCTCACATTCTGCACAGTTGACCCACAGATGGTCTCTCCTAGTGTGCACTTGCACATGGTACTTCTTGGAAGGACTTCCGAGCCCGATTTTCAAGGCACGAGGACTCATACTAGTTATAATCTAAACCGTCTACCATATAAATACATAGGCTATTCTTCCTATTGCCGATTGGTTTTAGGATGGAACCCCATGGGCTTACGTGGTTAGGCTCATTTGCGCATGTGCGCACGATGGTCGTCCCCTCCAATTGACACTTGAGGGGGCGTGTTGGGAACCCTATCCCACATATGAAATCATAATCTAAATTGCTTACCATGTAAGTACATGTGGCTACTCCTCCTATTGCCAATTGGTTTTAGGATGGAACTCTACGGGCTTATGTGGTTAGGCCCATTTGCGCATATGCGCACAATGGTCGTCCCCTCCAATTGACATTTGAGGGGGCGTGTTGGAATCCTATTCCACATTTGAAATCATAATCTAAATCGCCTACCATATAAGTATATGTGGTTACTCATCCTATTGCTAATTTGTTTTAGGATGGAACTCCATGGCTCATGTGGTTAGGCCCATTTGCGCATATGCGCACGACGGTCGTCCCCTCCATCATCATCTGTCCAGTATCGGCTACTCCTCCTATTGCTAATTGTTTATTCATTCTTCATAAAACAAAGTATGAATTTGCACCTTTCCTAGAAATCGAATCCAAGCGCGTAACGACCATTGCATAAACGTAGGAAGATTTGATTGAAGTTTTTGTTAACTTTAGTCATTAATGTAATATTGTGTCTTTATCTCGATTGGGTTTCAATGGGTGTAGAAGTATCTTATGAAGACCGATTTTCCAAATTGATGGCCCACCATTTCAAATATGAATGGTTTTGAATAGTTGAAAATGACTTATTTGTTAGAATGAAAGGTGCAAAATTGGCCAAAATCCCAAATTAGTATTAAAAAGTGACATCTTTGGACACTTGGGTAAATAAAAAACATGTTTGGACAAATGGGTATTATAAAACAAAAATTTGGACATTTGAGTATTAAAAAAGCAAAAATTTGTTCATTTTGATACAATTTCATGGCCCACCATTTGGACATTTTGATACAAATTGATGGCCCACCATTTCAAATATGAATGGTTTTGAATAGTTGAAAATGACTTATTTGTTAGAATGAAAGGTGCAAAATTGGCCAAAATCCCAAATTAGTATTAAAAAGTGACATCTTTGGACACTTGGGTAAATAAAAAACATGTTTGGACAAATGGGTATTATAAAACAAAAATTTGGACATTTGAGTATTAAAAAAGCAAAAATTTGTTCATTTTGATACAATTTCATGAAAACAATCAAATTTGCATGCAAAACACACTTGTGTATTAGTTAAAAATATTATTCTAAGTTAAGCCTAGTTTTTTATTTATAATTAATAAAATTATATTTAATTCTTATGTAAAAATCAAAATCGCAAATATTTAAAAATTTAATAAAAATTTATAAATAATATCTTCATGCAAATAAGAGTTTAATTTGCTTTAAATAATAATTCGATTATATCATCATAAATTATAATATATGTATTGATTATTTATCATGGAAATAATAACTTTGATGTTGTTCATTTGCAAATACATACATAAGATCAATAAGGATAACAAGTTCATCGGATTACGCTATTAAGCAAAAAAAATTAAAACATATTTCATTAAATATATTTATTTAGATTCAAGTTGGAATAGATATTTATTTAATAACTTTTAAAATTTTAATTAATAATACATGGCTAACTTCATATGAACCATTTAAATTGAAATTTTAAAGAAAATTTGAGAATTAATTACTTTTAAAGTCAAATAAATAATCAATTTCAACAAAAAGGAATTTTGTTAATGAAAATCGATTTTTTTAATCGAAAAAATACTTAAATGTCCAATTTTTGTTTTTATGATATCAGAATGTCCAATTTTTTGTTTTATAATACCCATTTGTCCAAACATGTTTTTTAAATACTCATTTGTCCAAATGTGTCACTTTTTAATATCAAGTTGACATTTTGGCCGTGCAAAATTATATGGATTTGGTATCTTTTTAAATGCAAAATAAAAGTTCTATTTTTGATTTGGTAAATTTTTAAAAAAGCTTACCTAAGCGTAGGAGTTGGCCATCCGGTGTAAATTGCTCTTTAATTATTTGATATTGAATATGCACTGTCATATAATATAACACGTATAAGATTTTAATATGTTTTACTGTAACATTTTTTTAATATTATTAAATGATTGTTTAAATATGGCGTTGTTTGAATGTATATTTAACTTTTCCGAATATAAATTATAGTTTTTTTTAAAGTTAAACTGTTGTTTTAAGATATTATGAAAATATATCTGGGATGCTAAAAAAATGAATATATATTTGGAATGGCGGACAGAAAGCTGCCCGAACTGGTTGATTTTGCATTCAGCTCCTCCGTTTTTCCTATAAGGCTATAACCTGTTATGAATACATTAATATGTGTTCATCTAGAAGATGTGTTATGAACACATTTATGATCATCTAGAAGAACCATCAAAAACACATGTGAATGGTTAATTCCCCTAGGTAGAAAAGTGTAAATTATTCACCTCCTAATCTTGACTTTGTGGTAACTCTTGCCTAACTTTGGTCCTATAAATAGAGGCATCACCCATTGTAAAACTTGCACCAACAAAGAGTAAGAATACAACCTATAAGGTGCTTACTCTTTCTCCCTCTCTTCTAATGTCATTATCATTCTAAAGTGGCTTTCTTAAGTAAAAGTTCTTAAGTAAAGTTCCAATAATCTCCTTCTAATTCTTTATTATATAACACGTTATCAGCACGAGTCTCTAATTACCAACTGATCTTTCTTTTAATTTCTAATTATATATAATTATCTTATACGTAGCTTTGGTTAAAGATATTTTCCCACTAAACTAAAGTTCTAAAATTTTTTCTTAACTATAAGATCTTGTACGTGACTTCTATATATATTTTGATTTGAGCTTTATGTATAAGTTCGTAGGTTTTACTAAATGAATTTGGTAAATTCTTCTTCACTATACTTAATCACTTCTACCTCCTTAAATCTACAAATTTACTTCTTCTTAACTAAATTCATGCAAAGAGTTTATAAAATCGTTTTGAGGAGTATGCTCTGTAGTCGCCTAATTTAGGATCTTCTACATCAGAAACTCATTTTCAAAATTCTAGATCTAAAATGCTATAAACTAAATATGGAAGCATGTTTACTTAGATCTACTAAGATACAAACAAAATACAAAGATTTACTTACCTTATTTGGCGTTTGTACTTAAATCCCCTTTCGGAAATGTTTGATTTCACCAAGTGGATTGTGAGAAATTTCTTACCCAAATGATTATGAGCGCAATATAGATAATCACGATAAGAACAAGACAAATGAAAATCTCGGTTAAAAACCGATCATTACCGGCCTTAATACGACGCAAAATGTCGTCGTCGGCCATGGACATGAAAATGGAAAATGGAGGAGGAAGACGAGATGAAGGAGATAAGGTGGAAGTGGTAAAAGTGAAAATGGATGGATGAGGATAAAAGGAAACCGGATTTATAACTGTTCCCGCTATTTTTACTTTTCAGTATACTTTCGCATTTATCTTATATATCTCATGCATATATTATTTATTTACCGCTTTGATGCTTATGCTATTTGTTTACCTCTTTAATCCTTGTCATTTATTTACTTCTTTAATTCTTGTCATTTATCTACATCTTATAAGCATTCTTTATATAAAGTTATCATTCATATGTTATACACATACTAATTACATGCTTATATATGTTGACATAATAATAACATACATCATGACTAAATTATTTAATCTCATCATACCATATATGTTTACAAGTTATATATGCATTCCTAATTGCCTTTGTTTTTGTTAATTTATAATTTCTTTGTAGTAACTAAAATGGCAAGCATCACCAAAAGGGAGTTTGAAATCCTTGACTTATCGGGCCAAAAATACCTCGAATGGAGGGTTGATGCTTTGACTAGCCTAAAGGCAAATGGCCTTGAAAGAACAATTGAGGCGGAAAATTATACCACCCCGCAAGAAAAGGCAAAAGTCATTGTGTTCCTACGTCACCACATTCACGAAAGTCTAAAGACTGAATACATGTTTGTGGATGACCCACTTGAATTGTGGGAAAGCTTGAATGAGCGTTATGGCCATCAAAATGAAATCTTGTACCCACAAGCACGCCATGAATGGAACAATATAAGGTTCCAAGACTTCAAGTCTATCACTGAATACAATAGTGTTATTCATAGAATCACCTCTCAATTGAGACTATGCGGGCACATGGTTACCCAGCAAGAAATGTTGGAGAAAACTTTCTCCACAATGCATGCCTCTAATGTGTTGTTACAACAACAGTATAGAGAAAGAGGCTTTGAGAGATATTCTGACTTGTTGAAAGTGTTGTTGGTTGCCGAAAAGAACAATGAGCTATTGATGAAAAACCACAACCTCAGGCCTACTGGCTCAACAATAGTCCCAGAAGCAAATGCTATTGAAAAGGCGTTTTATGATGGAAATACCCATCAACGTGGGCAACAATCACGATTCTATAATGGTCGTGGACGTAACCGCGGACGTGGTCGCGGTCGTGGCCGTAACAGCTTTGTTCGTGGTCGTGGTCAAGGTTACAACAAACCTTATGACCGCGTGAACAATGGCTACAAGGGGAATGGCAAGCAAAAGGTCCAGACGGGTCCATCAGGATCCTCCCCAAAGCCCAAATCTATATGCTATAGATGTGGCATGGCTGATCACTGGTCAAAGGTATGCCGTACAGCTCCGCATCTTGTGAAGTTGTACCAAGCTGATAAGAATAAAGAAAAGGCTACCGAGACCAATTACATCGAAAATGGAGATGTGAATAAATCTCCCGTGACCAGTCTAGATGTCAATGATTTTCTCAATCTTGACAATAATGATGAATTTGCCTAAGGGGTTTAAGCAAAAATATTATCCCCTAATTATCTTTACTACTCACATGTTATTTGTCATGTCTTTTATTTTCGCATGTCGTATGATGTCTTAATTATCATTTCCAATATTTTATGTAACAAACTTTGTATCGTTATGTAATCCATATGCATCTTTATTATTAATGCATTAATGTTTCTCTTTATTTCCATAGAAAACATGGAATCATCTAATGTGAAACTCGATGGGAAGGAGCAATGTCTTCTAGATAGTGCAACAACACACACCATCTTGAGAAACAAAGAATTCTTCACAGAATTAAGACCTCTTGAAGGAAATGTCAATACGATATCTGGTGTGTCGAAACTAATCGAAGGCTCTGGAAGAGCACTTGTTCTACTCCCAAGAGGAACAAAGTTAATAATAAATGAAGCACTCTACTCAAGTAAATCACGAAGAAATTTACTGAGTTTTAAAGATGTGCGCCACAATGGGTTTCACATGGAAACCTTGAATGAAAATGGCAGTGAATATCTGTGCATCATAAAATATGAATCTGGTCATAGACAGATTCTTGAGAAGATGCCCACGCAAGCCTCCGGACTATATCATACATACATTTGTCCGTTTGAGGCCAATGCGACATCTAGTAAAGGGTCAATTGACCGAACTGCATACACATTGTGGCATGATCGCTTGGGTCACCCAGGATCAATAATGATGCACAAAATCATAAAGCACTCACTTGGACATCCATTGAAGAACGTTAAGGTTTTCCCGTCCAGTGATCTCCATTGCACTGCATGTTCACTTGGAAAGCTAATTATCAGGCCTTCTAAGAATAAAATTGCAAGTGAAAATCCTACATTCCTAGAAAGGATACAAGGAGATATATGCGGACCAATTGCTCCACCATGTGGACCATTTCGATATTTTATGGTCCTAATTGATGCATCTACACGTTGGTCACATGTAAGTTTACTGTCGACCAGGAATGCAGCCTTTGCTAAACTTCTTGCTCAAATAATAAGGCTGAGAGCTCAATTCCCGGATTATGCAATCAAGAAAATCCGACTTGATAATGCCGGAGAATTTACATCCCAAACCTTCAATGATTATTGCATGTCATTAGGGATTGATATAGAGCATCCAGTGCCTCATGTTCACACACAAAATGGTCTTGCTGAATCATTAATAAAGCGATTACAATTAATCGCTAGACCATTGTTGATGAACTCAAAGTTGCCATCATCTGCATGGGGACATGCTATATTACAAGCTGCAGCTTTGATTCGATTGAGGCCAAGTGCAAACAATGAGCATTCTCTAATGCAATTAGTATCTGGCAAGGAGCCAAATATCTCACATCTAAAAATATTTGGATGTGCAGTTTATGTACCCATTGCTCCGCCACAACGTACAAAGATGGGTCCACAAAGGAGAATGGGAATCTATGTTGGTTTCGAATCTCCCTCAATCATTCGATATCTCGAACCAACAACGGGTGACTTATTCACAGCAAGATTTGTTGATTGTCACTTTGATGAAAGTACATTCCCAAACTTAGGGGGAGATAAGAAAAAGATGGATCCACATGTAAAAGAGATTACATGGAATGCAATATCATTATCTCATCTTGATCCGAAAACAAAAATGTGTGAACAAGAAGTTCAACGGATCATACATTTGCAAAATGTTGCAAATCAGTTACCTGATGCATTCACTGATACAAAGAAGGTAACAAAGTCACATATTCCTGCAGCAAATGCTCCTGCTAGGATTGATATACCCATTGGACAACCTAATACGTCCATTGCAAATGAGTCTACAACACGTCGAAAACGTGGTAGGCCTCCGAGTTCAAAAGACTTGAAACGAAGGAAACCAAAGAACCAAAAGGGTATGACAAAAGAAGCCAAACTGAGTCATGAGAATAATGACCAAGGCAATGAGATGGAAAATGAAAATATCCTAAGAGAAGTTGATACACTCAATGATAATGAGAATATTGATAATCTTGAGGTATCAATAAATTATGTATGCACAGGCATACAATGGAATAGAAAGGATATCATTACCGATGATATATTTGCCTACTCAGTGGCTATTGATATTGTGACTGAAGATGATGATTTTGAGCCAAAATCCGTGGACGAATGTCGTCAAAGAAAGGATTGGCCAAAATGGAGAGATGCCATTCAAACAGAATTACAATCGCTTGAAAAGCGAGAGGTCTTTGGACCTGTTGTTCGTACACCAAAGAATGTAAGGCCTGTTGGCTTCAAATGGGTGTTTGTACGAAAACGAAATGAGAAAAATGAAATTGTTAGATATAAGGCAAGGCTAGTAGCCCAAGGTTTCTCTCAAATTCAAGGAATTGATTATGATGAGACATACTCTCCTGTAGTCGATGCAACTACACTAAGATTCCTAATTGGCATGACAGTATTTGAAAAACTGCAAATGCGCCTTATGGATGTCGTGACCGCATACTTATATGGGTCACTAGATACAGACATATATATGAAAGTCCCAGAAGGACTAAAATTGCCTAAGGCTGAAAACAACGGACCTCGAGAAATGTTCTCAATAAAATTGAGAAGGTCGTTGTATGGGTTAAAACAATCAGGACGGATGTGGTATAACCGTCTGAGCGAATACCTTATGAAAACAGGATATAAAAACGATACTGTTTGCCCATGTGTTTTTATCAAAAGGTCCAATGAGGGATTTGCTATTATCGCAGTCTATGTTGATGATTTAAACATAGTTGGAACTCCCAATGAGGTGGAAGATACTGCAAAATACTTGATGAAAGAATTTGAGATGAAAGATTTGGGGAAAACAAAACTTTGTCTTGGCTTACAAATTGAGCATTTAAAGGATGAAATATTTATCCATCAGTCCAACTATACTGAGAAAGTTTTAAAGAGATTTTATATGGACAAAGCTCATCCCCTGACTTCTCCTATGGAAGTTCGTTCCCTCAATATTGAAAAGGATCAATTTCGCCCTCGAGAAGAGGATGAAGAAGTTTTAGGACCTGATATTCCGTATTTAAGTGCAATCGGTGCCCTAATGTACTTAACTAACAATACAAGACCAGATATTGCTTTTGCAGTAAACTTGTTATCCAGGTACAGCACTGCTCCTACAAGGAGGCATTGGAATGGGATCAAACATGTATTTCACTACCTCCGCGGAACACATGATTTGGGGTTATTCTACCGCAACCAAAGCAATGCAACTCTAGTCGGATATGCAGATGCAGGATACTTGTCCGACCCACACAAAGCCAAATCACAAAATGGCTATGTATTTACATATGGAGGCACAACCATTTCATGGAGATCAACAAAGCAGACCGTAACTGCCACATCATCAAATCAAGCAGAATTAATTGCTTTGTATGAAGCTGGAAGAGAATGTGTGTCTCTACGATCAATTATTCAATTCATCCAAAAGGAAAGTGGAATGAAGCCGATCACTGACAATCCAACGATACTATATGAAGACAACTCAACATGCGTTGCTCAGATGAAGAAAGGCTACATCAGGGGAGACCGCACAAAGCACATATCTCCAAAATTCTTTTCTACTCGAGATCTCGAAGAAACAGGTGAAGCGGATATCCAACAAATTCGGTCGAATGACAACTTGGCCGACCTGTTCACAAGTCTTTGATTCCTAAGAAATTTGGAGAACTAGTGCACAGGATAGGAATGTGTAAGCTCCGAGAGCTACGTTGAAGTCAGGGGGAGCATCATACGCGTTGCACTCTTTTTCCCTTCGACCAGGTTTTTATCCCACTGGGTTTTTCCTGGCAAGGTTTTTAATGAGGCAGCATCAAAGCGTATAATGGGTTCAACGAGGCAACATACATTTGTGTCCCAAAGCAAGAACGAAGGCGAATATTCAAGGGGGAGTGTTATGAATACATTAATATGTGTTCATCTAGAAGATGTGTTATGAACACATTTATGATCATCTAGAAGAACCATCGTAAATGTGTTATGAACACATTTACGAAAGCAATACATATTATACAGACGGAGCTAAAAATGCAAATGGAGGATACCAAGTTTATGAGAGAACACAGTTTGCGTATCCTCTTTTCTAAGTAGAAGAATTTTCTAAGTAGAAGAAAAGCTTGTGCATCACAAATGTCATAGGACACAACTACACAAGTTAGAACAGAGCAAAGAACAGTGACAAAAGAAAGAAGAGAAATACAAATACTGTTTCCATTTGCACTAAAAGAAACTAGAGACATTAAGCCAGCAACATCGGGATACGAATAGCAAAGCTATTACCAGATGATTCCAGAAAGCATTTTGAAGCCATATCAGATTTCCAACCAGACGATGATGATAGATGAAAGGTGCAGTTAATGAACAATTGTATGATCTAACAGAAACCATCGTTTTGAATAAAAACCAAAAAATGAGACATATATAATCCCTCATGAGCTACTACAGAAAACGGCAACAAGACATACAATATCTCTGTCAGCTAATGCAAGACCAAAAATGAAACATAAACAGAGCTCTTTAAATTGCTAGCAATCAAACTCTTCTACACTCATGACCTCTTCAAAGATCTTGCACATTCAAACCTGCAATTGGCAATTGATCAACAATCAGAACAAACAATTATACCAGTAACAAAGCACATCTGACAATCAACTCACAGCACTAAAAAAAAACAGATTGTAGGATTACCTGGAGGAAGAGATTGCTTCAATTTGTCAGCTTTCTCAGTATCATGCACGCAAAGAGTGTACAGATACTTTGAGCAACGAACCTTGAACTTGACAACATCCTTGCTTCTCTTGATCTTCACAGATCGCGCATCCTTCCTTCTTGCTGTCAGAAGGAAGTCCTTGATCTCATGAATTTGCTTCGGCTGAAATCCACAAAATTAGCCTTCGAATCAACAAAAACTCTATCCGTTCATAATCAATCAACAGATCAAACAATCAGCATTTCAAAAACTAGACTAGGATCTAATTTATCCAGGTCTGGACACAGAAAGGGAGTTCAGCAAGCTCATCTTTCCTAAAATTGCCAAACGAGGAAACAGATTTCGCGTCGGCTCATACGAAGCGCCTATTTTCAGAGCGACGCCTGTAATCAGTATTTCGACGCGTGGAGAAACAGTTTTCAGGCCAAGGATTCAACAAGCTAAGCGGAGCGAATGAAATCTACAGGTCTAATCCCTAATTGCGCAACAGAATCGATTCAGAAGAACAACATTTAGAGAATACGCAAGAGAATCGGAAGAATGATTACCATTTTCGAATGAGGAATGGAGCCTTCGGATCTACTCTCTTTCTTCTGGGGCCGAAGAAACTGCTATTAGCGGTGTTCAGAGAGGCTAAATATCGGAAATGAAAAACCCTAATATTTTGGGAGATTTATGTTCCCATTTTGCCCCTGCATTCGTTGGGCCAGACTAATTGGGCCGTCTAAGCAGCCCAAACACCGATATTAACTTCTTTAGACCGAGACGATAACCGATTGCCAAAAGAGCTAAACGAAACGATGTCGTTTTATGTCTGGGCAAGTACCGAACTAGCAGAATCTAGTGGTCAAATATATGCATACACGGTATTTTAGTTCACTGGTTGATGGAATCCCCTTCAAAGAAGGCAACAATTGACTATTGAGCATATTGATTTGTGACACAGTGGATTCCAAATTTCCCTTCAAATCACATAGAAACTTCTTTCTGATACATGTACACAAGTAAACTGATACAGTGAACAAATTCAAGATGGTTGAAAACCAAACTGCGTGCACATTGTTCTGTAGTCTAGTCATCTCACTCTTGGTAGGTTGAATCTTCTCAACTCATCTACAAGCAGGAGCGCTTCTATCAGCCAAGATCGCGCAATTTACGTCTCCTGCAAAATATTTGCATCCAACAGCCATTTATATCTGCACACAAAGAAACATGCCCATAAACCAGGTGACAGTAAATTTCACTACTGGAACAATGAATGCAATGCAATAGCTACCGAAATCAGGAACTTGCATCAAGGGGTCAATAACAATGAACATACAACAAGACCCAGTCGTAAAGCTTTGCCAATGCAAGAAATGAGCATTCATGTAACTAGAATTTTTGTACATCACAATCAGTAAGAATTGTTTACTGAGATGTGCTAAATAACCTAAAATGCAATTAAGAAAACCATGAACTTTCTCAGATACACTGCTCATGGGTGTAAACTACAAAAAAAAATATACAATTTGTTCTAATAGACAAGAGATTGATTAGCATAAGTAAAAACCTTGCCCAGATGTCATCTGGAATATCGTGTTAAGTTTCTCCATTTGTCCTTCAGATCAACTTCTGTTCTTTCCTCAAATATGTCACGGTGTTCCCTCAATATAACCTTCCAATTTCCTCTGCCAAACTCTTGTACACCTTTTCTCAATGTGTCTTCTTCCAAGACACTCCATTTTCTTGGCTGTCTCCTCCTTTCTAATTTTGTGGTTCGGTATGCATTTAACGGGGTTAGTCTCCTCCTCTTGGGACTTTGTAAATGGGGTCGGCTTGGTGATGACTCCTCTGTAAACTCCAATGGATCACTGATGATACTTTGATTTTTATTCCCGTGTTCTTCTCTTTGTGCAAGACCATCACCTCTGACATATTCGACACTATTAGCCCCGACGCGATTTCTCTTGTCCGTAGGGGTAGAGTCAACATTCATTTCAGTGCCATGGTTTCTGCCTACACCAGTATCTCTCTGAACATCTGACGAGACACCTTCAGTGATTTTCAAGCATTCAGGAAGAGGATCTCTGACACCGTCAACATTCATTTCAGTACCATGGTTTCTGCCTACAGCAGTATCCCTCTGTACATCTGATGAGACACCTTCAGCAATTTTCAAGGCTTCAGGAAGAGGATCTCTGACAGCAGCATTAAGATCCGCAAAACTAGACATAAGATCTGCTCTCGTATGATTTAATTCAGGGGTGGGAAAGCAGTGATATTCATTCTTGCTTGTGTCTTTGTCTACCTCCTCATGGTCGGAGATCTTTGCTTTTGAACATGTTCGATATAATATTTTCCTTCGGACACCAACATGTTTGCGCCTAGATGAACCTTGCTTGTGTTGAGTTGCTGGTTAACAATAATAAATTCAATAAGCAAGTTGAATCTTGTTGTTTACAGTTATAAGGTTAACCAAAAAATAAGTTGCAATAAAAAGAGCAGGAAGGAAATAACACAAAGGATAGAACCGTAAACAACCATGAGTAGCTTATACTAGCAAGAGAGACAGAACGAAATTACTGCTCTGCTCCTTCTATACATGCACTTAATAGAATGAAGGTCATCTAAATACAAGAACCACTTCAGAATTAGATGGTAACAATGATTGTCAGCATAAAGCAGTGCAATGTGATTTTTTTATTGATTAAGAGAACAGTTGTTTAAATAACAACTTACCAACAGTTTCATTACCGGCAGAAGGCCTGTCATTAGGCATAGGAGTTATCCCATTGTGAGCCTCAACTACATTTTCCAAACCCTCCAAACTTTGTTCTTTTTCATCCATATTGTCTCCCTTTCCCGCCTCAGTTACATTCTTCAAGCCCTCAACACCTTGAGTTTCTGGTTAGCAATAAGAAATTCAATAAGCAAGTTGAATATTCAAGTTCATAGTTAAAAGACAAAAACAAACAGTTGAAGTAAAACAAACAGGAAGGAAAAAACACCAAGGATAGAACTACAAACAGATGCGAATAGCTTGGACCAAAGCACTTGAAAAGAAAGAAAGAAATGGAACAAATATTACTGCAGTGCTATTTTGGCATTTGATAGCACGAACACCATCGAAATACAGGATTATATACTGCATCAACTAAGGATATTAATTTTCAGTACTCAAATTACTAAACAACTAACATGCTCAGTGTTTTTGTCAATTCATTATGCTTCATTACAACCACATTTTAGATATGATAAGTATACCTTCATAGTACAAGCAGTATAAGATCAAATCTTTTCTTGACCAAAAGAACAATTTCTTTTTAAAACAAAAACATCATGCAAATATACATAAACACTAGTTAACAGCGGTAAAAAAAAATCATACCGGCTGGAGGCCTATCAGTAGAAGTTATCCCATTACGAGCATCAACAACATTCTCCAAATCCTCCAAACCTTGTTCATTGTCAAGAACATTTCCTCGATTTCCAGCCTCAGCTACATCCTCAAATGCAGTCTTCTCTAGAAACGACGGGCCCATTTCACTCCATGATTCCGCAAGGTAACCTTTCACTGCTTTGAGGGCCTCATATCTCGTGTTCCTGGACAATATCTCGTCACGAAGCTCCACATTGGACCTCGCCGCTTCAAGATCGTCCCTACAACTCAACAATTTCTCACTAATCAAGCCAGAATCCTCAAACTTCCCCATCTTCTGAACCCTAACATTCCATATCCTCTGCAAAGTCTCAAAATACATCCTATCATCCTCAACCTCCAGAAATCTCACTGTGCAATCCAAGGCCACTGAACAGTACGAACTCCTCATGGCTTCTGAAGGAGACTTCCCCTCACAAAAATACAGTTCTCCAACAAGCTCTAACAGGTCCAGAATCTTCTCCGAAACTATCCCCTTCGATACCTCGGTCTGGATCCTTCGAAGCAACAACCCCTTCTTCAACCCGTAATCGGCATCCTCCAATGGAAGCCTCGCTATGAGGCGATCCAGCATGTTATCATCAACTCTCTGCCGAATTAGGAACTCAATAATCCACTTTGACACCTGTTTATCCATCAAAATAACCCTAATTTGCTCCACCGGTTTCAAACAGCACACAATGTATGCCCCTTTCAAAAACCTAACTCTCTGTGAGCGCGACGAATCCTACAGACTATCACTTCTAGGTTTACGCTTTCCATTGACGGATAAATGGAACTATGCAAGAACTAGGGTTTCGAGAGTGAGTATAATGAAGAACGTAGACTTACGATGACGAAATTCGGAAAGCCGAACGGAAAGCAATCGATTTGAGGCGCTTCTGGTACAAGGCGTACGGAAGAAGATGATAAATTTCAAAATTCATTCTCAAAGATGTCCCTTCATCGATAAATTTTTGTGTTCGTTTATGACAAATATATCCCTCATCTTGCACAGAAAAAAACTAGTTAATGACCCGCACATTGTACGGGGACTTTTTTTTGTTTTTTTTATCTTGTGTATGAATTTACTATAATAATTACAAATATCATCATATGTCTATTTTTCTTAAAACGACGTGTAATTTTTAGATTATAAAAAAATATAGTTCTCATATATTTATATATTAGCTCTTTTTATACATAAATAAAAATTGAGGAATTTAAATTAAACTGCATAAACTAACTTATATAAATTAATCAACAATGTAAAAACAAAAATTTAGATTAATA
Organism: Polygonum aviculare; assembly: GCA_934048045.1. Classification (NCBI taxonomy): domain Eukaryota; kingdom Viridiplantae; phylum Streptophyta; class Magnoliopsida; order Caryophyllales; family Polygonaceae; genus Polygonum; species Polygonum aviculare. The sequence goes on along the minus strand of OW204031.1, from coordinate 28,723,225 downwards.
TAGTATTATATTAAAAATATAAAGAATATTTAATATGATCACAAATAAAACGAAATTATCTTGTATATATTTTATTATTTTGTAACAAATTAAATAAATAAGAAGTATATAAATATAAAATAAAAATATTAATGAGTCATTATTTTAATAAGAAATCTATCTTTTATCTAAAACGTAATCAATATATAATGTTACAGATTATATTAAAAAATAGAGAGAATATTTAATATGATAAAAAAGAAGATGAAATTATCTTGTATATATATTATGAGTAAATATATTATCTAATCTTTTTATTAATACTTTTATTTGGTTTCAATAAGATATGATAGAAACAATAATATGCTATTTTAATAATAAAAAAAAAGATATGTCGTAAATATATTGGTATAATTTTCTATTATTGATAATTTTTAGAAAATATTAGAAAATAATTACGAAAAAATACTTAGTAATAATATACTATTTAAATAATTGGGTAAAAAAGTTTTTTGTAAATAAAAAGATTAAGATAAATCTATTTATGAAATAAATAGGTAATCATATAATGATAAGATTGAGATTTATACATTAAGATAGAATATTAATTAAGCAACTCAAAATTTAAGATAGAACCAATATTTTAATTAAATAAAAATAAGATTAAGATTATATATTATGATAAAGCTAAGATGTGATAAGATAATTATTTTAATAAGGGGGTGATGTGGCGCAATATGGTGGCAGAATTTGCTTCCACTTTAGTATATAGTAATAGATGTAATCATGAACCAAGAATAAACCAACATAATTTGTGATTCAAACTTATCACTTAAAAAATATGCTCTTGATGACGGGTACACTTTATTTTACAAGCTTAGCATATCATTTTGGGTGGTAAATATTGGACCGGTATACATTCGACAAGGGTTACGGTTTACGAATTAGATAGATCAATTTGCGTTGATTGATTACGAATTCGACAAGGGTTTACGAATTAGATAGTTGATACAAGCATAGTTATCAGGATCGGGATCCTTGGATCGGATCGAAAGGGGGTAGCAGGATCGGATCGTAGGATCGGATCGTTAGGATCGTAAGATCCTACATTATAACTAAAAAATATACAATAACCTAATATATTGTATACTAGCTTAACCTGTCGTGCCATTCACGACTATTTCACTTAAAAATATTAAGATTAAATTAAATATTTATATGGAAAATATAATATAAGTTTTATTGTATGAACTATGAACATGTTTTTTATCTTCTATAAAGAGTGATATTGTTTTTGAAATTCTTATAACCCAAAAAATATATATGAAACATTATTTTTTCACTCATTTGTATATTTTTATAAATAAGTAAAAATTATTGAAAAAGATGTACGTTATCAAGATATAAGTGGAAATTATTATTTCGCTAAAAAATCAAGTTTGTTATCAAGATATTAAAAAATCAAATATAGTGGGTAAAAATATATAGTTGATCATGTAAATATAGAAAATAACTTAAGCTTAAAAATGCTAAATTTATTCAAGTAAACCAAATAATAAAGTGAAAAAATTAGTTTTTCTATTAAAAATAATCTAAAATTTTAGTTTAAAAATTCTAAATTTATTTAAATAAATCAAATATAATTAATTCATAGTAATTATATTCCGAAAATTCAAAATATTTATTAGAATCACGTTTTTCAATTAAGTGATATATTAAAAAAGATAGAATATCTTACCAAAATTCAAAATTTTGAATATATCTTTTACATAAATAGATAATATATAATATTAATCAAATGAATTGAAATACCACAAATAACAACTATTTTTTAATCAAATATACGGTGGGTCCAGAATCAACTTTAGAAAAGATAAGTGATATATTAGAAAGATAGAAAAAATCTTACCAAATTCGAAAATTTGATCATATCTTTTGCATAAATAGATAATAAAAAATATAATTAGATTAACTGAAATAACATAAATAGAAGCTATTTTTTTTATCAAACATGCGGTGGGGCCAGAATCAACGTGGTGGCTCGAAAACGGTCGGCTTTTATAATATTTATTGAATTGAATTATAAAACAGTCATGCTATGGTAGAATATGCGTGATTTGTCAATCTACGTAATTTTAAAACGTAGATAATATGTAAACAGTAATATCTACGGTTAAGCTAGATAAAAAACAGTCATTGAATTATTATAAAAATGTTACAATATCTTTAACATTAAAATTTTTAATAAGATATTGACGTATATAATTTTATGGATGTTATTATGGACCATGCAAATTTGATAGATAATATCTACGTATATAATATGCAATATCTACGTATATAATTTGAAAGACGCGTATTTTATGGATAGATATTGTATATGGTTTATTTACGTACTATATTTTCGGCTAGATATTGTATGGATAGATATTGTTGATAAGGTAGTTAATTATAAGATTGAAAATTTATGTAGCAAAATTATGGTAGTTAATTAAAAGGCTTTAAAAATTATTTTGGTTAAATATCTGGTGGGGCCAGAATCAACGTGGTGGCTCAAAAACGGTCGGCTTTTATAATATATATTGATTTTCTTATATACAAACTCTGAAATTTTATAAACATAATTAATTTGATGAGTAAAGATATTTTAAGATGAATCGGGTTAATAATTTGATGGAAAAGAGACATAAACTTTAAGCTTAGTAATAATATATAAATATAATTGTGATTGTTTGGGATCGTAAGAATTGCTTGTAGGATCGTTAGAATCGTTGTAGAATCGTTAGAGTCGTGTGTAAAATCAAAATCCAATTAGAATTTTATATTAAATTATTTAAGATCCTAGTTTAATAAGATCCTACTTAGGATCGTGGATCGATTTATGACTTTTGGGTCGTAGAATCGTTAGAATCGTAGGATCGAGTCGGGATTCTGATAACATTACAAGGGTTACGATTTACGAATTCGACAAAGATTACGATTTATGAATTCGATAAGGGTTACGAGTCAGATAATTCATACAACCAAACATAGCCTAATGATCAAGTGCAAAAAGGAATGGTGAGATTATCTATAGTTTTAAATGTAGACTAGTAAGGTGAAATATTCAAGTCAAACTTTTCTTTGTTAGACACTTAATGCCAAAAAAGACATCGTAATTTATTGTGTCATACTAATGATGAAAACAGTTAAATTAAAACTAGTTTAACCCCCGCACCATTTACGGGTAATGTGATTATAAATCCAATTTAATATGGATATGTAATGTCAATGATCACGTTAAAATTATATGATCATATATATTTATCTTAGTATTGTGATTAGTGTTTGTTTTACCAATACTAAATCACCTCATAATATAAATAAGTTGGATTTGTTCAAAAATTACTTTACGTTAAATATTACGTGTTATTGAATAATAATATTTATCAAAAGACTATAACTAATTCTTGGTAAGTGATAATAGATCTTCTTAGGTGTTATATCTTCCTATTTATATTGTTAAGATTTTATGTTGCAAAATCATATGATTTTGGCGTTGATTTTTTTTTCTTTCCGTAAGAGTAGAAACTTGGAGCAATATTATTCCAAAAATTAATATTACATAGTATATATCACATATTCAAAAAAAAAATAGTTCAAGATAAAGTTGTATTAAATAATAATATTTGTGATCTAGAATATATCACGTATTCAAAATAAATTTTGGTTCAAAGATAAAGTTGTACTGAATTAGATAATAATATTTACTTCAAAGATAAAGTTGTATTAAATTGTGTACGTGTGTATCACATATACTTGATTTTGAAAATTATGTCTTCCTATTAAATATGGGGAACGCTCTGGTGAGATACCTAATATGGTGCTTCCTTAGGCATCCTATTAGCCATTGGCATCCTATTAACCATTGGATTAAATGGGATTAATGGTAGGAGATGATGGTGCATATTAGACACGATTTGCGGGATTCTAGGGGAGGAAAAATCAGCATTATTCCGGTTACCATAATTAGAAACAGCTCCTATAATGTAGGGAATTAGCAGCCTAATTTTCGAAAAAAATATGAGAAGATCTTATTCCAAAAACGGTTACACAAATCAAGAAAAACACATAATTTCCATTTTGAAAAATCATAAATTCGAGTGAAATATTCTGCAAAAAATACTCGCAGTCGCAGGCAACATTATACTACACCCTAGTTTTTGAGTTGAAAAAGTAATGTCGAAGAGTTAAAAAAGTAGTTGATTATACTAAAGTACAAACGAGTTGAAAAAGTAATGTTGCACAGTTGAAAAAGTAGAGTTATATAATTGAATAATAACATGCATGTTACTTTACAAGAAAACGCAATGTTGAATAGTCGAAAAGGTAGTGTTTTATAGTTGAAAAATAACAATCATGTTGTTTGACAAGGAAAATTAATATTTACTAGTTGAAAAAGTAATGATGTACAGTTGAATAATAACAATCTTGCTGTATTGACATATTCATTAGATATGAGGCTAATTTTTTTGTCCGTTACAATGACTTTTTTCATCACTACATATAAAACACGATTCATTTACAACAATCTAGCGTTCTCATCATCGCTAAGCTTAATCTTTGAATTTTTCAAAACGTTGTATATACTTATTCATTAGCTTGATATACTAAAAGCAAATTTTTCAGTACATCTAGTGCTACATATTTGTCATACATATTTTCCAGTTCTCCATCACCTTCCTCAGTTGAGCTTGAGCTATCGTTATCTTCACTCTGCTCATGGTCAAGATCAAAAAGATCGACATCATCGTCCGACTCGTCATGGTCCCTCATTCTTAGTCTCTTTGAAAAACTCAATATAACGTTTTGAAAAATTACATGAATACGAAAAAGAATGAAATAAACTTGGTCTCACAAAAGCATACTCGTCCCATTTGCTGGTTCCAACTGCACAATCAAAAACAATTTAACCACCTGTTAAACCTACGTTAAAAACACAACAATGCATTTTTCAAATTGAGAACGTTACATTTTCAACAGTGAGCCAGTGTCAACCTAAGTTTATTCAAATGCTTGCATATCGTTTTTCACAACAAATTCATTTGTTTTCAAACGCCACATCAATTTCTTTCATAGAAACAACAAATTATTACTATAATCGAATGGTATCTACATGGATTAAACACGTGAAACTTATTTTTTCAACTATTCAAAATGAATTTTTCATGTCAAGTAACATGATTGTTATTATTCAACTATACAACATTACTTTTTCAACTATTCAATACTAATTTTATTGTCAAGTAACATGATTGTTATTATTCAACTTTACAACACTACTTTTTCAACTCTTCAACGTTACTTTTTCTTGTAAAGTAACATGATTGTTATTATTCAATTATACAACACTACTTTTTCAACTATTTGACATTCCTTTTTCAATTCAAATATATTTATGAGCGTTTTCAATTCGTTGCGAGTAATTATTCAAAAAATTTCATGTAATTATTATCATACAAAAACATGTATTTCACGTATTGTAAAACATTATATTATGCATCTCGTTTACCTAAATTATTCAAAAACTAGGGTTTAGTATAATTCAAGGAGTTCTACCATTGGGCTAAAAAAAACTAGGGTTTACCTAAATTCAAGGATGCTTAATCAAAGAAACAACAACCCTACATACCAGTTCAATAACAAGTTTACTCTACCAAAATTGGGAATCCGAAAACCAAAATCCTATTTCGAAATACTACACCAAATCTCCTACCAACTTCGAAATTACGAGTTAAAATCATCAAAACAACATAAATCGACATGAACGAACACAATGCGAGTGGTTACTTGCCTGAAATTTGTGGGTTTTGCTACCGATTTTGACGAAACCCTAAAGAATCACAGTCTTCCAATCTCAAACCGAAATCAATTGGCGGTATGCTATGGCGAGTTCCACCGCTTGATTTTCAGAGAGCGCCGGCGAGGATTTCTTCAGAGCGAAAATCGCAAAGAGAGAATGAGGGTAGTCTTTCGGTATGGAATGAGATGAAAAAGGGAATATTTAGTATTGAAACGAAAAAGGGAAGCAGAGAAGGTGGAGAAAATCAAGGGATTTATTCAAAAATGGGTAAAAAAAAATTCAAACGAGATGTTATGGGTATTATCCCGTGTTTTCCATTTATGGTGTAAAAGTACACCTTAATCTCACTTATTGTAGACCGTAGATCATCTTAAATCCAACGGACAGTATTTTGTAGTAGGAAGTACCACAATTACATGCCTCTCTAGAGCGTGATTCTTTAAATATTATGTATTCCTATTGTGGTAATGATCGTATGAAAATTATATCTTTCTATAGATATCTTGTGCTTTAAAATTATCAAATCATATATATTTATCTTTCTATTGTGCTTAATGGTTTTTTATATACATAAGGACCCGGTTAATTATTTTATTAAAGATATGACACGTGGCGCAATTTTCTGTGAAGGCTTTGTCTCCGCTTTATACTATAGACAGTATAGATATGTAATCAATGAATCAATCTAGCAACCTAAACTTGAAAATTTATCATTTTTTAAAGCTAATTGGGCTGTCCAACCACTCCAACGGTCCGGGTCGCCCATAACCCGGACTGACCCCGACCCGTAAATTATGGGTCGAGTCACGGGTAAATAATTTTTCTTTACCGGTTACGAGTCGACCCGTAAAACTCGTAAAATTAAAAAAATAATATTTTATATTTAATTTTATTGTCTTTGTTTGGACTATTGAGTGTATGATTTTTTTTATGAGACTCATTTCTATAATTTTATTATATTGGATATTAGTAAAATAATATTGTACAACCAACTTTTTTTTTTAATGTGAACAAAACTAAGCACAGTTATATAGTCGGGCTAAACGGGTTTTACGGGTCAACCCGTGACCCGACCCATAAGTTGACCCGTAAAACCCGTAACCTATAACCCGGATTACAGGTCGGATCTTGGGTCACTTTTTCCTATCTACGGGTCAGCGGGTTGACCCATTAGACAACTCTAATTAATACCATAATAATTGCAATTTAGATTTTTTATTAAAAAATTAAACATATCATGTAATCTTATCAATTTATATATTTAGATTTTTTCCTTCTTATCTTATCTGATCTATTTATAATTTTAATAAGGTACATATTCAACCATATCATATGTTATTTTTCCATTAAGACTCTATTCTTTAAATAAAAAAAATCTTGGAATGTAATTTTCTTTTATATAAAGAAAAAGTGGTTTCGCGCAGAGAAGGTACTCGAGTCTAGACAAGGGCTGTTTATCAACCCAAACCCTAACTTCAAAAGCCTCTCAATCAATCAGGTAGAGAAGAGAGTGGAAAGAGGGATAGCGGATTGGGCGCTACCATGGACGCGATTCGGAAACAGCTCGATGTGTTGATGGGAGCCAATCGCAATGGCGATGTCAAGGAAGTGAACAGGAAGTATTACGATCGCGATGTCTGCCGTCTCTTCTTGTGTGGTCTCTGTCCTCACGAGCTCTTTCAACTCACGGTAAACCCTATTGTTCTTCTTTCGTTTCGATGATTGCTTCCAATCCCTAATTGGACACTCAATTCAACGAAAGTTTTATTATTTCTTCGAAACTGAAATTGTTGGGGGCGAAAAAAGCGATGGATGGATATTATGGGATGTGGCTATTGGGGTTTTGCGTGGTGTTTAGATGGTCTTGTGGAATTATGAATCTCAAATTGATTATTGGTTTGAGCCAAACATCCATAATCAAGACTCTAATTTACCTTCCAAAATCCAAACCCATACCTGAGTTTTAACCAAGCTCCACCTTTCGGTGGTGATGGACAAAGATGACTTCCAAATCGTGGGTAGATGATGGTCCCTTGTGGCTAATGTTGGCATACTTTGAGCTAATGATTGCCCTTTTATCTTATTTGTGTGAGTGGATCAGTTAAATATTTCAATCTGTAAACATCTTACTCCTGGTCTCCTGCATATTAGAGTCAGGGACGTATGCTTTGTCTTCATATTGGTCTTGGATAATATTACTCTTGAAGGTTTAATATGTGACATTTTCATGTATGAAAAGTTGCTGAAATCAGGAACTTAGGGCGATTGCAATTGACCCTCTGAACCTGATTATGTGGATTTTATTTTCTCTTATGGCCTTATGCAATTATAAGTTTGCTTCTATGCTTGTTTTTATAAGTTCTCTCATCAGTATTTTTTCCTTGTCAAACTTTTTTTTTTCCAGAAAATGGATATGGGACCATGTCCAAAAGTACACTCGTTGCCGTTGAGGAAAGAGTATCCTTTTTCCAAGTTCTTTTTGTGGCATTGTGTGCTTGGTCTATTCTATTGCTACATATTAGACTATGCAGAAAAGAATGTTCATCTGTCTTTGGATGCTTATGAACTGTTAAGTGTGGACTATATGCTGAAGTTGCTTCATGGAACATTGTAAACTATGCATGCTATTGTACGCCGCATGTAATCTTGTGTTTAATATGATAGTGTAGAAGAATAATGTTATATACAATGAAGCAACTTTTTTTAAATAATAAAAAAAAGAGTGAGGAAAGCATGTAAAGCAAAATGGACCACTTAAACTTTTGAGAACGAGCATTCGAATAAGCGAGGGTACCTACTTTACCGGACTCTGTGGACAACAGGCTTCATACTTTTGTTTGCTCCTTTAGCTTCTCCTCAGATATGAAGAAGCCAGGACCAAGGGTGTTGATAGTTATGATAAAGATCTTGAGGATGTGATTGATAGGCTCATTGTTGAGTGTGAAAGGAAAATCAGCAGAGCCCTTAAGCGTCTCTCAGATGAAGATGCTAAAGCTGCTATAGCTATTTCTGTAACTGAAGTGACACAGGTGGTGCAGAAGATTTTGTAGAGAAGTTGGGAATTTATGTTCATTCCACACTTTTTTGATGCTAAGTTGACTAATTTACTTTTTGACGTAGACACCTGAGGTGATGGAATTATCAAAACTGATCAAAGAAAAACTCAAAGAAGCTGATCAACATGGTGAGTTACTGAGTTGTTCCTAAGTTAAATCGACACTATACTTTGAGTTTAATATTCATAAACTTATTCTTTTAGAGTCTACTAATTAACAATATTTATGGACAATTTATTTCCAGATCTAGAAGGTAAGACGGATTCTAAGATTCGGACTCTAGAAGAGGTTGAAGAGCTAAGGACCAAAAGAGCTGACAAGCAGGTTTATAACTTCTTTTCTTGCATGCTTTCTTGTATGTGTTAGTTATAGCATGCTTCTGCTTCCCCTTTGACTCTGCTTTGAATACAGTCGATGCTACTCTTAGATGCCTTCAACAAAGATAGAGCTTCTTTGCCCCAACCACTTCCAAATCCACCTCAACTAGCACCTTTGCCTGGAGCTACTCCAGATGCTCGCACGCAGGAGTTGATTAATGAGAAGCTGAAGAAGGCAGAAGAGCTTGGTAATTTGTTAATTTGGTAGTCAATGCCTTTTGCTTACATGTTGGTTTAGAGTAATACATTTTTTTGGGTAGATTTCTAGAGTAATACTTAGCTTGTTGATAAGTTCAAGTAATCATTTCCTGTTTCTTTTTCTGTGGTTTTTCTCGTTTATCAAAGAGTACATGAAAATCTGAATTAAGCATTAAGGTTGTTGATGAAATTGTATTCCTAACTTTGTTCAGCCTTTTGGCTCTTTTCTTATTCACATCATGCACCTGCTTATGTATGGTTTATGTATTTCCTTGAAGACATCTCTATTACCAACATTCTTGTAGCTCGAATGTGTGTAAAGGGTGGTTTATTTATCACTTTTGCTTGCAATGATTTTGTTTTCATATCCATACATTAGGTGAACAAGGACTGGTTGATGAAGCAGAGAAAGCATTGGAGGAAGCCGAAGCCTTGAAAAAGGTTTCATCTTGCATATAGTTTCTGGTTCATGGTTGTTTCTTTGTCTTTAATACTTCTCTATCCCAATCTCTATATCTATGTGTTTCAGTTGGTGCCTAGGCCGGAACCTGTACTAGATTCTGCTGCCGCTGTTCGCATTGTGAGTCCCTCTCTCTGTAGCCCCATATAAGATTATTTATATGGCTGTGCTCTTTTCTTTCAATTTGTGTATACTTTGCCATGCTGTCTGGTTTATGCACTTGTGACCCAAGAGACAAACATCAATAATTTTTCTTCCTTGTTTTTGCAGACTGATCAAAAGTTGCGTGTTTGTGACATATGTGGAGCATTTTTGAGTGTCTATGACAGGTATTAATGTTCAATCTTGTTTTTATCACCCTAAGTTTTTTTTATAATACTATCGTGACAAACATAGTTGGGGGTTTCAAGTACTTCAGCTTTTGACCTGGTGATTATACCTGCTTGTCACCAACAGGCTTGGGCCCCAGTTTTACGAGGATAACTTTTGCTGCTAAATGATGTGCGTCTTTATGTTTATCTTGTTGGTCATCCTATTGCTAGATAGAAACTTATTTAATGTTCGTTAAATATTTGATGACCTTATGATGTGTTATAGCTCTATAGATAATTTAATGTGCTTTGTTCTCCAGTAATCAGCGCTTAGCAGATCATTTTGGTGGCAAGTTACACATGGGCTACATGCAAATTCGTGAAAAATTAGCAGAACTGCAGGTAAGACAACTTAATTATGACACTTATGTGCAACATTTACTTTTTGATCGATTCAGCATTATGTTTGGATTGAAATGTCATATATAACATGGGATAGAAAGAAGTTTTGCAACTGAGGAAGTGAATTCATTATGGTTAATCCCATACAAGCTAGACATATGATAGTTACACACGGGCTACATTGCTGAATCCGAATTTTGTTCGGATCTGAGTGTCACATAGAAAATTGAATGAAGGGATATATAGTGAGTACAAAAAGAATGGCTCATTGTCATTGCATCCCTCTCATTTCTCAGTGGGTTGGTTTGTATATGTGAAATATTGCATGTGTTTAGACTTAAACTGTGTAGTGTGAAGTGAAAGCGAAGTCAGTTACAATTGTGTTGGGGACTTCATTATTTTTTGGAAGATACTTTTGAGCTTCATTTTTGAAAAGGGTACAATATTTGATTCAGGTGCTGGTATAATGTTTGACATTGTTCTGTAGCAAGTATCAATTGTTGGTTCCATCAGTTCTAACTTGGAGAAGCCATTCTCTGCATTTTTCTTGTTGTAAGTTACTTTTTTAGCTTTCTCTGGCATGGGACACATATAAGATGCATTATTATAGATCTAGTAGCAACTAGCAACTCACTTCTGCTGAACCACTTCTGAGTAAACAATAACATATGCTTCTCCTTCAACATAACTGGAAATTTGAACCACTTCTGAGTTCTGATGAGAAAGGCAACTGAAGTTTCAACAGTGTATACTTCTCTGCATGTTGCTTTTTTGTTTTTGCTTTTTCCATTTAGAGGTTGGACGAGCATAATCAATAAGGGATTAATAGGATCACTTTTATTTTTGGTTCTTTGATTGGTGCCAACTTTCTTTGATCATCAGAGGCACATTCAGCAGGGTTAACATCAATCGGTCAAATTATGCTAGCAACAAACATGTTGTTTACATTTTTTTGCCCTTTATAAAGAATGTTGGAAAACTGACCTTGAATTTTGTTTATTTTCATTGGCTTATGGATGGTGTCTTTGCCCCTGGAGTCGGAGAAGGTGTTTTTATTCTCCTTGATGGGCGTTGCTAATTAGGCTTGGCATCTAAACTTGTCATCAATATTAGAGTATCTCTATTTTTATTTCTATGCTAGAAAATCTAGTTTGGAACTTCTTGAACCTGATAATTTTATCCAAGGGTTTTAGTAGATTATTTGCAATTTTGTTCTCAGGAAGAGAGAAACAAGGTTCGTAAAGAAAGGGAGCAGACAAGGTAAAGTAGATTCTCTCAGTGTTTATCTATTGATTAATATGTTTTGCCCTATTAGCTATATTCATAGCTAATTATGTCTGTTTCTCATGTAGATCTTCTAGAGAAAAAAGCAGAGACCGTGAAAGAGAACCAAGCAAGGACAGGGATAGTAGGGAGCGAAGGGATTATGACCGTGGCAATAGGGATCGTGATAGGCATATGGATAGAGACCGTGGTTATGAGCGTGAACGAGAACGTTCCCGTAGTTATGACTCTAGAAGCCGACGGAGGTCCCGCTCACGCTCTGTAGATCGGTCCAGGGACTATGATCGGGAGCATGATCGCCACAGGTAAACTCCTTTCCTATTGATTTCCGAATTTTATTCTATTATATCATTTCATAATCTTTCGTGACCATCTCTGAAATAACCGGGTGGCTGATCTGGCTTGGTTTTCGGTTTTTGCTAGGCGTCGATACTAGTTGGATGATGCCTGCTAGTAAAAGATCATGAGGACTTTTGAGAGTCTCTTGCCATATGCTGCTGCCATGTTTGGTACGTGGGAGATCTTTAGATGGCTGCTTAGATATAGGGAGGATCAGCTACTTTTTCTCATGTGTTTTCTTATGAACATGTTTACTGATGATACAATGTCTCTAAATTCTGAAGTCAGTAGTGTGACCCTTGACCACCTACGTATTATGATGACATGAGGATATATAAGCTTCTGTAGTATTTCCTTAAATTATGCTTGAAAAGATATTCAGTGTTGTATTATTGGTTTTTCTCCAAATAACGTGTTATTGTTTTTTGCTAAAAATGAGTGGAGCTTCTATATTAGGCCTTTGTTATGTTATGGGCATTAACTTCGTTTTATTGAACATCTAAACATATGGTCATCCAATTCTTGGTGTGTTTTACTAGCCAAAGCTCATCTCAACTTTGCGAGCTATAACCAAACCCAAACATTTCAGCATGTTTGCAGACTAAGCTGTAAAAATACAAGCCTCCTAGACAAGCATAATCTTTAAACGGTTGAAATGATATATGCCCCTAAGAAACTATACCATGTTTTATAAACTTTTGAAGTGTTGTGCTAGTTGCTCAGCTTACACAAGCTCAGATGAATAGAAGATCCTCCTCTCCATTTTCCGGAAGGAAGGAAGGATCCGGACAAGATCTATGAACAAAAAATGGCATTCTCGCTTCCGCTTCGTCCACCGCAGTTCACACCGTTGCTTTCCTCTAAGTCGGGAACGTTCCCGTATACGTCGCAAAACTTCGGCGGACCGCTTAGCCCCGTTCATCTAGTCGCTGTATGATTTGTATCAACCTTAACAAATGACATATCACCCACATACAAGTTGATCAGCCTAACCTCATAGTTGATTACCATTTTCATTAAGGCCCTTTGAAATGAACATCATGCAGCCAACAATTTACTCTTCTCTAGCTATGACGCTTTCCGCTCACAATCTCTTCAAAAGTTGTTTTTATGATTGACTTCTCCCCTATATATTGCTTCATTTGGTGGTGTCATTTCTTTGATCCTTCATCAGCCTGAAATCACAAAGATTCCCATTTCCCACATCGACCATCTCAAAATTTTACATACCCTTTATATATGCACATGTTCCAATGATTAAACGTCGAGCTCGGTAGCATGGGCTTGTAACCCAAGCGGGGACAATAAGGTGATGGGACTAGGCTTTGGTTAACCGAGCCGGTTCTGTGGTGTCATTTGCTGACCCGCCCTCTCCAAGTAGGGAGTTGAACCGGGTTGCTTGAGCGAAGGCTTAGGTGACCCGTTTCCTAAAGCGGAGGGCACCGCGTGAGGCTGGTTTAACAGAGCAGCGACCACTTCCCGCTCTTGTCAGTGGAAGGATAACGGGTCGGTGCCTCCCGGATCCATTAGTGCCCTGGTTCACCAGGCCTCATCGGACCATCATTTTTTTTAGTTCTACATCAAAAGCTCTTATGTTGTGTATGTACCCTTTTTGAGCAATAGATACAACTATTAGTCTTTGAACAATACATATTTGTGCACTTAAAAACCATAGTGTTTTTTCAACTTCTACTCTCTGTTGTGTAGTCTCTGACCATCATTTTTTTTAGTTCTACATCAAAAAAGCTCTTATGTTGTGTATGTACCCTTTTTGAGCAATAGATACAACTATTAGTCTTTGAACAATACATATTTGTGCACTTAAAAACCATAGCGTTTTTTCAACTTCTGCTCTCTGAGCAATAGAGAAAAGCAATAGAGAAAAAATGTTTGTAACATTAACCACATAGCAGAAACGGTAATTGTGGGCTCATCGCTACTCGGTGGCGTTTTTGCGAGTAGGGGATGTTAATATATCATCAACCTCTTAGTTTGTTTTAGTATATCTTGAACCGTTCCGATGTTAAAAATAAACCAACCCTGTCCATTAATCTACACACTTTTCATGTGTCAGTCAATAAGTAGCATGTCTGCGCACTAACTTAACTTTCCTTTACAAGGATGCCACTTTCATCTATGATCCATCAATCCCTTCAGTAAAGAAATTTGCTTGACATTTAGATTATTTATCTGAGAAAAATACCGCCTCTTCAAAACAGAGTTATTAATACATACACATTTAGTTCTTGCCATCAAACCCAGCTTTCACTATAAATATGACAGAAAAAACAGTGCTTATCATAAAGGGTCCTACTAATCTCTGGCTCTTTTTCTCAGCTCGTTCAATTCGCTCTCAATCTCCATGTCTTTAAATGGTAGCGATGCATTCACAGCTGTTCTCCCGGGTGGAAGCTCCCCTTTCTGCTCAACAGATGGACCATAAACATTGTTAAAGGAAGACATAATTCAATTCCTTTCATGCAGTAATTAATTAACTACATTATGACATTAAAACATAGATGCAGAATACATAACAGATAATATAGGAAACTTTAGATAATCTCATATCCGGTTCAACATATGTGGAAGATTGTGATGCTTGAATGGAAAAAGAAGTGTTAGTTGATGTACCCTTGAGCTTCCAGAAATCTCTTTCTTCAAGTTTGCTAGGTCATCGTCGACTGAGGAGCTCTCCAGCAGTGCAAACTGTCCAAGCCAAAAGAGGTTCAAGGTAGTGCATAAAGAACCAGAGATAAATAATACATGGAGAAAGTACACCATTATGAATTCAAATTAAAAAGGCAAGTTATAATAAAAGGGAGCAGTCATACCTTTCCTTCAAGATCATCAGTTGCCAACTGACCAAGTGCGTCTGCTTGCGACTCCATGGCCAACACTGATAGCAGAATGGGTTAGTCAATTGATGTTGCATGATAGACATTGCAGACAATGTATGCAAATACACGAAGATCCTCAATGATGAAACCAAATAGCCCTATTACATAGCACACAATATACAAGAATCCCTACCCTTCTCTTCCATTTTCTCAAAGGCTGCAAGAGCACTGCTTGTATTTACATTCCCAAGCATCTCTGTTACTTTGGTTGCAGTCCTAGTTAGGCATAAGCAATCGGTCAGAATTTACTGTGAAATGCTGATCCAACTGAGTGAAGTGATAAATGGAATATGAACAAGGGGCATACTTTGCAGATTGGGCACGTGCTTTGAGGGTATCTTTCTTTGATCTAGCCTCCTGTATCTTGCTTTCCAGAAGCTGCCAACAAGAACAAAAGTACCTTTAATGTGCTACCTTGTAAATGGATGCATTTGATATCACAAAGAGAACAATTGATGAGATCACAGTTAGAAAAAGATTGACATACCCTGGTATTGGAGACAAGATTCTCAACAACAGTCTTTTGTTGATCAAGTTGAGCCTTCAATGCACTTGCATTATCCTATAAAACAATTGCAGTCAAAGTTGGTTTATGCAAGATTCAACATTTCAATTTGGTTTCCAAGCACAAAACAAGATAAAAGCTTACAGCATAAGATTTGCGTCTCTTTAGAGCTTCACGAGCAAGATCTTCATCCCCTTTGCTCAGAGCAAGTTGAGCTCTCTTATACCTGTTGACCAAAACTAAGATGTAATAGTGAAGCAAATAACTAACATGATACTACAACTTAGAAAAGATTCTTACCAATCTTCTGAAGCTTGTTGTGCAGCTTTGTACTTGTTTTCTAGTTGTTTCTGAGATGCCAAAACCTTCACAGAGCAGGGATTTTTTAATCAATAAAGTGACTTTAGGTGTATAGACAAATGATTCAGAGAGGTGTAAACTGTAAGCGTACCTGGGCCGTAGCTTGTCGCATTTTAGTCAAATCATCATTCATTTCAAGCACAGTTTGTTCTAAAATTTTCTCTGGATCCTCAAACGTGCTTATGAGTGCGTTTGCATATGACTATTCTTGTCAAAGGAAAAAACATATGTTAGAGGCTGTAAACATAGTGCTACCCATTGTATAGCAACATAATCTATTCAGCGCTGTTACCTTAACGACCCTAGCAAATCTATCAAACAAGTTCATCTGGGCACCCAGGGCACCACCACCAGAGCCATGACACTGGCATCTATCAGGAAGAACTATTCGTAATGTGCCCACTACAATAAAATATGTATATACTTTGATCAGTGAAAGCTATAACCAAGAGAAGGATATCCTCAGTGCTAAAAGTGGAGCTATTTATTTGGATTACAGCTTCACAGCTCGTAACAAGCATAGCTTACAACAAACTTCACAACTTAGAATAGCTGAAGCGCATTACAAATTTACAACGTAAAATTCCCGAATCGGAAGAAGTGCAAAGAAACTAAGCAGGTTCAGACAGCATTGTCAGGATAAGTCACGTATAAGAGAAAATGGCACGCTCAAATTTCAAGATCCAATCCTAGTACTAATAAACTTCTGAACGCAGCAATGACAAAGACAACATACTTTTTCCAGATAATTAAGCATCAAACTGATGCTCAATAGAGCTGGTGCAGATCATATTAAAGCTCCATATTCTGTAGACACTGCCACCATAACCCTAAGTGGGACAGTGGGAGCTAGGCCTGTCAATGGAATCACATTTGTCCCTCTTCAGATCCCAGAAGAAGACCTACACACTTGTTTTTAATACTTACATTTTAACCCCTTGAAACCTTAAAGATCCTGTCATGTTGTGTTTGCCTGTTTGGGGATACTTTCAGAGTGCAATGCACTCAAAATCCCGGTCAAAAGACAAATGCCAGTAGACACAATTTATCAGCAATTAGAATGGGGTAAATAGCATGTAGGAAAGGACATTGGCAAATCAAATCAAGTGAGTAACAACAGGATTGCAACTGCCCCAAAGTTCCAATCTCTAAGTATCTAGAACTACCTTATTCAAGCACAAATTCAGACTCAGCTTAGGCTCTAGCTTCCTGATCAATTAGAAGCCAAACCTAGAATCTGTTTACATATTCAATCGGCTTTTCAATTGGCCTCAATTAGCAGTTCAAATAGCTACGAAAGCAACCAAAAATACACAGATACCACTCAACAGATAGCAATTCACGGAGACAACTCAACACCAGGGGAAAAAGCTAACACAATTGCTGATATGAATAGAGGAGATAGAAACTGAAAAACGCACCATTTTTCCCGCGAAAGGAGGACCTGAGAGAAAGCCGGACAACCGGAAGTCTCTGAGAGGAGGCGGTTGGCGGCGGCGAAGCCAAACTGAGCCCTGAAATCGGCGTTTTCAGAGCCATATCGGAAAAAGCCCTATTTCTCCGGCGAGGAGGAGAGAGGGCGATCAAATTCTGTGCTAACTCTATTTACAATTTTACAGAGACGGAAGAAAAAAATTGTTGCGTATCGTCGGATCTGTTCTCGCTCTATCCTCCTCTATATTTGTGTGTGCTTCCGGTTGCCACTTTGTGGTCGTGGAGGATTTCCCTTCTATTATTTTCTCATATTAGTGTTTTTTCGTTAAATAATAATTCATTGGGCCGTTATGACTAAGGTTTTTATATTTTGGGCCCAATAGTTTAGAAATGAGGCCCAAGACCAGTTTGGTTTGCATGGCCAACAAATGTAGTGTATATAGCTGATTTTTGGTCTACAAAAATTCCCAATCGATAATTACCAGTTGTGAACTTGTAAATCACCTTGAATTTCAAATGGTGCATTATGGCAATGAACAAATCAGTAAATGACAAAATTTCAGATCCTATATAGGGTACAAGTAAACCAACAGCTCAAACCACATTACAACTGGAAACTGGTGAAACTACAATTCATTGCAATAAAATAGACCCACATTGCTTGTAGTGCTACAAGTTCCAGCTAGATTGCAAATAACATTGATAGCTTCAGAATTCTGGATTCCCTCTACCGACTACTCAAAATTGATCAATGAATGGTAACTCAAATTGCACAAAGTAAAAGCCATAGACTTGCTCTCTTGTTATGAATCCAATTTCTGCCTTTGAATCATTCATTGAGGCCACAGCCTGCATATACAGATATCAATATCAGCATAAACAATATTGAACCTTGAGGACGCTGGCAAATCACAATCCAGAAAAATATATCATGAAGAACTTAGAAAAAAGTAACATGAACAAAACCAATCCAAATACAGGCTGTTTTCAGAAATTTGAATGAAGCAAACAATCTTGCAAAACAGAAGAATACCTTGGAGTCGCCTCCATTTGCTGCCTTCCATTATTGCTTTGACTTGCCCTTAGACTTGGAAGGAATCTTCCCATATGCCATTAGTCTAGCTTCAGAAATCTTAATCTCTTGTTTACGGAGTTTCTTCTTTTCCTTCCGCGATAAGGTCTCATCAGTACTGTGCTCCTTTTCTTTTCCAGATTCCATGGCATACTCCTCTGTTTTCCTCTTTTTATGTTTGTGATCTTCATCCTTGGCAAATCTTCTCTCATGGGTTTCCGGTTCCTTGGCCTTCTTCTTCAGAGCCACTAGCTTATTATGGGGCACCTTCCATTCCTTTTCCCTATAAGGAGCAAGCGTCTTCACTGGAACAATCTGATTCAACTCCTTCTCATCCAGTTCGAGAATCTCATCAGTGCTCAATCCGTATCTCTTAGAGGACACCGCCTTGTACTTAAAACGGGTCTTCAGGTCTCCAATGGTGTCTTCATAATCTAACTTGTACAGTTCTTCCAAATCCTCATCCAGAGTAATTTTATCCTTTAGAGACATTTTTCTCTTCCTCTTCCTCTTGCTCTCACTCGGCTCTGCTTCATCTCCCTCTGCTCCTTCTTTATCTTTATCATCTTCCTTACCTTCCTGATTTTCCAGAGTCTGCAAATACTTTTGTCTCTCACTCAAGAATCCTTCTCCGGGCTTACACACATCCCAGTCCTCGGGAAGCCCAAGTAACTCGTCTTCTTTCTCAAAGTCCGGTTTCTCCATGTCACTCCCAAAATCTGCATCCACATCTTCTGCAACATAATACTCATCCCCAAAAGCATCCTTCATCTTTTTGTCATACTTCTCGGGATCAAAGTCCTCCTCCAAATCAGCATCAGTCAATGGAATATTCACACCATCATCAAGACCAGCAACTAGCTTTATCCTATTAATCTTCTCCATGATCTCCTTCTTCTTCAAATTCTTCAACCTCTTGACCTCCTCTTGCCTCTCAAGCTCAGCTTGCTCCATCCTCTCCTTCTTCCTCTTCCGCTGTTCCTTCCTCGCATTCTCCTTCTTCCTCACTGAATCCCCCACAACCCTCGAGTGTGACTGTATTCTGTCCCCAGCACCCTCTTCAAACCTGAAATTGAACTCCCTCTCGTAATCTTCTTGTCGCTCAATCTCCTCCTCATCCTCCGAAAGTTCAGCATCATCTTCAATGACCGGTGCCTTTATCTCGTCCTTGTCCAAATACATCTTATCCTTGAAATACTTCTTCAGAAACAAATCCTCCTCAGCCAACTGCTCATCCTTCCCGAAGAATTTGTCCAGTCTCTCTTTGATCTCTTCATCAACCTCTTCATCCTCACCCCCGTCGTCTTCCTTAGATTTCATTTTCAATAAATCACCTTCGTCTCCAACTTCTTTCTCCGCCTCCTCCATTGCATCCAAAATCGACTTCTTGAACTCCTCTTGCTCGTCCATGTAGGTCTTCACCTTCTTCACATCCTCCTCTTCCTCTTCCTCTTCATCCTCATCTCTCCCTCCAAACTCAGCCCCCTCCTCTATCAAATGCTCGGCATTGACATCTTTCAAATACTTCTTCTTCCCCTTCTTCTCCTTCTTCTTCTTCTTCGTCTTCTTCCCTTCATCCTCATCACTACTCTCAGAAGAGGAATCAAAAAGCTTCACATCCTTCTCCATCAAAGCAGGATCTTTGGTTCTTACCTTTAGCAGTGCATCGAAAAACTGAACATCATCCTCACCATCTTCGTCCAACGAATCGGTATCGGACTCCGAATCGGAGCCAGAATCCGATACAAGGCCTTTCTTCTTAAGCTCTTCCAGCCTCTGCAAATCCTCCCTCTTCTTATTATGCTCATAACGCTTCGCATATTCCTTGTTCACTTCTATTTTTGAGATGTCCTCAACATCCTCCCCATCAGAGCCATCAAACAGATTCATTCCCATCTTCACGATCGACAAACACTAAGCCTATGTAGTGTTGCTCTGATAATCAGGAAAAAACAAATGAAAACCTCTCAGCAACTTGAAGAACTCGCATACACTAGCGTAACAAAACCGAAGCTTTCAGAATCGAAACCAAACGAATTGAACACAACGGAGACTGAAATTCACAGGCTAAAGCAAAGCTCGAAATTGAAAACCACAAGTTGATAGAGAAAGGCATTACCTGTGACGGCGAGTTTCGGAATTGCAGTGTAGACAACGGCTGAGTGTTGAGGAGAAGGAGACGGTATAGGAAATTAGGGCTTAGGGTTAGAAATTAGACAGGAGGGAGGACGGGATGGGAGAATTTAAGTGAATTAATTTTTTTTGGAATTTTTTATAAGATACCAATATTAAAAAAATCGATATATTTTTAAAAAAGAATTTACATGAAAGAATATGAAGTCACCCTAAAATAGTCCATTTTTCACTAATTAGCCGATTTATGCATAATTACAGTTAGTTATCCGTTAAAATCGTTAAATTACATTTTTTCTTCGTTAACATATATGTAGTACAAAATTGTCCCCCACTTCCGTCTAAAATTTCCTCCTCCATTCAATATGATTGGATGCTTAGTGAGAATTTAGCTTTAATCTTATAGGACACGAGTAAACCTCTGATTAGATCGAATTGTGATACATCTTACTATGAGTTATGAATAATGTCAAATATAAGGGCTACCATTTACCATGCAAAAATGTTAGAAACTTTAATATTATTAACATAGATAGGCCAATCTGTTTAATGTTGCTAAGTCCGTCTTTAACATTAGCATAGACGGGGCAATAACGGTCTGTGCTGAACAAAAGGAATTTCTTGTTAGCCTATAACATTTTTGCTCATATAATAATACCTTTTCATATATGGACGTTTTGCACCAAACAAACCTTATGCATACTAAAATGGACATTTTTATAGTCTGCCCTAAGGAAATATGATAAGATATTCATTTATAAAGATTGTTTCAAAACCAACATTCCTATACAGTGCCCTGATAAGAGTTCAGACATCTGGACGGTCAACTTTTCAATGTGTGGTTACAGGGTCAAGTTGCCAATACGTGGGTTAGATGGTGAAATCATGCCAAACAGACCATAATCACCAGGCTATCACTATGTGCATGAAATTCATCATGAAGCAAACAACAGCCAAATTATTGTTGCCAAGAAGGCTTGCTCAGGCAATTTGATTGATTGTCAACTGTTACAAGCAGCAAAATACATTCCATAGTACCATTACAATACTGCACTCTTGAGCTAGAAGATGAACATAGGCGTGCGTGTGAATCGAGGTGTACATTATACAATGGAAGCAGGGGAAGCTGTTAGTAGGACGACGATCTAACTAGATCGGACCGTCTCAATGGCAGCAACCAGATCGTCAAACTTAGCCCCTGTCACCTCCTTCACAACCTCCTTGTTCTTCAGGATTTTGAAGGTAGGAACCACGCGAATGCCTAGCTCCTTAGCCAACGGCTGCAACACGAGACGAAATCGGATTGCAGCAATGTAAAAAGATTCAAACTCGAACTCAATCTGGTGTTTTTGATATGACTGGGAGAGAGAGAGCAGGAAATTACAAACCTTGTTTTCTTGGTTGCAATCCAGCTTTAAGAAGATGCAGTCAAGATATTTCTCTGATAGTTCCTTGTATTTTGGAGCTATGATTTTACAAGGTCCGCACCTTAACAAGTAAAGAGCAACCATAGCATCAAACGTATGAATTCAGCAAGCCATAGAATCCAACTAGAAGTAATTCAGCAAGCCATCGATATTCATCATCAACAGAGAGCTGATAGCAGCCTACAATGGCGTATCAGCTCTAGCTCTAGACTATTCAACAAACCAGCAAGTTGACTGTCTGAAAAAATCAAAGAAACTTCCAAATTTTCTGCTAAAATTCCACTTCAAGTTTCTCTCAATCACATTATGCTAATTTCTCAGGGACAGAGAAATCGAACTTAATAACTACATCTAGTTGCTCAATTACACATGGCAGATCACACTAATGCAAAATTGAACTTCAAAATCGAGCATAAAACTGGAAAATTGAACAAACCAGCAAGTTGACAGTCTGAAAAAATCAAAGAAACTTCCACTTCAAGTTTCTCTCAATCACATTCTACTAATTTCTCAGGGACACAGAAATCGAACTTAATAACTACATCTAGTTGCTCAATTACACATAGCATATCACACTATTGCAAAATTGAAGTTCAAAATCGAGCACAAAACTGGAAAATTGAGCGAATTGAGTGGTAAGGAGGAGCTTAATCATCACCATTGAGTGTACATATCGAGAACGACAGTCTTCTCTCCGGCGCCATTGACGATGGGCCAGAAAGTGTCCTTACCGACCTCGGTGACAGTTCCGACGAGTGAATCGCCGGCGACGGCCTCCAAGGAAGCCCTAACCACCAAACTCTCTCTCCTCCTCCTGGTTGTTGCGGTCGAAACCCCAACTCCGAGTCCACTGTAGCTTCTGGACGAAGATCTGGCTCCGACGGCGCAGGATAGCGCCCGTTCTGAGGCGGTGATCGGTTGCGCCGCCGACCAAGACGGCTGGGAGCCGGCGATTCTCAGCGCCATTTTGGGATCCTACTTTCGCCTGTGTGAAGAAGAACGAGAGCCTCTCGAGTCTCGATCGATTATTCGCTCCTATTTTGTTACTTCAAGTGTGTGGCGGAAGACGGTTTGACAAAAGAGAGAGTGAGTCTTGATATGACGGTTTTGCCCTTAAACGTGTTGAGAAATTGCTGGAGCGTGGCACTGCTGCCCTTGCCAATTATTATCGGGTTCTTGTTTCAAAACCGTCGAATAGAGTATTTCCGTAAAAACGCCTATATAACAAATCGGATCGGATCGCGATTTGTACATTATTTGGTTTGTCTATTTTAGAAGTGCGATTTGGTGTACAAAAATTAAGCATAAAGGATTTGGGTGGTTTTTTATGAAGTTAATTAAAAATGATTTATGTACCAACTTACCTCTATAATTTTATGTAACAAAATTAACATATATCAAATTAGCTACACAAAAAATTTTATGTACCAAATTAACCTACAAGAATATATGAATTCATGTATCAAATTAGTGTAACAAATAAAAATGATTCTTTCCATATGAATTTATGTAATAAACTAGATTACTTTACATGTACAATATTAATGTAACAATTATTGATGTAACAAGTGTAGCAAATCACCTCTATATGATTTAATGTAACACAATTTGCTTACACGAATGTATGTAACAAAACCAGTGTAATAAAATTATTTCTTATGAGATTTTGTATAACAACCTAAAAATTATTTTATATTTTGTATAAATTTGCCCAAACAATAGTAGATAGATATAAAATTTTATATTATTTTATTTATTTCTTATGAGATTTCATTTGATGATTTTTTTTGTTACATCATAATTTTTTAACTGAATATAGGGTTATATTTTTTATGTATAAGGATTGGATAATTGTTTTACTAATAACTACTTTTTATTTTTGAAAAAAATCCAAATCTAATCTATGATAAAACTTCAACCATCAAAAAAAAAGTAAACTAGTTTTCAACCAATTATAACGATTTAAAAAATGGTGAAGTAGTTTAATTTAGAGTTGACATGTTTTGTTCTATATTATTATTTTAACCTCTAATTTTTTTATATAATAAGATTAGTTATATAATTAAGAAAAACTTAACATATATAATTTTATAATTTATATAAATGTGTGGTTTACTAGTCTATAATCAAATTTAAATAAATCAAATTATTTTAGTAAAAATTGGTAATGCAATTCAACGTGAAGTTGTCATTTTAATTATTATTTGAACTTCATCTTTACTATATAGTTACAATGATATGATCTTTTGAAAATAAAAATAACTATATTACTAAAAACATGATGTTTTATGGAATTATTTGAGTCGATATCCTTAAAGAATATTCGTAAACAAGTTATGAAATCATTAGAATTAATGAACCTACTATATATTTTGGCCAAAAACATATGTAGACACCTGAACTTGTGCATATTAGTCAGTTAGACACCTCACCTTTAAAACGTAAACATCAAACACCCCAACTTGTTAAAAGCTACCTATTGAACACCTGCGTCTCCATTACAGGATGGCGTAATATGCACGCGCGTGTTACGTGGAAAAAATTAACAAACTTAATTCCACGTAATGCCAACTAAGCAAACAAAATAAAAAAAATGCCACATCCACATGTAAAAGAGTTATACGCGGGCAAAAATGGTGTTCTCAACAACCCCAAAAACCCGAAGCTCTCAAGAACTGAAGAAGGCGATTTTGAAGCAAGAACCCTAATGCCACGCAAAACCCAAAATTGACGAAGGGAAGCAACTCGACTGTGGTAGAAATCAACATCAAGGTTAGTTTTGTGCTTGATTTTGCAGAAAAGGGGGTTTTCAGTTGAAAGATGGAATCTCAAGTTTGGGCGCGATTTTGCAGTTGGGGGTTTAGGGCTTTAGATTTCCATTGTTTAGGGTTGTCTTAGTACAAATGTTGCTTACTTGAAGTCGATTTTGGGGCAAGGTCTTAGATTGTGAACAAATTTACAGAATTTCGAACTTAGGGTATTTTGGTTCGTGAAAGCAGAGAATTTTGGGGGTTTAGGGTTTGGGTATCTCTGGCAGTCGATTTCATGAATGAAAGGGTAGTGATTTGGGTTATTGATGAATGCATGTAGGGTGATTGATGAATGCATGTAGGGTGATTGATGAATGCATGTAGGGATTTCTCATGTGTGTTGTTTGTGTTCTACATTGTCAGGAATGGATAAATTCATTGAAATAGTTTGGCATCATGGAGGGAAGTTTGTGTACACCCCTACTCCTGCCTACATAGATGAGTTTGAGGTATCCTATACCAAGATTGACTCAGATTATCTTAGTATCCCAGAATTAGCATCCTCTGTCAAGGATTTAGGCTACCCTGAATATGATGGAATTTTTTACAAGGCCAAGAATGACACTGCTTTTGTGGCAATGGACGATTGGTCCCTCACAAATCTTGCTAAAACCCTCAAGGATGGTGACAGGATTGATTTCTACATCAATCATACAGTTATGCAGCCACAATTCTCAAATTCAGAGCCAGAACCACTTCCTCCACATATGGGAAGAGTAGTAGAGGATGCAATACTTATAATTGATGATGGAGAGGAGTTAATTGAGAATGCTACTGCCCAGCCTGCATTGATGAGCATGTAGAAGGTTGCTGATGAGCATGTAGAAGTGGTAGAAGAGGCTATAGGGCTAGAAGAGGTACAAGAGGTACAAGAAGAGGTTGATCCATCAGGTAATGATGCTACAGATAATGATCCAACAGGGAATGATGGTGATGATGGTGCTGATGAGCATGACAATGATGAAGGTGATGAAGGTGCTGATGAGCATGACAATGATGAAGGTGATGAAGGTGATGAAGGTGATGATGGTGATGATAGTGATGATGGTAATTTTGAAGCTGAGAGGGGTAGTTCAAGTGATGATACCATTAGTAGAGGGGTGGACTTAAGTGATGATTCTGACATGGATGAGGAGCTAAGGGAAATCAGAAGCACAGCTAGGGAAACAAGGTCTAGAAGGGCAGTACAGAGGGAGAATTTGGTGAATGTGGAAGTCACCTTAGGTGGGGTAGGTCCTGATGAAGGTTATGAGAATTGGAATGGCCAAAATCAAAACAGTGGAATGGTGGGAGGCAATGAACCATACTTTGGCAGTGAATCTGATTACAGTCTTGAAAGTGCCTCTAGTGATGGTGATGAGAAGGAGGTTAGAAGGAATAGGAGCAGGCATGTCATGTACAATGCCAATTCTGAGTGCCCTGTGTGGGAGCTGGACATGGTCTTTGAGAGTGTTCAGCAGTTTAGGGATGCACTAGCTAAATATGCTATTGCTAAGGGGGTTAGGTTGAAGCTGAGGCCTAATGAGGCAAGAAGGGTCACTGCCAAGTGTGTGCATGAAGGATGTCCTTGGAGAATCCATGCTAGTTATGATTCTGGGACTCATAATTTCCAAGTGAAGACCTACACACCTAAGCACAGTTGTAGGAGGTACAACAAGAACAAATTGTGCACCTCAAAGTTCTTAGCAAAACTCATTGAAAAAAGAATAGTCTCACAACCTTCCCTCAAAATATGGGAGATTCAAGACCTTTGTAGGAAGGAATTCAAGCTGTATGTAGGCAAGACCATCTGCAGGAGAGCAAAGGTCCAGATTTTAACCAAACATATGGGTGACTACAAGGAGGAATACTCAAGATTACATGACTATGTAGATGAAGTGAACCGTTCCAATCCAGGATCTACATGTTTTTTGGTGGTTGATACTGAATCTCAGCCTGGGAAAGAACTGTTCAAGAGACTGTATGTGTGCTTCAAGTCCTTGAAAGCTGGTTGGAAGCAAGGTTGTAGGAAAATTATTGGATTGGACGCCTGCTTTCTTAAAGGAGCTGTAGAAGGACAACTGTTTGTGGCTGTGGGCAAAGATGGAAATGGCCAGATGTATCCTATAGCTTGGGAGGTTACAGGTGCTCAACTCTCTTTTTTAAAAATAATGTCAATTTAAAGCACATATTATTGTAATTAATTATGGTGTGTAATTTGTTTGTAGGTGCTGAGTCAACCATAACTTGGTCAAAGTTTATCAGAACATTGCAAGTGGATTTAGACCTGGACAAAGGACAAGGATTGACCATTGTTTCTGATATGCAATTGGTCAGCTAATTTTTAAATAAAAATTCCCTTTCTTGGCATGGTTTTGACTGAAATTTTGATGTCTTGGATTTATATAATATAATAATTTAATCCTGTCTTGTTTAGGGATTGACCATGGTTTCTGTTTGTGTCATAATATAATAAACC
Source organism: Polygonum aviculare (assembly GCA_934048045.1). Taxonomy (NCBI): domain Eukaryota; kingdom Viridiplantae; phylum Streptophyta; class Magnoliopsida; order Caryophyllales; family Polygonaceae; genus Polygonum; species Polygonum aviculare. The sequence continues at coordinate 28,695,881 of OW204031.1, read as the reverse complement.
TCCATGTATAGTGTGTAGTGGCCTGGACTTGTTGAATTGCAACTGGACATGTATACTGGTTGATACTGAATTGGACATGGGCTTGGACTTTTCTGGAATGGGCCTGGATTGAATGGGCCTCAGTTTGGAATGGGCCTGGGCTGGTTGAATTGCACTTGTATAGTTACTTGGACTCCAAAAAATGGACTTGCACTTGTATACTGACCTCAACTTGTACTTGTAAACTTTGGTCTGTCAAAAACATCACACAAATATAACATGGACTTAGTTGGCATTGTCGAGTTGGAAATGATGGATTTGGGCTTGTGTAGTTGGACTTGTTTGTGTACTGCACTTAGGCTTATGTAAACTGGCTTGTATAGTTGGACAGTGGCTTATGTAGTTGGAATTAGGCTTATGTAGTTGGACAGAGGCTTATGTAGTTGGAATTAGGCTTATGTGTAGTTGGACAGAGGCTTATGTAGTTGGACAGAGGCGTGTGTAGTTGGAATGTGGCTTGTATAGTTGGACAGTGGCTTGTGGGCTTGATTCATTTTGCTTTGAAACATGTCTTGCATTCATTTGGGTTGTATATCATGTTTTCCACTTATGTTTTACAGGGGCTAAGGGTTGCTGTTAGAAAAGAACTGCCAGAAGCTGAGCACAGATTTTGTGCACAACACATTTATGCAAATTGGCAAAAGAAATGGAGAGGCACAGAATGTAGGAATAAGTTTTGGGCATGTTGTTGGTCCACATTTGATGTGCAGCTGAAAGATAATCTAGAGGTGCTTGGTAAGTTAGGGCCTGACCTTGTTGCTGACTTCTTAGAGTATGGGAAACAGAACTTCTGCAAACCTTATTTTAGGACAGATTGCAAGTGTGATGTAGTAGAGAACAACATGTGTGAAACTTTTAATTCCTGGATTAGGACAGCTAGACACAAGTCTATTATCTCCATGCTTGAAGACATAAGAAAGCAAGTGATGGAAAGGATAAAAAAGATGAATGATTTTGTCCCACAGAAATGGATAACTGACATTGCACCTACAGCCTTGGCAAGGCTAGAGAGAAACAAGGACATAGCAATGCAGTGTGATATTGCCTGGAATGGTGATCAAGGGTTTGAGGTTCAACATGGGGATTATGGGCATACTGTAGACTTAAGCAAGCACACCTGCAGCTGCAATAGTTGGCAACTCAAGGGCATCCCATGTGCTCATGCCATATGTGCTATGAACCATGTTAACATCAATCCAGATGAGCATGTCTTACATTGGTATAAGAAAGAGACTTACCTCAAAGCATATGAATTTCCACTACAACCAGTTTTGGGCATGAAAATGTGGCCCACGTCTGATCATCCACCTGTTGAGCACCCAGAGATGAAAAAGAAAAGAGGTAGAAGAAAGGTAAATAGGAGGAAATCTAGGGATGAGCCAAAGAAAGCTGGGAGGTACTCAAGGAGAGGGGTTGCCATGAGTTGTTCAATCTGCAAGACACAGGGCCATAACAAGAAAGGGTGTCCCAATAAGGGCAACCCTGAGGCTGCACAAGCTTCAGCTGCACAAGCATGGAGGCCAAGAGCCACATCAGCCAGGTATAGAGGTGCATCATCCAGGGGTCGAGGTGCATCATCTCAAGCTCCACCTAGTAGGCCACCTCCAGCTTCACAACCTGCACCACCTCCAACTGATCCAGTTGTACCACCAGTGGCCAGAGTAAGAGCATTGTCCTTGATGTTTTGTGTGTTTGTTTGATGTCTTTAAATGCTAACATGTTTTTTCTTTTCACAGTTCACTAGGAAAAGAGCACAATCTAAAGGTGATCATACAGTTGGAAGAGCTCAAAAGAAGGGAAGAATGGTTGGCCGTGGGATTTATACCAACCCAGCTACTGGAGTTACAATCATGAATGTGAGTACATGTTACTTTCTTGAATTTTTTTGCCACTTGAATTTACAATATTATTGCCAGATCTTATATTTTTGGATGAATGCTCATTTGAAACTTGTTTATGTTTGTGTGTAGCCTGGACATGAGAGTAGCAGGGTTCTCAGGGCTCCAAAGCCAACAAAACATTCAAGCCAAGGTGCTGATTTTGGAGGAATGAGCAGGGGTTTGAAGTGGCAAGGTCGAAATGCCATCACAGCAAGCCAGTTGCAGAGAACCAGATCTCAATCTCAAGGTGCAAGACAGGCATCACAAGTGCCTTTTGGCAGCCAGCAAAGCTCAAACCAACCTTAGTGAAATGATTGGGAATTTAACTTTAATGAGAACACTATAATGCTTGCTTAGGTTTTTGGTTTTTTTTGTTAGCAACTTCATCCATTAAGGGTGACAACTATGGCAATGCTTGCCCACCTCATTTTGAGATACACTAACTGTGATGATGTTGCTATTGGATTTGCAAGCTATATGACCTAATATAATGGACAAGTTTAATGCATAAGATTGTCAAATGTTGGGTGTTTGCTGCAGATTTGAGTAATTCTCATTGAATTCCTGATGTTGGGTTTAGGCAGGACATTGCCAACAACATAATTGATAAGATGTACCATTACAGAATTCAACATTTCAGAGTACCATTACATGAAACAATTCAGAATTCAACACCAAAATACAATGGACTTAAGGAGCTACAATTTTCAATAAATTGACCAACATAATGCCAACAACAACAAGTAACATAAAATTTGCTCGACAATTTGCTCGACGCACTGTCTTGTCCATTTCTACCTTCTTCTCCTCCAACCTTCTCCTTGCCTTGTCCAGCTCTACCTCATTCTCCTCCAATCTTCTCACTAGCCCCGAAATTATGTGCTTAGCATGATCAGGAAGGGGTTGATCAATCCATCTAAAATAACTGCAAGCACCAACTCTCTGCACCAACACAGACACAAGTAACAGATTGTCATGAACAAATTGCCAAATTTGCCAGTTTAGGGGTATTCGCACCAAATCACTGTAATTGACCTAATCTTAACAATCAAAACTCATTGATATACACATTTACTAACTAAAATCAACAAATCGCTTATCAATTTCAGCTAATGAACAAAAGCCCCAATTTTTTTTTCTAGGGTTTTTGCCGGAGAACGAAATCGTGATTACCCCATAATTTGGACATCCAAAGAACCGCCTCCCTGGATTCCTTCCCGTCCATGAATGCTTTATAGCAGCTAACTCGCCACACATGCAAGTCGGAGTCCGCAATTCAGATTGCCCGCCACTTGATCGGGAGTACATGCTCGACGCACTTGCCATTCGCGTTCTTCAGGAGGAAAGAAGAGATGAGTCAGGGCGAAAGAAGGGCGAGGAGGGAGGAAGAAGAGTTGAGTTTGGAGTGAAAATGGTGGATGAGGGAGGAAGAAGGAGTTTCAATGGTGGTTCAGGGAGGAAGAAGAGCGAGGAAGGACTAATATGGGCAACGGTACAATGTCAATTCAATTTTATTTTTTTTAATTTTCCACGTAAGACTAATATTGGGTGTTTTTAACTAAACAATCGCCCACCAGGCGCTTATACACACGCGCAAGTCCACGTCAGGACGCAGGTGTTCAATAGGTAGCTTTTAACAAGTTGGGGTGTTTGATGTTTACGTTTTAAAGGTGAGGTGTCTAACTGACTAATATGCACAAGTTCAGGTGTCTACATATGTTTTTGGCCTATATATTTTAGATACTATCAAACAAAATATTATTAAATGATATCTTTGATGAGGGTCAAATGATAATAATATTTGATCAAATAATATCAAATATTATTATAACAAAATTTATTAAAATAAGTGAGTTTCATGGATAATTTTTTAATAACTTATAATATTTTACATTATCTAATAAGATTTAAAAAGAAAAAATCTTATAAGTTCTATACGCCAATTATGAACAAATTCATTCTATCACTTTTGGAATTAAGATGCTTGTAGATAATAACAAGCTCATTCTATTACTTTATCATTTGTGCGCAACACAAATAAGATTGTGCACCACAAATGAGATTGCGCAGCACAAATAAGAGTGCACAGCAAAAATAAGAGTGCGCGGCACAAATGGGAGTGTGCAACATAATCAATCTAAACATTCTATACGCCAATTATGAACAAATTCATTCTATCACTTTTGGAATTAAGATGCTTGTTGTCCATGAATATTACCTAGGAGTCATCCTGAAGTAACTTCTTTTGAATGCATACTAGTACCTTACCCAAGAACAAGTAACCTCACTCAAGAACAAAGATGGATTTACGACTTGTGCTATTATGGCTCTGGATGTGGGCTGTCTCCGGAAATGTGTTGTTGAAAGTCGAGCATAAGTTCAAAGGAAATCACCTGTCCTTGAGTGCTCTGAGGGCTCATGATGCTCAACGACATGGTCGAATGCTGGAGGCCATCAATCTCTCCTTGGGTGGCAATGGGCTCCTAGTCGGTTTAAGGTTTGCTTCTTCTTATTTCGCTTGCTCCTTTACTCATATCAAATTTCTGCCTTTTGTTGGATGATTTGGATTAATTGTTACATTGTTGCTGCTTGCATTTTAGTATGTAATAACTATTTTGTGTTGGTTTTTTAGGCTATACTATACACAAATCCAACTCGGAAATCCTTCTCACAACTACTATGTGCAAGTTGACACAGCCACTGACATCAAGTGAGTGAAGTGTGCTGACTGTGAAAATTGTCCACTACAAAGTGAGCTAGGGGTATAGTTCCTTCACCTTCATTTTGCATCAAGTTTGTGTTGGGTTAGTTAATACTGCATTTATCCTTTATCTACATTGTTGATTGTTGTTGATAGAAATTTTGTAGCCGGTGCATGTTGGTTGAGTTTCTTTTGTCCTTTCTTTAATTGCTCACAAACTGACTTGATTGATGTGTATGTGTTGCAGGTTAAGTTGACATCTTTTGATCCAAAAAACTCCAATACTTCGAAGTATGTGGGTTGCGAAGCTCATCAATGTTCAATGGTATATTCTGGTACCTTAGCTGGTTGCAAACCCGGGACGCGTTGTTAATACAACTTCACATATGGAGATGGAGCCTCAACCTCTGGATACTTCATCAAAGATTACATTCACTATGATAAAGTATCTGGAAGTCTACAATCAACATCAGGAAATGCCTCTGTGGTATTCGAGTAAGTATCATTAATTGTATACACTTAACTTGTGTTTTGTCTGCCCTGATTTTAACAAGAAGCTGTACTAGAATTCCTATAACATGAGGTTGAATGCTTTATCACTATCCTTCTTATTGAGGATCTAGATTTACTACCTGATTTCATTACATGGCCATATTTTGCAAGTTACAACAACAACATTATTTTGTAAGTTAATGATGTGAATTTGTGGTTTGTTTATCCTTGTCTGATTCTCCACAAGAACCCGTACTACAACTTCTAAAACTTGAGGTTGAATGCTTTATTACTATATTTCTTGTTGATGATCTAGATTTGCTATTATTTGATTTTATCCTATGCTCATAGTGTTGAGATAATTTAATCTATATGTTAAGAAAGAAAGAATGCATTTTTATCTTAAGTTACCTGCCAGTTTCTGTATATAAAGAATGCATTTTTATCTTAAGTTACCTGCCAGTTTCTGTATATATTGTTGAGCATCTTCACTTTCATAGTTTTGTGCATGCTCATCTACCAATGCTTTACTTCTTTTGCATTAATATTGATGGATCTATCCATAGGTGTGGTGCTAAACAGGACGGTCACCTTACTTCGCTCGCGCAAGCGCTTGATGGCATAATCGGATTTGGTCAAGCAAATTCATCCATTCTGTCACAGCTTTCCGCAGCTAAAAAGATGAAGAAAGTTTTTTCTCACTGTTTGGATGACATCAATGGAGGAGGGATCTTTGCAATTAGAGAGGTTATGAAGCCAAAGCTAAAAACAACTCCATTGGTTCCACAACAGTATGTGATTTCTACCTTTTTTTGTTCTACTTATGTCGTTGTACTAAAATTTGTTGTATTAACATAATGTTTCATGCACTATTATACTAGAGCACAATACACTGCTGCTGTGAAGAGGGTAGAGGTGGCCGGTTCGACCATGCAATTTTCTTCGAGCATAAATGCAGTAATCGATAGCGGCATCACTTTGGCCTACAACCCTAGTGCTCTTATGGACTAACACAACTTTCAGATGCGGTATGACATTCGTCTTTGAGTCTTTTCTATAATGTTTGCTACTTATGGACTAGCATAACTTCTCTTCCTTGTGCCTTTTGGATGCTTAGATTACTTCTAACAACCTAATTTACAAATGCGTATAGTGGAGGAACAATTCGAGTGCTTCCAGTATAGTGATGAGTAAGCTTCTCTAACTTCAGTTTTAGTACACAAAACCAATATTATTAGACATTGCAAGACAAGTTGGATGCTTCATGTATGTACAAGTTCACATCTAATATGCTTTCTTTCTGGATTTGTTAGTGTTGATGAAGGCTTCCCTCTTATCAAATTTCACTTTGAAAGATCACTGAAGTTGACTATATATCCTCGTGAATATCTTTTCCAGTACCTTCTAAGTCACATATTGATTACCGATTATCTGATCAATTGGCTATGGTTTGTTTGTGCATTTTGTGATCCCTTCTTGCAAAATTCTAACTAAATGAGAATTTTTTGAATAGGGTGATACCTGGTGCTAGGGCTGGGCAAAAAAACCCGTAACTGAATAACCGAACCGAATAACCGATAACTATAACTTTTTTCGGTTAATCATATCGGAAAAAACGAAAAACCGGTTACGGTTAACCGATCGAAACTTTTTCTAGCTAAACGGTTAGGTTACGGTTATTAGTTTTTTAATATTTGGTTAACCGAATAACCGAATATACAATATATATTTTTAGAACGAGAACAACATAATTAAGCCAATTTAATGATATTAGATGTACTTTGATAGTAGATAAGGCAATAGGTTCAAGTTATATTAGTTATTTTTTAAGCACTCTATTACATGACAACCTCAAGCTAAATCCAACCTACTTTGAAAGGCCCAAACTTAAACCTAAATAATTTAGCCTGTCTACAAACAAGCCTCCATCCCAAAACAATTGTCTTTGTTCAGTCTTCACTCTTCACTTCAGTCATCTTCAGTCTTCATGACAATACCAGACCATGGGGTTCCTAGATCGAGCTTTAGATTGAGGTTTGCACATCTTTTCTTAGTTTTGCATATACTTGATCTTATACCCTATGATATTTTCATAAGTTAATTCCTTAGGCTAGCTAGCCCCCATTGAATTCCTTAGTGTAAGAGGGTTGCAAACCTGAGAAAAATTTGACCTAAAATTTGTACAATCTATACCTCGTGAGACTACTTTTGAAAAGAATTGATCAATTATTGTGTCTCTAACCTTTGTTACAATTTATAGGAATGAGAAAGTTGACTTTACACCAACCTTTGATGGAAATTGACGAGTCCATTTCAATTGACGATTGAAAATGCATTTGGACATTTTTAAGCAATGAAAAAACAATGTTTGTTTTTTTGTGTTTTATGTTTTGTGAAATGATATTAAGACTATGTATTTGAATTTTCTATTTTGGTATCTATTAAAAATGTGCAATGTGTATTAGAGACCGGGTTAACACTCCACTAAATACTTTAATTTATAAGCTTTTTATAAGATATGGTTATTGGTTAGCCGAAAAACCGTACCGAATTTTCCGGTTAACCGATAAACCAATATCGGTTAACCAGATACAACCGATACGGTTACGTTTATCGCGATTCAATAACCGAATTTTCGGTTAACCGAAAATCCAGTTAACTACACGTGCCCACCCCTACCTGGTGCATTGGGTGGCAGATTAGCGATTCCCAATCCAAGTATGGGAATGATACCATTCTCATCGGAGGTTCGGTTCTAAACTCTGAATTTGTGAATGTTGAGTTTAACTGTCCCAAAATTTCATATAAATATTTGTCTATCTTTTTTTATCCAGATATGGTGCTATCTAATAAGCTTATGGTGTATGATCTTGAGGAGCAATCTATTGGATGGACAGAGGACAGGCACAACTGTAAGTTTTTCTCTTTAGATATCAGGAAACCGTTCAACTATTCTTCCAATTATCTAACGAAGTCGGATGGGCTTCATTTGCAGGCTCGTCGAGCATCAAAGTCAAGGACAGCGGATCAGGAGTCGTGTATCGTGTGGGCGCCCATCGCGTCTCCTCAGCCTCCCTTTCTACGCCATGCACCGGCCTCATTTGTGTCTTGGTGCTGGTTACAATCCTGATCAAGATCAATTGAGGGTTCTGAATTTGTAGCTCATCCTTTTTCTGTTTTTTCTTTCTTGGACAAAAATTCGCGCACTTGTCTAGCTAGCTTGTAAGAGATTCATGTATGACATATCATGTGGTAAACACATTAAAACCACATAATCTCTGTAACATGTGATGGTCTTAGCCATTCATACAAATGATGCCTAAACCAATCTACTTTGCGCATCAATCACCGAGACTTGATGAGTTTAATCTCAGCACACCAGAAAAACACAAGGCCTGACAAGAAGTATGAAAACAGTTTTCAACTTATCTCACAAGTAAATTGCCTGAGATCACATATCTCACAAGTGCAGCTGAGATACAGAATACACACACATGAGAAGGGAATTGCATTTCCAAAGAGTGAGAATATTTAGTTGTTCTCAAGTGTTACCTCCATTGATGTAGTCAAGTTCACCACTAGCCAAAGTGTCGTCCTTGAGCTCGTAAGCAGCTACACTGACAAAATTCTTGCTGCAAAAGGAGCCATATGTTGAAACAGCATAGATTGGTATTTTTACTGCAGTCATTGAACCACTGTAATGGGATGTTAAGCAAACATCAGCATCACAAGTACAAAAGTTAGCACTATTATTGATATTATGTGCAGGATTTGATCATTTAACAGACAGAGGAAAATCCATAGATTGGCAGTTATGAAGGATCACTTCAGCCTACTGTAGATCCAAATGATCAAATCTTCTATGCTTAGATCTAAGAGCAAAACGCCTATAGACGAATCACCTCCCCCGTCGACACAACAATCCTGCACATACAACTGATTCAGATCCATTGGATGACCCACCACTGATCCTACTTGTGTTATATGGATTTCTAGTGGCCCTATTCATCAAATTGAAAAATCAATTTTGACCAAACAAATTTGCTCAGAGCGACCAAATATATAACAGGTGGAGGAAAATACCCATAGTCAGGATTTATGCCACTAGTTCCAGCACCAAGCTCATGCATGTTAGTCTTCCCACCTAGTAAAGCCCCACACAGTCTGAGACGCGTAACACAGCATGCATCATCGGTACAAGTCCTGTTTTTGTGCAGCCATTTTGTACCGCCTATAACATTAGATCATACGCTTCTCGTAAGAAATCCATACGAAGTTCTAATGATCTTATGACGGATTACCGATGGTTGGATAAGGAGTACAGTCTATTTCATCTTTGATGGCCACAGGGACTCCATCCAGAATGGATATTGGCTTTCCTTAAGTAGAAGTGTAGAACAACAGGAAAATACATCAAATGTTACAGTGAAGTTGTTATGAACTGTGAGACTAGTACAAAGATTGACAATTGACTCAATGTAGTATATAAAAATGAGCAAAAAAGGCTTGTTGCAGAATGTCTTTTTTGTCATGAATTCATCAAAGTTTGGCATTCAAGATAGAAGACCAACAATTCAAGGGAAGTCTTAGGGCCAAATGGCGGAATTTGCAATCTTGATTAGTACCTCCATGACAACTGTTCAATATTACATGCTCAAGGAGCTACCGTTAGCCGTTTTCTGTGCCTTTATAGATTCAAAATTTGGGTCGACCAAAATAAAAAAAATAGATTCAAAATTTGGGCCAAAAAGCCCACAATGCATAAGACCAATACGGGCAGCAATTTGAATACAAGCTTCCGCAAAATCTTCTTGAATTTTGAGGTACACAATAAAATGGAACGATTTCAAACAAAGATAGCAAGATTGGTAGACTCATTTGATATACATGCCAAAGTTAGGCGAATTCCATCATTAACTAACACGAATTTTATGCCACACAATAATTGAGAGACCTTCAACATATATAACAAACAATTTACACCAAAGTATTATTTGCCACGCTAAAATAACCTTATGTGACAATTAAATAAAATGAATTTTGATATATAACAAAAAGGTCAAGAAAGTTTCTTACTTTAAGACCAATACGGGCTTCCATTTGAATGAAATCATCAAGAGAATCATGTCGAATTAGGTACAAAATGAAAATGGAACGAGTTCAAAAAATATATATATAGCAATAATAGAGTCATTTGATATGCATGACAAAGTTAGGCAAATTCCATCATTAACTAACACGAATTTCATGCCACATAATAATTGAGAGAGCTTCAACATATTTAACAAACTGTTTACACCCAAATATTATTTGTCACGCTAAAATAACCTTACGTGAGTATTAAATAAAATGATTTTTGATATTTAACAAGAATGTGAAGAAAGTTTCCTACTTTAAACCACCAATCATATCCTTAGTCATCATTATATACACTTAATTATGCTTCAGGGTATATTTTCAATAAAACAACAGCAAACAAAAATACATGCACTTGTCTAGCATGTAAAAGATTGGTGTGAGAGTGACATATCATGTTATAAACACATTATACACCTAACAGTACATGTCTCTACAAAGTGGGCATCCACCCATATCATTTCTTTTCTAAAAGACAAAATCGGCGGTCAAATTCTTGCAATATGATATCGACCATTTTCCATTAAGGGTTGTCAATTGTTTTTAATTGAAATTAAAAGTTATCAATTATTAATCCATCTAAAATGACATGTTGGATCTCCTCAAACTTTGTTTGGGATTTCAAATCATTTAATTAATGTGTATGAACAGTATTACAACGATCTTCTAACCAATCGAATCAGATGGAAGATTAAAAAAATTATAGATTTTAATATGCCAAAATCTTTATAAAAAACATTAAAACTAGCCGAGTGTATTTGAAATCTTTATAAAACATTAAAATAATCAATTATTAATTGCTCTAAAATGGGATGTTACATCTCCTTAAACTCTATTTAGGATTTCATATTATTTTATCATGGGTACGAAAATACATATTAGAACGATCTTTTAACCAATCGAGTTGGACAAGAGATTAAAAAAATATTACGAATTTATAGATTTTAATGTGCCAAAATCTCTATAAAACATTACAACTAACCTATAAATAAACCTATATGTAAGATACAAAAAAACCATATTACTATATAAGCCTACATAATCATTATTTTTTTTTGGTTTCAACTTTCAAGTAGGGAAATTCAAATTGTGGCTCTCAACATGGCCACCAGATTTCACTCGGCCTACAAGTGGCAACCCAAATGCTATTGGCCATCTGCTGAGCTGTAACCTATCATGCACTGTCTCGTCCCCAAAACAAAAGTCAACAAAATGACGTGGCAAGGTCAAAACAATGCGCACAATAAAAGAGCCGTTAACCCAACGGCTTCCAATCGACATCCGAAAAGTGGTTCCTTGCCGTTCACGACGCAGAAACGCCGTCCCATCCGCCGTTTAACACGTTAACTTGATCTTGCCTCTGAATTTTGTATTTTCCTTTTTCTCTTCTCTTTTACTTCTTCTGTGTGCTTCTTCTTCCCTCTTTCCCTCTCCTCGGCAACCGACCTTCGTTGTAAAGAAGGGGGCGGGCTAATGGATTCCACGACCAAACTTCAGCTTGTAATCCATCTCTGATTCCTCTGACAAAAAGCGCACTTTTTTTTAACAATTCCACCGATCTCGTTTTTGTTCGTTTGCTCTGTGAGATAGAGTTTAAGATCGCTTCCGTCTCCAGAAAACGAGCAAGAGGTTGCAAATTAGGTGGAAATAAGCTGAATAGAGGATGGATCTGGTGAGATTTGTGGTGTTAGGGCTTTGGATATGGCAGTTGGTGCTTGTTTCGGACGTTTCCGGGAATGTGCTGATGAAGGTCGAGCACAAGTTTAAAGGAAAGGAGAAGTCTTTGAGTGCGCTCAGAGCTCACGATGCTCATCGACATGGTCGATTGCTAGAGGCCGTCGATCTTTCCTTGGGCGGGAATGGCAATCCCTCCGATTCAGGGTTCGTATCTTTCCTCTCGATTTGATTTCGTTACTTACAAGCCAATTTCCCCCCCTTTTAACTTTCTACAAAGATGATCGTCTGGCTAGATAGTTTGGGTTGCAAAGATCAAATTTTTTATGATGATTGTGTTTAGTTGGTAGAAATTATCTGAGAGTATATAGAAATTAGCCAGAATTGCGATTATTTTGCAGCTCTAATTTTAGTATGTAGCCTCTGAGATTGATAATTATGGGCACTGTTATTTCGGTTTTATGTGAATTGACCCTTTTGATTTGGACTCTTTTTTCCATTGTGTCAACGTCTCCATGAATTTAATGAATTTGATTGGAGTTCATGTTCATGTTATGTACCTTTCAGCTTTAACTATACCTGGATAAATTGTTCAAGTGAAAGAATATTCTGACTTGTATGTGGGGAAAGAGTTTATGCAGTTGATTTTCTGGCATTTATATATCATCTTCTGCTTGGAGTTGGTTGGTTGGTTAATTGGTTGGTTAATTGGTTAATTTAATTTCTTCTCATGTACTGGGTTCAAATAGAGGCTTTTTGTCTTTGCTAATATAGAATCAGCATCTCATCTTGTGCTTATGGGTTTCAGGCTCTACTTTACGAAGATCCGGCTTGGAAATCCTTCGAATGACTATTATGTCCAAGTTGACACAGGAAGTGATATCCTTTGGGTGAATTGTGCTGGCTGTCAAAAGTGCCCTTCAGAAAGTGACCTTGGGGTACAAATTTTTGCACCTTCAATTTCATCCATCATTTAAGTCTTACCATGATTCCTGTATTTACAAATCACAATTTGCATGTTTCCCGGATATTAATAAAACTGACACTTGATGCGCTGTAGGTAAAGCTGACACTTTTCGATCCAAAAGCCTCCAATACTTCGAAGTTGATTGGCTGTAATGCTGATCAGTGTACAATGATATATTCTGGTACGCTTGCTGGCTGCAAAGCTGACACGCTTTGTTATTATGAAGTCACTTATGGAGATGGAAGCTCAACATCAGGATACTTTGTCCAAGATTATTTACATTATGATAAAGTGTCTGGAAACCTCCAAACAACATCAGGAAAGACCTCTATTGTTTTTGGGTAAGTGATAGCCTTTGATATGGTCCATCAATAGCAATCTGTTGAGTATAACTGTATAAAAGTCACTTATGTGATAGTCTGTTTGAATTTTTAACTCAGCTAGACATTTGGAATGCTTTTACTTGTATGCTGCATTATTAACCCTGTGTGTTTGAGTAGGAGATTGAATAGTTTTTTTGGATGTTTTTATCCACAGGTGTGGAGCTAAGCAAGGCGGTCAGCTTAGTTCATCTGGGGAAGCACTTGATGGCATAATTGGGTTTGGTCAATCAAACTCATCCATTCTGTCACAGCTTGCTGCAGCTAAAAAGATGAAGAAAGTGTTTTCTCATTGTTTGGATGGTATCAATGGAGGAGGAATCTTTGCCATTGGAGAAATTGTGGAGCCAAAACTGAAAACAACTCCATTGGTTCCACAACAGTATGTGTTAATCCCTCTTTTTGTATGCAATAATCTTCTTCCTCCTTACTGAAAACCATCCTATTTGTAGCATGCTATCTTGGTGTGAATCTGCCTTTCTGAAATGAACTTGTAGCATGCCATCTGGATTTGTTTGTTTCATGTTATTAGCTGTAATGTTTTCTTCCAAAGAATGCTGTTTGACTATTCTCTTCCACCCGCATTAGGTCACATTACACTGTCGCCATGAAGAGCGTAGAAGTGGGTGGTTCAGTTACAGAATTTTCTTCTGTCACTAATGCCATAATTGATAGTGGTACAACTTTGGCATATGTCCCAAATGAACTTTATCAGCGGCTTACAAATGCGGTACGTGGTTTCTCTTTGAGTCTCTTCTATAATGTTTGTTACTTGATGATGACTAACATAACTAACTTTCCCTTTTTCTTTTTTGGATGGTTAGATTACTTCTCAGCAGCCTAGTGTAAAAATGCATACAGTGGAGGAACAATTCCAATGTTTCCAGTACACTGACAAGTAAGCTCCTGCCTCTATAGCTTCAATGTTTAGTGCAGCAGAACCATTTGAGACTGCAAGATATTATGTGATCTTCTTTTTAACAAGTTAGATGCTTCATGTAACACATGCAAACTTAATTCTACGGTACTGTCTTTGGTCTGGTGTAATGAGCACACATCAACCAAAGTTCTAATGGAATATATGTGTGATCGTTGCAGTTCTAATACACTTCTTTAAAGATCTAATATGATTTTTTTTTGTGGCTTTTCAGTGTTGATGAAGGCTTCCCCCTTATCAAATTTCACTTCGAAAATTCGTTGACGTTTTCTATATATCCTCATGAGTATCTCTTCCAATACCGTGTAAGTCACATATTCTACAGAGTAGTTACTATCATTATGTCTAGAAGAAGACAGTAAACCAACTCATATTTAACCTTGGTTTACTGTCTGTCCAACCCAAGAAGGAAACGTCGATTATTGACTATCTAAAAGGCATTTTCTGATTTCCCTTCTTACAAAATTCTTACTAATGAGAAAATCAATGAACAGGATGATGTCTGGTGCATTGGCTGGCAGAATAGTGACTCCCAATCCAAGGATGGGAACGATATCATTCTCCTGGGAGGTTCGATTCTAAATTCTCACACTCTTGGGCAAACTATACAAGTACTCCAGAATTTATATAAAATACTTGTTCATCTTTTATCCAGATTTGGTGCTATCTAACAAATTGGTAGTGTATGATCTCGAAGAGCAAGCTATTGGATGGACAGATTACAATTGTAAGTTCTCTATGAGATTTTTTTGGACATTCGGGCTCGTTAAGTGACATCATGAAACCGTTCCAGAATGGCATATATGAATACGGATGTGCTTCATTTGCAGGCTCATCGAGCATCAAAGTCAAGGACAGCACGTCAGGGGTCGTGTACAGCGTGGGTGCCCATGACATCTCTTCATCCTGCCTTCCTAAACCATGCAGCAGCCTGATCTTTTTCTTATTGCTGCTTACAACAACCCTCTTCAAGATCAAGACTCACTAGTTTTCTGACAAGTGAGGGCTTTCATTCATCCTTTTTCTTTCTCTTGTGAGTATGAATTGTGAGTTGGTTGATTATAGGCTGTGATTCTTAACTATTATGAGAAGATTTACCACATGTTCACACGCTAGGCTTTACACATTTGTAGGGAGTTAGTTTTTGCTGATAGAGTGACTCTACAAAATCATACTTGTACAACATTGGAAAATTTATACTTCCATTTTCTCCAAATGGGTATAAAGTTCACCCCTTATAGAGCCTGATTTCCCTGTGGTTCACTACGCTCTGTATCTTTTCATGTGTGCAATTTCTTCTTCTGGGTAGTAAATGTATGCAGCTGAAATTTAATTACGGCTTGGAAAGGTAAATTGTATGTATGAAACAAAATCACAGCCTCCTAATCTCATTGCTCACTCCTTCGGTTTGTTGAAACTATTGTCCCATTCGTCTCAACTGTAATTGGAAACAAAAAGGCCAAAAAATAATAATAAAAACCATGGCAGTATGAAATTTGACATGTGCTTGTGATCAGTTGATTTAATTGAATTTTGGCACGAAGTACAAGGGAAAAAGAGGGTAATCTATTCAATAAAAGAAGAGAATACTCGATATATTGTTTTATTTCTTTCCTCCTTATTTAAGTGCTTGTTATTTTTTCAAAAAACTAGAATACACCATGCTTAAAAATTAAATATGTGTCATCGACACATGCACATTAGAAAAACCATATTAATATGGATTTTATTAATGTCCTTACACAACAAACCGGTAGTTCGATCTTCTAGTAACAAGAGAGCGGGAAAAAGCTCATTGGTTCACAGCCAAACACATTGCTTGTTTGAATGGTTGATCCAAGTCAGCCCGCCAAGTCAGTCAACGTAGAAGACAAATTCGTTAATACCCAGGGAAGTCAAAGTCAGCTCTAGCTAGTCTATCTTAGAACTTGTTTCATTCCAACACTCAATATTATTGAGAGAGTTGTACAAAATGCAAATCCATTGCACCAGTCTTTTTTCAAAATTTCTCTGTTCTTCCTCCTCCTTTCTGGTAACTTGCAACAACAACAATTGTACAAGAGAGAATGGGTGTGGGGAGATGTGTGGTGGTGGTTCTTCCTTTGCTTGTTTCGGCTGTGTCGGCGAACGTGCTGTTGAAGGTAGACCATAAGTTCAAAGGCCACAAGAACAACAAGTCTTGGAGTGATATCAGGGCTCACGATGCCCGGCGGCATGGTAGAAGAATGCTAGATGCCGTCGATCTCCCTATGGGTGGCGATTTCTCTTCAGGGTTTGTATCTCTGTAATCAAGCCATTTGATCTTTCATTCATAGTCATGACTGTTTTTTTAGTCATATTTGCTTTTGTTTTTTCGGGTTTTAGGCTCTACTTCGCCAAGATCCGGCTTGGAAATCCTTCCAAGGACTATTATGTGCAAGTCGACACCGGAAGTGACCTTATGTGGGTGAACTGCGCTGGCTGCGACGAGTGTCCCTCAAAGAGTGACCTAGGGGTATAATGATCCTGTGACAATGATGTCTGTTTCTACATATTTGGTTACAGTGTAGTAAAACTGACACTTTGATGTGTTGTTGTTGTTATTGTTGTTGCAGGTAAAGCTAACGCCTTTTGATCCAAAGAGCTCCAATACGTCGAAATCGGTTGACTGTGGAGCTGACCAGTGTTCCATGATATTTTCTGGTAACTCAACTGTCTGCAAGCCTGGCAGCCCTTGTGTCTACACAATCCCTTATGCAGATGGGAGCTCAACAACTGGATACATTGTTGAAGATGATTTTTCTTATGATAAAGTCTCTGGAAACCTCCAAACAACCTCAGGAAAGGCCTCTGTGGTATTCGGGTAAGTCGTCGTCGTATTAGCCTTTTGGGATTTGGTCCTTAAACATGAAAGAATGCATCTTTATTTTCTTGAAAATTAGTACTGATGGATTTGGCCAACAGGTGTGGAGCTCAACAAGGTGGTAGGCTCAGTTCATCTGCGCTAGCCCTTGATGGCATCATTGGGTTTGGTCAGGCAAACTCATCCATTCTGTCACAGCTCTCTGCAGCTAAGCAGACCAAGAAAGTCTTTTCGCACTGCTTGGACGGCGTCATTGGAGGAGGGATCTTTGCGATTGGGGAGGTTGTGGAGCCAAAGCTGAACACAACAGCTCCATTGATTCCACACCAGTATGTATGCATATTGCATAGACATAGTCTTTCTTTCTACTTCTTGAAACCCATCTTAACTTTGTTGCATTGTTAAGGTCACATTACACCGTCGCCATGAAGAGTGTAGAGGTGGGTGGCTCAGCAAAGAAGTTTTCTTCAGGCGCAAATGCAGTAATCGATAGCGGTACAAGCCTGGCCTATGTCCCAAATGAGCTTTATCAATGGCTTATGAATGAAGTATGTGGTGGTGTATCTTTTTGAGTCTCCTCTTTATATTGTTGTGTGTGTATTGTTCTCTCAAACCCTCTTTCCCTTTGTATGTTTTAGATCACTTCTCAGCAGCCTGGTCTCAAAATGCAAACAATGAAGGGAAATTATCAATGTTTCCGTTATGCTAACAAGTAAGATATTATGTGCACAAATCAACAGAAGTTAACATATGTGTTAATTGATACAGCTATAGTGTTACTTTCTTTGAGAAATCTAATCAACTGTTTTGGCTTTTCAGTGTTGATGAAGGCTTCCCCGTCATCAAGCTTCACTTCGAAAATTCGTTGACGCTTTCTGTAGATCCTGACGATTATCTTTTCCTGTATGATGTAAGTCACATAATCTACAGACTGTTTACCATCATTATGCATCTAAAAAAACAGGTAAACCAAGGTTGAACATGACAGTGAACCAAAAATTTACAGATTTAGTAGGTTCTGTACCACCAACTTACAAAATTTTCATGTTTTCTTTCATTGACTATCTAGAATTTACCCATGTTTTCTTTCATTGAGTGATTTCATGCTTACAAAGCTCTCTAACTACTAAGAAAACCATTCAACAGGATCAGGATGATGATCTATGGTGCATCGGTTGGCAGAATAGCGCGTCCATGGGCCAGAATTGGCATGATACCATTCTCTTGGGAGGTTTGGTTCTATATTCAAACAACTTTATAAGCACTTGGCCAAACTTCATACCAATTCTTACCCATCTCTCATCCAGATCTGGTGCTAGCTGATATGCTGGTAGTGTATGATCTCGAATCGCAAACCGTTGGATGGACAGATTACAACTGTAAGTTCTCTTTGAGAAAATTTGGGCATACAACAATGACAGAGAACTTTTTTTTTTTTGGTTTAACAAATATGGATGGACTTCTTGATATCCAGGCTCGACGAGCATCAAAGTCAAGGACAGCACATCAGGAGTCGCGCACAGGGTGGGCGCGCACAACCTCTCTTCAGCCTACATTTCGACGCCGTTCAGCAGCCTAACATTTTTCTTGGTGCTGCTTACAACCCTCTCCAAGATCAACAGCCTATAGTCTTTTTTGAAGCTGGCTAATGGAAACTTTTGAGTCCTCCTGTAAAGAAAAGGCAAGAGTCCATACGGTTAAATGTATACAGTTTGTATTACTGTTAAACCACAAGTAAAATTTCCTTCATTGTTTTCATTGTGATTCCTTTCTTTCCCATGGAAATCTGAGTAAAAAACAAAGCTATACCCAAGGTTCATTCATGTGGCTGGCTTGAATTTGTGATTAGATGGGCCCTTCAAAATACTAGTATCATCACTAGATAGAGAATTTGCCCATTCATTTACTTGGATTTCTATACCAAAAAAGAAAAACAATGCACGTTCATTTTAACAGACCAAACGTGTAGTTTCTGAATTTTTTAAAAAAGGATTTCATTATACTAGAATAACAAAGAAGGTCATTTATGACCAGTCACTTTGTTGGGGGAACATTGCATTGTGCAAAACTTTAGCCTAGGCCTCATATTGCTTGTATCTTGGTTTATTAAATACAATTATACAAATTAGGCTAACTTATTTTTAAGGGTCTTTGAGAGAGAGTAACGGTTTTTCTGTGACGGGATTTTTTAATCTTTTTATTTGACGGGTTCACTATTTCGTATTTAGGATTTAATTTCCGTATTAAGTACTCTTATAATGTACCCTTTGGAGTCTTGGACATACAATAGAAAAACCAATCATGTAATTATGATGGTAATCCAAGCATGCCCTAAACTTTTTCTGTGATTTTCGCTTAATCAAGCTTCAAATGGTACTTGGGATAAGGTTTCTTAGGTGCAAAAAGGTGATTAGAGGAGTTGTATCTAATCAAACCATCATTTAGAAGATGTTGGAGAAGCTTGTGGAGAGTCCTTTGACTAGTCTCTATTAGCCAGCTCACTTTCTTACCCCATGATTGTGATTTGTCTTCTACCCGCACTTAGGAAGTTAATCTCTCAGGTCAACAAATTAATAAGACAATATCATGAAGTTGATTATTATGAAATATAATGAATGTTTAGTACTTCTTAATTATTGATTTATTGTGTATCACATTGTAGATACTATTGAAAATGTGTAATATGTGATATTATTGTTGGTCGTTGGATAAAACAATAAAATAATATCATATCAATGCACGGATGGAGTCAAAAAAGGAAATTGTTGAATTTTATCTCCAATTTAGTCAATGATGAGCCCTTTTGATCGATTGATTAAAATCAAATCATAGCTCATAATTATTCCATGCACTTCTTTTATATTGTCACTTTGTAACGGATACATTTCATCCACATCATACTCTTATATTAAAATCTTCATAATCATGGAGACTTCTTTTTTGCCATTCTATTTGGGACCATTCTTCAATTTTTAAACCTAAGATTCTAAATGAAAAAAATCACTTCCTTTCTTCACAAAAAATATATTTTATTCACAAAATGACACAACTATAAAGAACTTTTACCATAATAAACTTATACAAAAAAGTCAATATATACAATTCTAAAAGCAAACCTCATCAATAAACCATTCCATCAAAATCTAAAATGATAAACATTTCTTAATGCCATTCGATCCTTACTTTTCCCATTCACCTAGTCCAAAACCAAAGTCTCACCTTCCTTCCATTAGTTAATCTTGTGGTTGCTTAGGTCACGAGTCCGAAATTTATCAGTTAAGATGAGTTTATTGTCATTTAAATTAAGACCTTGTTCATTTTCTCAACAAACAATTTTTTTTCTCCAAAAATTTTATCTCTATTTTCACTTTTACAATACAAATTTTTAACCCAAAATTTCACTTTTTCAACCATACTACTTTTACCTTAAAAAGTAAAACAAGGCCTAAGAAAAAAAAAACAGAGAAAAGAATGATGATATGAGAGGTTTGTTTGCTTTAGGTGGGTAGGAAAATTTGGCATTTTGGAAGAAAAAAAACTGCACCCACAATCCCACTTCTCACAATACCCACTCTTCTGCTGAGCCTGTTTTATTGCAGAACATGGATGGTGGTCCATCCATTTACCTTGTTCCTTTCCCAAAACTTCCCTCTAGTGGGTGTTAGTGGTAAAACCTGTTTACTGATAAGGTAGTTTCTGGATCATTTAATTAGTAATTTTCTTGGGTCTTTGCATTAAATGACTCTCCTCTTCTCACCCTCCAAGACCTGATTTCAGCAAAACCAGCCTGATATACCCACCTTGAGGTTTTGACAAACAAAAAAACACAGGCTTTCCTCTCTGTCTTTTCCTCTGTCATCAGCACCCACCCTATTCAACATTTTTGAATTGAATATTCCTTTTCTTCCTTATATCCATCCCAAAAACAAGCCTTTCTCAACCTTCCCCACCTTCCAAAGCTGCTGATATTTACACTATTTGATGCTTCCTTTTTTGTTTCCATTCTTTTCCTGGTTCCTCTTCCTTCTC
The DNA here is from genome assembly GCA_934048045.1 of Polygonum aviculare. NCBI lineage: Eukaryota > Viridiplantae > Streptophyta > Magnoliopsida > Caryophyllales > Polygonaceae > Polygonum > Polygonum aviculare. Next base: position 28,674,804 of record OW204031.1, on the reverse strand, counting down.
TAAATAAACACCTTCCACAGAACAAAAAACAAAGCCTACAGCTTTTTTGCTTGTAAGAACTCTTTTTGTGTTTCAGCATGGAAATACCCAGATTCTTCTTCTTCTTCATTTACTCTGCAAGTTTCTTTCTTTGCATGCTCCTGAGCCTTGTATCCTCCATTGAAGCTGCTCCCAAGGTTTCTCTTATCAGTAAGCTTCCTGGGTTTAAGGGCAGTCTTCCTTCCAAGCACTATTCAGGGTAAGTGGAATTCAGTAAAATCTGGTAATTTTTTTCAGAATTTTTTCAAGTTTTAATCTTTTTGTGAATGTGTGTGTGTAAAGGTATATCAGTGTAGATGGGGCTAAAGATGAGAAAACAAAGAACTTGTACTACTATTTTGTGGAGTCAGAGAGCAATCCATCAAAAGACCCTCTTGTTCTTTGGCTCAATGGTGGACCTGGTTGCTCAAGTTTTGATGGATTTGTTTATGAACATGGTATTAATTGTTGTTTTTTCAACTTGGTTATCAATATTTATGTTCAGCATTTATGAGTTTAACTACTTTTTCCTTCTTTTCATAACTAAATCACTATTTTTCCCCAATTGTTCAGGCCCATTTAATTTCAAACCTGGAAAGACAAAAGGGAGCTTACCCTCATTGCAGCTCAATCCATACACTTGGACCAAGGTCTCATTACTGTCATTCATTGGTCAAAGAATGGAGACTTTATAATTGATTTTTTGGGCTTTTTTTTAATTTCTATGTTCTTGATTGTTATGACCACTTTGCAGGTTTCAAGCATCATTTATTTGGATTCCCCTGCTGGTGTAGGCCTCTCTTACTCTTACAATGAGACCACTTATAAAACAGGAGATCACCAAACTGCAAAGGACACTCATGCATTCCTCTTGAAAGTAAGAAAAAGTTTCTCAAAACTTACTAATTCATTTTCATTTGCATTGATATTGAATGATTTTGCAAAATGTTTTGGCTTGTCATCAGTGGTTAAAGCAATACCCAGAGTTTGCTAAGAACCCATTTTACATTGCTGGGGAGTCATTCGGCGGAATCTACATACCTACTCTTGCTGATGAAGTAGACAAAGGTATAATCAAGAACTTAAGATTTATAAGAAAGAATATAGGAAATTATCAAAACAAAGTTTGTAAATTTTCACATTGTTCTTGCAGGAATTAAGGCCAAACTTATTCCAACCATCAACTTCAAGGTTCATAATGTTTGTTATGTTGTTTACTACGGAGTATCATTAAGTACACAGCTTGCTTAAGATATGATAGTGTGAGATTGGAATCATTACAGGGATACATAATAGGCAATGGAGTTGTTGGAGACGCCACATACGACACTAACTCAATCCTGTCCTTCACACACGGGATGGGACTGATATCAGACGACCTCTATAAGGTGCGCGTGCGTTCGTGCCTTTTCTGACCTCAATAAGTGTAGTAGGGTTGGATTGGACTGAGTTTCCGATAATAAAAAGTAGCCATTGAATTCATAGGACCACATTACAGTATATAGAAGAGGCACTTTTTTCAAGAATGAAAAAGATGTTGACAGGATTGATACAAGTTAGACTAGCTAGTTGTATGAAAAAATTCACTGCCTTTCTACTGAGTTAGGAATTTACCTTCACATGAAGGTATAAGGTATTCATGTGTGGTCCTGTGGTATTTAGGAGTGTAGTTATTTGGCTGTAACAAGGAACCTTTTATGAATTAATATGAGACACATTCTGGGTATACAAAATCACCTCAGAATTGACAGCTCTGGATTCATAATATTTGGCTTTCAGTACGAAACCCGTCTTAATTTGTCTAGTATTGTTATTGACATGGTACAATCCCTTCAATTTGATGTCATAGAACATAATATCATCCTGTGGAGTAAACCTGGACCAGAACAACACTGAATGCGACAAATGCGCAGACGAATTCAACAAGGTACTTAACCTGAAATTTTCAATTTCCTATTAATGGCATGAATGTTTTCATTTGTCTGCATATGAGTTAGTAATTCAACGAGCTTCTATCTAATCAGGACATTAAGGGTCTGAATATCTATGATGTTCTCGAGCCATGCTACCACAAACCTGGAATTCAGTTCAACTCAAGTTTGCCAGACAGTTTTAAACAGTTGGGGAAAACCGAACGACCCCTTCCTGTAAGAAAAAGGATGTTTGGTCGAGCTTGGCCTTTCAAATTGGCTATAAAGGATGGCCTTGTTCCTTCATGGCCCGAGCTTTTGCAAGTCGCTGTCAATCGCAGAGAAGAAGTTCCATGCACGGTATGTATATCATTTTCCTTTATGCATTGAAGAAAGAAAAAAGGCGGGAAATGATCCATCTGTGTTCTTCCTAATGGCCCTTGTTGGATTGCTGTTTGGATCTTACATTCATGCTTAACCTAACTGCAGAGTGATGAGATCGCTACTGTGTGGTTGAATAGTGCAGCAGTCAGGAAGGCAATTCACGCACAATCGGTACTATGACAACGCACACCTTTTTGCTCACTCTTATTACCTATAGATTCTCATACGAATGCTGATTCGTTTCCTTTCCGTTCTCGTTTACACAGCAAAGTATAACAGGTCCTTGGTCATTGTGCATGAAGATAGAGTACTATCATGATGCTGGTAGTATGATCAACTACCATAAAAGGCTTACTTCACAAGGCTACAGAGCACTCATTTACAGGTAAGATGTTAAAAATAAAGAAAAACCATACCCTAGACAGAAGAGTGAAACTCATGGTTAAGGGCATGTTTGGATCCCAATATATTGCATTAAGTTGCATCATCCATGGAGGAACAAGCAGATCCTAAATTGCAGATACCATTTCCTGATCAAGTTTTTGGTTGAATTTCGACAGTGGAGACCATGATATGTGTGTGCCCTACACTGGAACAGCAGAATGGACAAGGTCATTGGGATATAAAGTTGTGGATACATGGAGGCCTTGGGTGGTCAACAGCCAGGTTGCAGGGTATGTAGAGCACTGTTTCTTTTCTTTCTCGTTCACCCCCAAATCTTCGGTACAGATGCATTCAAGGAGGCTAATCCAATTAAGGGTTCATGTTGATTACCCAATTTGATGCACCCTAAGTTCTCTGCATATGGCATTTACACTAGAGTGGTGGTATCATTGCAGGTATCTCCAAGGCTATGAACATAACCTGACTTTCCTTACTATCAAGGTTTGTAGTCTTTGCAATGTTTGTTGGATAGAGTTCACTGGTTTTTGAGGTTTTTCTGAATGTGAGGATTGTGGTGGGTACAGGGAGCAGGACATACAGTTCCTGAGTACAAGCCACAAGAAGCATTCGAGTTCTATAGTCGATGGTTGCAAGGAAAGACGATATGAATACAAGTGCTTCAGAGAGATGATGAAGCCAAACAATTGATTTTTCCAGAATTTATGGCAGACTACAAGCAAGAAAAGCTGAACAGTTTGTGATGTCTATAGAACAATCACAGCAAATAGTGATTCTTAATAAACTGGTCTCTTCATTATCTGGTTTTTTATGTTGTTTAAGGTCTTGATAAATAGCGCATCCTAATATAGATGTCAGCTAGTAGTATTGGTAAGATTTCATGGCTCCGATATGTGGTAAACATCTTGTGGAGGATCACAAAAAGAGAAAGGATTACAAGGAGATGAGCTCAAAGAAACTAGCCAGCTTGCTTTTCTTATTACCACAACAATATCCAACAAATCACGAGACTCTGAGTGAAGAAATAAAACAAAAGAATTACAGGAGTTTGACATTTTTACAAAATTTGAATTCTAACCCATACATATAGAGAGAGAGAGAAAACTTCCCCAGACACTAATACAAGCTGGGGTGCAACTACACCCTTTTTTGAACTTCAATGTGACCAAAAATGAGGAAGCAAATACAACATTAATGCAATGAAAACAAAAGCCAAAAGAAGTTGGAGGAGGAGGATTAAAACCTGGAAAAATGTTGAAGCCTTGGCTCATCCACCTTCCATTTCATATCAAGGACTTGTTCTCTCCAGAGGCTTTCTTGTTGTTTCCTCCGGGTACGAATAGAGGAAGGGTCACAAGTGTATTAACCCTGGTCACACCTTCTAGAGCAGACCAATCAGTATCTGACTCTGAGTGTATCTGAAGATCCTCATCTTTTGATTGTTCTTCGTCACTCGTATCAGGGACAACATCATTGACCGTTCTAACAGTTCCAGAACGACCAAGCCCATCAGGACTTGAAGGACTGTCTTCCTCAGCTTGCTCAGCTGAGATCAGAAGCTCCTTCTCATTGTTTAAGTTACAAGTGGAAGACGAAACACTGTTTCGGTCTGTATCCAAGAAGAGGCATACTGCAGCACAATCATCGACTTTAGAGGTTGGGAATTTCGTTCTCCAGGATCGAACTGCTGACTCAACAACCGCTTTTGCTGCCGAGCCACCGTTTGGAGCTGAAGCTATTATATCCACAACTTCCTTGTTTGTGAGGACATCCCAAATCTGTGAGAGGTCATGAACATGTTATTGGAAGTGAACGGTAAGCCTCAACATAGGTCCAACAAAATCAAGTAAAACAGAACAAAAAGGAGTGGCAATACTTACCCCATCAGTGGCTAGGACAACAAATTCATCCCTCTCTGTGAGCTGTCTATGGGATACCTCAGGTACAGCAATCAAGCCATAATCTTTCAAGCAGAAATCTCCAAATGCTCGAGCCATAGCTAAGCCTGGTGAGTCAGTGTTGGGAAGCCACACTCTTGAAACCTCAGGTTCATCACGAAGGGCAAAAACACGGCCTCTGTGTTTTCGTATCCTCTCAGCTTCAGCTGTGCAGACATGGAAAGGCTCAAATGAATAATCTATATGCAATGGTGGAAGTATGGAGCTGCATTTTCAAAAGATTGAAACGATTGTGGTGGAGAAAAATAGAAAAATTGCTACTGTTTTGGAGCATCTCTAGAGTCTAGCAAAGTGCAAGTCTCTAGACTGATCAATTCCAGAAACTCTTAAACAGTTAAACTTGATTGGAAAAATCAAAAAGGGAAACTTTCACTGCCTGAGAGTAAAGTGTTTAAATTAGAAGTGACTCCTTTGATAAAGTAATACATCATGTCTTGTTTCTTGTGTCTCAAAAATGTGTTACGCTAATCCAAACCAGAACTTAGTTCTTCTTCATTTTAAGCGGAACAACATTTACTATTTTCAGGGATACAGACCTCCAAATATCTGAAGTAAACAGAAAAATAGAAAATGAGAAGAGAAAGAAATGTATGCCTACGAGTGAATGAAGAAACAAACCTGGAAGATTTGGTTTAAGATCCACAGTTAGCTGAACTGCAATAAGAGAACTATCTTTGTCTCTTGTACCCAGGACTGCTCTAGAGTCTCCAACATTTCCAATAACAAGATCTTTTCCCTAGCATTTATAAATAAAACGTAAACAAAAAAGAAATTTAGAGATAATAATAAACATGACCAACAAGAGTTCAAGTTATGACAGCACAAACCTGCTTGACTAGTGTCACTGCTGTGGTGCCACTACAAAAGCAATCAATACTTCTATGAATCCTCAGTTCACGGTCCATAAGTTTGAAAACTTTTAAAAATGAATCTTTGAGCGTTTGGAAAATATCCGGTTGCTTTACTGCTTCGTTAAGATCCAGAGAGGGTCTGGATTCTTCCTCAGCTGATGCAAAGGATACATCAGAGTTCCTGCTGTTGGAATTGAGACTTATTTCTCTAAGAACCTCTTCAGTCTTAGAAGCTGCTTCTAATGCAATTTGTGCACTTAATTTCTGGGGAAGGTAGTCTCTAACTTTCCTGGCAACCATATGCCCATAAGGACCGTGCCCATCAAAAACACCACAGAAGATTGTATCATCTCTTGAACAAAAATTCTGAAATGAAAAGCATAATGAGATAAGACATCTGAAAAGTTTGCTCAAGAACATATGTTAAAAATACAAAAATAAACTCTTTTATGTGCTCTAGCATAGAGAAGAAACAGCACAAGAAAGAGGAAGTCTTTGCTCCAAATTAAAGGACAGGGGAAGATATTGCATCTACACGACATTACATCATCATTCATAAACTTTGAATGAAGTTACATCATAGCTTAGGACACAGCCTATAAATAAAGGAACTACATTTATCATGAAATTCATTTTACAATGCATCCGAACTCAAAGAAAGATGTTATTCATGCTTCCATAGCTTAATATTTATACGAATGATACAATGAAACAACATGCATACAAGGATAACTAAACCTTAACAGATCAAAAGAGCCTCAGCTTGAAATGAGATATTAGTGCAAAAGCCTATATTGTAATGAATTGCTTAGAACAAGAATCAATAGCATCAATGCACCTCCTATACGAGAGAAAGAAATACAAGCATGACCTAAGTGATCCATCCATATAAGTGCATCCATGATCATACATTTCACTCAAGTTAACAATTCTAGTAAAGCTACATTAAAAGCAGAAAATGTAATGATTATCATATCTCAATCACAAATCAGACTAAATTGTTAGTTGCCAGAGAGCTATTACCTCCCAGACAATCATGGCATCCTGGTTAGTACCTTTCTTCCCTTGCTGAGTATGCAATGAGGCAAACTCACTTGCACCATTGGCAAAAAGGCAGCCAGGAGTATCATCCTTCAAGGAAGAGCCCCATCCCGACTTCTTCCTAGGGTATTTCTTCCTCTTACCCAAAGCATTTGAAGGGGAACCTGGGAGCGGGGTCCTGCTTTCCGAGGATAAGCAGGACCCCATTCTCAGGGCCCTCAAAATGCTGAAAATGCACTCCAGAGCAGCCAGACAGTAACAATTGTTTTCGAGTGAGGAATCCGTGACAGCGGCTTCTAAAGAAGCTAATGCCACTCCAAACCCTTGAATCCCAGTATGAATCCAAACAACTCAACCTAATAGCTCCTTGTTGAAGACAATAGACATAAATACTGCCAAACCCCAAATTGACAAAACGGTAAATCGATGTATGAAAAGCCAAGAATGCTAAGGCTTCTTGCCACTATGCACACACAAAGAAAGAGATCTATATCTAATGGATGGAAAGGACAAAAGCTATCACTTTTCCCTTTGACAATCCACTTAAATCAAAAGGGAAAACACGAATATTCTCCAATAAGGTCAAATTCCAGAGGAATAAACACCACAAAATACTCGATTACTAAGCCCGATCTCAATAGCAGACTTTGTAGCTCGAACAAATCAATGGCGAAATGAGGATGAAGAGGAGGGAGAAATCAAATTTCTAAGTACCAAGAAAAGAGGGCTTTTTAGTTGGGGGTTTTTCTGCTTTATCTCTTCTCTGTCGCAATCAATTGCAATCGTCCTCCATAGGAGAAATCTGGCAAGCAGAAACTTTAAATATTAGTTAAACTGAGTATTCAAGAGCAATAATTGAGCGTGAGACTAACAGGAAAGCCTTTATGGCAAACGAGAATCACGAGTTCGAGAACTGAATGATGGATCGAATCGATTGAGCAGTTGGAAACATACCAGAGAGTAGACGACGAATTCAAGATCAATTGACGAAGAATGGAAGAAGAGTAAGGGCGAAATTGGAGGAAAAGTCGCTCAGAAAGTACAGTTGGGGAAATTGGAAGAGGCATTGGATTCGGTGTTTGTGAATGGCTTTTCCCGGTTCTTCATTGGCCTTTCCTGTGATGCCACGTAGCTGCACGTACTGTCTGTGTTTATGACTCATTTTTTAAATTTTTTTTATTTGTTTTATGCATATTTCGTTTTTCACATTTCGGGGAAAAAGTGACTGAGAAAAAGATATCGGCCTTTATGGTAGATAAATATTTTTTAGGACTTTTTTGCTATTTGATAGGGTTAAAAGTTAGTACTAATTTTGGTCTATGAGAAATTATCTGCTAATATTTTTGGAAATTGAATTGAATATATATCTATAACACAATGGTAGCGTAAGTAATATATGTCTTTAGTAACGTTTTATAATTTCTAACAAACTATTGAATGGAACAAAATGAAGGTAATATTTATTTATTTCTTGCCTACTTGTGGAAAATGTCAACTTGCCAAAGAACAAAATTAACTGAAAAGATAGGCTTCTCAAAATACTTTTCATTTTTATTTTTGAATTTGCCTCTAAATTTATAATTCTAGAATTTAAGTTTTAGAATAATGATATCAATATGGCATAATATTATCATCTAGCAATTTAAATAGATTCGTACGGGTGATCCAAATAAACCTTAACCTTTGTATTTAGGTGTGTTAAGCAAAAGTTCAATGCATTACCATTTACAACACTTGATCACTACCCCTATTAGATTTTCTAGTAATCATGGAGTATACTAATATTAGATTTTGTATAACTACACAAGTACAACAGTTTAGCACTATATTAAGCAGAAGTTCACACATTATTACTAATATATTATGAGCTGCCAAATGTGTGTAATCTCGTTGGTGTCGTGTGTCACCTCTTTACAAAGTTGAATTTTGTTGTTTGATGGTTTTACTAAATAATAATAGTAATATGCTTAAGAAGTCTTCAATATTGTAAGATATTAACAGTACGTGATGCATTAATTGTAATTTTCTACACAATATTAGCAAGTTGGGCGCTCAAGTGCTCAACCCAATTCTCGTGGAATGGAAATATAATTATTAATTATTATGTCTGAATCACGTTAATCACATTAAATTATCATATACTGATATACTAGAGGGACTAAGAAAACTATTATGTAATTCGACCAAAAAAAAAGAAAACTATTATGTAATATACCGTATCTTATCATTATCTTGTTCTCACTTATTTTATTGGTTTAGGTAGATAGAGTAGTTAAATTTTTTAGCATTTTCTCTTCGATTCTACGATCCCATAAAAATGTACTTAACACTTTTGTGCTAGTACAATATCTGTGGTTGGTTATTTCAATTAAACAATATAATTGAGACCGATGAGGTTAGCCCTAACGATAGTACTTAAACAAAGGTCTCTATTTCGATTAGTTATGGACAATTATCCTTTAATAGGCTAATTGTCTAATGTTTGTTGTTGTTGTTACTTCGATAGTGATTTTTGAGTACTATCCGGAGAGGTTAATCGTTTGACTAGATAACCGATTAACCGAAGACTATAATTGTGTAATGCTATACAATAGATTGTGTTCCTAGAGAGTTTGTTATAATTCAGATTGTTTGGTGTAGAAAGTAACCTTCTATAATTGCTGCATTTGCATACTTTTTGAACTCATGATACATGTGATCTGTGTCAAATTCTTCCAAGGTAATGAACAAATGTAATTTTAACTTTTTTATAATAAATCAAGGTTACCATGCGGGATCTGCAAAACCTCGTGGTTACTACACGGAATACCGAAAACCGTTGGGTATCACGCGGAATCTGTAAAACCTCGTGGTTACTACACGAAATACCGAAAACCTTTGAATACCACGCGAAATTTGCAAAACCTCGTGGTTACCAGGCGGAATTTCCCTAAATTATTTTACATATAGAAAGCATGTTATATATCCAAGTTGTGTTTAAAATAACATGTTGTGAAAATGAGTGGTCTCCACCACAGACATATTTTACAATGCTAATTGCTAGCTAGCTACGATTCTCAACCTACTAAATATCTTGATTAGACAGAGCTACTATCGATATTAATATTATTATATCTTAATCTATACTTTTCTATATCCATGGATCAAGATTAAGACGTGATAGAGTACGTCAATACCGTGTTTTTCTCGGTCCACATGCTAATTCAATGGGATTGTAATAGAGATGTCGATGGGACGGGTTCGATTATCCTTCCCACCCTCATCGACGAAGACCTTCATTCGAGGCGGGGCGGAGAATATCGTGTGTACTGCTTGACAATTTCTAAATCCGCAATTTCACACAAGATTTATAAATATAAGTATTTTATCAATGAAAAGATTAAGATTGTAATCATACTCTTAATTATGCCTCCAATGGATGGAGGATTTGTGGGTGCGTTTGAATCGCGTATTGTAATGTATTGTCTTGAATTATAATGCAAGATATTATGTTATAAGCCAAGATATTATGTTATAACTATTAATATTCGTTATTTGGTATAATGAGATGATATCATAGTGTTATTTTAATATCCTTAAAAAAAGGGTACACGAAAGACATCAAACCTACCTTGAAATTCATACTAATAATGATCTATCAATTTTATTATCGATTTTTCTAAAGTGTGTCCATGCACAAACAACAATAAGCTAATTTAAATAAAAAAAAGTGAAACTATTCCCTAAAACAAAATTAGTGAACTCTAAAAATAGAAATTTTAGTAACAAACAAATCTCAAGTTTCATAAATTGAATCATATTAATATGTGTTCACACCAATTAGAAAGAGTTTTTATATTATATGGTTGTGAGTTTGTGATCATCAATTTTTTGGCTAGTGCAATTACAACTTTGGACCCACTATTGGCCCTAAAACGCCTTATAGGTGAGATCTTGATAGGACAACATAATTATTCTAATTGTATAGATATAGACCTGTCAATCGGGTCGGACGGGTCGGGTTCGGGTTTCGATAATCGGGTTCGGGTCAAACACCAGGTCGGGTCATTTCGGGTCACAATTTTAACGGGTCCAAACGGGTCGGGTCACTATGGGTTTGTTGCGGGTTCGGGTCAACCCAACGGGTTAAAGAACCTGATTTTTCAAATTTATTTTTCAAATTTATCTATTATTTTTTTTGTCGATATTAATTTATAACTCTCTTATTTACTTATAAAGTTATAATATAATTTAATTGACACCTATATGTAAGGATTTAGATTTTTAATACAAGAGTTACACTTCGTCTTTGTACTCACTATTACAAATTATTAATCATAACGTGATATCTACCTATTTTAACAAGATTTTTGTAATCAATCATGTGCTAGACTAAGTGGGATGAGTAACACAAAGACAACAAAAACAAGTTTCAATTTCACATTCATGGTGTTTTCTAAAAGAATTTCAATAAGAGATGATTAACCTTAAAGTTCAAATCCTAGAGATTCAAAATTCGTTATGAAGAAAAAAAAAAAACACGCTAGATAAAAAGTAATTTGTATGAAAACTTAAATACTAGAGTTCTTGTATGCATATATCATACTAGAAGAAGAAGCTTGTAATTTACATATTTTAAAAGTATAATATTTCTCATCGTTTACATATTTTAACTTTGATAAAACTATAAACATTAATGTAACCTAGAACAACTTTACAAATCAATTCAGAACTTAGATTCCAGTTCAACAAAGCAAAAAAACATTCAAACCTTGAGAAGTATACATCAATTTAAGAGACACTAACTTAGTACATCTTTAATCAATTGGTATATTTAATGTTCAAAATCAATTACTCGAATCGATTTTCTTTATAAAGAATCATCTTTTAATCAATCAATTGGAGATGAGTTCGGCTAATGACGAGAGAAAGATAAATCATTACAATCGAACCCAACAATGTGTGAATTTTTTTCACCATTCCTGTTTTTCGTTCGACCCAACGGGTTAACCAAAACCAAACGGGTTTGACCCAGAAATTTCCCGGGTCATCGGGTTCGGGTAAAATCGGGTTTCGGGTTTACTTTTCCGGGTTATGACCCAGATAATTTCAGGCGGGTCGTGTCGGTTTTTCGGGTCGGGTCAGATTTTGCCAGGTCTATATAGATAGGTATGAGCGTTACCCACTAGACAAGTTTATATTGGCATCAAGTGACAAATTCGTATTTAGCTACCAAGGAGACAAATTGTGAAGGCATCTCATCCGACCAAAGCAATACCATAGTACTAGTATACATGAAATTTGTTTGTTTCTTACAAGATTTTCTTTTTCAATCTCCCGAAATTTCAAATCCGTTCTTATTTCTTAAGGTATATAGACGAAACTTTGCAACTTGATTATGTCAAGATTTGGATAACCTCAATGAGTTTGGTTGGTCAATATTTGGAGACAACTCTCTCAAAGGGTTGCCAAAATATTAATGATTGATGGAAATGAACCCATAGGATCGTTATCCAATCTAATAGCTCAAATACATTTATACTAATTTTCTTTCTTTCTTCTTTGGATAAGGTGAAAGGACTTGTTGGATAACTTGCCCATTGTTGATATCCTTTTATGCAAAATATTATTTTAATTGTGATCATTATTACTAAACCATATGATAAGGGCAAATAAAAGGATATACTCCATCCGTTCCCGAAAGATCGTCAATAAAGTATATTTGTACGTGGATTAATAAAAAAAGGGAAAAGTTGAATAGTTGATGGGAAAAGTTGGATTAGATGGATAAGATATAAGATTTGATGAGGATATTTTTTTTGTTTTTTATAGGAAAAAGTGATAAAATTGATAATAAAAAATTGAATACCCGATATAATATATGAGATTATATGGGATAAGATTTTAAAAGTATTGTGATGTAAATAGTAAATATGACAACATGAACAAATTTTCAAAGACGTTGAAAAAAGAAAGATGGACAAACTTTGGACAAAGGAGAGAGTAGTAGGTTATTACTTAAATATATAAGACATTATTTTTGTAGGGTTAAAAGGGGAAAAGGAATAAATGTGATCCAAGAGATATGGTGTCGGCAGACGTATCGTGGGGCCATTTTGCAGATTGGCCCATTCGTCTGTGAAACAAACAAACGTCCTCTGAAGTCTTCAGATATGCACGTGCCTGACATGTGCAGGCCGATCATTCTTGTCCATTGATTCATTTTTTTTCTTAAAGTGTCCTCTGATGCATTTAATTCTTAAAGTAAATGACATTTTATACCATTGTTGTTCTTGGTGAATCACTAAAACAGGAGTACAATTTTCTCGTCTACTTCCATTCTCTTATAAGCTCCAACAATTAGCTTTCAGGTAGGATTATAAGCTCCTACATGATATGGCATAATGGCAAGAGAGACATGTAGTTCGGTTATTGCATCACTTATTCACTTGCTTTATTTCGGCGGAAAAAAACAAATCTGACCACCTTTGCTACCATCGGGTCAAGTAGGCCAATAGCCGATTTACTTGATATATGGTCCTTAATGACTAGGTCACACGCCTTCTCAAAGCAAAAACGAAAATGCAGGCCATACCATCTCGAGCATTCTAATCCGTAAACATACGAGGAATTTGAGCCATTTTGCCGAAATCTTGGGGTTCAGAGAATCAAATCTTATGCCGAAAGAGTATGGGTTTTTCATTCCTCAAACGAATAGCTCATTTCCCTTGCCTTCTAACCAAAGGCACCGTTTTTTGTCAGATAGAATTTGAGCCACTTTGCCTTTGTATGCAATGAGTCCAAGTATGAACTTTAACAAAGCCCAAGTCATACTAATCCAAGACCAATGAGCCCAATCAAACAAACCATAACAAAAACAACCGGGCTGCTTTTAGTCAGATTCAGCATGACATGAAAAACGAAATCCGAAAAAGAGTACAATGCTCAAATTGGTCTAGGAGTACAATGACACATCAAAGGATTTTGCACTGAAAGAGATACAAACCAGTTTTCATCACCAACAAGAAAGAAAAAAAAGTTGCCAATGGAGGCCAAGAGGCCCAAGAGTGTGTTTGTCAGGCCGGTGGCTCAGTCTTCTTCTTCTGCCTCCTCAAGCCACTTCACAAATGGCTCCAGTGACTTCACAAAAGTTTGCCTAAAAATCACATAACATGTAAATTGACTCAGCTAAGCAGTGTTGTGTTGGGTGGATATATGGAGCAACAGGTGATCAGAAGATTAAATTACATACCTGCCCTTGGGATTCGATCCTTTGCGGAACCAATGGAGGATTGTGTCCTCAGCGAGCACATCCTGGTCATAGAGCGACCTCACTATTTCAGGGAACAGCTTCATCAGCTTAGCGTCCTCGTAGCACTGGATCTGAACCTTGTAAATGAGTTCCAGCTCAAGCTTCCCACTGGTACAGAAAGTGTTCAGCAGGTTCGCCCAAGTTTTCACCTGCCATCATACCAAGGGCTTCAAATTTTACCAGCGGTTTCTAGGGCAAAATTTGCAATGATGCTACAGACTACTGATTGCAACTAAACATATAATTGAGGTTATTTTCTGCAGCTAACGTCAATGTCGAGACATTCATTGCCCTCTTCCCTTCGTTTGTTTAAGCCCGCAAGACTGGTAATAGATGAGTTTTCAATATTTCACTTAAGGGTAAAGTTTACAAATCCGAAATAGTTTTACCTGACGCAAAGATGCATTTGCATTCTGCTGCTGGTTTTTACCGGACCACTGGACAGAATCCATAATGACGTCCCACAAGACACGCACAACCTCAACATCTGGCAGCTTTGCTTCCTTTATATGATGTCTCACAGTTTCAATGACTTCATTTGTGTCGGCTTCCTCTGAGATTAGAGTAGTCAAGGCAGTTTTCATTTCCTTGAGCTTCACCTCAAATATCTTCTTTTCATTGTATTCAACCAGTGGCTCCAGTCCTACCTTACTGAATATTAAAAGCAATCACATTGATCAGAATTAACTAATCAACCATAGTATATTAATCAAAGCTTGATAGTTGATCACTTACGTGAAGTGCTCAGAGAAAGCTTCAGCAGAGCGCTTGGAAGAAGGGAAGAAGTTGAGAAGATTCTCCTCCATTTTAGCACGCTTCAGAATCGCAATGAGATCATCGAGACTATTCTCAACAAGATAGTCCTTGAAAAGGTCAGTAACAAACGAAAGAACTAGGCCTTTGGCAATCAGGTTGTCCTTAAGCAGTGGGTGGAAAATTGTCTCAGGTGGCAAACCCGAGAGCTTCTGAGAGAAGGCGAGGGCAGTGAAAATTGCCAGCTTTTTCCTCTCATTTTCCTCAAACATCTCAAGTGACTGTAAGAATCTTTGTAAGACATTCTCAAGACTCTTTATCAGGAACGGCTTGCGACGTAAAATCTTCTGTATATAGAGAACAGATGGTAAAATAGCTTCACGTTTTGGCTCACAGTCTATTATAGAGTAAGGATGGTGCTCCCCTTCATCGGGCTTAGTTGTTCCAGGTTGTGTACGGCTCCCAATGAACACCACCTGAGTATAAGACATATTAGGACAAAGAGAAGTACTAGAATAATTTGTAGTGGAATACTCAACAACTTCATCAAAGTTCAAAATTTTTGCATATTACAAAGACTGTAATTTTGAGATCATGTACAAAAGACGCTAGCAATGCTTCCATTATGGCCAGAAAGCGACAAGTTGACTTCAATTGATTAAAGAAATTAATTAAGAAGCATAGTAGGGGCCTATTGAATACATAAAAAAAAAAGGGAAATACAAAGGAATGCACAGGCATACTCAATATTAGTAGACTGCGTGCCTACCAGTAACATAAAAAAGGTACAAAATGACACTATCTGGTGGCATCGGAAATCGAATGCTAACTATCTATCGTAGAAACGACACTATCTGGTGGCATAGGAAATCGAATGCTTTCTATCTATCATAGATGAAAGACAGATCTCTATATAAACCTCTTACGGATACTGCTATATGCGTACAAGACAGCAGCACACAAAAAATTTGAAGAGCAAAAACACAGACCAATATCATAGATGAAAGACAGATCTCTATATAAACTTGAGTGTGCAACAATGTAACTCCTAATCAGAATAATTAATGACAAACACAGACCAAAATCTACAGACTGATCTGTATATAAACTTGAGAATGCAACAATGTAACTCCTAATTAGAATAATTATTGACAAACACAGACCAAAATCTACAGACTGATCTGAATAGCAAAAACAGTCATCCAATTCAATATTATTTCCAAAGATGAATTAGGACAAACAAAAGTATTAGAATAATTTACAGTGGAATACTCAACACTGTCATCAAAATTCAAATGTCTGCATCTTAAAAAGACTCTACTTTTGAGATCATGTACAAAAGACACTAGCAATGCTTACAAGAATAACAAGAAAGTGACAAAAAGACTTGAATAGATTAAAACAATTTAAATCAACATGAGAAATACAAGGGAAGGGAATGCACAGGCAAACTCAACAATATTAGACTGAGTGCTGACCAGTAACATAACAAAGGTACAAAATAACACTATGCAGTGGCATCGGAAAACAAAATGCTATCTATCTATCACAGATGAAAGACAAATATCTATACACACTTCCTCTTGATTCTGTCATATGAAAACAAGACAGAAGAACTACAAAAATTTGAACTGTCACATAGTTAAATATGCAACAATACAACACCTAATCAGCATATTTTTGACAAACTCGTACCAACATCTACAGACTGATTTGAATGACAAAAACAACTCTTCAAGTCGATAATAATGCTGAAGGTGAATTGTAGAGTAGAAAATATGCTTGCCTCAAAGAAAGTGTCACCGTATCTTGAGAAGTTAAGATCCGAGGACTCGACACTTTTTGCAACAAGTTCCTGCAAACAGAGAGCAGAATGTCAAGACTGTCAAAACAAACAAACAAAATCTCCAACCAATAATAAAGACTTTGAGGGGATAAAAGATTTTTACCAGATCACCAGCATTGTCTAAGTAGATCTGAACCACTGCATCCGAAAACGCTGCAGGGTCCAGAGGCGCCGCTATATTCCGTTTGCGGGTCTTGATCCGCGTACCACTACATCATATCAACACATAGTATAAATTCCACTGTTCTCACAACAATACATGCATATAAAGTCACTAGAGACTAGTCATAGGTCAGTTACTATGACGGGTTGATGCCCTTGCATGGTTTTATCAAGAAATTACTCATTTACTATGACGGATTGATGCCCTTGTACGGTTTTATCAGGCAAAACACCAATAAGGATGACTAGCAATTTATAAAGATGATTAACATGAACAAACTGTATCAGTTAGTTTACCGTTACAAATTTCAGGCAAAAGCCCTTCATGCTGAAGCTAAAAGACTATTCAAAGAATCAAAATCAGATAAAACTATGACCAGGACAACAAAAAAAGTACTTTTCAGCCTAACCCATAAACGACAAATGAACAAAAAAACCATATAGAAAAGAATCACGATCCGGGAGCCTTACCCTAGAGTGGGCTTCTCCTTCGAGCTGCAACCAAAAGAGGAAAAACAGTGAGCAATCGCAGAAAGGTTCGAAACTCAATCATAACCCTAATTTCAAGGGTAACGACCAAAAACCATCCGTCAAACAAGCGATTCCAGATAAAATCAAAGACACCCAGATCGCGAAACCAACAAAGGCCCAACCTTTAAACGATAATTGAAACCCCCAAAAAATGATTCAACATGAAACCCTAGCTAAATTACCCCAACAAACACGATAATAGATCGAATTCGTGACTACAACGAACCATTACGAACAAGATCCGCTCGAATTTCAGGGCCAAACACAACATAGAAAACAGAAATCGAAGAACAATCGAGATCACGAACGGAGAAACAGGGTCTGAAATTGGGTACCTCATAAACAAAATCGAAGGTAGTCGAATCGCAGGTGAGCCTTGAGAGGCCTTTGTTTGTCTCTTGCAAGCGTAAGAGATAGAAACCCAGAGAGAGGGAAATGTGAGAAAGCACTCTCGGTGGCCCTCATACACCCATATTTATTGCATTTTTGTGCTTCGTTCTTCTTAGGGTTAAAAAAATCAAAATTCACTAAATCGCCCCTCACTTATGATATTTACACAAAAAGGACATTTTTGTATAAAAAAAGTATATCTTTATCACTTTTATGTATGGGTCATACTTATATGCAATTGAAGTTGTAATCACTAGTACATCCTTGTTAAAATATAGACATATGTTCTCTTATATTGGACTTCACAAGTTTTTAATAACAACAAATGAGTTGGAATAATGGTGTAAGGACTTATTGCTTCCACACGATAAGAGAACAGTCTATTTAGCGAGCCCTTAAGCCGAAATCAATCCCAAACCACTAACAAGGATTGGTCTTCCTTGCGTAAAGATTGAGACACCTTGAATCTCTAACGTCGACAAAATGGGGTAACTAGTTAGAGTTTTATAAATAAGGGTCGTTTTGTATAAATCGACTTGAATTGTAATCCGTTCTGTGTAATTCACTGCAAAAGAGCAAGAATTGAATTTGGACACCGGCAACAGGATTTTAGCTAGTTTAATTACTACTGTAGTATTATCTTTGATACGGTACAATTACCAATGAGCTGTGATTTGTGTTGCTAAATTAACTAGTTTAACCCCCGTACCATGTACGGGTAATATGATTATAATTCAATTTAATATAGATATATAATGTCAATGATCATGTTAAAATTATAGGATCATATATATATTTATATTTATCTTCGTATTATGATTAGTGTTTTTTACCAATAGTAAATCAACTGATAATATAAATAAGTTAAATTTGTGTGAAAATTACTATATGATAAATATCACGTTTTATTAAATAGTAATATTTATGGGAAGATTATAACTAATTCTTGGTAAGTGATAATTTATAATTTTCGGGATAATTCATAACTTTTGATAAATTTAAATCAACTTTTACGGGATAAGATTATATGAGATTCTAACTACCTAATTTGTATAAATGAGGGTCCAACTGATTATTTTATTATTGAAATGACACGTGGCGCAAATTTTTGTGAAGACATTGTCTCCGCTTTATACTATAGGTAGTATAGATTACTATTAGCTGTATTTTGCCTGATTTGGTCACCTGGTGTGCGATCTAGGTTCAACACAGAAGTCTGTACGATATTTGTTCTGCAAAAGATACGCCGTAGCTTTTATGTTTGTACTTAACACATTATTATCCACACGTTCACAAGTCGGTTTATTCAAAGAAAAAAATTTGCTGTGAGTGGCTTCTTTGCTTTTTAATTGTATAGAATAAGACGTTCTTTTGTTCTTTATGGGCTGAAATTCGTAATTATCGTGACAAAAATAACCTTGTTGTTGAAATTTGTACTTGCGATAGCTACATGTATGAGTCAATTCATCTCCATCTTTCTCTAAATCTAAACCATCAAAATCAAATAAAAACAAAATCCAAATTATATAGAAATACAAGAGAGTCGTCGCACAAGTATGATCTAAATGATCCATATAGACCTACTATATGAGATAATTGAAATTTCATTCAAAAATCAATTAGTAATCGAAAAAGTAAGTCGCAATACTTGTATGTTGGATTTTATTAACACTAACTTTCGACGCAAAAAGTTATATTTTCACTGTGTTGCGAAGAATAAACGGTTTGACTCGGTTAAACGGGTCCATTACCGTACCACGTTACAACATAACTAGTTATTATCCTCTTAATGACCAAACACAAAGCAAACAGCTCCTAGTTATCTTTCATAAAAGGCTCATTCTCAAATGGCCGGTGATCAATTGACATAGTATATGTCCCAACATCATCTTGTTGGGAGTTAATTATTGTTACGCTAAACGAACAACATGGCTGGTGTTTCATATCTTTAATCATTAATGGCCAAAAAAGTCCGAGGTAGTATTACATCCTCTTGAAATGATGACATTTCCACTCATTTTAAGACAATTAATTACAATTAAATTGATAACTTTAACCAATCAATTTTTAGTAGTTGAACTCGAAGTATCTAGCCATTCAAAACCATCATATCGAACTTTAGTATTTAGTATGATTAGTCGATAAATGCTTAGATCGTAAGAGTACCCATAATAGAGAAATGTTATAGATTTCTTAACTTCAAAAGAAAAAAAAAATATAAAAAATCTGATAATAATTAGTTTTGGTCAGTTTAGATGCAAGTTTCTGTCGGGACTTGGCCTTGAAGAGGGTCTCTAAATCCATTGCTTTAATGGAAGCGGTCAACCAGCTAAATGATCCCCAATGTGAGCTTCTTCTCCTCCGTAGTTGCGCCGGGGTGGCTAAGTTGTCTTATGCTTTGAGAACTAGCTCCCCTGTGTCTTTTAAGGATGCTCAAGCTCAGTTTGATCATGCGTTGCGACACTCATTGGAGAAGGTTGTAGCTGCATCAAGACCAGGTTTTGGTGATTGGCAGTGGCGCTTGACCACTCTCCCTGTCAAAAGAGGTGGTCTTGGTATTTTTGCTGCTGGGGATATTATCCGTTATGCTTTCCTTGCTTCTCGGCTTCAGACAGACACTCTGCAGGCTAAGATTCTGTTGAATGCGGGTATAGTTTCTCCTGGCCCTTCCTTTCAGCATGCTCTTGATGATTTCAATACCTATTGCAACGTTGATGCTATCTCTCTCACCACTGTTTCTCTAGCCCCCCAAATCATGAAACTTTTGGCAAGGTGCTACTTTGGTGTTGTTGAGAATAGTCTTGTTGATGGGTATAGGCTTGGCGCGAGGGAAGTTGCCGTTCTTAGCAGTATTCGTGCTCCTCATGCACAAGATTTTTTATTCACCATCCCTATTGATGGTTTGGGACAGAGGATGAACTGTCGACAGTTTCGTTCTGTGTTGTGCTACAGACTTATGATGCCTCTATTTCCTGATGGCAGTATTTGCCCGAGCTGTAATGCCCCTTGGATGGACAAATGGGGGGATCATGCTGTCCACTGCTCTAGCGAGGTGGGTGTGAAGTTCAAACACAATCTGGTGCGAGATATTCTTGTTGACATTTGTTCCAAAGTCGGGATTGCGGTGCGGAAGGAGGCTCCCATGGGTTTTCTCTCGGAGAATGGGCAAGATCTTAGGCCCGCTGACCTTTTACTTTTTAATTGGCATCAGGGCAAGGATGCATGTCTGGATGTGACTGGGGTCTCCCCCTTTGCTGGTACGGGTGCGAGTGCTTGGGCGTCTGGGTTGGCCTTGTACAACGCCGTTGAAAGGAAAAAGAGGAAGTATGAGACCAAATGTCAGGAGCACAGATACAAATTTATCCCCTTTGTTTTTTCTACATTTGGAGAATTCGAGAAGGATGCTTTGGACACGCTCTCTCGTATTAAGTTTCTCGCTATTAGTCACTCTAATAATGTTAAGAGTGGTTCTTTCATTTTCCATAGATTGAGTTTTTGCATTCAGAAGGGTGTGGGTGCCCAACTTGTTTCTAGGCTCCCATCCAACTTTATGTAATCGAAAAGATTTTGTAATTGAAACTAAGAAAAAAGATAATAATTAGTTTTTGTGAAGAGCAATTTTTGTAAGAAATTTTGTCCAACACCAAAAGAAGTTGGCTTAGGTGATAAACGGCATGCTTCACATCCACGAGGCCTCTATGATTAACTATAGTGGATATAAAACAATCCTTTTAGGAAACCCACTCGCTAAAGTCAGGTGCATGACTCGGGTCGAGCTGGACGTAGTCAAGACGAAGCTGTGTTGAACCAATGGGCAACCAGAAAAAAGAAGTTTAAAATTTCAATAATTTTTCCATCGTGGATGCTCTAAACCACCACGTACGTACAACATCAATCCTGATTATCTTAAATGATCAAACAAGGATTTGGGTAGAAAAGGACGAGAAAAAAGGATGACACGGGTTTGTAACGTTTCAATCAAAGCCAAAAACAAAAAGACGCCCTCCTCCGATCACATCTCCCCACTTTTTTACGGTCCGTTTGTTATAATAATACGAATCCTAAATATGATTGGGATGAGAATGAAATAAGTGAGACTCATAAGTTATACTCATACCATCTTCGTATTAAGGTATGAAAAATAAGAAAAATTTTGGTTGATGAATGACTGATTTCGAACCCGTGTTTTCTACCGAACAATGATTAAGGCTTAAGCGATACATAATCCGATTGCTCAATCCGAAGGAATAGTATCAAACAGGCGCTTATAGTTTTTGCTGATAAAAGAAGTGACCGTGTGGGGCCGAAACTTTATGGGCGGTGCAAGTGGGGCCGGGCCCCCCTTGTGCACAAGTGACATTGGGCCATATCCATATTCAACTAATGGCCCATAATGTATATTGGGCCAATGCAATGATTATGTTTGGCCCATTTTTCAGAAGCCACCAATTTATGCTTACCAAACTGATTATGTTTTGGGTTCATGTTATGTCATTTGTCGTATGATTTATTCCATTTTCGACTCATGAAACCTCATTAAGAGAGTTACCAATGCGGATCTTCCAATCCGATCCAAAGAACCCTCTAACTCGATTCGTAAATATTGGTTGTATTTGTACCGAACCGAATACTTAGATGCATACGGATCGAGGTTTTGAGTTAAACGGGAATGTATGAGCACCAAATGTTAGTCGTACCAAGGCATATGTAAGTTATGTTGCTCAAGACTTGCTTTGATTGGCTTATCTCACTCTCTAATGCATTTTTTTTTTGCCGGTGAAAAAATAAAGCAAAAGTGAATATGGCAAGTCATTTTCCTGCCCCTTTTGCATCTGGGTTTTTGATGCATTCTCAGTGATTCTGCTACAGATAAGGATTTTGCCATCAAAAGAATAAAAAGAGGGTTTGAACAGGGAACATTCAATATATAGAGATTAGAGACCCCATGATTGGTTTTCTTTCTTTTTGTAAAATTTGTCTGGACTTTAGCCTGCACATTTCTTGTTTATTTATCGACTAAGAAAACTTGGGAAATGAATGTAATTTATAAGAAATCAAAGTTGGACACTTTGATCCTTTATTTACATGCACATAAAAAAGAAGGAACACGTAGTAGATTTTTATTATTACGAGTATAATGAAGTACAATGTGTACTAATTTATAATTTTATAAAAAATAGGACCATTATATATAATACTCCTATATAACTATATTTCTCAATTATAGGACCATTATATATATAATATATTAATATATTTCTCAATTATTGATCTTATCTCAAACAATTAGGCTTGAAAACCATTGGAAGCATACAACTTACTCACCTAATAACAAATAAAAAAATCTCAATGGGAATTTTGGAGTACACCCTTCAACTACAAATCCTTGTACTATTCATGGGTCCACAATCTGTCGTATGATTACAAGTTTCATACTTTATATATTTGTTTATAGATGCCAATTATTGACATATGCAAATGATATGTTTCACGAGTCACCCGATAACCAATAGTTTGTGCTCATATGGATACGTTTCATAACATGGATAATAGACAATTATGGTTAGTCTTTAATACAGAAATAATCACCTTTGACCAACACATCAATTCTGAAACTAGTTACCCATCTTGGAAAAATTAGTTTCAAATTTCTAGAGAACCCTAATAAAAATGATCAGGATCAACTCAACAATTAACACATTTGTTTTTGTTTTGTAAGAAATAGAGTTGCTTTATTAGGAAATACTAGTCACGTGCATGGCCCGTGATCAGGTACGGATACAGAGACATCCGAATCACACCTCTGCTGTGTCTTTTACTTGCACAAGTCTTTTTCTCTCTCGCCTGCAAATCCGATTCTCTGAAACTCGAATTCCGATTTCTCGAGTTTCTCTCCGTCCCCTCTCTCTCCATTGAATGCCTCTCTCTCGAGTTCCTACGCTCTTCCACCATTCGTGAGCTCGATTCCTGTTCAGCTCAACATTTCCGGACGCCAATCGCTGTTCGAATCTTGTGCAATAAGATCAGCGACAGGAGAAATTGAAGGTACTTACTTACTCACTCGTGTTCATGTCCTCATTTGGAGGCGGATTTCATCAGTTGTGGAGTAATTGTGAGAATTAGGTCACGAGTGAGCTCGAGGAAGGGACTCGTTTGGCTGAATTTAGGGTTTTGCCATCGGATTCTGTGTTCTAGGGTTTGTTCATGTGAGATTTGAGTTCGGAGACGATTAAATTAGGTTTTGGCTTGAGAGATTTGGAAGGTATGTCAGCTGAGCAGTGTTCTGATGCGATTGATCCGTGGAGGGGGTTCACGATGAGCCCTAAGGGGCTTTTTCCAGGGTTTGTGTCCAATTGTAGGAACGATGAGTGTAGTTTCACCCCGAAATCTGACTCTGAGAAGAAGTTGGAACAGAAAGAGGATGGTTTGGGGTCTGTAGTGGGCAGGGGGAGTTCAGGTTTCAAGTCTGGTGGTAGTATAGCTGAGAGGAGGGCGGCTAAGTTTGGATTCGATGCGTCGAAAATCAATACGTCTAGGTTTGAATCTAGCAATGCATTGGCTTCGCTTGCTTCTCCGTCGCCGTATCTTCTTAGAACACCTGGGATCAGCCCTGGTGCGCTGTTGGAGTCTCCTATGATGCTGCCAAATCTTCAGGTACTCTATAGTGTTCATTGTTTTTTGTTTTGTTTTCGGAGTTTTAAGGCAATTATGCATGTCATGTTTGTGATGCTGCCTGTTGATTTCACTTTGAAAATGAGCTCATTTGTTTATCAGCATTGATTTTAGTGGGTTGTGAAGAGGATCAGCTATTCTGGAATGTGTGCGAACATCGTATTGGCTAGGATGTCTTAGGGTTTTAGTTTGTTCAGTGAGTACTTGGGATTTGCATGTTGCAAGGAGTATCATAATCATGGGTACCCCTGGTGCAAGAATCTGAGTAAGTATAACTAGAAAGAGTTTAGTTGGTGACTTGTTTAGAGGGTTTAGCAGGTGATAAATTGATGAAAGTTAGAAAAGTATTAGTTAAATGATCTGGTAGAATCACGGATATAATTCTTGTTGCTAGTCCTTGCATCCTGAGCAATCTGTGGTCTCCCATCAAACTTTTTGATTTCATGTTTAGGCTGTTTTATGCTGGCTAGTAATTAGAATCTATTAAACCTGTGTTTTCTTTGAGGCTGCAAAGTATAAAGTTTGATGAAACTTTTTTCTTCAGCCATCTCCAACCACAGGAGCTTTTGCTTTGCCTCGTCTGGCTTTTGAGAGTGGAGTGATCAGGTCAGAACCATTTAAGGCAGAGAAGGACAGTGATGATACATCCTCTTTCACTTTTAATCCTAATGGGAAGCCTATTCCTATGTCATGCTATTCTGCAATGCAGCATCAGGTTAGTACTTGAACTCACCTTTTGCTTCTGTCAATGAATACAACTTGTTGAATTTATAGTGTCAATATTCATCTTACATTTGAAAATTTTACAACAATAGGAACAAACAACAATATTAAAACTGTGATGAAATAATGCGTGTAATTTCACAGTATTAACAGTATACTGCATACCTCTAGCAGATTTTAAACCTCTCTTCCAGATTTAGGCTTTCATGAATGCATGTCTTTGCCCTCTTTTATTCTTGACCAGTATGTATTTTATCATTAAAAAAAGGGTAGAGGAACTATGAATATGTCATTGTACTCTCAAAGATGGAAAGATCACAACAGTTTAGTTATCAAGTCCAACTTTGAATAGCCAGCAATAATTATGAAGCTACATGACTGTCTAGGAAACTTAATGTTAATACTTCTATGAAAATATAATTATTGAGAATAATAAAGTATCTTAGTGTAAACTTGATAAAATTGGGGAGCGAATAAATATCCTGAACCGAACAAATAACCAAGTGTTTGTTAATCTGTGATATTGACAACTTAACGTCTTTTCAAAACCTTATTTCAGTATCTGCCTGGTAGCTTGCCCCAGCATTTTGACTTTCAACATCAAGCTGCTACACTTCCTCCTGTGAATGGGGGTTTCGAGTTTCCTACCCAACCTCCAAGCGAGGCTAATGTGAACACTTCTGAATTCAACTCATCACCTGACTCTAGAATATCAAGTGAGATTGTAGTAAAGGCTAGTTCTAGCGATTTTCAACCGGGGGATTCAATTATAGCTGCTGGTTTTGAAGTACAGCAAAATGAATGCAATCAGCGAGAGGATGCAGGAAATTCAGGAACAGATCATCACCCTTCGGATGGGGATCTGAATGTCATGGATTCTTCAGTGAAAACTGTTCATAACTCAGAAGATGGATACAACTGGAGAAAATATGGACAAAAGCAGGTCAAGGCTAGTGAATTCCCTCGTAGCTATTACAAATGTACTCATCCAAACTGTCCTGTAAAGAAGAAGGTTGAACATTCCCGTGATGGTCAAATCACAGAAGTTGTCTATAAAGGGGCTCATAATCATCAAAAGCCTCAACTTAACAGGAGATCCTCGTTTGGCTCATCGGTGTCATGTGGCGAGTCATTAAATGTTGGTGATGGCTTAGAGAGAACATGCTCAACTGATCTTTCTAATCCACCACCAGCTAATGAAGCAAAATCTGCCGGTGCGCTTGAATCGGCAGGAACACCTGAACTCTCCTCAACACTTGCAAGTAATGACGAGGTTGAAGAGGAGGGGGATGCTATTACCCAAGGGAGTACGGTAGTTGTAGACAATGAAAATGATGAACCTGAACTGAAAAGAAGGTATGCCACCACTTTATTATGTTCTTCACATGTTACTGCATGTATATGTGACTTCTTGAGATTCTTTTTCATATTTTTGCAGGAAAATGGAGAGCTCCTTGATTGAAACAGCTTTGGCTTCCAGGGCAATCCGAGAACCAAGAGTCATTGTCCAAATAGAGAGTGAAGTGGACATACTTGATGATGGATACAGATGGCGAAAATATGGACAGAAAGTGGTCAAGGGTAATCCAAATCCAAGGTTTTTAATCTCTGTCTCTTCTCAATTCCCTTTTGTATTATTCTCATGCATATTTGAGAGAACTTTCTCACAATATCACTTATAATTCTTCAGGAGTTACTACAAATGCACCCATCCTGGATGTTCAGTGAGGAAGCATGTGGAAAGGGCCTCACACAACTTGAAGTTTGTGCTCACAACATATGAAGGGAAGCACAATCATGAAGTTCCATCAGCCAGAAATAGCAGCCACCAAAACCCAGCCCCATCTGCACACAACCCACAAGATGTCCTAAACTCCCATCATCTTCCCAAATCGGAACCACAAGATTTCGCTACTCATTCCCATAGAAGAATGGAATACAACAACAAAGAATTCCTGAAACCCAACTATTTTGGGAACTTCAATGGTGGAGCTCCCTCCCTTTATCAAATGAATTTTCCCAACTTCCCTAACACCATGCCCTATGGTTCTTTTGGCCTAAACCCCAACTACGAGTCTGCCACAGGACAACATGTTCCTAATTTATCCATTCCTCCACCAATGGGATTCAGCTTGCCACCAAACATGGGTATCCCCAACAACAATCAAGGAAGATCACATGGTATGATTCAACCTATGTTCTTGGTACAACCACAACCACAACCACAGAAAGATGGAGATGTTAAGCTTCTTCGTCGGCCTGCGCAGGATCAATGAGAGCGGCTCATCTCTGAAAGTAAATCCAACCGTTTTTTCTAAATTCATAGAGTCCATATTTTGTTTTCGTTCTTAAAGCTATATCCACAGTTGCCTCAGTTTAATAGAAAGGAGAAAGATGTAAACTTTCAAAGCTCCCAAAACCAGCATATGCTCTTTTGTATCTTTTCTTGGAAACTGACAATATAGATCAGTATGCAATCCAACCCCTTTTGATATTCTCTGGTTCCATCTTCTCTACTGAGAGATATGCACCAATTTGTTCAATTGCTTTACTTGCAAGCATATGATGTCTTGTCATCAGTTTCAATGACACAAACAGCCTAAAGAATCAATTTTGAAAACTGAAAAAGCACACAAGGAGATAGATAATCATAAGAGATATCATCATCATCATCAAGATTGATTGACAAGAAGCAATCATCAACAACATCCAGATTAGAAATCCAATCCACCTCCTTTCACAGAGGGGAAACACAATAGACAAAACACAAACCAAGGTGTAGTAGTAACAGTTTTCTAATATAATTAATAACACAAACAGAAATCACAACATAACAGAACACAACTCCTCCCCCAAACCTGCAAACCACATCTAGAGAACAAGACGAAAGATTCAGCAAACACCTAACACCTCATCCCCCCATCGACGCCATCGCAATCACTTCTTGAGGCTTCCGCGAACGCCAGGGCGGGGCTTGGAGGTGTCAGCAACGGGGGCGAGAACGGCATGGAGATTGACGATCTTGGACTCGTCGTAGGGGATTTTGGGGTGCTTGGACTCGTGGTGGATCTGCATCGTCTTCGGATCGGGGACGGTGAGCTTGCAATGAGGACACTCCCATTTCGCGTGGCCGCCTTTCTCTTTTCCGGTCCGATCCAACAATCCGGCCTTTCCTCCGCCTCTGTTCGTGGTGGCGGCATCCTGTTTCGCCGCCAGCTCCTTCGCCGTGTGCTTCTTCGGCTTCGCCTTGCCTGTCATCGTGAGCTTCGATCGATGATGATGGTGGTGGTGATTTTGGGGATTTTTCTGGAAACCCTAGGAGGGAGGAGGACACGAGAGAGGGCGTTAGATAAGAATGAGATGATTTATAGGAGGGGAAGAAAAAGAAAATTGATATTCCTTTCGCCTTTTCTTTTCTTTTTTTATTATTATCTTTTTTTACTTAAAAGGCAATAATTGAACACGGAATCTTGAAACTTTAGGCGTGTGCAAGAAATTATAATTAAATTCCTTCGTGCCATTACGCGCAATTTATCTGAAGCTGTGATCGGTTATGAGATTATTATGCTAGTTGTAAGATTTGTGATTACCCTAAAATTGAGGATTAATCTACAGGGAAGTGACACAAGATTAAAAAAAAACTAGCATGAACTAAATTTAGGGTAACTAACTTTACCAAAAGAAATTTAGCGTAACTAGACCTAGGTCCGATTCCGTTCCGATTGATGACCGGTTTTCTTCCGGCTTTGACCGGTTTTATTGCCGGTTCCATTTCCCCCCCCTACCGACCACGGTTGTCGTCCGGAAGAATTATCATCCCTTGGGACACCATGACTGCGGTTTGGCCAGTTCACGGTTTTGACCGATCCCAGCTCTAAGGGTAACATGTAAAAATATTAAAAAAAAATTGAATGAAGTTGCCGACTATTCCGTGTTAGGACTAAGTTTGAGCTATAAACTTCCACAACAAATGGCAAATCCAATCAATTTTTTTAACCCTTTTGGCATTTTGATTATTTCAGTTATCTTTAGGCAATTGTCTATCTTTTTTTCTCGAAAAAAACTAATTGTTTATCTTTTGGTTTTAAGGTAATTTTCCATCTTTTTATTTTGCTTTGACGATTGACACCCATACTCCTAAATTTGTTTTTCTTGAACACCCCCTAAACATGCTTTTCAAAATACAGAACAAACGAGAAATTTTAAGTTACATTATTTCGTAGAATACAAACTACATGAAAATAAAAAAAATGGAATCTATAAATGTGGGTTCCCCCGTCTCTTAACACCTAAAAAAAATTGGCATCTATAATGAAGTATAAAAAATTGAAAACAGGCCATCTGTTTTTGAGCCCGTTGTTTCATTCTTAATCCAGACAGACTAAAATATTGACAACCCATCTAGAGCTTAACCAAAATAGAGCAAAAGAAAGCTTTACAGCACTTCTATGAAAGAGTGAAAATTATGTCCCTCAAATCAAACCAAAACCTATGCTAAAAAATCAAAAAAATTGAGTAATGAAGAAAACAAATTCCATCCATCAACAATGGCAAACTAACTACTAGCTAGATTTAATCTGAAAATTGGGGACGTTGTCTTCCTTATAAAGCAAACGCCTCTTGTTGTAGCAGCCATGATACCTGTACAGGAGGCTATACAGGCACTGTATCATGCTTACAGTGTCATATTCCTCCATGAACTTCATGTCAGAAGCCCTAGCTTTCGAGCCTGCGTAACAAACATACTCGTCGAGCACTGATGGCAGGCGCCAGTTCTGGAGCTTCCTAAGGCACCCCACAAGACATCCCGTCCGGTGCTGCAAGTTTTCGAATGCCATATAAAGTAAACCTTCAATTGTAAGAAATCAGGTGCTACAAAATTATAAAAATCTGAGGGCAATCGGATAATCATGGAAATTTACCTTGCCACGATTGCAGTGGATCAGAACCGGGTGATTTCTCAAATCTGCACATTTCCAAGAAGAGGTGTTAATTGAACTGTGCTTGGAATGATTAGCAAACAGAGCAAGAAAGCTAGATGAATGCGAAAAGGTGGGATTACCGATTAGAACTTTCAGAGCTTTTGTGATAACATCCCCAGGTATCATCCTCATAGTTTCCTGGATAGGAAAGGATTTGTCGTTAGAGGACAACTAAATTGCGCTTCAGGACACGAAATCTCTATAGAAGCACATCAGAACATGCAGCCATAATTCTTTTTAGCTAATCTCCAATAAGCATTGACTAAACTCTCATGTCTTCATAAGAAAAAGTTGACAAAACTTTCTCAAGAAGATTCAGATAGATAATAAATAAGAATTAGGCAGTTAAGATTTGCATAATGAAGCTTCAATTCAAAAGCATCCATATTAGTCTTCAATAAGTGCAGATCCAGCAATATTTCTCCTTCAGAAAATTACTAAGGCTAAGCATGCTATTTTTTCATGAACATTTCTTCTTTGGTTAGCTTATGAGGAAACAGTCAAACATACACGAAAAAGGAAAGCATGAATCTAGAAAGAAGTTCAGGAAGCCAATTGGAACAACTACAAGGATCAGAAATCTATGAATAAAGAAAACAAAGAGCTTAACACCACCAGTCAAGAATCTGCAGCAGACTATTAGCATAGACGGAATTCAGATCGACAATGACATTCAAAAAGTAAAGTTTAAGCCTACCTTCTTTCCTTCAATCCCAAACTGATACAACTTGATGTTGTGTGATTCAAGAAACTTGCAATGCTCTTCCGGATATGGCTCCGGGCATAAGTATCTGCAATTAGGCAGAAAAATGGATCAAACACATAGCAAATCAAATCAAATCACAGATGAACACAACAAAACCGACACAATTCAGCAAAACAGTTCAACAAGATCACAACTCACATGACGGACTTGAGACCTAGGGTTTCAAGGAAACCGAAATTATAACTCTCCGGAAACGCAGATCTGTACACGCCTTCTTCAACAACGGCGAAATTCTTCGGCGGAACCAACACGTTGTTGACGATCTCGGAAATCTCCTCTTTCTTCTTCTCCTCCTGGCCGTTCTCGTTCTCCTCCGTAGTCAAACTCATTCTCCGGATTTCAGCCGAAGAATTCAACAGGCTTTTGATCCCCAATCAGAGCAATTGCTCTTCTGAGTTCTCGATGATCGATCGCACAAAGGTTCAACGAGCGATTCGAATTCGACAATGCGATGGAGGCGAGAGCGAAAACGGACGCGATCAAAAACTGTCGAATTCCATCTTTGAAGAACTAGAGAGATTCACAAGATAGAATTCTAGAGGGTTGTTCATTGGTTTTTTTCTTTTTCTTTTTGTATTATTATTTTGGAAAATTGAAACGGCCGGTTTCTAGAAGCGATGGAAGGGTTTAAGGAGGGTTTGGTTTGATGTGGGACCCGCTTGATTTTGCATTGAATTTTCGATAGTCTTTTGCGCGTTTTGTTTTGACGGTTTTCGTAATCTAGTTGCGGTTTGATAAAAGATAACTATAGACTAACTTATATTGAATTAAATATTTTAAAACAAATTGACCTATGACCTTAGATTCTTTTTGAAAGTCTCTCTCATAATTTTTTATTTTAAAAATATATATGCGGTTTTTTGAAAAATATTTGTATTTTGTTTTTAAGCAAAATTTTATGTTATGTTTCAAATATTGTATAAAAAGGTAAAAATCAGTTTTTACTTTAATTTTAGTACGGCCCGGATTCTGAAGACCAACAAATCTTGTTTAGATAGATTTTCAGTCTTATCATAAGGACAATTAGATAGACTTTTTTTCACTTTAAGTTATGGGTGGAGGAAAAGTTAGTTAAGGTACGGGGAGATTTGTGAAGGTAGTTTTTTTTAACGAAATGCATGTCCATGTAGTTGAAATTTTACTTTATTGTAGTTGAAATAAAGGGGTAGTTTTTTTTTTTAAACTTTTCAGAAAAGGAGAACTAAGGGGTAAAATGTAAATAACAAAATAAATAGACCATGGACTATGGGCCCACAACAACAGAAACCCTATTTGGGCCTGAGGCCCATCATTTTGGCCCCTTAATTAAGATAATTGCGCTTTTTTTTTTGGTAGAAAGATAATTGCGCAATTTCATTCGCCGTGATTACAAGCAACACAAGGCCGACTGCACTAATAAAGTAAATAATCACTAGCCATTGTATCTCCATTCATACTCCAAATTCCAAATGATTGCACATTCATTGCAAACTGAACACAAACCCATGATTTACACATAAGAACATAAAACCTCAACATGGTATAATTCACTTCTCAAACATGATTCTTCAAAAGTCTTAGATCATATAGGCTAAACGTATTTTTATCAACATGACATATGAAACACACCCTAAGTTGAAACACTTGGAAATGGTGGTGGTGGTGGCGGAGGCGGTGGGCAATGGCCATGCTCTATCGATGGAGTTGAAACCTCAACACGCTCTGAGTAGACTGGTGGTTGAAGAGACGACGTAGGCTGGTGGAAGAGAAGCTCCGGTGTAAAAAGATGGTGCCATTTTGCGATGTGGTCGTCGTCATTGGTGAGGTTGGTGGTTGTAGTTCCATCCCATCCGATGTGAGTCACATGCTTCACATCCGTTGGACAACCTATTTCCATGCTCATACCTAACTCCTCCATTTCATCCTCATACACTATATTATTACAAAAATAAAAAGATCGTTAAGAACAATCATATTCATCGTTGAATACAAAAATGGTAAGGACTTCTTATGATTGTGCAACATAAATGTTCTAATGATTCAACTATGGAAGAGAGATTCTTACCGAACATTTGAGACAAGCTTTTAAAACCCTTAACAAGTTTGTTAACACCGGTGGATAAGTTGGGTCTTGGGAAAGCCAATAGTCTCGATGAATGTCTCAAGTTGTCCCCGGACAAGCTCTCTTCATCTTCATCCTCCTTGACTCCTAAGAACAACAACAATTGGCTAAGAAACTACACAAGTCTTTAACATAGATCAACGAAGGAAAGTAAATGATAAACCGAGCATTCAACTTGCGTAACTTACTGGAAGAAGGCGACTTCAAGGCCAACTTTGATCTCCTAGGCCTCTCTCCGGCAACATCAATGCTTGCTTGAGAGACGCAACCCAATGAAAAGGGAAGAACTGTGAATCTCTCCATTCGGTCTCTCATATTGAGGAAGAAGGGCTAGTTGCCACACAATAGTGCTCAAAACCAAGAATGTAAGATGTGCTCAAATAGGTTAATATTGAGGAAGTATTGAAGATTTGAAGGTGGCATTCCGGTTGTTATAGTAGGTTTGTTGAAGTGTGGCTTTAGTATCAAGTCAGAATAATTTAAGGTATGAAAAAAGTTGGCCATACACATGTTGGTTTGGTGAGAAAGACAATAGAAAAGGATACATAGTGGGATTTGCAAGTTGTTTTGAGTATTTTGGAAGTAGATACATAATGAAAGTTTCATAGCAAAATATTTCATATATCTTTTCACTATAAGATGAATGATTTTAAGAAACAACAATCTTAAACTAGTTGAAGTAAGAATTCAATTTTTTTGGCTTCAATTTACTTCTTCCATGCTTTCCTTCCCTTGGGAGAAAACCACCTCTTTTTGTTTTACATATTTTTTTCCCCATATATGTTTTGGTAACTTCTAAGTTTATTCTTTTATGAAATAAAATTCTTTGTATTTACTCAAACTGCATGATTTGAGTGAAAAGCAAGCAACAACTTACGAATTTAATTAAATAGTTTAAAAGGCCACTATGTGCAATTCTTTATTGTCAAGTAGCTATGGCCATGTAATGATCATTTGGTTAGAATAGTGTGTATGATCATGCAATATAACCAAAAAATTGTCCATAAAAATGATGTTTTTCCGATTAAGGTCATTTAGACACCGGCCTTATGACTTATGAGTGACTACTAGTTTATAAATGCAAGTATATATGTAACATCACATTCGATTTTGGCCTATCCAATGTCGTTTTAACAAGTGATCTTTTCATTGAAAGTTGACAATTCATCTACCCAGCTTTTAGTGTAGTTTGAAGCAATTACACAAATAGGTTAACATTCATTTGTCTACTTTTTATGTTTCATTGATCTAATGATGATGAGCGATGAGCCCATGCAGTTTTGTTAAGATGTATTTTCAGTCATCTACAAGACCGGATAATAAAGATCGAGAAAAAGATGTAGCCCAGATCCTGCGTTTGCGGGTTTCCCCTGGGTAAATGTTGTTGTTGTTGTAATCTTTGTGTTGAAGAAAAGGGAAGAAAGTCATGAGGATAAAAACTATAGTGGATTGTATGTATGTAAGATTCCGTGAACAGCTAGCTAATATGTGATCATTTGCATGACTTTGTCCCTTTTTGAGGGGAGACATATACTAGTAAAATTAGTAAAGATCGATCTAGAGTCCCAAGGTTTAACTTATCGTTTAAAATTAGACAGTAATTACAAATTTATAATGTCAGTTTCATCAAGAGATTATTAGAGCAAAATGTGCTATTCGTCAAATGCTAACACTTCAATAATTAGCATGGCATAATTAACACTTCAATAGTTTTTATTAACATCTCAATGTTCTATAATCGACTCGTATTGTTAACTTCATCGCAAACACCCTAACAACTCATTGAGTGTTGTTTCATTAGCTAGGTTTCTAATGTCTAGAGGATTCCCTCAAACTCACATGAAATTGATAAGTTAGTTTTTGAGATGTAAGAGCATCTCCAACAATTTCTCTATAATTTCTCTTAATATGGAGAATCAAAAGCTATAATCTCCAAAAAAAAACATACTCCAACTCCAAGAGCTTCCCCATTTTAAACAATCTCATATTTATTATTTTACTTTTTATATTTAACTTTTTTTGTAAAATATATAAAAATCAATATAACCAATGAAATGTTGCCATGTATAACAATTCATTTAATGCATTCTCCAAATGGATTTGGAGAATTCCCCAAATTTGGGGAAAACACCCCATGTCTTTTTCTCTATCCCCATTTTAGAGAATGGGATGGAGCATCTCTTAGAGTTAAAAATCTCTAAATTCAAATATACCAATGTATTTGGAGCATCTCCAAGAGATGCTCTAAGGGACCAACTATTCCCAAGTTATTTAACTTGACCATTTTATTATATTCTTCTACTTTGTCGTAACAAGACTTTTAACCGGTTATTAGAATTTATTTATTTTTTAATTATGTACCCGACTTTGTAGAAACAAGTCATTAGCATCCCAATCTCTTTTAGTTATATATCCAATTCCGAGAAGCGGGCATGGGATGGTCTGATTCTGATGCCATGTTAAAATCTCATTGGAAGTGACTAAATGGGATGATATGTTAGGTTTCTAACCATTTAGACTTATAAGGTCGGGATCTATCTTATAACACAAATAGTTTAAGCTAGTGAAGGGTTTCACCCTCTTTTATATAGTAGCAAGATACGTCCAACAAGTAATAGTCGGCGCATATAGTTTTAGGCACGATGTATTAACTAGTACAAAATCTGAGGCCACAAAGTGGTTTCACGAGACTAAGACCATAATCGGCAATTTAAGATTGTGACCTAGACCATAAATTTAAGGAATACCGGAAGTGGCGTTGTTGTCAGGTTATAGGAAGTAACATCTTCGTCAAGAGAGATCAAGAGAGCGAACTAAGAGTGAGATAAGGGAGAGACATGAGATGCACTTTCTAACACACAAGCTCAAAGTAATGCGTAAGAATTTACCTCGCCTTATATATCAGTGTTTTTTCTTACCGCTTCAAACAAACAACAAAGAAATCTCATCAATATTAAAAAAAAAAAAAACGTATGAAAAGCTACCTCGGTATATTTTGAAAATGGAGAGTTGGATTGATTTAAAAAGAGCAGCATACTTTTGTTGTTAGAATATTTAAGAAATAAATCGAGATTTTCCGAACCAACCCTAATCTTGACTCGTAAATCCCCTCACCCCACCCGATCTACTATAATTTACGGATCGGGTTACGAATCCATAAAATTCCAGTTCCCTTTTTCCCATCGATCCGATCCAAGCCAGCTACGACCCAGGTTTGAAAACCTTTTTGGGTCAAAGGTCTGTAAATCATTGATCTGTGTAACACCTACCACAAGGCCCACTCAAAATTCCCCTCCGCAATAAAACCTCCATCTTTGAAAACTTTACCCCTTCACACTCACCATTTCTTGCCCCCTATTAATTCCCACTTATCAGTTCTCACTTTCCCAGTCCCCCACCAAAGTTCCCAAACTTAACATGTGAAAACTCAACACCTCACACAACTAAAAAGAACCCATTTCAATCCTTTCCCTAAAACCCCCAAACCCATTTCAGATCTGCTCAAAGGGAGCAACACCATCAAAGCTAGCATTCCAGAGAAGATGTTGAATTCAAGTCTCCTCTTGTTTCTCTTACTCCTACTGTTCTCTGCATCCACCTTCAATTGCAACCTACCAGAGCTAGACCCATCTCAGGTAAAAGCCCTTTTCTTGCCCAAAATTTCTGGGCTGAATTTCTAATCTTTGGGTCTGATTTTGTGAAATTCCATTGATTTAGGCAAATGGGTGCTCAGGGAATGTTACATCCCTTGATGGGTCTGAAATGGTTCCCTTGATTGATAAGAAGAGAGTGGAGATGATGATGGTGATGAATGAGACCAGAAGAAAGCTTGGAAGCTTCCAGATTTGTGCACCTTGCACTTGCTGTGGTGGGGCCAAAGGCTATTGTTTGCCTTCTCCTTGTTGCTATGCCATCAATTGCAACATCCCAAACAGGCCCTTTGGGTTTTGCTCTTTCACTCCAAGAACCTGCAATTGCTTTGCATGCCACTGATTCTCCTCACTCTGAATTGGGTTAGGATTTCTGGTCCAAATTTATCATTTTTTAGGGAATTGTTTGTTCTAATTATAAGAGTGTTTATTTGAGTGCTGCCTTAGAATTGAAACTTTCATCATGGGTGTCATTTTTTTGTAAATTGTTTCTAGGTCTATGTTTGAGGATAGTTGCTATGTAGGAATGGATTGTCCAGCTTCATTCTTGGAGATGGGTGGAAATTGGTACTGTTTATGGCTGAGTTATATTCTGATTTTTGGTTACAAAAACCAGTAATTTTGGATCAGTTGGCTTAGTTTTCTTTTCATAGAAGAATTTATTCTCAGTTATCTTGTCATGCTTTATATTCTTGCCTTTAGGAAAAAAATGCCACCATTCACTCAGAATCAAACCTTTTCTCACCTTTTGGTGTGAAGAATCAAACCAATAAAAGTTTCATCAAGCATATATACCATTCCTATGCTGCTAAAATGTAGAATCTCAAATATATTCGAGTTGAGGGCGAGTGATGATCTTTTCATCCAGCCTAGCCACAAAAAAAACATGAACAAAAAATTCCCTACCCACCTGAATTGTTCCTATCAAATGTAGTTTCTTGTTTAGAGCCTAAAAAATGTACAGAAGTTGCTAGCAAAAAGGCAGGATCTTTGATTTAGTATCTTTGTGCTTCTTGTGTTAGAAGTTTTGCTGTTATGTGCCATTTCTTTGGTCTTCTGTGGCTAGATTAATGACTTTATAGGCTCTGTGTATGGATCTGACCAGCATTCGTCCTTGCTGACAGCGTCTTCCCATCGCCTTCTGAAGGTCTTGTACTCCTTGTATGACTGTCTTCGTACCTGAAAATTGCAAGCATAGTCTATTATAGTGTCCGAAGATGAATGGCTTTTGTTTGGCTCAACTTTGAGTTTACAGTTGTCTTTGTTTGTCAAACTAGATACAGTACAACTGTACAACCAAAAACTAGACAAAGCTGAATCAAAAGATCCCTAAGAGATCAGATATAGAGGTAGCAAAAGGGTAGTTTTAGCAATTGTTACCTCTATTCTCTTGTCAATTACATGAGCTTTAGGGGGTTCCTGCGGTTTAAGAAAATGTTTACATGATGAGCAGAAGGCGAAAAAGTGAAAACGAGTTAAGGTATCGGATTCGGGTATGGTTTTTAGTAGCATCATTACCTTCTTTGCACTTGGTTCTCCAAGTGTTGGCAAGCCATGATGAACAACATACTCTGCATCAACCACGCCAACGTTTCTTGTACGGTTGCCCTGAAATGAGTGCACTCAGGTTTGAAGACGGATAACTGAAACCGAAGAACCTGGAAATGTAGAAGCTAGGAAGGGAAATAGTACCTGAGCACAATATCCTAGATATAGATCAAGCCCCCAAGCATGAATCAGATCATTCTGCAAAACATACCAAACCATGAATCCTAAACCTGCAAAAGAAATCCCTAGGCTCAATCTGACGAGGCATCAAACGATCACGCGAAACAGACCTGGACCATGTGCCATACGCAACGCCAAGCAGATTTGGAGAAGACCGGAGCCATGACCTCTATCCACCCGGTACAAGGAGGTGTAGTGCTACTCGAGTCACATTCGCCCTTCTTGTATATCCTCCTGCACATATCAAAGGCGATTGCTACGTAACCAACTAAGAAACTAGCGTCTTGTAGAGCACTGGTTCTGAGCAAGAAAGCGTAGCATGTTTTTTTTTTACCTGTGAACCTTTCCCTGCCTCCCTCGGGCGGTGATCTGGTGGTGCACCTCGGACTTTTTGATGTCGAGCCCCGGCTGTGATATGTGAAGCTCTTCATCTTCAACTATAGATAAGTACCTAGAAGAACAGTTCATAGACATTCACTTAAAATCAACTAGTATATGAGATGTGACATGAACATTTGAGTTTTTGAGATGTTACCAACCGTTTGGGATCGAAATTCTCGACTCCAAGGTCTTCGTCCCAGAGGAAAATGTAGTCGTAATCATCAACTATATCTGGATGTAGAAATCGCTTTGCAAACCACCTAATGCACACAAATGAAAAGCTTTAAACTCTCTGTAGGTGTCAATTGTGCATTATAATGTGTACAAAGAAGGGTTTGCTACCATTTAGTTTGATTTTGTGCAGATACATGAATAACATTGTTGTGCCATACAAAGGTCTTCCAATCATCAACGTTGCCATCGTAATGGAAAAGCATTACATCGAAATTGCTGGCCAAGAACTGCCACATTAGACACCAAGGACAAACGTTAACAAGAATGTGGAGCCTTCTCTTACACAATGACGTGAGCATGGTTAAATCATAATCACCTTGTTCACCATTTCATCCACGAGGTGTTTTTGCTTAATTCCCACGGCAAGAGCCAGCAAGTTCATCGACGAAGGGCGATCCTATTCGTCAAGATTCACAACCAAATTGTTAGCATGTTACTAGTACAAACCATACAAAAAATACCCTTGGGTAATGAAACCATTTAGTGAATCGGTTAAGTCTCTAGATAATATCTACAAGGTCTCCGATTCAACTCTCATGGGTAGTACTATCGACCAAAAAAAAAGAAACCATTGTAACATAAATTTTTACCTTAGGTTTACCCCATAAGGGTCTCATCTCAAGGTTAGAAACCTTTTCAATAATACCCTTGGGCAACGACTCGCTTCCGCGAGGCCTACCCATGTCCTACAACATTGAACGCAAGGTTTCAACACGGTTAAAGTCATCACAACCATAAGACAAATCGCGAATTTACGGTTGAGATTAGATTCACCTCGCATTTGTCAGCAACTAAACTAACCGCCGGTAACTCTTGGCTTACAGTTTGAATCGAAGTTTCGGTTATAACCAAACGCGGCGTACTCTGCAAGAACCATCCATTTAATCAATCTTATAGCCTAACAAAACAGAATCAAACTCCATACATACATAAACTTAAGCATGAAAACATGATCTTTACCATTTTCGACCATGATGGTTGGATACATACAGATGCTATGAAGTAAACTGATAGAAGCAAAACCGCAGCTTGGACGACGATCCAGAGACTCAATTTTCGGCTTTTGGAGTCCGTCGGTAACTGAGAATCCATCAAAAGATAACAAACTATTAAGATTGATTTAAGATTGGGTTACAACTTTCAAGGGTTAAGTATGAAACTTGCATCCTAGGAAAACCCTTGCCCTAGTTCCAAGAACAAACTAAAATGCAAGATAGAGTTAGTAATCTCTAGGAATATTCACCAAGTAATCCTTAACTTCTTCAACAGGAAACCCTTTCTATCGGTAAGAATCCTTCAATCTAAAACTCAGCAGTTTAACACACTTCAAAATTTCAGTTCAAATTGGAAGTGTCTAAGAGAAACACAATAGATAATTTTATGGTTGTTAGCATAATATATATAGCAATGCAAAAGTACGTAGGTCGAATTAAACTGAGATTAAAGCAAGCTTACGTTTTGGTGAAACATCGGCATAATTACATCAGGAGAGTCAACAAATCAAAACACATGCGATGAAGAAAACTAACGTAGAAAAACCTAAACAATATAAAGGGAGTGACGGAGAAGAAAATTATTGACTTGGGATATATAATATGTAGAAAAATAAAAAAGATCTTGATGTTAGATCTTGGTGTGGAGAAAGCTATTAACTAAAAGTCTAGAAAATGATAAAACTAAAAATGGTTTGAGGATATAGTTCTTTAATGTATTTGATAGGAAATTGTTAGACTTTGAAATATGAGTTATTTTCCCCTGAAAGATAGTACGTACAACTTATAATATCACGGTTTAATATAAAATTTTATGATCAATTTGACCAAAGCAAATCGATCATATTAAGAAATAGATCACCAAATTCAAGTCTCGTTTACCAATTTCTACCAAAAAAAAAAAGTCTCGTGTACCAATTACCCCCATGTGAAAATATAACAAACCGAGCAACAAATCACATCCAAAAATCAATACTTTAAAGTCTTCAACCCCAGACGAAAACACAACCTTTAAAGGTGATACTATATAATTACGCCTCTTTTCTTCGGTCGAAATATTTTTACGCCTTTTAAACGAGTCGGTTTGACCATGTTTGGGTTGGATCATTTCGGATTCAGATCAATCGGATCACGAATTAAGTCGGATCGGATCATGGTAAGTTATTGTGCAGGGTCGGGTCGGTCTGTTAGGTTAGAAACTTGAATTTTTAATAATTATTAAATTGATATTATGATTAAACTAATAATCAAATTTAATAAATATTGCTTTTGTAGTAAAATACTAGTAGATGACCCGTACCTTGTACGGGGGTGTTATTTATTTATTTTATTGCTTTGTGTATGAATTTACTTTAACAATTACAAATATTATCATATGTATACTTTGTTTTAAAACGATGCTTATTTTTTGGAGTATAAATTGACATAATTCTTGTATATCATCATATATATAAATAAATTTTATTTATATAGTTACTTTTTATACATACATAAATATATATTTAAATAATTGAGGAATAATGACATAAGATAAGATGCATTATAACATTTTATTAACAATTGATACAAATCTTTTGGTATTTAATTAAATTATGTAAACTAACTTTTATAATAAAATCAATAAGTTTAAATAAAAACTCGGATTAATATATTATAATATTAAAGATATAGATAATATTTAATAAGTTATAGAAAACCAATTTATCTCGTATATATTTTATTATTTTTTGAAAAAATATTTAAATAAAAAATATATAAATACGTAATGAAAATGTTAAGGAATTATTATCTTAATTAAGAAATCGATCTTTTTTTTTCCTAAAGCTTAATCACTATGCAATATTAGCGATATATATGGTAAATATAACACCCACTTTTTTTATTGATATTTTTATATGATACAACAATAAAAATGTATTTAATATATTATTTTAATAGAATGAATATTTGTCTTAAATATAGTGGTGCAATTTGCTACCATTGATGATTTAAAAAAAACATAGTAAAAATAAGAAAAATAATTTAATGTTAATATGATATTCAATTAAATGGGTAAATTATTATGATTATGATTTATATATTATGACGAAAAAAATATTTTTTGAAATATAAGGTTTATGATAGATCTATGTATTAATTAAATGTGTACAATGATAAGATAGAGATTTATAAATTTTGGATAGAATTATTAATTAAACAAATCAAATTCTAAGATAGGACTAATATCTTAATTAAGTATGTATAGATATGATAAAATCAAAATTTTATAAGACAGATTTTTAAATAAGGGGGTGATGTGGCGCAGTATAGTGACGGAATTTGCTTCCGCTTTAGTATATAGTAATAGATACTATATATTAAAAACAAATTTATTTATTCTACCTGTCGAAGTTTCTAATCATCAAAATCCACCAATGAGTGATGTGTTGGCCTATAATTATATGCACGATGGCTTTCCATCACATTAACCAGAAACATAATCATTATAACATTTTAAAACAATAGAAGTATTTTTATATTATACAAAAATTTATTTTTTTTTTCCTGAAAAAAGCTAGTAGAAAAAAAAGGCCCAAACTAAAAAACTTAATAACATCAACACAATTAATTACAATCCGGAGCACAAAAGTGGTTAGTAATTGTGATGTCAATTATCTCATTTGCGAGTTGCGACGATGATAATCATTCGACGTGTAGTGATTAGTAACTGGCTGTTGAAAATGGAACTTGATTCTCCCTTCTGCTACAAATTAAAATTGGTATTTGATTCTGACTTGACTTGATTTTTTTTAAGAGCAAATTCTGATGAATTGTTGGTCAAAAGTGCAAAAAGAAACTTCCTCATTTAGGAAATTTCTAGTGCTAGATACATAAGTATTTGGTGTGATGACATTGCATGCCATATATGACAAAGTATATATGTCCATACACGTTAAATTAAAAATACAACTGTTATTGAATTGTTTCTTTTAACATGTAAAATAATAACACTATGAACCCACAAAAAACATCAATTAATTGACCGATCTTAATTGGTGCCATTGTTTCTCGATTCAACGTTGCAAGAGCTCATGAACTACTAGTGCGCAAATTCTAACACAGCGTAATAAGCAATCAAAATTGGAAGCGAAACCATCATCCCAAAGATTACCCTGAAAATACAAAAATGTAATAAAATATAAATATCTCGTTATGGAAAAAAGAAAGTTAATATTAATCTTCATTAAGGATTTGTTTGGATCGTTAAAATAACGTAGCTCAATGAGTTAAATTTGACGATCCAAACGAACCTAATACGTAACTAAATATACTACTTACGCAGTACTAAGCACATCGGCATGTACTCCATATTCTTTGGCGTAAATGAAGGAGGTGATAGATTGTGGCAAGGCTGCCTATAACATGAAAAAAATGAACATTAAATAAGTAGAATGACAAGCAAGTAAGTTTTTAAAGTTACTATCCAGAGATCGCCGATTCGTCTCATGGATAATACTCTTATAAAAAAAAGGGCAGAATGAGTGATGACATCTAATAAAATTCACATTCTTGTGGAGTTATTTTTTTGTTACATCACTATAGAATTTGTTCATTTTATCACCATTTATATATATGCTACATATATCTAGATTATGGTCACTAAATTATTCTGATGCGAAATATGTTTTTGTGCACGTACTTGTATGATGGCTACACGTAGAACATCACCACGCAAGCCAACAGCAATAGCACCAATGGCCATGGCCGATGGGCCTGCAATAAACTTGAGCACCATCCCAAATACAGTCAAGCCTGGTCCACATGCAATTAACTTTTCTTGTAGAGCCATGAACATTCCTGCATGAATACTTAATTATAATAATTACTTATAAGTTATAAGTCACGAGATACTTATTATACAATATGAAAGAAGTTATGTGAGAATAACCTTTCCGTATACTTATTTTGATAAAGTTTGATGGATCGATAAATTGTAAGCCGAAAATGTTACTATATATACAATTTCAAAGTGCAAGTATTGACAAAGCCAAACGGCCGGGTTAGCTCAAATCACACCCTCAATGGCGGATGCAAGAATCATTAGAAGCGACCGAAAAATAAACCGAACAGGCTATAAAACGGCGTCATTTTGACCTTTTTAACCTTTTAAAGAGATTAAATCGTGATTGTTTTAATTTGATCTTCTTTTTTAATAATAAGACCAAAAAAAACATTGTTATTTTATTTTTAAATAAAACTAAATTAAAGTGCCGAGGTTTTTCCCTATTTTTTTAAAAATAAAAGGCCAAATTAGAGACAGAAAGTAAATTGAGCTATGTTAATCTCATTGGCAACTCAGAAAACATACATATGTAGATCGAAATAAGAATCCACCGACTTTATATACGTAGTTCAATTAACAATTTACTCATAAACTAAACTAGATTAACAGACTAAGGTAGGCCATAATTATCAGATTACACATTATGAAATATACTTACCCATACTAAACATTGCTGTTCCTGTCCCAGCATTTGACATGATTTGCACAGATTTATCAACTATGCTTGGCAACTCCATGTTCCACCTGTCCATAATTTGATCAAAACAAATCGTGTTATATAGTTCCTTTTACTAGTTTTATAGCACATGCTATTATCTCTTTTGAGCACATGCTACATGCACATACCTGTTAGCTACAAGTGCCCAAACAATTCCTACAATACAAGCATAGGAATTAGGGTTTTGAGCAAGCTTCAACATCACAACCCTCATCAAAGACCAAAAAAATGGCCTCTCACTCTTAACCTCTTCACTCCCTTCCAAATCTTTACCTTCGGAGTCCCTAACCGCCTCCACTTTCGCCGAAAAGTCCATCCCCGAACGACGAAACTCCAAGACGAAGAGCAAAACCGTAAGCCAAACAATGGCTTGTATGATTGAGGATTGCACAACAAGATCCACACCCTCATTCCCATACATGGCCTTAACCAAAGGAACACCTACAACCAAAGAGTTAGTCAAAGTGGACAAAGAGTAGCTTGTGATTGACCAACAATAGCTTCCTTTGGCACTACACTTAGCCCACAAGGTGATCACTCCAACTATGATGACCTTTG
Organism: Polygonum aviculare; assembly: GCA_934048045.1. NCBI lineage: Eukaryota > Viridiplantae > Streptophyta > Magnoliopsida > Caryophyllales > Polygonaceae > Polygonum > Polygonum aviculare. The sequence continues at coordinate 28,629,939 of OW204031.1, read as the reverse complement.
ATATAGAATCTCCTGCTATGAACCAATAGTTCCATTTGAATGGGTTTGTGTGGGCAGTGAACTCAAAGGTGAAGAGTGGAAGAGTGAAATAGCAAACTAATCGGTTCACGGCGTCGCATTGATCCGACTTGAACAGGTGCCACCACTTGACAGAGCCATAGCCTAGAAAAAGGGCTACATAGAGTGGCACCATTGCCATTGTGACTTTGTAGATATCTTCCCACCCTATCATTTTAGTATGTATAAGCTACTACTACAATTGGCTCTATTAAACAGTAGAAGGTTTGGTGATATGGTATGTAGAAGAAATTGGAGTCATTTTATAATATGCATGAACAAAGCATATGTCTTCAAGTTAGTGTTTTTACATTGATGGGTCATTTGTGCATATGTGCGGTATTCTTTATGCTCTCAATTATCAAAGATGATATGATCGTTTGTGTATGAGTTCCAAGCATTTATTCCATTCCACCTCTTGTAATTAGAGTTCATAGAGTTTGAGTTACTATTTGGTTTGTAGTATTCTTTCCTCAAATTCTTGGACAATTGTGTACGTCGATACAATGGGTTCTAATTAAGTTCTAACTTTTAGATCAACTAGGTAGCTTATGCTGAATGGAAATGGGATTATGTTAATGACTATACAATCAATATTCTGCTACATGAACATGAAACTCACTCTTTACGAAGATGCTATACTTCACACTATATTACTAAACTTCACACCAATAAATTACAATAATATCCTTATTTCAAGATATACTAAAAAAGTTATAGAAATGTTTTATGTGTATATGGTTTCCTATAAATGGGATGTATTTAGATATTATCTCAAGAAAAGTTAAGTTTTTTACTCCCACCTTAATCTCTCATTGATTCAAAAAATAAATAAATAAAGTAAATCCAATTGTATAGCACGCGCAACAGTAGAATAAAGATACGAAATAGAATTAATGAACCTAAAAAAAGAGGATAAGAGTAGATAATTTACAAGCATTAAACCCTAACAAAAAGATAAGAATATAATTTTATTTTGCAATTTAAAATTTCATTTTAGTCATTATATAAGTATATTATTATTTAATACTCCACCATTGTATTAATACTATCATTTAAATCAACTCTATCATTAATACTCCATCATTTAAATCAGTCAAAACATAATTGCTACATTTTGGAAACGTGAGGGTCACTTATCCTCTGGTCCGGCCATATTTTCAACTAAGTAATACTCCATAATAAAGTGTAGTTAATGATAGTCGAACGTCGCCGACTCCCTCGCGAAGCTCGCCTTTTCTTTTCCTTTCACTTTTCATTTCCTTTCAGAGCCATCTGTTGGCTTGTTGTCCTTTATTTTGGATGATATTTTGGGTCGTTGCTACACTCGCCTTGTGAGTAGTTAGTTCGCCCCCTGCTGAGGCTCCCTTGGCTTTGATAAAAAAAAAATGATAGTGGAATGTAATTAAGGATTAATCTTATATGTAGTTTTGTCACCGTTTATTGCTCTCAATAACTATGTTCATAAAAATCCCTAATTAGTATTGACAAAATCAAATAAAAAAACCATCTATAGCTAGCATAGTGGTTAGAGTGTCTCCTAATAACTCATTGATCATATGTTCAAATCTTTTTATTTACATACAATTACTTTTTTCTTTTCATTTTCTCAATCTTAAGTTTTATGCTTTTATCGTCACAAACATATTAATATGAAATTTTGAAAACGAGTGACACATTATAATTGAGATTATTTGTATATTTTAATTTTCATTCTATAAGTAAATAAGTTAGGTCTTAGATCACTTATTTTAAATATATTTTTATTTTAGAATTTAAAGCTATACTTTTTTCTCATTTGCAAACAGATCCATTTTATTTTATTACATGAGATAGAAAATTATAACAAGAGTTGAAATTATTGAACCTAAAAAAAGAACTATTTAACCTAAAAAAAGAGGATAAGAACAGAATTAATAATTTACAATAATTAAATGCTAACAAAGTATAGAGATAAGAATATAGTTTTATTATGCAATTTAAATTTTCATTTTAGTTGTTATATAAGTATATTATTTATTAATTCATACTCCATCATTGCATATATGTACACTTATTTTAAATATATATATTATTCAAATAATACATTAATAATTATTATTATTATATATCGTTCAAGTCAGCTGTCCGTGCAACCGACTTGCCCCCTCTTTCAATTTTTTCTGGCTCAGCTGCTGCCCGGAGTCTATGACATTTCTTTAGTTGATCATAAGATCTTCTTGCCTTGCTTTTAAATCAGTCAAAATAGAATTGCTACATTTCTTAGGGATGGCAGTTTAGTGGGGCATTTTCATGTAGAGAAGAGGCAAACAACTCTATTTGTTTTGGACAGAAAATTGAGTTTAGTGTCGAGAAAGTGAAACCTACAAATAGTCCGATATAGACCGGGTCTTATTTATTTATTTTTTGGGTGAGAAAATAGACAAATAGAATCCAAGCCGTGTTACCAAAAATGGCCTGCCAGGTAGGGCTGGGCAAAAATAACCGGATACTGGTTAACCGACCGTTTAACCGGTATCCGAAAGCTTTTCCCGGTTAACCGTGACGAGAATAACCGGAAAACCGGTTATGGTTAACCGAACGGTTTTTTAAACGGGTTAACGGTTCGGTAATGGTTAGTCATATATTTTCAACCGGTTAACCGTTAAACCGTTTAATAAAATATTAATATATATTTTTTAAAAAAATAATATAAATATGTTAATTTGATTGTATTAGGCTTTTTTAATAAAAGATATATTCTACATTTGCATAAAATAAAAGATATATTCTATACTTTCTTTTCTCTGAATACCTGGTTAGTCATATATTTTTTTTAAAAAAGAGTCGGCGTTTAGTACTGGAGGTCATGTGCTTGATTCTTTTCGAGCTTCTCTGGCGCCTAAAATGGTGGAGGCTCTAGTTTGTGGTCAAGATTGGATGCGTACTTCGCGTACTCATTTTCCAGTCGATGAGAACCTACTTGAATTAGAGGCTATGGCTTTGGAAGAAGGTTAGTGTATTATATCTTGCTTTCTTTTCTTTTCTTATTTATATTGTCTAACTCACTATTTTGTTGTGTTACTGTTTATAACTTTTAGGCATGAGAAAGCTGATGTTAGAGCAACCGTTAATTGAAATCGATGAGGCTATGGAAGAATTAACCGTCGATTGAAATCGATGAGGCTATGGAAGAATGAAGAAATATGTATTAGTGTTTTGGGATTGAGTTATGTATTTTGATCTTAGTGATTCCACTGAACAAACTCTATGTGATTCGATCGATGCTTTGATATGTAATCCAATTATGTATTTCAACAATGTATTCGACTACGTGTTGTGATTATATATTTCGATATTTATCGGTTAAAATGCATGTATTTAAAATGAATAATTTCACTTTCAAATAGTGGTTAACCGACTAACCGACCGGTTTTCATGGTTAACCGATATCGGTTAACCGTTTCTTAACGGTTCGGTAATGGTTATCATAATTTAGTAACCGAATATCCGGTTAACCGATATCCGGTTAACCGAACTTCCGGTTACCCGTCCGTGCCCACCCCTACTGCCAGGGAACGGGGGTTTAAACTTTAAAGTCATAAAAATTGATAAATAGAGTCGGAGTCGTGTTGCAAAAGACCGGGTTTAGAGTTACGTGACTTAGAGTCCGTTTGGCTGGCACTTTTTTTAAAGACTTATAAGCACGATTTTGCTTATAAGCACAAAATAAGCAATTGCTTGATGCCAAACGCGTTTTTTTTAAGTGTTTATAAGCAAACTTTTGATTATAAGCAACGAAAATGAAAAGCACCTCTCCCCATGCTTATCCAAATAAGCACTCAGTGCTTATTTGCTCAATTCCATCTTCTACCCTTGCCTTGTTCGTACACAACACCACCAACCTACCCTTTCCTTCTCCAAAATCCCTTTCCCATGGATCCCGACGACGCCACCGTAACCCCGCTCGGCCAGCTCCTCCTCCGAAACCACCAGGACCACCACCTCCTCCTCCCTCGCCGCCGTCAAAACCCCCGGCATCGGTGCCTCTTCTACCCCTCTTTGACTACCCCCATTCACGAGCAAGTGGACGACTGCCCTTCTTCTACCCCTCTTCTTCTCCGGCGAACACGACCCCAACGTCCAGATCGGCTCCGCCCTCTGCCTCTCCTCCGCCATCTACTCCTCCCTCACCGTCCACGCCTCCGACCTCCCCTCCTCAAGCTCGCCCAGTCGCCCGCACCCACTCCTTCAAGCCCAAGCCTGCCCTCCTCTCTCTCATCGGCAGCGTCGTGACCGCCGACCGGTTGTTGGCCACTGGACGACGACGAACCCGGACGACGAACCCGCCCGCACCCACTCCTCTAAGCCCCTGGACGACGACGAACCCGGAACCGCCGGTTGTTGGCCACCGCCAAACCCGCCCCGACTCGTCTGTTTCCGATCTCCGGCGGAGACGTCCGGAGGTGCACCGATCTGGAACGAATTGTAATTGCATTTTTGTCCGATGGCTAGGGTTATCGTGGATGGGGAAGCAAAAAGAGTTGTTTTGTTTTTTTTTGTTTTATTGGGGGTAAAATTGTAATTGCATTAATCCTACATACAAAATCAGCAGACCGTCTTACCAAACACCCAATTGTTTATCTCAAAAATAAGTTTCCAATATCAGCAATTTATATCAGCATCAGCATAAGCACTGAGTTGCCAAACGGACTCTTAGTATTGTAAACTTGTGATAAGGACAGCTGACCCACGGGGAAAATTAATCCCAAGAGTATTCATAACAGAGAAACCAGCTTTTGTCCGACTTTTTCAACGAAACTGGAGAAATTCTTCTATAATAAATATTTATTTAGGTAGCTACCGTCCTTTTAGAAACATGAATATTGTGAGCAAAATATTTTATTTATATCTAAATTATGATCCAACAAAATTAATGCAATTCATTTTAGATAATTTTATCTTAAAATTTTTTAATAGGAGAATGTATAAAGGTAGAACTATTTCAAACAAAAAAATATAAAGGTAGAATTGTCGTAACTCAACCTATCTCACAAAGCCAGCCCGAATCGATTGAGAGTTCTAAGATTGAAACCCGACCCGAAAATCAACATGCAAAGGAAAAAACCGAACCCGATTAGGTTGAAACTCGAATCCGACCCGCATACATTGTGTTGACCTGATTGGAGATATATTTAGAATAAATACCATTTATTTTAATATTAATATATATTGATAGATATTTGTGTCAATGATTTTTATTGGTTGTTAATATATTTTAGAGATATTAAATTTTATGAGATTATAGTACAATACATTGTTTTTAAACTTGTGCAAAGAGAAGTAGTTAATGGTGGAGGGTTATAAAGATAAATATAAAGAGCAGCAAGACAACTATAAGAGAAGTAGTTAATTCGGTCCTAAAAGCAGAAACTCTTGCACTTAGAGAAGGCATAAGAGCAGCAAGACAACTAGGTTTAAGAAAAGTGGTATTTGAAGGGGACAATGTAACTGTGATCAATGCCACCAACCGGACTACAAGTTACCCCTGGGAAATCGACTTACTGATTGCTGACATTTGGAGGTCACTCCAATGCTTCGAATCAGTCATAATTCATCATATTGGTAGGGATTCCAACATCGTGGCTGATAAAATCGCTAAAATGGGCCACGACTTTCCTACCAAGCACATTTTAAATGATCCAGAGCTTAAGGCTCTCGTCCTAAGGGACGCGCTAGGTCGTCCACCTTAAAGGTGGTCTACCTAATTCTTACCTAATAAAAAAAATAAAATAAAATAATAAATAAAGATAAATATAAAGATTTTATATGTTTTATAGATATGAATAGAAGATCCGTACCCTAGCTAGATGGATTGGTCCATTGTTGATTTGTTGATAAATGCAATGTCGTGCTAAAAAAGAAGAAGATAAATGCAATGTCACGTTTAATGAACAAATCGGAAAGATAGAATCACCAAATTAGCAAGCCTCCTCCCTAATAAAAAATTGCTTTATTTGTGACCTTTTCTTCAGATATATGCTGATATATTTCTGCATTGAGGAACTTTTGGTTTAGAGGTTTGTTCTTTGTCCTCTTTTAGTGTTAGAACATGCGTGTGGTGTTGTATTAATCTCTATTCAGATAAATAGCATATATCTTTATTTTTTGGGTTGATATAGCATATATCTTTATTTGTTGTTACATTAATTGATCATTTAATATTATAAACTCAATAGTCATTCGTTTTGTCTTGTCAATTCCTCTAGTAGGAAAAATGGCTAATGAAATATATATAAAGCGTAGCAAAATTTTCACATACACCACACATTCGATATGGGAGGAGGATATATTCAAATGAGAATATTAATTCCGTCACAAAGATGTAAAGAAATTATGCTTATTTTTCCTACATCAATGATGCTTGTTTTCCTTATATCATGTCAATATATTGGTGTAGCAAGTGCTCAATTTGAAGGACAAGGAAATGCCAAAATTGCGCAATTTGAAACAAATCCTACACCAAAAAAAGGTAATTTTGTTCTAAGAGAATATTGTATTGTTGTCAAATCCATTAGAATGAGCATCTAAACATGAAACGTTTCCAGGCAAAAGAGCATCAAAGACAAAGGATTAGGAAAAATTGCAGTACATGTCCGAATTTTTGAGATGGTTGCGGAAAATGGATTTAAATTTTCGTTACGGATTGAGTTGTGATCTCTGGACTAAGCATTATTCATATATACACGACTTTAATAATCACGTCATATGGCCATTAGCGATAAAAAATGAAACGTTTCCGTGCTAAATAGCATCAAAGACAAACGATTGTGAAGGATTGCAGACTTTGCAGTACATGTTCCAGTTTTGGAGATGGTTGTGGAAAATGGATTTAAACTTTCGTTACGGATTGAGTTGTAATCACTAGCATCAGCATTATTGATACAAAATATTTTAGCGTTAACAATCGCATAATGAATTTATGCCCGGTAGGGATTGTTTAGAGGTGACGTCGACATTAATATATAACATCATATTCATATGGCCGTTAGCGATAAAAAAAATATCATCTTAAGTTATTGATCATAGAACACCCCTTTTCGTTGAGACTATTGTTAAATTTAACTTTGAAAGCTAAGGCTATTTCTTATACGGAGTAATTGTCTAAAGGTGGGGTCATTTTCTTACAATTTTCCCGAAGAAATATCATAAACTTACTAATATAGATCGATTGTAGAGGGTGGAAATAACGCTTCCTGCATTAAAAATTAGGTTCGATTATAATCAATTCGGGCTTTGATTTGCCCAAACCCAGCTAAATTAGTAATAGGTGAGGTAGATCGATTCAGGCTTAAAGTCTTATTTGAGTTTGGTTCATTTAAAAGTTCATCGAGCTCGAACTTAATTTGTAAGCTACTCATTAGCTTGTTCTTGAGATAAGTTCACGGACAACCTATTTACTTGATCATTTATGCAAACAAATAAAACTAAAAACTAACGTAATTTGAGAGACAACAATAACAACATTTACCCAGCATAACTTTTTATGAACATACATATGATTGTGTTTGCTCATGAACAAATCAGTCAGGTTTGCTTGTACTCAAACTCGACTTATGTATCTTTTGAGTTATAACAGTATGTTGAAACTCGACTAAATTTCATATCACGCCCAATACAATGAGAGAACCGATTCGAAAATCGAATGGCTCGTGAACGGCTCAAATTATTTGAAATCCCAGTCTTGATTTGGAACTGTATTGAGTTCAAATTTGATTGTTTAGTGCATAAATTTCGTTATTACAATTTTTATTGTAAAAGAAAAAGACAAAAGCAAGTACCAAATCTTTTGACCGACTTCCATTTTCATAAAGGAATGACTTAAAATTCGTCAAAAATCCTACTTTTATGTCCATGCAATCTCTCCTCTCCCGTCCATTTCAATGAAAACTGCCATACACAATAATCAGAACAGAGAGGAATATGAATTGAAGTTGTATGTTCTATATCGGAATAGAATATAAGTACTAATATTAGTGGCACTAAAGAAGACAAGTTACAAATGCGACACCTGAAAACCTCGTGTTAGTGATTGATCTATACCTATCAAAACTCGACAGAACCTGACAATCAGACCCAAACCATACGAAAATTTTAGGTTAGAATTCCGACCCAATTAAAAAGTAACCTGGATCCAATTGGACAAGTTGAATTATGAACTCGATTAGGTTGATCCGAATCTTTATTTTTACAAAACTATAGCACTTATTTTTAATATTATAATTTTTTTTATTTGTATATACTTAATGTAAGAAAATATAAAAAAAATAAAAAAATAAAGAAATAAAGATTGTATATACTTAATATCCAGATTCGGCATCTGCGGGACTACCTGGGTAAATGTTGTTGTTGTTGTATATACTTAATGTAATATTTTGTTTTTGGTCGGAATGTAATATTAATTATGATATCAATAGCTACAAATAGTTAACACTCTTTGACTCTTTGACCCAATGTGACAATCCAAACCGGCGCAAAACCTGCAAGAACTTGACCCAAATGATCCGTAAATTTTAACATTTCGACGCTAATACTCAATTCGAACCTGAACCTGACTAAACTGATCCAGTTATTCTCTCGGAATTCGTTTTCTCTTTCTCTTTCTTTTTCTCTTTTATTTTTGAGAAAAACCAAAAATACCAAGGCCACCCAATTCAAGCTAATAAAGTACAATATGACGACGGAGGATTGACAGTTTTTTTTGTACAATCGCCTTCTTGAGATTTTTTTTTTTTTTTTGACTCGGTGAGGATTAGGATTCCGACTTAAGGCGGAAATCCTAGAGCATCCTGATGGATGAGAGCTAGCAGCTCGTGATGGTTCCAGATTGTTTCCCATGAGTGACTGTGGCCCAGATTGGCAATTTTATCGGCCACAGCATTGCACTGCCTATTCTCATGTGAAATTTGGACTGACTCGAATCCGCGGAGGAATACGAGAATATCTGCAACAATCCTTTCAATTTCCCATGGACAACTGATTTGACCCTTGATAGCTTTGATAATCGTTATATTATCCCCTTCTATCTCAATTTTCCTGATATTGCTTTGTTTGGCCTTTAATATTCCATCCCACAATGCCAAAGCTTCAGCCATCAAGACTGAAACGTTGCCAAATATTCTTACAGTTCCAGTTAACGGATTTCCATCTACATCCCTAATAATCGATCCACCTGAAGCATTTCCATTACTTATCTTAGAGCCATCAAAATTTAGCTTTGCAAACTGAGGTTTCGGCCTTTTCCAGTGGCTCAACTTTTGTCGTGCAGTTGGCCGTCTTCGAACCATACTATCTTGTGCCTTTTCTTCATCCTCTTGCCACTTCTTAGCTTGTTCCCATTGCCTCAACTGTGCTCGAATATGTTGGCTTAGATCTTGTATAACATCATTAGTCGTTGTTTGAAATGCTAGCATATTCCTTTGATGCCATATGCTCCACCATGTTACTGCAAGTTCAATGAACTCTGCTTTCCCTAATTTCCTCTTGATGTCATATAAAACATTCCTTGGGTTCTGCTGTGGAGGTGCATACATCCTAATGGTTCGCTCGGTATTTACATTTATGCTTTTGATCACCCGTAACGTGTGTGGGCAACTAATCATCAAGTGTATTGAGTCTTCGTGGGTTCCATTACACATGAGACATCCTTGTGGAATTGCAACATGTTTTTCATAGAGTCTTTGTTTCGTTGGAAGTCCATTCATATCAATTTTCCATAGGAAATTTTTCACTTTTGGATAGATGTCTAATTTCCATATCCAATCATTCATACTCGGATTCATCATATCCTCTTTCGTAACTAAGCTCACTGCTGACGCTGTTGAGAACCATCCATTTTTGCTCGGTGCCCATATAAGCATGTCATCTATCTCATTATGCGGTATAGGTATCAATGTTATCTTTTCTACTAAATCCATAGGGATGGTTTTGCGTAATTCATCTATTTTCCATTCTCTGCTCGTTGAAATAAATTGTTCCACCTTGGCACTAATATTTTCAATATCATTTTTGTTCATAAACTTTTCCAATGGTTCTTGAATTACCCAATTATCTGTCCAAAAGTTTACTGACTTTCCATTTCCTATTTGTCACTTAAGTCCTTTTTCAAATTCCCCTCTGAGTTTGATCAATTGCTTCCATTGCCATGATGCGTTAGGCTTACTCCTATATTCTGCTAGTGTGTTTCTTCTTAGGTATTTTTCTTTCACAACCTTGACCCAGACATTGTCATGCTCTTTGAGTATTTTCCACAACAGCTTCATTTGTAGTGCCTTGTTCATATCCACAGCTTTCCTTATCCCTAGACCGCCATATGCTTTCGGTTTACATATTCTGTCCCATCCTATCAAGGGTTTATGTTGTCTGTCTTTATTCCAGAAGAAGCTCCTGTTGATCGCATCAATTTCATCGTGCACATCTTTAGACAACATAAAGCTTTGCATTAGGTAGTTTGGCTTTGTGGCAAGGTTCGATCTTATTAGAACCGACCTACCCTCTTGGGATAGTGTACTAGCTTTCCATTTTGATAGTTGTCGTTGTGCATTACCTATTGTGTCATGGAATATTTCTTTGTTGACTTTGCCATTAATGATCGGACATCCGAGATACTTTTCTAAATTTGTCATCGTGTTAATTCCTAATGCCTGCCTAATATTTTGTTTCTGCTGATTTCCAACTTTCTTCGAGGTGTGAAATGCTGATTTGTGGTAGTTCACTTTTTGACCTGTAGCTGCACAATATTCCTCGACAATGCTTTTCATTAAGTTACAAGCATTCTGGGTTCCTTTTGCAAATATTATCATGTCATCCGCAAAGGCTAGGAACGGTATCCTCGTTCCACCTCTAGATACAGGGAATCCAATTAATGGTTTCGGGCTTTCGCTTACCTTCTGCAGTTTTCGTGCCAGAATTTCTGCTCCGATCACGAAAAGATACGGCGACAGCGGGTCGCCTTGTCTAATCCCTCGCTCGGGAGTAAATGGGACGGTGGGTCCACTGTTGACTAGTACTGAGAATGATACTGTACATACACACTGACGAATCCATTCTACAAATTTCTCATCAAAACCGAACCTCAGAAGCACCTGGAATAGATAAGACCAGTCTACCCTATGATGATAAGACCAGCGGGTCGCCTTCTTGAGATTATGATGTATTGAACACACTTCTATAACTTGAACCTCTAGCCAAAGATGAGGAAAATCTTGATGTTGGCAAGCATCAAATCCTTAAAGATGCAAATGTTGCTTCATCTTGTGGCTCATTTCTGTTTACTTGAATCTCCACTCCAAATAGAACACAAGAAAATGTAATAATGCATGAGTGTTTTTTGTCTTCCATTGATTAGGCATATGCCCTCATTTTTTGGTGGCCCAATGTGACTCATTGCAGAGTTCACTTGTATCAGAAGATTGTCGTTCAACTTTTGCAAGTGTACATTTAGGATTCCAGGTAGTCTAATTGTCCACAATCTCCAAAAGTGAGAATTCACAAGAAAGTAAGGTCGATGAATTTAGACTTGTTAGTGTATTTTCTTATAAAAATAATGCCATTCTTGCTAGTTTCTTACTTAAGAACATAATAGTTAAATTAAGGTTAGGCTTTGGATTTAGTTAGTTTAAGAAGCTTTTTGTTTCAGTCCGATAGGAGATTACTTGGGTCTCACATAAGGCGACTTCATGGTAGGAGGCACGAGAGGCCTCAGGTTTGATTCCCATCGAGCTGAATCTGGTTTCACCCAGTAAACAGATCAAAAGTTGCATACAGAGAAATAAAAAGATTCATCTTGTCCAACCAAAATAGATGGAGAAACATTGCACCAAGTTTCTCAAGTACTCTCATTCATGCTCCACTTATTTATTTTTCCGTTCAAATAATATAGTTACAAAAAAAGGTCTCTGGCTTTCTGCAATAAAAACAATGCACCAAATGATGATCACAACAAAGACCAAACACACACAAAAATACAATTCTCTCAACTCCACAACAACAACAGGGGAAAATTGATCAAGGTACAACAGCAGGAGGAGGCAAAGTGACAGCACGCAAGATATCAGAATACCCAACAACGCCAACCAAAACGTCGTCGTTTTCGCCTTCAGTCACCCACACGTGGGTCGCCCTATGCGAAAGCATCTGGGCCATCACAGCAGCCAACGAGCTCGTCGGCTTACAGGTCAAGGGCACACTCCTTCCTCGGTACATACTTCTAGCCGCGCCAGCTCTAGGGCTATGAATACTGTTACTGTAAAACCCGAGAGTCCGGCTACTAAACTTCTTCAGCTTACCGGGCCCAGTTTCGCTAAAATTGTTGCCGTTTGTGGCCACGTCGTCGCTTGATCTCATAGTCATGTCGTCTTCGACCCCCATCACGAACTGGCCTGCTGAGAGGTGGGCCACGGCATACGATGTGGAGAGGTAGTCGCAGCTCCAGAGTTTACAGGCTGAGATCTCGCCTATGATCCTGCGTTGGCCTTCAGGGGTCGGGTCCACCACCGCTATTGCAATCGGGTCGTGAGGCTGCAATTTGATGGCATCCAGGGCCGGGGCGGAAGACGTGACTGAACAGTAGTCTGAGTCAATGGCACCTAGCGCGGAGATGGAGGAGAGCGGGATTGGGGCGAGTGCGCCTAGGCAGTTGATGATGAAACGGACGACGTCTTCTCTTGAGAGGCAACAGAATGTGGTGATGCGGGTTGAGGTGGTCGGGGTTGTGGAGGTTGAAGGTCGGTTTGGAGACAGAAGAAGGGCGTTGCTCGAGTCTGAGTTTTTTAGCCACCTGCCGTTGTAGAGGATTGAGAATTTCTTGCTGAAGCCTTTCCAGGGTATGCTTTTCGCAACGAGTAGGCGCTTAACGCCTTGCTTCATCATCATCAATGCATCCACCAATCTTGTATCAAAAGTTCAGGAATAATCAACTAAAACGATACTACAAGACACTAAGATTTGAAGCACAACTTGATTGAGAATCTCTACCCACTTCACTAATTCTTATGCAAGCACAAAATTTGTCATGGTTTACTGCAACTACTGCAATCTATAGATAAATGCCAGCAACTACTACAATAGTATGAGTTTGGGAGTGTTACTCTGGCTGTATGATTATATTTGGTGTCACAGTATCCTCGACAACCCTTACATGCCTCAGGAACTGATTGAGAGGAAAGAAATCATCCAGCATGAATGTAAGTTCGATCAACCAACAAAGTATATATTTAAAACTGAATGTTAGGAAAAGAAATGAAATGAGAGTGAAATCAGCATTAATATGTTAAGCTGCTATATATGTTTCAGCTTAATTGTGTATATATGGTCCTAGTGTAGTTGAGAATTGAAGCTTTACCTTGGCATCCATTAGAGACATAGGCATTCCCGTAGTAGTTTTCATTGCATCTACAGTATAAGCTATTGTTATCATCTTGATCCCGTGTACAAACTGCATTAGAATCGGCATCGGCCGAAAGTGGGCTCATCCAACTCCAATAAAGTACAACAGGGGCGGCAGCAGAGGATGGATCCGAGCTACTCGAAAGCTTTCCAGCATATTCATTCGCATAGTCGCTCTCGATTAAAGTCGCCACAATGCAGCTTTGCCTATCACTTGATTCCTTGGAGGTACACATCGATGTGATAAAATGGAATACTATAGCTGTTAGGAGACAACGGTGTTTTGCAGCACTGGACTCCATCACAACTGTTTTTGGTGGTGGTGGTGGTGGTGTTGCCGCGGCAGACAGTGCCACACCCGGCCATAATTCGCGTGTCATGATCGCGCAAGACTGCGTTTCCAGAGCATCCCTCCACAACGAAGACGTTGTCATTTACAGAGAATGTGTAAGGGCTGCCCGTTAAGTTAACACTGGTGTTGCGTTGCTGAGGTGTTTCCGCAACGCACACCTTCATAGGAGGTATCGCCACGATCAACGCGGGCGAAAAGTAGGCATTTTCGTTGCCTAGGAATACCTCCATGAGCTCAATATTTTTGAGTTTGGATAACACGGGTTTGGGCTTGGAGCCATTATTTGTGGCGGTGCACTCGATCTCGAACCACGGATCGAGGAAGCAGCCCTTGCCTATCCCGAACGGGTAAGGGATCTTCACACCTCCACAAGTGTCCTTGCAACCACGCCTTGCGATCGGTGCTACACTCGCCTCAGCAACCATTAGCACTTGAAGAGATAGTAGCAATAGTAGGTTCTGTATTACCACCTCTGACTTCATTTCTACCTCCTCTGTTTTTTTTTTAAGAAAAATTTGCGTCAAGAGCTAGTTCGTATGTATGGAAAACGGGGTTGTTTAAGCTAAACAAATCCACATCAACGAGTCAGTTGACTCTCCCAGTCAACCTCTATAGAGTTCAAAAAGTTCTTACGTAATCGATACTTTAGCTCTCTACAGTTTGTCCTTAATGTGGTTCATATTGTTGTTACAATATTGTTTAAGTGTATCATGCACTTCGATTCGTTAGAACTCATTCGTTCTTGATTTGGTACTTCATCAGATTGGATTTACCTCGTCATAACAATGAGCAATTAATGCTCTTTAGATTGGTGAACAAAAACGTTATCTTTTTGATGACTGTACTACAACATTGAGGTCGTGCACAAACGTTATCTTCTATAAGATTGTAGGAGGAGAAATTTCTAGCTGTTGAGAATAAACCAATGCTCAAAATTCAGACTTCATACTATAGTGTTCAATATTTGATACAAGTCTCAATGATCAACATCTATCTAAGCGTTTTCTTTTGGAGATCATTTCAACCACACCTTTTTTTTCTTTCGGAAATCATAATCATGCTACTCAGCGTCAAAGTCAGATTGACAAATCTACCATGGTGGTGGGTCACACCCATTCATGAAGACAATTACTTATGGAGAAAATTGAGCACAGTTTTTGATTATTATTATTATTAGCATTGCGTTTAACTGTGAAAGTGAGGTTTCCAATTTGATCTTTCCAGGAAACCCACAATACATCCAAATTGAAGAAAGTAGGACTTGGATGCCACAGCAATCACGCCACTTAACAACACCAACATGAAATTAAGTTTACTGAGGTGTGTTCTATTAAGAGACTTATTGACAGTACGGAATGCGTATAATTAAGAAACATACAACAAGTGTATTGAGGTGCATTTGATCATAAAACCGCCTGCTCAAACTTCCAAATGGTATCAAGAACAAGTAGACTTTCCAATACCATATGCATGATATGAGAAGATTGACATGTTTGATTAAAGTGATGCCAATTGAGTTTTCAATCAGCTGATAGAAAGATTGTCTAAATCCAGGTTTTGTAAACTCAGTAAATATACATGTTCATCCATGTAATGTTCATTGCCTTGCCATATTTGCTCTGTTTTGTTTTACCTAAATTAGTCATACTTAGAGTTGGTTCCCCTCTTAATTTGGCAGTGGGGTTTGATTATGCAATAATTAATAAAATATAGCCCAAATGTAAAGTGGACTAGAAGAATTAGTCTCCAGCAATCAATTTGGAGGGTGGAGTTTGTGCCTAGAGAAAATGAGTGCTACATTTTCAGAGTTGTTCAACCACTAACAGAACAGAAACTTTGTTGCTAAGCTTCTCATTGCCTCATTGGTACGAAGGTATTTTTCACAAAAAATTAGTGTCATTTCTAATTTTCTAATAATAAAACTAGTATTATGTCCAATGTCTTGAATGCACCATTTTGATTCAACTAAAAACTTATTTTAAAGTTTATATAAAGTTATTAAAAAGAATAGTTTGATATAAAAACTTGTATAATTTTATTTAATTTGTTTCTTATGAAATTTGTTTTAATGATACATCATTTCTACGATAATATATCCTCTTAATTGAGCAACTATTTATAGGATTATAACTTTTGTATAAGGATCGAATATTGTTTTTATCAATATATTTTTTCATTATATACTTTTTATTTTTATTTTATAGCTATTTTGGAAAAAAAATCAAATCTTGATTATACGTATATATATATTATATATCTATAATCTACAATAAAATTTTAACCAATAAAAAAAAGTTAATTAAATGTCAACCAACCAAATTGATTTAATGAATTGGTTATGTGGTTTATTATATCTTTTATATACTACTATAATATAACTATATATTTATTTGGATATAAGTAGCTTATGACTTGCGCCTTGTGTAGAGGTTTTTCTAGATAAATATTAGAGAAATAATTCTTTAACATTTATATTTATTATTGCTCTAAATAATATGTAGTTCATTGGATATCAAATTAGATAATTAAGTAGTTATATATATTATTTAAACTTAAGTATGCAAAACTAACTATAGTACATATATAGTACTTGAAACTCAAAGGTTTAACCCAAACCCTTAGAATATGGGTTAAGGTTGAGTATATATATCCCGACCTGTGATTGGTTCGGTATATTTAATCTTGGTTCTAGAGTACTGACCTTATTAAATCTGATACTAGCTTGATAAGTTGATCTATATATGGTAAGTCTAACCAAAAATAAATTTCTATCTAACAACATATATATTTATATCATTTTCTATATATTTTGAAACAATTAAAATAAAATCAAGAATAATTTTATTAATAATCTAATCGGGAAATAAAAATAAAAATAACTTCAATCTACTAGTGATTTTTATGTCGCTAAAGAAAACAAAGATATTAATGTTAAGAGTTATCATATTTTTTATATTACTATTTATATTCATAAGATTGATAATTCATAATAAAACTTGCAATAAGCAACTGGACCAAAAACAAACTTGCACGAAAAGCAACTCGACCAAAAACAAACTTGCACGAAAAGCAATATGCTAATATTTTGTATAATAAATCCCGTTCGTGTGGTGAACCTTGAAACAAACAAAAAAATATTTTGTTGTGACAAAACCTAGCTAGGTTGTTGATCACTCCTACCGATCCGATGGCGGAAAGAAACTCTGGTGGTCGTAGAAGAAGAGGCGGTCGTTATCTCCCTGAGGAGTTGCAAGAGAATATTATGCTTCGTCTCCCCGTCGAATCCCTCACGAGATTTGAATCGGTTTCTAAAGGATGGCGGTCTATGGTCCATTCCCGCGGTTTCATCGATTCGTATGGCGGGCGTGGCTGCACCCACCCTGACGACGTTCCCTTGGACGTCCACACAACTAGTAACGCAGATCTCTGTAGGATGGTTCCAGGTTTGATTGAACCGCTGTGTGAACCGGGTTGGGGTCGCGTGTTCTTCGTGACGGGGCCCTTGAACGGACTCTATTGCGTAGCCGGTTTTCTCAGCGAGGCGTCTAGTAAACGCTTCTCCCTTTTGACAGGCCATATAGCCCTGTGCAACCCGGCTACCCGTGACTACCGGTTCACCCGTCCTTTTCCGCTGCATTTCCGTCCTCGACTATCCGAAATCTCCTCGAAGCCCTGCTTGCTTCGCTTTGGCTTTGGGAGCGTGATAGACAAGAAGAAAACCAAAAGTAGTAGCTCCGCCTTGGATTACAGAGTCGTCGTTATCATACATTATGGCGGCGCCTTTCTCGTTATCGTCTATAGTGTGCAAAGGGGTTCATGGAAGGTGATCGTTGACTATGAACCCGGGAAGAGAGAATATGGCGAGAGGAAGGCGACCGAGGCGTTTAGCGTACAAGGAAGAAAGATCACCCATATCTATAATCCTTTGGAGGGGTGTCCTCAAAGGTTGCTCAAGGGGTGCTCTCATTGGATGGCCATATGCGAGGACGGCACATGTAAGGTGTTGTCGTTTAGTTTTGCTGATCAATCGTTCAAGCTAATCGGTGCACCGCCGGGTTATCCAACTTACATTGCTGCTCAAGGCGAGAGAATGCAATTGTTGTGTGACGTTTTCGTGTTGCGTGATCACCTCGTTGGTATTCAGCTATTCAGCGTACTCAGCGTACCGTCGTCGAGTAATGGGGCGGGTTTGCGGACGACGGTGGAGGTCGGTCTTTGGATGATGATGGAATATGGCGTCGAAGAATCATGGAGCAGGATTTATACCATCTACCCTAACTTACAGGATGAGATTTACAAACTATATGGGGTACATTACCAGCCTTTAACGAGTGGAGGCGTACGTATCGAAAGGCTCTTCGTTAGAACTCTGGCTAAGCAGATAATTTCTTGCGATGAGACTGGGTGTCAAGTTATCCATGTCGATGATCCCGAATTCGGAGTTTGCTGGAATACGCCTGGGATTTCGACTTTCACACAGACCCTCGAGCGCCCTTCATTAATAATATCTACTTCTTACTCTCTAGCTAGCTAGTCTTCTTGATATCATGATGGTTTTATATATTTGTAATCTTGAAGTTAGTTTGACTTCTGTTTGTTTGAATATTATATCTGATTTGATATTGTAATTTTTTAAAGGTTTGGATCTTGAACACGACGTACATATATATATATATAGGACCTATCCAATTTTAATGGAGCATTGTAGAGTTTTTTTTTTTTTAATGAAAAGGAGTCATTGGTACGAGGGTATTTTTCACAAAAAAAATTACATTACGTGTCATTTCTAATTTTCTAATAATAAAACTAGTATTAGGTCCAATGTCTTGAATGCACCATATTTTGATTCAACTAAAAATTTGTTTTGAAATTTATATAAAGTTATTAAAAAGAATAGTTTGATATAAAATCTTGTATAATTTTATTTAATTTGTTTTAATGATACATTATTTCTACGATAATATATCCTCTTAGTTGAGCAAAGAACTATAGGATTATAATTTTTGTATAATGATTGAATATTGTTTTTATCAATACATTTTTTCATTATATACTTTTTATTTTTATTTTTATTTTATAGCTATTTTGGCAAAAAAAAATCAAATCTTAATTATACGTATATAAATATTATATCTATAATCTACAATAAAATTTTAACCAATAAAAAATAAGTTAATTAAATGTCAACCAACCAAATTAATTTAATAAAATGGTTATGTGGTTTATTATATCTTTTATATACTACTATAATACAATTATATATTTATTTGGAGTTGACATATGTTGTTCTATATAATTATTTTAATCGCTAAATTAGTATATAGTACGATTAATTAATTTTATATTCATGATAACCTTATGGATATAACTAGCTTATGACCTACGCCATGTGTATATTAGAGAAATAATTTTTAAAATTTATATTAGTTATTGCTCTAAATAGTATGTAGTTCATTGAATATCAAATTAGATAATTAAGTAGTTACGTATATTATTTAAACTTAAGTATGCAAAACTAACTATAGTACATATATAGCACTTGAAACTCAACGGTTTAACCCAAATCCTTAGAGTATGGGTTAGGGTTGAGTATATCTTGACCTGTGATTGATTCGGTTAAAAATATTAAATATTAAATTTAAATATTTCAAAATTTTAATTTTAAATTTTAATCTATACTACCTATAGTATAAAGCGGAGACAATGTTTTCACAAAAAATTGTGCCACGTGTCATTTCGAAAATATAATAATCAGTCGGGCCCTCCTTTATACAGATTAGGTAGTTAGAATCTTATATAATCTTATTCCGTAAATATTACTTAAAAATTACCAAAAATCCCGAAAATTATGAATTCTGTCATACCAAGAATTAGTTGTAATCTTCTCATAAATACTATTATTTAATAAAACATGTTATTTATCGTAAAGTAATTTTTGAACAAATCCAAATTATTTATATTATGAGTTAATTTACTATTGGTAAAAAAACACTAATCACAATACGAACATAAATATATAATATGTTATAATTTTAACGTGATCATTGACATTACATATCTATATTAAATTGAGTTTATAATCACGTTACCCGTACATGGTACGGGGGTTAAACTAGTTTCTTAATTAAAGATTGTTGTATTACTTGATTCCCTATCGCCAAACACGGTGTAAAGGTTTTTCCTCTTTCCAAACCGTGGGGCGGGGCGTGGGGTTCGATTTGAGTACTCTTACAGATTAGGTCTGAACCATATGACCTCCATATCATCAGATTCAATGATGTTCACCTCGCCTCTTCCCAATCGGAGTGCCCTTCTCCCCAAATCCCCACTCAATGGTACACGATTATTTCCACTGCATCATGGGCGAAGAAAATTCATTTGCCCTTGTATAGTTCCTCCTACCAATCTCAGCGAAGGATTTGCCACCCTCAAATTGAATGTAAGTCATCTATTTGATTTCTGTAGCTCAATTCTAGACCAAAGATTTGAAAATTTTCAAGTCTCATCATGATTGATTCCAGGGTTCATCTAGAGGAAAGAGCTTGAACAACTTTGATCATGTGTCCGAGGATGAATCTGATGTGCTTATAGAGTGTAGGGATATTTGCAAGTCATTTGGGGAAAAGGACATATTGAGAGGTGTAAGCTTCAAGGTTAGGCTGTTACCCATTTTTGGTGCACCCTTTGATTGTTCAAAGCTGTTATGAATGTATGTCATTTGAATTGTGTTGCCAAGTCATGAGATAGGCTACTGAAGAAAGTAAATCAAGTGGGTTTTGTTGGGTACTTGTTACAGATTAGGCATGGCGAAGCGGTTGGAATAATCGGGCCTTCTGGCACCGGGAAATCCACTGTTTTGAAGATCATGGCAGGGCTTCTGGCTCCGGATAAGGTTAACAATCTGGGTTCAACATGTTTGGTTGTTGGGCATGCTTTGAAAAGCCTCAGATTCTGAGTTTCTGGTGTGCAGGGGGAGGTTTATGTTCGAGGGAAAAAGAGGCATGGATTGATTAGTGACGAGGAGTTATCCGGTCTTCGGATTGGCTTGGTAACTGCTAACTATAGTGTTGATGCTCAATAGTGTTTTATGTAGTGATTGGGAGTTGATTGCATTGCAGGTCTTCCAGAGTGCAGCTCTATTTGATTCTTTGACTGTACGCGAAAATGTCGGTTTTCTTCTGTAAGAGTATTTCTCAAGCTTCACTAGTTGTTTCTTCTCTTAGAACGAAGTTTTTGTAACCTGTTGCTGATATTTACCACTCCGTTTGTCCTAGGTATGAAAATTCCAGCATGCCGGAGGATCAGATTGCAGCGCTTGTGACTGAAACTCTAGCTGCAGTAGGGCTGAAGGTAAGCGGATATCGAAAATGACAATATTGACCCATTTCAAGTATCAAGAGGTTTCTGAGTATCTTAACAGAACACATAGTTTGTTATAGGATGTTGAAGATCGAATGCCATCTGAATTGTCAGGGGGGATGAAGAAACGGGTTGCATTAGCTCGTTCCATCATCTTTGAAACCTCAAAAGATGCAGAGCCAGAGGTATGCTTCATGCCAAAGATTCAAGTATTATTGGATTATAGCTCAGAGCTACTCGTAAGCAAAGATTGTGAAGCAGGTGCTCCTATATGATGAACCAACAGCCGGTCTTGACCCTATTGCATCAACTGTATTTGAAGATCTTATACGATCTGTACATATAGAAGGCCAGGATGCACTAGGAGAGCACGGGAAAGTCGCGTCGTTTGTTGTTGTGACTCACCAGCATAGCACCATCAGACGAGCAGTTGATAGGTAATCCCTTAGCCTAAAAAAATCACCTTATCCACAATTTCGCACGAAATCTAATAGCTGATGAATCTTGGTGTGTTAGATTGATTTTTCTTTATGAGGGGAAGATTGTATGGGAGGGCCTCACTCATGAATTCACAACGTCTACAAACCCAAATGTTTGTTGTTGTGTCGGCTGTCTCGCCTGTATTTGTGATCTATTTATTTCATGTAGTTGGAATAGTATAATGATGAAATGACGAATGGATACTATTTGCTCTGGATTTTATGTTGTATGGCTCGGTTTGAATTGTATGACTGATTGCCTGACACAAGATATGTACTTTTTATCTCTGATGCATGATGTAGTTATTCATTTTCTAATGGTGAATTTTGTAATGCCCAAAGATACAGGCAACTACAGATGATGATTTAGAGGAAGTAGCAACCCCACTAATGTTGAAAACAAACTTGGTGTTGTGCCAAGTTGGTTATCCACCAATCTTGATGTGGCCAAAAGGTAACTTTTTTTTTTTGCTCTGTGTAACCATTTGTTTGATAATTTCCATTGGTGTATGATGCTATATTTTATGGAACTTTGTTTGCCTCATGTTTGACGAAGCTGGATATATCTCCAGGTAGACACACTTTGCAGTGCAGTGGAGACGAATGAGTTCCAGGTAGAGCTGTCTCGCCTTTACACTAAAACGTACATTTTCCTCTGGGAGCTTATCTCCAACTCTTCTAATGCAAAAATCTTGGAAACAGTAGCGCTATCTACCCGTTTATGTAAGGACACCTTGCAAGTTTAGTGCTAATTGCTTTTTGGATTTTATGCAGGTGCTGGATAGGCTTATGTTCCTTTCCTTGACAGCTAAGGAAGGTTATAGGAGAAGAAGACTATACCAAGCATGGGGCTTTCAAATATTTTGAAATGGCTGGTAAACTTGCAAACAGTATCTTTTTTTGGTAGAAATTTGCAAACAATATCAATATTGATGAAGTGATGAATGTAATAAAATGCACAGATTAAACGAAGGGCTACAAGCAATACTGACGGAGAGGATTATGATGCTGACCTACCTGCTAGGACACACAGAGGCGTGTTTTAGGATGCTTGGGATGGTAATTTGTACTATACTTGATTTTAGCTTTATTTCAGGATTTTGCTGCTGTTTTTTTAGCATGTGCATTATGAAGCTATTGCGATTTTGTTCTGAGCTCGATTTCATGTCTTTTGTCTACCATATGTCTGTTCAAACTCTCACTTCAATGGTAACTGCAAAGTTGCACAATATTCCTTGAGTATTATTAGATAATAATGGCAATTCTTTCTTAATCTGCACAATATGGAATTCCTTGCAGCATTATATAATGGCGATTCTTACTTAACCTGGACAATATTCTTACAGTTTTTTTACTGTGTCTTTTCTCAGGGATCGATCATCTTTTGACGTGTGCCATTCACAGATTTTTAGTTTTCTGCTTGTTGGGACTTTTGTATTACTAGAGCTGGATAAGGGTACTTGGAAATCCATGGTACCGCTACATTTGAGGCGCAGATCAGCAATTGATTCAGGTTGAGGTAAATCCTATTTCAATCGTCCTTTAGATATTATTATATATAATATAATATAATACTCCCTCCGTTTCACAATAAGTGTCGTTTTAACACTTAAAATTTGTTTCATAATATGTGTCGTTTTAGGTTTTCAAAGTGATTTATTAGAGGTAATAATGATAATTTTTATTGGAATGTGTATTTGTTGACTAAAGTTGTACATTCATTGGCCAAAAAAATGTAATGAGTGGTAAGATTAAGAAAAAGTTGTAAGTTTTAAAGTGAATGATTACTTTTCTTAAAAACTGTGTTGAGAGCTAAAACGACACTTATTATGAAACGGAGGGAGTATAGTTTAACGCCGTCTATCATCATTAAAATATTAAAATAAATAAAAGTGTCTATCGTTCATTTTGGGCTGGCCCAATAAGCCCTAGGAGGCAAAAACCCTAGACTACATAAACGCGCTATAACTAAGGCTGCGTTCGTTTCAATAAGCAATTGCTGATGCTGATCGATTGCTGATGCTGATCGATTGCTGACGTTGATATAAAATGCTGATATTCGCTGCTGAATTTGAAAGCTGATATTTGAAATAAATAATAGGGTGTTTGGTTGGACGGTTTGCTGATATTGTATACTTGAGATGTGTTTTGACAATTTTACCCTTGAACTAAATTAAAACCATAAAAAACAAAATAAAATCAAAAACCCTAACAACTTTCACACCAGCCACATTGCTTCCTGGCCGTTCTTGACCTCCATCGACGTTCATGAGTTCTCCGGCTGAGACGACCTCCGCCAAATTCACGCATCCGGCGAACAAACTCGCCAATCCGTTGGCCGAGAAGCCTCCCGATCGGGACAGATCGACAGACCGGAGCTCCGGCGCACAATTCGCCTCCGAGACCGCCGAGAGGACGCCATCGGAGATGCGGGGGCATAAGGTGAGGTCGAGCTTCGAGAGGTGTCCGTTGCCGTGGCCGTAGCGGGCGAAGAGTCTGGGGAGGTGGCCGGAGCAGAGAGGTCGGAGGGTTGTGCGGTGGCGGGACTCGACGGAGTGGAAGGATTTGCAGGCGACGGGATGGAGTCGAGGCGGTCGAGGATGGAGAAGATGAGCTCCTCTGAGAGGAGGTCGAACGGATTCCGGTTTTGTTTCTTCATTTGGAGGTTGGTTTGTTGAGGGATTTGGTTGATTTTGAGGTCTTTAATAGAGGTCGGAATGTAGGAAGGTGTGGTCGAAGAAACGGTCGAAAGAAGGGGGCGGTGGGATTTGGTTGGATGGTTGTGTGGGGAAGAACTAGCGAGTGAAGAAGAAGATCAAGGAAGAAGATGAACAAGTATGAGGGGTATCGGGTTTGAGTCTTTGAGAGGGGTATCGGGTTTGAGTCTTTGAGAGGGGTATGAGGGGCAATTTCAAAATCAGCATTTGCTGATAAAAAGTGCTGAAATCTGGTAAGCAGGGTCCCTGATGATTATTTTTGTTGGTGCTTATAATCAATACACTGCTTATAAGCACGTAAAAAAAAATTGAACCAAACAGATAAAACAATTGCTTATTTTAAGAAATAAGCACTTTGGTGCTTATAAGCACGTAAAAAAAGCCCAAACGAACGCAGCCTAAGAACGTCTCAGAAATTGCATTCCACCGATCCCGTCTCTCCCATTCTATCTTCAACGCTCCTATAAGGATTTTATCTTTCGTTTTTTTTCTTCTTCTCCCCCCAGTTAATCCTTTGATAGTTTGTGTACTTTTTATCCTGCTCTTCCATCTCATTTGAAATAACCTGTCATTTTAATGTAAAAAGGTTTCGAGCTTCTAAATGGATCTAAGTACGACGGCACTATCCTGGCCGTTGCGGGCCTTCACGAGCCTTTGCGGGTCTGTAAGGGCCGTTGCGGGCTTTTACGGGCCGTTACAGACGCGAATGGGTTTGTTGGAGATCTGGGCGGGCCGACACTCTATAACAAGTTCAGAGCTCTCTCTTCTCCTCTACTCAAGCGCTCTTTCACATTACTCCCGCCATTTCTCGCGCTCTCATTTCTCTCCATACACCCTGTTCACTCTGTTTCCATCTCCTCCGCCATGGCAGAGCAGGTATCGATTCTCAATTCATCTGGATTTTCTACGTTGTCATTGATTTCTGCTGGTTTGTGCCAGAGCTTGTTTTCTTGAATTATTTTTTGTTTTCTTGTTCTGAAATCCTGAAATCTTGTTTGTTTCACAGATTGTTATAAAGCATGGTCATGGTCCTGACTCAACTCAGGTGTCTTTCCCTTTCTTTCCCTTTTTCATTAATTCAAATGTTTTTGTTTTTGTTTAGTTGTGTCGGTTTGGATTTCAGACGTCTTTCTGAAATTATTATTTTTTCGATAGATTTTGGAAAATCAGCTTGGGCTAGAAAATGTGCTTGACCTTTCTTCTCAGAAAGCTGAAGCTCAGGTGATTTTTTCTTGATTATATGGGTTTTTATATATAAATGTGTTTCATAAAAATGGTTTTGACTGGCTGGCTTGAGTTTCTCAGAAAGAATCTCAGGTCTTAGAAAGAATTGGTGATGGGATCAAGACTCTTTTTTGGGATCACTGCTGGGCGCTTGACAGACCTCTTGTTGAAGTTGCTACCGGTGAACTTGATGAAGAGGACCTTGGCCATACGGTTGCTGAATACTGGAGTGATGGAGGCTGGAGATGGGACCTGTTGACGCCTCTTCTCCCGCCAGATGCCTTGGCGGCAATCGCAAACATCAGCATTGTTGAGGAAGGGGTCGGTGACAACCACTACAAGAGGAATTCAGCTTCTGATGTGTTTTCGATCCGCCCGGCTCTTGGAATTATCAGGGATGCGCCTAATTCTGATAGAGATCAGCTCTGGAAGAAAATTTGGAGCCTCAATGCTACGGAGAGGGTCCGTACCTTCATATGGCTGGCAGCTCACAGCTCTATAATGTGCAACGAAACTCGCAGGCGAAGAAGATTGTGTGATGATGATTTGTGTAGAGTTTGCAATGTGGCTTCCGAAACTACAATTCATGTGCTCCGGGATTGCATCAAGGCTCGTGAGCTGTGGGATGAGCTGCTTCGTGATAGAACAAATCCTGTATTTTTTTTGGGAAGCATAAAGCCATGGCTGTTACAGAATCTCAGTGGTGAAGGTATGGCTGTTACAGAATCTCAGTGGTGAAGGTATTTGGTCTTCCATTTTTGCTTTTGGAGTTTGGTATCTTTGGGAGTGGAGGAATTACAAGATCTTTGATTCTCAAGTGCCTATTCCTCCGGATAGGCATCTCTTTGTGATACAAAGGGCAAGGGAATACGTTAGCCTTCAGAGAACTTGGGCAACATCTGCCCTGTCTCATTGGACATGCCCTCCTTTGGACTGGATCAAGCTGAACTGTTGGGGATGACAACGTTTCTGCAGGCGGGCTATTTAGATGTGCTGCTGGAAATTTCTTGAAGGGATTCTCGCTGAAAGCTCAAGGAAACTCTCCCCTTGAGGCTGAATACTTGGGTTTATGGAAGGGTCTGCAAGTTGCTTATAGTATGAGCATTAATCTGTTGGAAGTGGAACTTGATTCATTTGAAGTTGTCAATACTTTTACCACTAATGATCTAAGGCCTATTGATATTAGGGACATCATGGACATCATTTGCAAGTGCAAAGAGTTGCTAGCTAAGAAAAATTGGACTGTAAAGTTGAAACATATATCTAGAAGTGCCAATCAGTGTGCATATTGGCTTGCTAGGTGTAGGGAGGATTGTATTGATGATTTTATCCTATATGATGTACCTCCCAACAGCCTTGTGTCAATTATGTATGATGTACCTCCCAACAGCCTTGTGTCAATCATGGAGATTGATTCATGGATGAACACCAACATGTAATACTATTTCGTTTTATAAATAAAACGGGTTAAATGCCCGCCTTTTGATAAAAAAAATGTTTTCTTTGTACTGGTTCAGTGCAAGCTATTGTTGTATAAGTCTATGGTTGTTTGGCTACATCTCTTAATCTACCAGGTACTACCTAATGGATGCTTTCTTACCCAGTTTACCAGGTACTTCCTAATGG
Source organism: Polygonum aviculare (assembly GCA_934048045.1). NCBI lineage: Eukaryota > Viridiplantae > Streptophyta > Magnoliopsida > Caryophyllales > Polygonaceae > Polygonum > Polygonum aviculare. The sequence goes on along the minus strand of OW204031.1, from coordinate 28,602,700 downwards.
ATGCTTTCCTCACCCGGTTTACCAGGTACTACCTAATGGATGCTTTCTTACCCAGTTTGTATGAACTCATGCATATATGAGTCATGATCTTGTTGAACTGTGTTGCTGTATTGTGTCGTTGTTGCTGTGTTCATCTGTGTTTTGATTCAATCTGCTAGGTGTTGGTGTTGCTTATGAGTTTCTCTGCCTGATTGCAGATACTTATGCCCGGAGCCATATCCGGAAGAACATTGCAAGTTTCTTGAATCACACAACATCAAGTTGTATCAGCTTGGGATTGAAGGAAAGAAGGTAGGCTTAAACTTTACTTTTTGAATGTCATTGTCGATCTGAATTCCCTGTGTTACTAGTCTGTTGCAGATTCTTGGCTTCATCAGAAAGTGGTAGTGGTAGTGGTGTTCCAATTGGCTTCCTGAACTTCTTTTTAGATTCATCCTTTCCTTTTTCGTCTTTGTTTGATTGTTTCCTCATAAGATGAACTTCTTTTTAGATTCATGCTTTCCTTTTTCTTGTAGGTTTACTGTTTTCTTATAAGATAACCAAAGAAGAAATGCTCTATGTATTCCTAAGCACTACCTTCTTCAATGTCCGTGATAAAATAGCATGCATTGAAGACCAATATTGATGTTTTTGAATTGAAACCTCATTGGCTCATTATGCAAATCATAACTGCCTAATGCTTATTTATTATCTATATGAATGTTCTTGAGAAAGTTTTGTCAACTTTTTCTTATGAAGACTTGAGAGTTGAGGCCGTTGCTAGACTAAAGCTATTAGTCAATGCTTATTGGAGATTAGCTAACAAGAATTGTGGCTGCATGTTCTAATGCGCTTCTATAGAGATTTCATGCCCTGAAACGCAATGTAGCTGTCCTCTAACAACAAATCCTTTCCTCTCCAGGAAACTATGAGGATGATACCTGGGGATGTTATCACAAAAGCTCTGAAAGTTCTAATCGGTAATCCCACCTTTTGCTTTCATCTAGCTTTCTTGCTCTGTTTGCTTATCATTCCAAACACAATTCAAATAACACCTCTTCTTGGAAATGTGCAGATTTGAGAAATCACCCGGTTCTGATCCACTGCAGTTGTGGCAAGGTACATACCCATGATTACCTGATTTCTCTCCAATTATTAAGATTTTGTAGCACCTGATTTCCTTCAGTTGAAGCGTTGATTAATATATATGGCATTCGAAAACTTGCAGCACCGAACGGGCTGTCTTGTGGGGTGCCTTAGGAAGCTCCAGAACTGGCGCCTGCCATCAGTGCTCGACGATTACGTTTGTTACGCAGGCTCGAAAGCTAGGGCTTCTGACATGAAGTTCATGGAGGAATATGACACTGTAAGCATGATACAGTGCCTGTATAGCCTCCTGTACAGGTATCATGGCTGCTACAACAAGAGGCGTTTGCTTTATGAGGAAGACAACGTCCCAAATTATCAGATTAAATCCAGCTAGCTAATTGCCATTGTTGATGGATGGAATTTGTTTTCTTCATTACTCAATTTTTTTCTTTAGCTTAGGTTTTGGTTTGATTTGAGGGACATAATTTTCAACCTTTCATAGAAGTGAAAATTATGTTTACCTTGAATCTCCACTCCAAATAGAACACAAGGCAATGTAATAATGTGTTTTTTTTATGGTCTTCCATAGATTAGGCATATGCCCTCATTTTTTTGTGGCCCAATGTGACTCATTATGCAGATCACTTGTATCAGAAGATTGTCGTTCAACTTTTGCAAGTGTGCATTTAGGATTCCAGGTAGTCTAATTGTCCACAATCTCCAAAAGTGAGAATTCACAAGAAAGTAAGGTCGATGAATTTAGACTTGTTAGTGTATTTTCTTATAAAAATAATGCCATTCTTGCTAGTTTCTTACTTAAGAACATAATAGTTTAAATTAAGGTTAGGCTTTGGATTTAGTAAGTTTAAGAAGCCTTTTGTTTCAGTCCGATAGGAGATTACTTGGGTCTCACATAAGGCGACTTCATGGTAGGAGGCACGAGAGGCCTCAAGTTTGACTCCCATCGAGCTGAATCTCGTTTCACCCAGTAAACAGATCAAAAGTTGCATACAGAGAAATAAAAAGATTCATCTTGTCCAACCAAAATAGATGGAGAAACATTGCACCAAGTTTCTCAAGTACTCTCATTCATGCTCCACTTTATTTATTTTTCCGTTCAAATAATATAGTTACAAAAAAAGGTCTCTGGCTCTCTGCAATAAAAACAATGCACCAAATGATGATCACAACAAAGACCAAACACACACAAAAATACAATTCTCTCAACTCCACAACAACAACAGGGGAAAATTGATCAAGGTACAACAGCAGGAGGAGGCAAAGTGACAGCACGCAAGATATCAGAATACCCAACAACGCCAACCAAAACGTCGTCGTTTTCGCCTTCAGTCACCCACACATGGGTCGCCCTATGCGAAAGCATCTGGGCCATCACAGCAGCCAACGAGCTCGTCGGCTTACAGGTCAAGGGCACACTCCTTCCTCGGTACATACTTCTAGCCGCGCCAGCTCTAGGGCTATGAATACTGTTACTGTAAAACCCGAGAGTCCGACTACTAAACTTCTTCAGCTTCCCGGGCCCAGTTTCGCTAAAATTGTTGCCGTTTGTGGCCCCGTCGTCGCTTGATCTCATAGTCATGTCGTCTTCGACCCCCATCACGAACTGGCCTGCTGAGAGGTGGGCCACGGCATACGATGTGGAGAGGTAGTCGCAGCTCCATAGTTTACAGGCCGAGATCTCGCCTATGATCCTGCGTTGGCCTTCAGGGGTCGGGTCCACCACCGCTATTGCAATCGGGTCGTGAGGCTGCAATTTGATGGCATCCAGGGCCGGGGAGGAAGATGTGACTGAACAGTAGTCTGAGTCAATGGCACCTAGTGCGGAGATGGAGGAGAGCGGGATTGGGGCGAGTGCGCCTAAGCAGTTGATGATGAAACGGACGACGTCTTCTCTTGAGAGGCAACAGAATGTTGTGATGCGGGTTGAGGTGGTCGGGGTTGTGGAGGTTGAAGGTCGGTTTGGAGACAGAAGAAGCGCGTTGCTCGAGTCTGAGTTTTTTAACCACCTGCCGTTGTAGAGGATTGAGAACTTCTTGCTGAAGCCTTTCCAGGGTATGCTTTTCGCAACGAGTAGGCGCTTAACGCCTTGCTTCATCATCATCAATGCATCCACCAATCTTGTATCAAAAGTTCAGGAATAATCAACTAAAACAACATTACAAGACACTAACATTTGAAGCAACTTGATTGAGAATTTCTACCCTGCTCAATATTTCTTATACAAGCACAAAATTTGTCATGGTTTACTGCAACTACTTCAATAGTTCAATCTATACATAAATGCCAGCATCCAAATCAATAATGCCTGTGTAGCCTTGGGTTTTTCAGGATCCATAACATGTAAGTTTATCCTACCAAGTCAGTCATGTAAGGTTCCATTTGAAATCTTAGTATGTATATATATGAATTACCATTCACAGAAAGGCAAATGATTAACACCATCCATAAAATCTGCAAGAAAATGACTGCCATTCTTGCTAGATAACAAGTTTTTTTGGTCTGAAAGACTACCTCATAAAGCTGTTCCATTGAACATAAAAAACTAGAATTGCCTTTTATGCACAAGGACCAAACTTTCATACTAATTTAAGACTACTAGCTTCCTCACTGGATCCATTCACATTACTCAGTTGCAACTTTTCCCATATCTAGCATAAACAATGACAAAGGAAGCTTCAAGCTGAAGCTGAAGAACATCTACACAGAAGACAAACAAATCTCATCTCTACTAACAAACAGCCAAAGCAAAAAGAAGTCAAAATGAGTCCAAAAGGCCAAAGCAAAGCAAATCTTCTTCAGCACACTACCATCACAATCCCTAGCAATATAAAATCCAACTTCCAAAGAGTCCAAACACAGCAAAGCATCAAATTCTCACAACAAAGCAAGCATTGGAAAGAAGAAGATGAGGCCTTTCTCTAACCTGGTAGCAGGATCCACCTCCTTGAGAAGAGATTTATCAGGAACAACAATCTCCGAAACCGGAGTCTTCATCGCCTTCTCCGGATCCTCCAAGCACCGATCTTCGGCCAAGAACGCCACGATGTCAAGCGGATTCAGGATCCCGACGAACCTCTGCTGCCTCATCTCGCTGTTCTCCACCACATTCCCCTTTCTCCGCTTCCAAACGGGGATCCCGCTCTCGGTTGACTCTCCGATCGCTTTAATGGCGGCCTCCACCGTCTCCGTCTCCAGAAACTCCACCAATTCCGGCTTCGCCACCGTCAGATCTCCCACCACGTGGTACACGAACACCGACGCCATCTCGGAATTGGCCGATTTGAGAGTTTAGGGATTGAGAGGAGGAGAAGATGAATTGACGAGTGAGAGAGCTATAAGAGGGAGTGGAGGAGGATGAGGAGAAGGTGGAGTCCGGTAATCGGTAAGGAGAGGAAGTTCAGAGTGAAGCAGAAACGAGCAGCCATGGAAGACGATGACGAAGTCCCATCTAACTCGAGCGATTTTCTCTGCAATTGGTGGTCTCCTGCTAAATTGGTGGAAGAGAGTTCTACAAGTCTCTCGAATTGACTAATCCGCCTTATAAATTGCGAATTACAGTACTGCTGATAATTGATAAAGTTACAAATTTTAATGGTAATTGGGGGTGGTTTTTTGTTGATTAGGGTTCGATTGTTTTAAACATGTAAACAAAATCAATGATTGAATAAGGACAGATCAGCACATGCATGATGTGGTGGATGTGGAAGATTAAAGACTAATCCTTTCATTATGGATGATTAATTAACATGCAGATAAGACAGTGATCTCAGATCTCATACATGTAAGCTGGATTAATTAATTCTTTAAAGATTGTTTCTTTATACTAACTAGTTGAAGACCCGTACCATGTACGGGTAATGATCATTTTTTCGTTAATTTGTGTATCAACTATAATCTATACTATATATTAATTCTTATATATAAATAGATTAAAATGGGAATTGAAAAGTTAAGTTAATTAATATGTATCTTTTATAAAAGGGAAATTTTAAAGATAAATATTAGATGAGTAAGAAAAATGATAAAATTAAAGGTTAGATAATTAAAGAAATTTTAAAGATAAATAATATGCCTTTAAAGATAGGTATTTGATGAGTAAAAAAAAATAAAGTTAAAGATTAGATAATTAGGAAAAATAAAGCATATAAAATTGTTAATCAAGTGGGGCCAGAATTAACGTGGAGGCTCAAAATTCTCCGGCTTTAATATATAGTATAGATCCAGCATCCTATTTTGACTGTCCGTTATATCTCCATCCCTTTCATAAGATGGCAATCTTACACAGAATTTGCTTGCATCCATTACAAGTTTATGTGAATACCCTTTTCTGGTTTGGTCATACACCAATCATAAGCTCAATACATGTTGAAAGATTTTCCATCACAAGTTAACAAAACAAATATCTCAATGTGATAATTGGGCGACAGCTTGCAACCAATAACTTGAAGACAAACTGCAGGTTGTAGGCCAAAAGGCCAGATTGACTTGAACAGGATGAGTCTGAAACAACTAACATACAGGCCAAACCAGCTTGAGCTCAATTCAACAGAGCCTAATCAATCACATTTCATAATTTAGGGATCAGCCAAAACAGCTTATATGTAGTGTGGCTATCAATGATAAAATCAAATAGGAACTAAAAGTTACAACTGTTTCTAGTTTTATCATTAAAAACGGACCGCTTTCGATCTTCAACCGAATCACGGTGTTCCTCATTGCTTCTTTATTGCTTAACAGCATCAGTTGAATCTCAGTTTCAATTTTGGTCACCATGGTGTTGAAGTAGATGTGTCTCTCCCATTCGCGGTTTCTCACCGTGGGAAGCCACGGAAATTGTTGATCAAACTTACAGATGTCGCCTCCTTAGTATTTTATTGGTCCATCCAAGTTCCCAGATGCAAACTGGTAGCCAACAAGAGGGGTCAAATTGGTCACTAACTGAAGAATTTTCAGATCTGAATGTGTCTCAACCGATTAAAATGATACCTGTTGAACAATTGGGTTTGTAGACGTCGTGAATTCATGAGTGAGGCCCTCCCATACAATCTTCCCCTCATAAAGAAAAATCAACCTGACACACCAGGATTCATCAGTGATTAGTTTTCGTGCAAAGTTGTGGATATGAAGACTTTTTAGACTATGGAGTTACCTATCAACTGCTCGTCTGATGGTGCTATGCTGGTGAGTCACAACAACAAATGATGCGACTTTCCCCGGCTTCCCTAGTGCATCCTGGCCTTCTATATGTACAGACCGTATAAGATCTTCAACTACAGTTGATGCAATAGGGTCAAGCCCAGCTGTTGGTTCATCGTATAAGAGCACCTGCTTCACAATCTTTGCTTACGAGTAGCTCTCAGTCATAATCCAATATAATACTTGAATCTTTGGCATGAAGCATACCTCTGGCTCCGCATCTTTTGAGGTTTCAAAGATAATGGAACGAGCTAATGCAACCCGTTTCTTCATCCCCCCTGACAATTCAGATGGCATTCGATCTTCAACATCCTATAAAAACTATGTGTTCAGTTAAGATACTCAGAAACCTCTTGATACTTGAAATAGGTCAACATTGTCATTTTCGATCTCCGCTTACCTTCAAGCCTACTGCAGCTAAAGTTTCGGTCACAAGCGCTGCAATTTGATCCTCCGGCATGCTAGAATTTTCATACCTAGGACAAACGGAGTGGTAGATATCGGAAACAGGTACTAACAAAAACTTTGTTTTAAGAAAATAAACAACTAGCAAAGCTTGAGAGATACTCTTACAGAAGAAAACCGACATTTTCGCGTACAGTTAAAGAATCAAACAGAGCTGCACTCTGGAAGACCTGCAATACAATCAACTCCCAATCACTACATAAACTCTGCACAATAAAACAATCTTGAGCATCAACACTATAGTCAGCAGTTACCAAGCCAATGCGAAGACCGGATAACTCCTCGTCACTAATCAATCCATGCCGCTTTTTCCCTCGAACATAAACCTCCCCCTGCATACCAGAGACTCAAAACCCGAGGCTTTTCAAAGCATGCCCAACAACCAAACATGTCAAACTCAGATTGTTAACCTTATCCGGAGCCAGAAGCCCTGCCATGATCTTCAAAACAGTGGATTTCCCGGTGCCAGAAGGCCCGATTATTCCAACCGCTTCGCCATGCCTAATCTGTAACAAGTACCCAACAAAACCCACTTCATTTTCTTTCTTCAGTAGCCTGTCTCATAACTTGGCAACACAATTCAAATGACATACATTCATAACAGCTTTAAACAATTAAAGGGTGCTCCAAAAAAGGGTAAAACCTAACAACCTAACCTTGAAGCTTACACCTCTCAATATGTCCTTCTCCCCAAATGACTTGCAAATATCCCTACACTCTATAAGCACATCAGATTCATCCTCGGACACATGATCTGAGTTGCTCAAGCTCTTTCCTTCAGATGAACCCTGGAATCAATCATGATGAGACTTGAAAATTTTCAATCTTTGGTCTAGAATTGAGCTACAGAAATCAAATAGATGACTTACATTCAATTTAAGGGTGGCAAATCCTTCGCTGAGATTGGTAGGAGGGACTATACAAGGGCAAATGAATTTTCTTCGCCCGGGATGCAGTGGAAAAAATCGAGTACCATTGAGTGGGGATTTGGGGAGAAGGGCACACCGATTGGGAAGAGGCGAGGTGAACAGCATTGAATCTGATGATATGGAGGTCATATGGTTCAGACCTAATCTGTAAGAGTACTCAAATCGAACCCGACGGTTTGGAAAGAGGAAAAACCTTTACACCGTGTTTGGCGATAGGGAATCAAGTAATACAATCAATCTTTAATTCAGAAATTTAAATTTAATATTTTTAACTATTTAAATTTAATATTTAATATTTTTAACTATAAATAGTATATTGATCTCACATGTATATAAAATTTATATATAACTAATAATGCTATAGAATACATATTTAAGATTTTTTTGTGAAATTATGATCATCTTCATTTATGTAGTCATTTTTTAACATGAAAATTTCAATCATATAAAGAATTAAAAAGATAAACTATATACAATCAATCTTTAACTAAGAAAGAAAAACTAATTAATTTAATAATTAAGAAATGAAAGATTTTCACTATTTGTAAAGAATTAAAGGGATATTCTATATACAATCAAATATTTAATCAAGAAAGAAAAGACTAACTAGTATATTAATTAAGAAAGGAAGACTTGACTATTTGATAAAAATATCTATTAACCAATATATATAATTATCAAAATCTTTCCTTTCTTAATTAATATCTTATAGATAAGATTTGTACAACTACAAAAAAAATATATATATTTTATAAACAATCTCGATATTTATCTTTTTGGGTAGGAAAAAATCTCATTTACCAAAATAGATATGATGTAGTTTAATAAATGGATATGACGTGACTTAATAAAATCTTATATGGAAAAACTATATGACATTAATAAATAGATATGATATGACTTAATAAAAAATAAATAATGTATGACATGGAATAACGATAGACCGACATGTATCAAAATCCTAGGTGACGAAATGTGAGAACAACACGTGGATAAAATACTCCACTTCATATCTATTATATATACAGGTAGAGTCTTACATATTGTAGCTCATCCACAAATCAATCTCCATAAATGAATTAAACCCCACAGGCAATCATTAAAAAAAATAAAATCTCCAATATACTCGTCACTAAGCCTAGATAAAAAAAAACCAGCAGCTTGGTTCACGGTTCTTGAAATGTGCAAAACTTTCACTTCCAAATCCTCTTCATGAGCGAACTTCCTACCACTGGAGATGATATCCCAAAGGTTGGTTGGCCTAACCGTGTCCGTCTGCACGACCTTCACCACATCTAGGCATCTAGCGCATCCAACTCCACATCCAAGTTGCTTCGAATCCCCAGTTGTTTAGTAATCTTTGGCCATTGCCATAGACCAATGAGCTCCACCTTCAATGGAAAGGTACCAGACATCTTGAAAGTAGAACCCTTAATAAACCCACCATCAGAATTCCTAAGAATGCCACCAACACTAATATGCTAACTCCCTTTAGTATAGGCCCCATCCGAGTTAAGCTTCCCCCAACTAACAACCGACCATTTCTAGTGACTCAAAGTAACATCTCCATTCAAGTTCTTCTTTGTGTTCAATAGATCACAGTACTCTCTGGCTTTTTGAATAACAAATTGATGCATCTCACCATGGAACCTTGTGTGTACCTCGAACACCCTTTAATTCCTCCACTTGCAAATCCACCTAGCATCATAAGCAAAAGTAGTAGGCCACATGCCATTACTTGACAGAATCACTCTCAACCATTGCTTTATATCTCCAACATAAAACACCTCCTTTTGCTTATGATAGCAATAAGGAGATCTTAAATTGATAGCAATAAGTAGCATGATATGATAAGTAAATACGCATGTTCTCTACCTGTCCATTTTTCTTTAGCATGATATGATAATTAAGTACCCTTGTTCTGCAATTCTACATAAAAAGATGTACCCCCATCACTTGGATTAGGATTCAAACCATGCTGTCTGTCCATTTTTCTTCATCCCAAGGACACTTTTGTTCACTGCAAACCGTTGTTGTATAAGTCTAATTGGTGTTGCAAGTTGCAACTGTATGCTTTCTTACCCAGTTTGTATGAACTCATGCAAGTAGTTGTTTGGTTACATCTTTTTTCTATACATAACATCAATGAGATAATTAAGCTTTTTTGTGCAATTTAGAAGCTGATGTTCACATTTATGTTTAATGTCTACTGCGACCAGTACATCACTTACCTGTGTTGGAAGTTTATGACAACATGCATTAGTAAGTATAAATCTTAGGGAATGATTATTTTTTTTGCATGCACCAGAGGCTCTTGTTCATGAGAATGTTCCTAGGCAAATGAGGCTCAGCCAGTGTCAGCGTTTCAGCAAGCCGAAGAAAATTAAGCTGAAGAAAATTGAGGCTCTTGGCCTATTTCCATCTACTTTGTGCTTAAACTTTGTGCTGAAATTTGTTTAGAGTTATAATAACTTAGATATAGAGTTTGTTTTTGATTGTTTAATGTTAATGTAGGTTGCATTAGAGATTGTGATTAAGCTTACTAAAAGAGATGCAAAGGCTGCTGTCAAGTATGGAAATCAGGCAATCTTGGCTGGTGGTTATGCAATTTTTCATGGAAATATGGCCGTTGACGCTGGAAATCGTTCGTCAAAACTTGTGGACAGTTTAGAAAGATTGATGCTAGCAGCTGAAGCGGGAGAGCATGTAGGGGATCTTACTGGTTTGTACGAGGCTAGAAGACAAGCCAGATTGCTTTTATTGCGTCTGGCATTCAATGCCAGACGAGCCAGGCGGGCTGTCATGTGCAAGCATGGCTGGAGACTTGCTAACTAAGCAGAAGGTGAAGTGCTGTTGACCATCTGAGCAGTCAGATTTGAATTTGCTATTAGCTTTAGCTCAGTTTTGGACTTGTCAATAAATGTGAGAACTGTGTTCATAAATTTCCTCAATTCTGGTATTCTCTCCTGTATCTCAAATCATTTTTGCCTTTCAGTTTCTCTTCCAGTTGAACCTAGTGATTGCACTTTTTTGCTCTTTCTGTCTGATATTGCTTAGATTTTGATTTCCACTTGCTCCCTATTCAATTTCTGAAGTGTTAACCGAGCTGAATAGCATATGAATTGTGTTTGTTTGTTTTGTTTGTGGCTGGTTGTTTGCTGACATGTTGGTGGTTTTGCTCAAAACCCTAGTTACAAGTGAAGTATAGCAACTTTGTGATTAAATTATGCTTTCTTATTGTGTATGTGCGGTGTAAAGGAGTGATTGGTTAATGCCATAATTTGGATTTCAGCTTCATCATGTATGCAAGTCAATTGGGTCTCACTTGTATTTTTGTTATCTATTTTGGGGGCAAACTCCACATCTTAAAAAGAAAAAGGCCTTAAATTCTAGTTAGAGGAGGTTTGTAATTTGGAGCATTTTTTGATTTTTACTTGACAAATTTTAAGGCTTTTATATCCAACCTTCACTCATTAAATGGGTTTGTCAATCCGTGGTCATAATCTATATAGCTCTTACCAAGGATGGCTGCAAGGTTGAACGGCTTCTCACATTCAAATTTATGTGTAAGTTGGCCTTCTCCATCCCATACTGGATTACAATATCCTTCACAGCCCTTATAATCTTCAGGAACTAATGAAGAAAAAGGGAATTATACACCATGGATCAACTTTCAACTTCTACCATCACAGATAATGTCTTACCAACTAAGGCCCTTCTTGACCAAAAAAACATATAATCTTAGAGGAGGAAAGGAGCTAAAATACCTTGACAGCCATTAGAGACATAAGCATTCCCAATAGAACGTCCAACATCGTCTTCCCTCTGGCGTTCTCCGGCATCGGGATCTCGTCGCCAGCCGCATTTAACGGCCGACGACGACGCTCGTCGATCAGTGACTACATCAGAGAGTCCCTCTTCTCCTGTAACCTGACCATCTTCTCCTCCGCGGAACGGCCGACTCCCAGCCACCTCGCCGACGCCGGCAAGAAGTTTGCGAAATTGGCCCTGCGTAGAGCCGGAAAGTCTCCTCCACCATCTCCCTGAAACTCTTGGCCTCCTCCCAATCGTCTGATTTCTCACCGTAGTACATCTTTATTTTAATTTTTTTTTTTTTTTAAATTCAAAGGGAATGGATATTTAGTGGATGGAAAATGGGTTTAATAAACTTTTGGCTACGGAAAGGAAATTTTATAAAGTACAGGGGTTCTAAAAAAAATAAAAATTGTGGGACACCAAAAAAAAATAGTCGATACCACAGCGATACCGAGAGGAATTTCCCTTTTTTCTTTTAACAACATAAACTTATAAACGCAATTGTTGGGGACCCAATAAATCGATAGGTTTGCTCATGCCTTGTTGTGCTTGTGTTTCTCCGATCGATCTCTCATTGCAGACCAATCTTCCCAGTTTCAAGTCAATTGGGAAACACAGAGTTCGATAGCGAGGGACGTGGGGAAAGAAGAGCAATGGAGGAAGAAGAGATAGAGAAAGCTGTGCTTGCATACCTAAAGAAGAAAGGGTTTAAGCAAACCGAACTCGCTTTCCACGAAGAGCATCAAAATCAGCAACCCAAGAACTCCTCTTTCAATTCCCAGACTGACCCAGATGTCGCCAAGCTCATTCTCTCCTTCTCCTCCGAGTACTCAATTCCCCCTCTTTCCCTCTTAATCGTACTTGGTTCGTTATGTGATTGCAAATGCTGTCTGCAAATTTGAAACTTGGACTTTGGTACTGATACTGATGTCAGTGCTTTGATTGAGGGATTGAACTCTGTGAAATGCCTGTGGTATTATCATATGCTTATAGGAATCTGCTTTATGGAGTTAGGGTTTTTAGTTACTAAGGGATGCGGGTTTGATATCTAGTGGGTAGGAAATTGAGTTTGAATTTCAAGTGGATGAATGATTTGGGTAGAAAGGACTAGAATGACCGATTTAATTTCCCAGAGTTTTACTTGAGTGAAGCTTGAATAAGCTAGTAGAACTTAGAACTTATATGATGATTCAAGTGTATATATGCTAACCTTATAGCTTGACAATTGGCTTGTAGATCTACTCATGCTCTAGTTTAAGGAAAAGAGAATAAGTAGAGGTTAGGTTAAGCTTTTTTTTTCTTTCACATTACTTATAAAACCAAGGTATGCTCAACATTGCAGAGGATGCTAGTGTCAAAGTTGATGGTCTGATTCTTGTGCCCATCATATGTATATTGGGTTTTCCTTCCTTTTGTATAGAATTTAATCTGTTAGTTTGGGGTTTTTGTTCCTTACAAAACCCAATCTTTATATACAGTTTGTTGCATTATGCCCTGTTTTGCTTGCATTATCTTTATTAGCTTCAAGGATAATTTAAGAGATTTTTTTGGTTAATGTTTTGCACTGTATTATTTTTGCTACTATACATGTTTCTGTTCAAGGATATGATTTGTATACTTTGATCTTTTTCATGTTTCTAGCTTGGAGAATATTGCTGCAAAAATCCATGAAGGTTACAGCAAGCTGAGGTCATGGACTTATAGTTCCTTGGATCTTTATAAGGTGAGATGAATGGATCAACTTAGCAAAATATATATTTTAGGCTAGTGTATTTGTTTGCACACAACGAGTGCAGCATCTACCCAGAGTATTTGGGAAACACATCCTCTAATTAAAGGAAACTGGGTAGCTGGTGTTTGTATATGTCATGTATCAGCTTTGTATCGTATTAAGTCAGTTTACCTAATGCTTGGTCTTTGGAATTGTCTGGTATTGGTATTAAATTTATGAGTTTAGACAGTATGAATGGTACCCATGCCTTGGTGTCAGTCTTCATGCCTTGGTATTGCCAAAATTCAACAGTTATTTAAAACTTTCATACCATTACCCATAACTCACACCTGATACCGTTCTAAACAAATGACTCTTTAAGGCAGCTTTTCTATTAGATGTAATAGAGCGAATATAGTAGTGGATTTACTAAATCTCTTTATAAGATATTTATGCCTGCCAGTAACCCTTATATTGACTTTTGCTTTAATAAAATGCTATGTTTTACTGACTGGCATGCTATTACTTTCATGAACTGCTTGGTAAAGAAGCTGTTTTCTTTGTTGGATCAAGGCCTTTCTATGTGGGCTCTACTTTTGATTATAACGTTATAGTCCTCATTACGTGAATAAAATGCACTACCAGTTTTGGTTTGTAAGATATCTTTTGCTGAGTTACTAAGTTGTGGATTGTTGGGATTACATCAATGAAATCGAGCTTTTTGCTTGACTTTTAAGGTGTTTATGGTTCAATTTTATTCATTTGTCAAGACTGATGCTGAATTGATGTTAGCTTTTAGAGACTAGAGTTTCTGATAGCTGTAATATTATGAGCTTTACTTTTCAATAGAAATGCATATTGGAAGTTGATTGGTATTAAACTTGCTGTGTGTTTACTTTTAATGTCACAGCATGAACTACTTAGAGTGCTTTACCCAGTATTTGTTCATTGCTTCATGGACCTAATTGCAAAAGGGCATTTGCAAGAAGGTAGGAAATTCAAACTTGGGGCTGTCCTTAACTTTAGTTGCAAGTTTTCAGTTTGTTAATGCCTGCTCTCAACTCTTGCAGCCCATACTTTTTTTAATACGTTCCGTGAAGATCATGAAACAATGCATCTAAGAGACCTTCAAAAGCTAGAAGGAGTACTATCACCGTCTCATTTGGAGGTTATATTTTAATTTTGTTGCATTGAAATTTGTGAATGTTCATCATCCATAATACTGTGTTTTCGTAAACATATTTGTAGGAGATGGAATTTGCTCATTCTTTAAGGCAAAGCAAAGTTAACATCAAGATATGTCAGGTAGGTTATTGTGATACCCATATCTTGAAACCGGTCCTTATGCAGAAGTTGCTGATCTGTATGTATGCAGCACATTCTATTGTGTTTCCATAATTGGAACCATCCTCAAGTGTAAACTGTGAAAGAGATTTGGACTTTTTTTTAAAATTACTTTTACTTTCCCTTTTAATGCATCTTTTGGATATCTTTTGGGATATTTTTTTTGGTATTTGCTTCTTTAGCCACTTGTGGGAAGGGATAAATTCAAAAACTTTGATGATAGAATAACAAAACTTCATTGCTAGTCACAAAAATAAGTACAAAGGGGAATAGATCATAAAGGTCGATGGGTCTCAGAAGGTACTTCAATCAAATTTGATCAATTAATATTCATTGTTAATCTACATGACAGGGTGGTTAGTCCATAATTAGTTGTGCTATCGATCCTTCATATCATTTAATCCCTTTGTCTGGATCAAGCATGATGATGTCTGCATGGAAAGGCATTGCATTTGATTTTTGCGTTAAGTGTATCAATAGTTTCTGCTTCACTCACCATTAGCATTTTTTGTTTATCTAATTCTACTTCAAATACAGTCATTTGCTATTTTTCAAAAACAAATATCTTGACTAACTTCCAAGAGCTAAATGTTATTTTCCTTAAATGCAGTACTCTTATGATCTTCTTCTGCAATATCTTCACAACTCACAGTCTATTACCATGCTGGGTATTATTAATGAGCACATTAATTTCCAAGGTTACCCCTTTTTCTTTGATCTTAGTGTTGCTGGTGTCATCAGTTAATGTTTGATTTCCAGAATTCTTTTTACCATGTTTCTCTGATGGTAATGGCTGATACTTCCATTTTCAGTTGCTCCTGGACAGCCTGGCTCAATAACTGATGATGCTGAAGCTGTTACACTTGTTGGTAGTGGCCAGGAAGTAGCCGGTCTTATAAATCAGAAAGAAATCCACTGGGGTGTAAGTTTTGAGAATATAACTGTATCTGCAAATATTTGAGCTATAACCTGGTTAGGACTTACTGACATAATACTCCTTCACAGCCTATTGATATACAGTGGGTCGGGTGAAATTATAAGATTGACGATCTTACTCTTCTACAAAAGATATGCCAAACAAGTTAAAGAAGGTATACCAACCAAGAGTAAATTTCCTCCCCCTAAACCCCAAAAAGAAAAAACCCCGGATAATACGTACTTCCTTCATCTGAAAATAGATGGCATTTTTGGCAGCTAAAATTATCCCAAACGTGTGCAAAGTTTTCCTTGCTTTCTAAGACTTATCCACTCTGATATGACCAACTCTTTATCACCTGCCGTAGCTAACACCATCTATTTCACTAACAAAAGTGATCACCATCACTGTCAATATGAAGATCACCCGCAAATGTCCTCCACCTTCTTTGCTCTACAGGCCATAGCTAACAACTCTATGTTCGCAGAATGATAGTGATCTAGTTATGGATGGTTTATTTGCGATTGGGTCATCATAACATGATGTACATTCAGTTATTTTCTCAATTTTGACCAATTGCAGTTGCTTGAAGAATCAATAGATGATCGCTTGGAGAAGGCTGCTGGCTTGCTTTCAGACTCAGAGAAACAAGAAGGGGAAACTAAAGATGGAGAGATAGAAGAGACTAAGGTAGCTGAATATGTGTTGATAGTTTTGTGCTGCGTACTGTCATCATGTTGATTATATGTCACTTTCACATTTTATTGTGACTGAAAGTTATATATGATTCCTTGTGTAGAAAAAGGCAGGTGATGCAGGAAAACAAGGTGCTTCTGTAAAAAAAGCAAAGAAGGATAGAGTTAGCACCGGCACAGGGAAAGCTGCACGTCCTGAATCTAACAGTTTACCCATGGCACCACGAGTCAAAGCAGAGCTTCCCTTTCCCGTTATGTATGATGCTTACATTGCTGCTTCTTTATAAATCTTTGACACAGGTTTTCATGGCTGAATTATCAAGCTTCATACAATAAGGGTGTATTTGGTGAGGTGTCTTGATAATGAAAATGGTGCTGATAAGGTTTGATAAGGCAGCTAATAAGGAAACAAGAATGTGCTGATATTGAAGCCTTATTTGTAACTTCTGTCGTGCCAAACACACCCTAAGATTCAATGTTGTACTTTAGTCACTTTTAAAATGACATAGCTTTCACAAGTTTATAGTTTACCATTCTAAATAAAAATATGTAATTCTTACACTCCTGTTGCTGCTGCCTTTTCTGTTTGCAATGAGCTATAACAATTTCTTGACTTTTCATATAGTTCTCTGTGGCTATTTTGAATAGTGATGTTTCTTGAACTGTTGGGTTTTTCAACTCAATTGGTTATTGGAAATGATGTTGACAATGGAATTTGAGCTAAAAAGCATGATAAAGTGGTTTCTCTCTTACTCCTGCAGTTCAGCTGAAGTAGAACTTTCTATTCTTGAAGACTTGCGCAACCGTGTACAGTTGAGCAGTACAGCATTACCATCAGTTTGCTTTTACACATTACTAAATGCTCATAACAGGTGACATATTTGACTTTGCATCTGCCAATAATAGTGTTGCTCAGTCCCTTTTTGTTCTATTCTCCTTTCTTACTATACAATTGAATTATCTATCAGTTTAAATTGTGCATCTATCTCGCATGATGGGTCGATGGTCGCTGGAGGATTTTCAGATTCTTCATTGAAGGTTTGTATATAACCTACATATGCTGAGTGCAACCTTAAAAGAATTCACCTATCATTTTTCATTATATCACAGTGTTCCTTTTTGTAGGTTTGGGACATGGCAAAGTCAGGGAAACAAACAGGCAGTTGTAAGTCATGCAAAAAGGCAATAGATCGTTTCTTATATCTAGAAGAGTTGTCCTTAATTGTTGTTCGTATCAGATGGCCTGCAGGGTGAAAATGAAACATCAACCAGCGAACCTACGTATGGTGCTAATGCAGGAAAAAAACCATATACTTTATTTCAAGGTCACTCAGGCCCTGTTTATTCAGCCTCTTTCAGTCCTCTTGGGGATTTCATTCTCTCATCTTCATCAGATTCAACAGGTATGTTAACCTAGATCAAGTTTTTGTGCCTTCTAAGGACTTCCATAATTATACGAGAAATGCATTTATGCTATTTTGCATTTATAGGAGGGTGCATGCTGATATGAAAATACTTTTGACTGCAGTACGGCTATGGAGCACAAAGCTCAATGCGAATCTTGTATGCTACAAGGGTCATAATTACCCTGTGTGGGATGTACAGGTAGATCATCAAACACTGTCAACCTTGGGCTCTTACTTTGTTTTTACTGCATTTTGTATTTCGCCGTCTGATGTGATTTCTGGATTTGTTTTCTGAACACTAATGTTTCCTTCGAAAGTAAAAGACAGGTTTTCACTTCAAGTCTTACTTTGTTTTCAATTTGAAACATTATCTGTTTGCTTTAGGTATTTAACTCAGGGAACTTGTATATGCTTAAATGGTTGATGATTGCAGTTTAGCCCTCGTGGACATTATTTTGTTAGTTGTTCCCATGATAGAACAGCAAGATTATGGTCCATGGATCGAATACATCCTCTCAGAATAATGGCAGGCCACTTATCTGATGTTGATGTAAGTATTCTCGCTCTATTTACTTCTCCTTGTTTCCTTAGTCTCCATACAGTTTTTCGCTATGACTCTGCTCTTGGTCATTCATTCAGCAGTTTGATTGTTTCTTAGATTCGACAGTCTCCTTGTCGTACTTACTTGCTTAGTTGTTTTGATGCCACTTTTTAGTGTGTTCAATGGCATCCAAACTGCAATTACATTGCGACGGGGTCTAGTGACAAGACAGTTCGACTATGGGATGTAAAAACGGGGGAGTGTGTGAGGATATTGATAGGGCACAGGAGCATGATATTGTCTCTGGCAATGTCTCCTGAGGGACGGTATATGGCATCAGGGGATGAGGATGGCGCAGTTATGATGTGGGACCTTGATACCGGCCGTTGCATTTCCCCTTTGGTGGGCCACACCTCTTGTGTATGGACACTTGCATTCAGGTGACTCGGCTCACGAATTCTGGAAATTCAGTTTTTTACTGGTAATTTTTCTTAAATATGAATGGGAAAAAGCAAAGACATGGCTTCTCACATCTGTTATATGTGCTTTTCAGTGGTGAAGGCTCACTTCTTGCTTCCGGATCAGCCGATAGCACAGTAAAATTATGGGATGTAACAGCCAGCGCTAAAACGGCCGGGCGAACCGAAGAAAAGTAAGCTCACGGCACAAACCTCCCACCCATGAGATCAATAACAAACAACCCATTTACATTAGAAATATGGCAGCCATTAAGACTATTGTTACATTTTTATTTTGTGCTAGCAGGAGTGGAAGCTTGAACAGACTTAGATCATTGAAGACTCTTCCAACAAAGTCGACGCCTGTTTATTCTCTACGGGTAAGCAATGTTTTCTGATACTCTTTGCAAATCTGGGTTCCACCACTATAGCTGATTTTTCAAATGCTTGTGTAACCTTTTTGTTTCCTCCCCTGGCAGTTTTCTCGAAGGAACCTGCTGTTTGCAGCAGGCGTTCTATCCAAGAGCTGAGTTATCTCACACTCAACTGGACTTCACAATCTGGGTATGATTCGAATTGTACTTTTCGGTATAAAGATCATAGGGATAGGCTCAATGAGACCAGGAATGCAGTTTGAATAGCTTCTTCTGTATCTCATTGTAACCCGGTTAGACCAACTCTTTTTCTTCAGGCAGACTTGGTTATTGCAATGTCAATGTTTGTGAAAGCTGGAAGGGAACCTGGTTCATTCGGAGTTTACTTGGTTCGGGTCGGTTTCATGAAGACATTGTTAAAGGTATGATTTAGCCAAGGAAAGGGATTAGTTTTCAAGTCTCATTGGATACATGTAGTTTGACGCTGATAATGTAATACCTTTGTATCGAACTGAAAACCATAGACGTTATCATTGTAGTGTAATGGCCTTCTTTGTACTTCCTGGTCTTGACAAGCTAAACTTATGTAACTCCCAAGAAGATAATCCTTTTAGCTTTCTTTTTTTTTTTGTCAAATTTGGTTTAGATATTTCAATTCATGTGAGTTTAGATGTTAACCAAACGAGCATAAAGTATGCAACCCTCACATGTAGATGGCGGAATCAAGACATGCCCAATTTGTCAAGCCATGCAAGTAGGCAAGATGGTATTGAAGTGATTGCTCAGTCCTTATAATGATGTTTTTAGACTAGTTGAGTAATCCATTTTGGCTACTCTGGATTGAACGTATACAACACTTGAATTCCATGTTGGTATTGTTACATCAACATTATTGATCAACATTATTGCTGGGACAGCCTACTCCTACACTGACTTGGGCCTCTTTGTTTCTATACCACCGGTATAAGGAATTGGTTTAGGAATGATCTAAACCTATAGACGTGTTTGCTTTGGCCATAGGTTTGGGTACGAGTGATTCCCATCCACACAAAATACACATGAACTCGTACCCTATTGAAACTTAGGATACGAGTCATTTCGAATCCAACCCGATACCTCATTCCAATCCGATTTCCAGGCCTAATTCTACTTTCATCAATTTAGATCTATTCATGTGGTTTCCTGGAAAGGTCAAATTGGAAAACTCATTTTCAAACAGAAAACGCAATGCCAAAACTGTGTTGAATTTTGTCCATATATTATTGTCTTCAAAGAAAGGTCGTGAGTTGTGACCCATCAGCAAGCTGAATGTGACGCTAGCTAAATAATATAATTACATATAATTCATTCTCTAGATAATATAAAAGTTAATAAAAACAAAACATAACAATACAAAACAAAGCCACTTGCACATTAAAATGACTAGAATCTATGGCTTTCGGGCCATCTAGTCGAGCAGTTAAACCTCCAAGGGTAGTACCCAGAGGTCACCGTTTCGACTCTCATGGGCAGTGCCCTCAACCAAAAAAAAGGGCTCGAATCTACGGGGATGAAAACTAAAACAGGTTGTCAAAATTCCAAATTCTTGGGATTTCAAAAATTATCAAATTTATATTAAATAATTACAATATGTTTTATTATTTACGGTTATAGAATAGGTTGATACCTGGCCGGCTCGACAAACCTCATTGACTCGAAAATTTTTCGTAGTAAAGTGAACACGAAATAACCGACCCCGAACCCGATTAAACCGAAGCCATTGAGAGACCTGATAGTCTAAATCTTGCTAAAACTTATTTGATTTGGCAAGTACATTATAGTTGCTACACTATTAGAACTAGTCATATTCTGCATCAAAACTAACCAAAGCCAAATGTGCCTTGTACTACTACTAGTGTTGATACTGGCCGTGGTTGTTGAGCCGGGTGCAGCCCCGATTGCGAGGCGAGGCTGCAAGGACCGGTGCGGAGACGTGAGCATCCCGTTCCCATTTGGGATCGGCGTCGGTTGCTTCCTCAATCCCTGGTACGAGATCGAGTGCAACACAAGCGCCTCCACGCGGGCGGCCAAGCCCGTGTTGTCCAAGCTCAGCTATGAGGTCATGGTGATCAACACCGACAACACGGAACGCGAACATACTTGGCAGTCGCCGAGTATCACGGTCAGGTTGCCTCCCATGTTCTCATGCTCTGCAAAACAACCACACCCTCATCAGCTGAGCAACACTAACACTACTACTACTAATACTATTGACTTGAGGGGCACCCCTTTCGCCTTCTTCCCAACGAAACATGTTTTTATCTTGAAGGGCTGTCCGGGCAGTGCATTCTTGCTCGATGAGGACAGCAAGATCATCGGAGGGTGTGGAACTGTTTGCAGCAGCAGCAACAACAACAACACTGAAATGCCCACAAGCGGTTGCTATGGGGCCCGTTGCTGCCAGATTTCCTTACCTTCTGACTATTTCAATCATGTGGTTTTCAACAGCGCAACTCAAAACTGCCTTGAGGCGGCCATAGTGAAGAGGGACTCCGCTAGACAGTATGCCACAAGGCTTTCGAGCTCGGGTCCGGTCTCGGCCGCCCCGGTTGTGCTGTCTTGGAAGTTGGACAGCATCCATGAGGCCGGATACAGTTCTCATTCTATTTGCTCTGTCGATTACTCTTCTTGTACTTGCATACTTAATCATTTTGGGAATCCTTACGTCTCCAATGGATGCCAAGGTACGTCTTAGATCTGTTTGATTATAAAACTGAGAAATTTCATGACACCGACGATGATGATGATGATTTGTTGCTTTCTCTTACTTAGTTCCTGAAGAGTGTAAGGATTGTCCAGGATATTGCTCTCCACGATATGTCGGAGATCGCCGTATCCCTAATGCATATGTTTGTAAGAAGCAACCACTCCACCTTGCACCTATCCTTGGTAAGAACAATTTCATCAGCTAAATGATGGAGCTATTAATTTCAGTTCACTCTTAAGACACACACTACATTCTGAGCTAAATGATGAAGCTATTTCAGTTTTGGCTTTCAACCAGCTAGTAGATATGAACTCGAGTGTCATTAAGCAGGTCTCAGCATCAGTTTTGGCGTATCACTCTTGGCAGTTGGCCTATATGGTATGTATCGGCTCATCCGAAGGAGACGGGAGATGAAGAGAAGAGCTAAGTTCTTCAAGCGTAACGGCGGGTTGTTGTTGCAACAACAATTGGCATCTGAAGGCCTTCTTGAGAAAACAAAGATATTCGCGGTAAGCGAGTTAGACAAGGCGACAGACCACTTCAACGAAAACCGGATCTTGGGTCAAGGCGGTCAAGGGACTGTTTATAAAGGCATGCTGTGTGATGGGAAAATTGTTGCTGTTAAGAAGGCCAAGTTGCTAGATGAGAGCCAGTTGGAGCAGTTTACAAACGAGGTGGCCATTTTGTCCCAGATAAACCACAGAAATGTAGTTAAAATGCTAGGATGTTGTCTAGAGACAGAGGTTCCTCTTCTTGTTTATGAGTTTGTTCCTAACGGAACACTTGCACAACATATTCATGATCCTGATGAAGACTTTGTCATTAGTTGGGAGATGCGTTTGAAAGTTGCAGCTGATTCAGCGGGCGCGATTGCGTATCTACATTCCTCTTCGTCCTTCCCCATCTATCATAGAGACATCAAGTCTTCAAACATATTGTTAGATGAGAAAAGGAGAGCCAAAGTTTCAGACTTTGGATCTTCAAGGACCATTGCAATTGACCAGACGCACCTGACCACTGTCGTCCAAGGAACAATGGGGTATCTGGACCCGGAATACTTCCAGACGTATCAATTTACCGAGAAGAGCGACGTTTATAGTTTTGGAGTTGTCCTTTTAGAGCTTGTAACAGGAAAGAAGCCAATCTACAGGGATGAAACCATGGAGCAAAAAAACCTGGTGACCGAGTTCTTGTTTATGATAAAAAATTCGAGGCTGTCCAGCTTCTTGGACCCTGAGATTGTGGAGCAGGCCAAGGAGGAGGAGCTGAGTGCCGTTGTTGAGCTCGCAAAATGCTGTATAAATCGGAGTGGAAGACAGAGACCGACGATGAAGGAAGTGGCGATGGCTCTGGAGACGATCATCACATCCCCTGATCAAGCTTCTACTTGGCACTACTACAACCAAGCTTTTGGAGTCCCGGCCCAGGGATTTGCTGAGAATGTCGTAAATGAAGCGAGTCATGCAGAGTTCATGTCATGCCCACTTCCTGCTCGTGTTCCGAGTCCTATGCACATCGAGGCGCACCCTCTTCTTCACGACACCGTATGAGCTTGGATGCTGATGTGAAGTCCTATATTTTTACATTGTACATTCATGCAAGTGACTCTACTTGTGTTGCTGCTTAAGAAATTGGTGCATGTGTGTGTCTGTCTGTTCAATGAACTTGCCTAGTGCTATATTTACGTGTACTCTTAATAACGGCCACCTGAATTCCTATCCTCAAAGAAGTTAGTGGTTAAATTCTTGTAGACTGGTGGTGGTAAGTTGTGATTACACCAAAGTGTATTTACTGATTTGACTTATTTTCAAATTCGACCAAATTGTTTTTTTTTTAAATCAGAGATGAATAAAAAACATCGAGCTTCAATTATTATGACCTTTTGGAAAAGGCGGAAACAAGAATACGACCAAGAAACAATTTGCAATCCATAGAAAACGATGTGCAAATTGCTCGTCCTTTATTTTGGGAGTGGAAAATGGAGAAGGAAATTAAAATAAATTGGCAGCTTCCTAGGAAATTGTTGTTATGACACGGACAGTCTAATACTGGTAAAAACTAACTAAAGAGGAAGAAAGTGTAAGAAACTGGTAGATGGGGAAAGCCATGACCATGAGCACAAAGCTACAAACCCAGCTCCACATAAGCTTACTACTAGTACTCCTGCCTGCACACCTGACTTTAGCGGTTTCCTGGGCGCGTGCGAGCCCGAAACCAGCTAGCGTGGCGAAGCCCGGTTGTAAGGATAGCTGTGGGAACGTGAGTATCCCTTACCCGTTTGGAATCGGCAGGGGTTGCTTTTTCGATCCCTGGTTCGAGATCGAGTGCGATCACTCAAAGGCCATGTTGTCCAAATTCAACATTGAGCTCCTAGAGATAGGCCAACCGCCAGAGCTGAAGGTGAGGATACCTCCCCTGAACGTGTGCACAGCAGATTCACAACGGCACCACCAATCGCAACGGCTAGTTCAAAGCGGCATCGACTTGAGGGGAAGCCCGTACAAGTTCTCAATATACGGGAATTTCTTCTTGATGGAAGGGTGCCCGGGGAGTGCAGTCATGGTTAACCAGAGTACGGAGATCATGGGAGGGTGTGGCACCGTTTGCCACACCAACAACACCGCCATGACCGCAACAAACGACAGCGGTGTTTGCTATGGTGTTAACTGTTGCCAGTCACCACTGCCAGAATCACTGCGTTCTAACGACTCATACAGCTCTGCCCTCCAGTTTTATCAGGTGGAGTTCAGTCGCCCGGTCTCGGCTGAAGGTGATCAAGATTGCCTCATGGCCACCTTAGTCGAGTTTCGCTCTGTGGATGACTATGTCGGGAGGCTGTCGAGTTCCCAGCCAGCCTCTTTCCCGCCCGTTCTCCTCGAATGGACTCCGCTCGACCTTCATCTGCCTCGCCACCATCCTCACGCCTTCTGCTACCGTTCGGATGGCAATTATGTATCATGTGAATGTCATAACTACTATACTGGGAATCCTTATCTCTCTAATGGCTGCCAAGGTACATACCACTCCTCACCATACTTACATACATTATACAAACATATCATCATCATCATCTTCCATCTTAAACAGCTCCGGAAGGATGCGAGGGTTGTAAGGGAGATTGCGTACAGGACTTGCGTTATCCAGGATCTTCAGGATACTATTGTATAAATCCACCACTCCTAAATCTTGGAGCCATTCTTGGTGAGAACTATTTCATGCAATTTACTATAAGGCTTGATGCCTTCCAAGGATGGATGGATGTTGCTGAGTGTTTTCCTCCTACTCTCTCATTTTGGCTTTCATTATGCAGGACTTAGCATCGGTTTTGGCTTGCTACTGTTGGCGGCCTGCGTCTATGGGCTGTATGGCTTCATCAAGAGGAGAAGGGAGAAGAAGCGGAAGGTTAAGTTCTTCAAGCGCAACGGCGGTTTGCTGTTGCAGCAACAGCTTACATCAGCCGAAGGCGTCGTAGACCGGACCAAGATATTCACCGTAAGTGAATTGGACAAGGCCACAAACCGCTTCGACAAGAACCGGATTCTGGGTAAAGGTGGACAAGGGACCGTTTATAAAGGCATGCTGCCTGATGGAAGTATTGTTGCAATCAAGAAGTCAATATTGTTGGATGAGAGTCAGTTGGAGCAGTTCATAAATGAGGTGGTTATTTTATCCGGAGTAAACCACAGACATGTAGTCAAGCTCTATGGATGTTGTCTAGAGACGGAAATCCCTCTTCTCGTTTACGAGTTCATTCAGAACGGGACCCTTTTTCAGCACATCCATGAGCCCAACGACGAGCTTGCCATCACCTGGCAGATGCGTTTGAAAATTGCTGCAGACTCGGCAAGTGCTATTGCATATCTGCATTCGTCTTCGTCCATTCCTATCTATCACAGAGACATCAAGTCTTCGAATATCTTGCTTGATGAAAAGCATAGAGCTAAGGTTTCCGACTTTGGGTCTTCCAAGACCATTGCTATCGATCAAACCCACATGACCACTATCGTGCAAGGAACAATGGGGTATTTGGACCCGGAGTATTTCCAGACGTATCAGGTTACCGAGAAGAGTGATGTTTACAGCTTTGGCGTCGTCGTGTTGGAGCTTTTGACCAGCAAGAGGCCAATCTATAGGGATGAAGGCTCCATGGAGCAAAAGAACTTGGTGACCGAGTTTTTGTTCCTGTCGCAAACTTCAAGGTTAACCAACATCTTGGACCCTAAAATTGTGTGTGAGGCCAAGGAGGATGAGTTGATCTCCGTTGTTGAGCTGGTAAAGCGTTGCGTTAGCTGGAGCGGTAAGATGAGGCCGACAATGAAACAAGTGGCTATGACACTAGAGATGATCATCAAATCCCCGGCTCAAGTGTCTTCATGGTACCGGCAACAAGAAGATTTCCCAATCCAATATGCAGGATATGATGAGTTTGACATGTCTGGTATAAGTGATGCTGAGTTCATGTCGACAACGCTCCATCCCGGGGATGCCAGTCCTCCATACAACGACGCACGCCCTCTTCTGCCAGATACAATCTGATCCTCGCTCATCCGCCGGAAAGTTTGTGGAATCTCAGGCTTCATGATCAGTTTCAGCATTTTAGTTCAATATTAGGACTGTTATCCTACTTTCCTCTTTTATGAAATGAAGAATGTTGATTTGTTGACATGTTTTTTCTCTTAAGGAAAGTTTTCTGTTAATGTTGGCAATGAGAAGCTTAGCAACAAAGTTTCTGCTCTGTTGGTGGTTGAACAACTCTGAAAACGTAGCATTGATTTTCTCTAGCCACAAATTCCACCCTCCAAATTGATTGCTGGAGATTAATTCTTTTAGTTCACTTAACATTTGGGCTTTAACTTATTAATTATTGCATAATCAAGCCCACTGCCAAATTAAGAGGGGAACCAACTCTATGTATGACTTATTAAAGTAAAACAAAACAGAGCAAATATGGGAAGGCAATGAACATTACATGGATGAACATGTATATGTACTGAGTTTACAAAACCTGGATTTGGACAATCTTTCTATCAGCTGATTGAAAACTCAATTGGCATCACTTTAATCAAACATGTCAATCTTCTCATATCATGCATATTATATTGGAAAGTCTACTTGTTCTTGACACCATTTGGAAGTTTGAGCAGGCGGTTTTATGATCAAATGCACCTCAATACACTTGTTGTATGTTTCTTAATTATTCTATCAATGTATAAAAAATAAATAAATACGACTCAACTGAACGCACCTCAATACACTTGTATTCATGTTGGTGTTGTTAATTAGCATTATTGCCGTGGCATCCAAGTCCTACATTGACTTAAACTTCTACTTTCTTCAATTTGGATGTATTCATTGTGGGTTACATGGAAAGATCAAAGTGGAAACCTAATTTTTCAAAGTAAACGCAATGCTAATAATAATCTAAGACTGTGCTCAATTTTCTCCATAAGTTGTAGTCTTTCAAAGAATGATTGTGACCCACCATCAAGGCAGATTTGTCAATCTGCTTTTGACACTGAGAAACATTTATACGTATCATTTCCCAAAAGATCATGTTCAGAAGTGCACATCCTTAATTATTACATTAGGAAAGCTATGGCTTCAAAACTTCTTTTACAACTCCAACTATGCCTACTACTAGCCATTGCTCTGAAAGCAGTGGTTCGCGAGGCAAAGGCAGAGTCACTGGTTTGTAATGCTTTCATGCTGGATGGCTGTCGAGGCGACGCGATCTTAGCTCACCAAAGTAGCAAAACAACACTGGCAGGGTGTGGCACTGTTCGTCACAACGTAAACAATTGTGGAATACCCACAAACAGTTGCTTTTTGTGTTCAGTGTTGACTGTTGAACCTGAACTCCAATTTGGTGGCCATTCAATATAATAAATCAACTTGACCCTGTTGCATTGGTTCATTCTCGACACTTGGAAGTTTCTCCTCCTATAATCTAGTAAGATAGTAATTTGAATCACAAAAAAAGGGTAATAATTTGTACACGACCTCAATGTTGTAGTGTGGTACAGTCATCAAAAGATAACCTTTGTGTTCACCAATCTAAAGAACATTGTCTTGACTAAAAAAAAAATCTAAAGAACATGGTTCATTGTTATGATGAGGTAAATCCAATATGATGAAATACCAAATCAAGAACGAATGAGTTCTAACGAATTGAAGAGCATGATACAATTAAACAATATTCTAACAACAATATGAACCACATTTAAGACAAATTGTACAGAGCTGAAGTATATATTACGTAAGAGCTTTTATAACTCTATAGAGGTTGACTGGTAGAGTCAATTAATAAGAGGTTGCAATTTAGACTAGTACACGTTTGAATACACAACTATATATATTTAAATCGTTGAAGTGGATTTCGACCAAAAAAAAAAAACAAAAATCGTTGAAGTGGATTTGTTTAACTTAAACAACACCGTTTGCTAAGCTATTTCCATATGAACTAGCTCATGAAACAAAACTTTCTTCCAACAAGAAAAAACAAACAAAAGAGCTAGAAATGAAGTCAGAGGTGGTAATACAGATCCTACTATTGCTACTATCTCTTGAAGTGTCAGCGGTTGTTGAGGCGGATGTAGGACCAATCGCAAGGCGTGGTTGCAAGGACACTTGTGGAGGTGTGAAGATCCCTTACCCGTTCGGGATAGGCAAGGGCTGCTTCCTCGATCCGTGGTTCGAGATCGAGTGCACCACCACAAATAATGGCTCCAAGCCCAAACCCATCCTATCCAAACTCAGAACTATTGAGGTCATGGAGGTATTCCTAGATGGCTACAACGCCTACGACGCCTATGATACACCCAAGTTGATCGTGGCGATACCTCGTATGAAGGTGTGCGTTGCGGAAACACCTCAGCAACGCAACACTAGTGTTGACTTAATGGGCAGCCCTTATGAATTCTCAGCGTCCGACAACGTCTTTGTTGTGGAGGGATGCTCCGGAAACGCGGTCTTGCGCGATCAGTACGCGCAAATCAGGGCCGGGTGTGGCACTGTCTGCCGCGGCAACAGCACCACCACTAAAAGTAGTTGCTATGGAGTCCAGTGCTGCAAAACACCGTTGTCTTATTATAACAGCTCTAGTCTTCCATTTTATCACATCGATGCGTACCTCCAGGATTCGGGTGAAAGGCAAAGCTGCATTGTGGCCAACTTAATCAAGAGTGACTCTGCGAATGGATATGTTGGAAAGCTTTCGAGTCGCTCGGATCCATCCTCTGCTGCCGCCCCAACTGTACTTTATTGGAGTTGGACAAGCCCACTTCTGCCCGATGCCGATTCTAATGCAGTTTGTACACGGGGAGAATTTGATAAGAGGTTATATTGTAAATGCATTGGAAACTACTACGGTAATGCCTATGTCTCCAATGGATGCCAAGGTAAAGCCTCAATTCTCACCTTAATATAATGGTGACTTCACTCTCATTTCATTTCTTCTCCTAACATTCATTTTTAAATGCTTTGTTGGTTGATAGAACGTACGTTCATGCTTGATTTCTTTCCTCTTTAATCAGTTCCTGACGAATGTAAGGGTTGTCGAGGATACTGTATCCTCAACTATAATCATACAACCGGAGCTTATTATATCCCAAACTCATACTATTGTGATAAGAAGCCACTAACCTTGGCGACCATTCTAGGTGAGAACTATTTCATCAACTTTTTGACACCTTACCAAAAGAGCATTCCTTATGGAGGTGCTAGCATCGGTCTTCTTAATTGGGTGTTGAATAAGGGAGTAAAATGTTGTGTCCTTATGCAGGTCTTAGCATCAGTCTTGGCATTGTGCTTTTGGTCATTGGTCTTTATGGGCTATATCGTTTTGTCAAAAGAAGAAGGGAGATTAGGCGTAGGGCTAAATTCTTCAAAAGAAATGGCGGTTTGTTGTTGCATCAACAACTATCATCTAACGAAGGTGTTATGGAAGGAACAAAGATATTCACCATACGTGAATTAGAGAAGGCCACAGACAACTTCAATGAAAATCGGATACTCGGTCAAGGTGGCCAAGGGACCGTCTACAAAGGTATGTTGGTTGATGGAAGAATTGTCGCGATCAAGAAGGCCAAGTTACTAGATGAAAGCCAGTTAGAGCAGTTTATAAATGAGTTGGTCATTTTGTCCCAAATAAACCATAGGAACGTGGTCAAGATGTTGGGATGTTGTCTAGAAACGGAAGTCCCTCTTCTTGTTTACGAGTACATTCCCAATGGAACCCTTTTCCAACACATCCATGACCCAGATGAAGAGCTTGCCATTAGTTGGGAGATGCGTTTAAAGATTGTTTTGGACTCGGCAGGGGCTATAGCATATCTACATTCATCGTCATCGGTCCCTATCTACCATAGGGATATCAAGTCCTCAAACATACTATTGGATGAAAAGCACAGAGCAAAGGTTTCAGACTTTGGATCCTCCAAAACCATTGCACTTGAGCAAACACACTTGACCACTCTTGTCCAAGGAACAATGGGGTATCTAGACCCTGAGTACTTCCAATCCTATCAGTTTACGGAGAAGAGTGACGTTTATAGCTTTGGGGTCGTCTTGTTGGAGCTTTTGACTAGCAAGAAGCCAATCTACCGAGACGGAAGTAGTATGGAGCAAAAGAACTTGGTTACGGAGTTCTTGTTTCTCTGTCAAAACTCAAGGTTGTCGGAGATCTTAGACCCTGAGATCGTAAGGGATGTAAAGGAGGATGAAGTGATGGTCGTTGTTGATTTGGCAAAGCGTTGCACAAGTTGGAGCGGAAAGCTGAGACCCACAATGAAAGAAGTGGCAATGACATTGGAGATGGTCATCAAATTCCCTGCTCAAGTGTCTACTTGGTACAAACAACAAGAAGCCGTCCGATCCCAAGCCGTTGGATTTGCTGAGAATGGCATAATTGAAGAACATGGTGGTGTGGAGTTCATGTCAAATCCACTTCCACCTGTGTTTGTGAGCCCTCTACACATTGATGTGAAGCCTCTTGTGCCTTACACCATATGATCGATGATTTGGTTATGTCATGAGACTGATTTTCTGTAACAATGTTCAATAGTTGATGTATTACATTGCATGATACTTACTTTTCTGTGGCATGCATTATTAATTAGGGTACCTTGTAGCTGAATGCATTTAGGGTAACCTATAGTTACTTATTTTGGCTGATGTAATCTATAGTTACTTGAATGTGGGCATGTAGGAACACGCCAGTATTGTGAAGTTAAAGTGTCATTTATGGGCATTTAAAATTCTCGTTCTAAATGAAACTTGACACTCTAGCCCGTTGCTCTTATTAATCTTGTTTTCCCATTTCAACCTGTTGGTGTAATCGTCTTGGTTAATATTGACTATAGTACGTGATTCGAATCACGTACTACACTACTAGTGCAATTTGTAGCCCTAGACCCCCAAATAGGGCTGGTTATGGCTCGGGTTATGGGTGGATGAAACACTTTGAACACCCGACTCGTGAATAAAAATAGATCACCCGACCCACCAATCACCCACGAAACCCTTCACCCATATCTGACCCACCTGTTACCCGTGGGTGAGTTGACCCACGAATTCTTAAATCACAATAAAAAGTTATAAATTTCAAAATTAAGTAAAAAATAATTAATGCAAATACTACTGTTGCTATTGTGGGGTTAATGTAAGTCAAGTCGCCAAGTTTGAAAACATAATGTAAATAAAAATAAAATCTTCTACAATATGCAAGGGAAAAAAATGACTTTATAAGAAGAGATGGGTTAATGTAAGTCAAGTCGCCAAGTCAGAAAACATAATGTAAGTTAAGTGGGAGAACTTAATCTAAGGAATAAAAATCTCTTTTCCTTATTGGATATTTGGCACCAATTTCCATCGTGGGGTTCGTGGAAATATCAAATCGGAAAACATAATGCAAGTCAAGTGGACGTCTATCTTTGATCAAAAAAAATAAAAAAATGGACGTCTAATATTCAAAGCTTCATATATAAACATACTATAGTGTAGTATGAGTTCCATAACGTTGAATGCAACCGGTTACTAGTGCTGTAGTGGATTCGCATTAGAGAAGATGTTTTGACCAATTCTCTGGCACTATGTCTTCCATCTTTCCCATTTGAAAATAAGAAATCAGATACAAAAAAAAAAAAAAAAAAAGAAACAGAGAAGAAGGGAATTAAGCAGAGCAAAGTTGTGAAATTCATTTGGCTTTCCATTAATACTGTGGAAACCCATGAACTCAACACTTCTAATACCATTCCTGATATGCTTGCTCACGGCTGCAGCCTTGAAGGTGAAGTCATCATCAGGCCTCATTGCAAAGCCTGGTTGCAATGATACTTGCGGAGGCGTGAAGATCCCTTTCCCATTCGGGATGGGTACTTCCGACTGTTTCCTCGATCCCTGGTTCGAGATCGAGTGCAGGCCGCGCCCACACTCTCCGGCAAATCACTCCAAAAATGGGTCCATCAACAAGCCCTTCTTGTCCAAGCTGGACATTGAGCTGATGGAAGCAAACTTTGATATGTCATCTCGTCAAATGCTAGTGCGCATTCCTGCGTCGAATGCATGTACTACTAGTGCTGCTGCTGATCCGTATACACAAACCCGGCGCGTAAAGAGCATAGACTTGAGCGGGAGCCCATACAACTTCGACATGGGAAACAATGTGTTCATGATGGAGGGTTGTCCGGGCAACGCCGTCTTGGCGACACACAGCCAGGAAAATAGAGGCGGGTGTGGAACCGTTTGCCATAACACCAAAAACAGTCCCATACCCAACAACACTTGTTTCGGGGTCCATTGCTGCCGGACTTCGGTGTCTGACTACTACACGCAGGACACCTATTACTATGTAGATTTTACCCTCCAACCATCAGGTGAAGCTCCAAACTGCTTGGTGGCGAGTCTAATAGAGGGCGGCTCTGTGAACAAGTACGTGGGGAAGCTGTCAAGCTCAGATCCAAGCTTGTTTCCCCCGGTTGCGTTGCTCTGGATGTGGCCGAAAGACTTGGATCGGCCTCGCAACCATCATCATGTCTCTTGCTCTAGTGATGACTCTTATTTTTACTGTCACTGTGACTCCAACTATGCAGGAAATCCTTATGTGCCTGATGGATGTCAAGGTAATCAATTAAGAGTACTCTGCCTAGCTAGCTCCCTCTCCCATTTGTTTTGCATTTCTTTTCTTCTTTTTTTGAGAAATTTGTTTTGCATTTCTTATTCATTCATCTTCGTTAATGTTATATTTGTCATTCACAAAGCAACCTTTTTGTTGATCTTAATTATCAGCTCCTAAAGGATGCGAGGGCTGCCGAGGATATTGCTTAAGTACACCGCGTGGCTCTGGATACTATTGCGAGAATGGACCCATCCTAAATCTTGCAGCCATCCTTGGTGAGAAGGACTTCATTTGACTCTTCCAAACATCTGGTTCTATTAAGAATATTGCTTAATTTTGCAATTTTGGATTCATTTGCAGGACTTAGCAATAGTTTCGGCGTGTTAGTTTTGGCAGCGTGCATCTATGGGCTGTATCGGTTCATCAAGAGAAGAAGGGAGATGAGGAGAAGGGCTAAATTCTTCAAGCGCAACGGCGGTTTGTTGTTGCAACAACAATTGTCCTCTAATGAAGGCGTTGTAGAGAGAACAAAGGTATTCGGCATAAGTGAGTTGGACAAAGCCACAGACCACTTCAATGAAAATCGAGTTCTGGGTCAAGGTGGTCAAGGGACCGTCTACAAAGGTATGTTGAGTGATGGGAGCATTGTTGCAATTAAGAAGGCTAAGCTATTGGATGATGAGAATCAGTTGGAACAATTCATAAACGAGGTGGTTATCTTGTCTCGGGTCAACCATCGACATGTAGTCAAGCTATTCGGATGTTGTCTAGAGACGGAAGTCCCTCTTCTTGTTTATGAGTTCATCCCCAATGGAACCCTCTTTCAACATATCCATGATCCCGACGAAGATTTTGCTATTACTTGGAGGATGCGGTTAAAGATCGCTGCAGACTCGGCAGGTGCTATTGCTTATCTACATTCATCTTCATCGATTCCTATCTATCATAGAGATATCAAGTCTTCAAACATATTGTTAGATGAAAAGCACAGAGCAAAGGTTTCCGACTTTGGATCTTCCAAGACCATTGCGATGGATCAAACACACATGACCACTCTCGTCCAAGGAACAATGGGGTATTTGGACCCGGAGTACTTCCAATCATATCAGTTCACAGACAAGAGTGATGTCTATAGCTTTGGCGTCGTAATCTTGGAGCTTTTGACTAGCAAGAAGCCGATCTTTAGGGATGCAAGTTCCATGGAGCAAAAGAACTTGGTGACCGAGTTCTTGTTTATGACACAAAACTCTAGGCTGTCCAACATTTTGGACCCTAAAATCGCGAGCGAGGCCAAGGAGAATGAGCTGATCTCTATCGTTGAGCTGGCAAAGCGTTGCATAAGCTGGAGCGGGAAGATGAGACCGACGATGAAAGAAGTGGCAATGACACTAGAGATGATCATGAAATCCCCTGCACAAGTGTTGACGTGGTATCGAGAGCAAGAAGACTTCCCAATCCAATATGCAGGATATGATGAGTTTGACATGTCTGGATTAAGTGATGCTGAGTTCGTGTCGACAAACCTCCATCCCGGGGATGCCAGTCCTCCATACAACGACGCACACCCTCTTCTGCCCGACGCCAACTGATTGAATCAACATACAAGATTGTCGTAAACTAGGTTGCTTCAATGGGTATCTTGAGCACCGATATGCTAAGTCTGTATAAGTAGGTCATGAATTAATATTATGCACCGATATGCTAGTGCTTTTGGTACGTAATGTTCTCTTAGAGCTAGAGTTCAAATGCCCATGCAAGATACCTTAGCTTTTAGCTTTATGTACGCATATCATGTTTGAAATATCCTGAATCCTGATAGATTACAACATAAATTAAAATTTCCCCAAATAGTTTCCGGAAGAAGCTTCAATCCGGCCAACGGTCTAAATTAGATCATGATCGATAATAGAAAAGTTATATAGATGTTGCAGATGATCAAGCTAATCAGGGTTTCTTTTTTTACATGTTCATGACGAAAATCCAACGTCAATCGCTTTTGTAAACCTGTAGTTAATCTTGATTGGTTTCCCTGTTTTAGAAAATTTGGATGGAAAAACTAACCCTAGTTCCGATCCGAATAATTAACTCTCAAACCTACATATTAAAATGTAAAAAGGTAGGAACCTAAAACATATGCAAGATAATATAAAAGAATCTAAAAAGTTACAGAAAACCCCAAAAATTAGTAAAACATGATTTTCGGCCTTGATATTATTAGTCGTATGTCACATTTAACCACTTCACATTTTAAGATCGGAATTTTTCAACACTAGTTTTGATCCCACTAAAACTTATTTGACAAGTCTACATGACTACATGGATCAAAACGTTTTATTTGGGATATCATTTTAACCACAAATTTTCTTTCGGTGATGATATTATTACTCAGTGTCCATATCAGTTGACGAATACAATTTTGAATATTATTAGCCTTTGCGTTTACTTTGAAAGTGAGTTTTCCAATTTGATTTTTCCAGGAAACCCACCATGAGTAGCCTACAAGTTAGAAGAGAGGAATGAAGATGGACAATTGTAATGCACTTGGCGACTTGGACCGGTTTTTGGCCGAACTGGTCGTCGCCACCTGTGCAGCTTAGGAACCCGTCAATCGATTCTTGAAAAACCCGGTTCTCCTTGTCCAGATCCCGGGTCCACACAAGTCGGAGTGCGAAACGCAAAAAAAAAAAAAAAAAAAAAGATTGCGTAAAGTAAAGTTTTTCGGACTTGACTTACATTAACCCATCTCTTCTTATGAAGCCATACTGTTTCCTTTGCAAATTGTAGAAGGTTTTTGTATCGATTTGATCTCTTATAGGCTGCTCATACCTATGGGTGTAGTTTTTCACAAAACAGGACATGAGAATCATCCATACATAATTAAGTTGTTATTTTCATATTTGGGGCCTGGGGTTACAACTTGCACTAGTACATGATTTGATCAAACAAAGGAAGAGAAACGGGCTAGAGTGTCTAATTTTATTTAGAGCTAGAATTTGAAATTCCCATAAATGACACTTTGATTTCACAATACTGGCGTGTTCCTACATTGTTACAGAAAATCATTCTCATGACAAAACCAAATCATCAAATGGTGTAAGGCACAAGAGGGTTCATATCAATGTGCAGAGGGCTCATAACCACAGATGGAAGTACTGGGTTTGACATGAACTCTACACCACCATGTTCTTCAGTTATGCCATTCTCAGCAAATCCAACGACTTGGGATCGGACGGCTTCTTGTTGTTTGTACCACGTAGACACTTGAGCAGGAGATTTGATGACCATCTCCAATGTCATTGCCACCTCTTTCATTGTCGGTCTCAGCTTTCCGCTCCAGCTTGTGCAACGCTTTGCCAAATCAACAACGACCATCACTTCATCCTCCTTTACCTCACTTATGATCTCAGGGTCTAAGATCTCGGCCAACCTTGAGTTTTCACACAGCGACAAGAACTCCGTCACCAAGTTCTTTTGCTCCATACTACTTCCGTCTCGGTAGATTGGCTTCTTGCTAGTCAAAAGCTCCAACAACACGACCCCAAAGCTATAAACGTCACTCTTCTCCGTAAACTGATAGGATTGGAAGTACTCAGGGTCCAAGTACCCCATTGTTCCTTGAACAAGAGTGGTCAAGTGTGTTTGCTCAAGTGCAATGGTTTTGGAGGATCCAAAGTCGGAAACTTTTGCCCTGTGCTTTTCATCCAATAGTATGTTTGAGGACTTAATGTCCCTATGGTAGATAGGAACGGATGACGACGAATGTAGATATGCAATAGCCCCTGCCGAGTCCAAAACAATCTTTAAACGCATCTCCCAACTAATGACAAACTCTTCATCTGGGTCATGGATGTATTGGAAAAGGGTTCCATTGGGAACGTACTCGTAAACGAGAAGAGGGACTTCCGTCTCTAGACAACATCCCAACACCTTCACTACATTCCTATGGTTTATTTGGGACAAAATGACCAACTCATTTATAAACTGCTCTAGCTGGCTTTCATCTAGTAACTTGGCCTTCTTAATCGCAACAATTCTTCCATCAACCAACATACCTTTGTAGACGGTCCCTTGGCCACCTTGACCCAGTATCCGATTTTCATTGAAGTGGTCTGTGGCCTTCTCTAATTCACTTATGGTGAATATCTTTGTTCCCTCCATAACACCTTCGTTAGATGATAGTTGTTGATGCAACAACAAACCTCCATTTCTTTTGAAGAATTTAGCCCTGCGTCTAATCTCCCTTGTTCTTTTGATAAAACGATATAGCCCATAGAGACCAATGACCAAAAGCACAATGCCAAAACTGATGCTAAGACCTGCATAAAGGCAAAACATTTTACTCCCTTGTTCAACACCCAATTAAGAAGACCGATGCTAGCACCTCCATAAGGAATACTCTTTTAGTAAGGTGTCAAAAAGTTGATGAAATAGTTCTCACCTAGAATGGTCGCCAAGGTTAGTGGCTTCTTTTCACAATAGTATGTGTTGGGGATATAAGCTCCGCTTGCATCATCAAATTTGTGGTTACAATATCCTCGACAACCCTTACATGCGTCAGGAACTGATTAAGCGTAGAGAGATCGTTAAGCATATATGAACATACGTGCTATCAACTAACAAAGTCTTTAAAGTTGAATGTTTGGAGAAGAAATGAAATGAGAGTGAAACCAAATTATGTTATGGCTCTATGTTTCAGCTTAATTGTGTATATATATGGTCCTAGTAGGCTAGTAGCTGAGAATTGAAGCTTTACCTTGGCATCCATTAGAGACATAGGCATTCCCGTAGTAGTTCCTATTGCATCTACAATATAAGCTGTTATCAAATTGATACCGTGTACAAACTGCATTAGAATCGGCATCGGCCGGAAGAGGGCTTATCCAACTCCAAAGCAGTACAGCTGGGGCGGCAGCAGAGGATGGATCCGAGCTACTCGAAAGCTTTCCGGCATATTGATTCGCAGAGTCGCTCTCGATTAAAGTGGCCACAATGCAGCTTTGCCTATCACTCGAATCCTGGGGGTAAACATCGATGTGATAAAATGGAAGACCATAATTAGACAACGGTGTTTTGCAACACTGGACTCCATAGCAACTGCCTCTGCTACTGGTGGTGCTGTTGCCGCGGCAGACAGTGCCGTACCCGGCCATTATTCGCGTGTGCTGATCGCGCAAGACCGCGTTTCCCGAGCATCCCTCCACAACAAAGACGATGCGCTGCCCTGAGAATTGGTAAGGGCTGCCCGTTAAGTTAACACTAGTGTTGCGTTGCTGAGGTGTTTCGGCAATGCACACCTTCATAGGCGGTATCGCCACGATCAACGCGGGTGAAAAGTAGCCATTTTCGATGTCTAGGAATACCTCCATGAGCTCAATATTCCCGAGTTTGGATAGCATGGGTTTGGCCATGGAGCCATTATTTGTGGTGGTGCACTTGATCTCGAACCACGGATCGAGGAAGCAGCCCTTGCCTATCCCGAACGGGTAAGGGATTTTCACACCTCCGCAAGTGTCCTTGCAGCCACGCCTTGCGATTGGTCCTACATCCGCCTCAACAGCCACCAACACTTGAAGAGATAGAAGCAATAGTAGGATCTGTATCACCACTTCGGACTTCATTTCTACCTCTTCTGTTTTTTTTTTATTAAGATTTTTTTTTGTTTCAAGAGCTAGTTCATATGGAAATAGCTTAGCTGAACTTTTAGGACTGATTCCCCGTTTGAAAAACGGGGTTGTTTAAGTTAAACAAATCCACATCAACGAGTGTACTAGTCTAAGTTGCAACCTCATTTTAATTGACTCTTATTCAACCCTCCATAGGGTTTTTTAAATTCTTACGTAATATATATTGCACCTCTCTAGAATTTGTAGTTAATGTGGTTCATATTAATTTTAGAATATTGTTTAATTGTATCATGCACTTCAAGTCGTTAGGATTCAGTAGTTTTTTTGGTAGAAGGAGAGGCGGTAGTCTCCGTGCCCGCAAGGGGCATTTTATTTATGAATAAAAGGGCTAAGTAGTACACAAGCGGGGGATAGCCCTACCCCTTACATCATCTAAAATCAAAGAAAGCACACCCATAGGAGGGTCGCACAACTCATGATAACCAATGTTAAAAGCAAAAGCAAAAGAAGCAAGAAAATCAGCAACATAGTTCGCCTCCCTATACACATGACGGAACTGGACATCCCAGCTCCTACGAATAAAGCATTGGCACCTACGTACCAAGCTAGCTAAGGGATGACTATCCTCTATGGGCCGCCCTAGAAGTAAAATCACCAATTGCGAGTCAACTTCTAACGAGACCCTCCTATAGCCCCTGCTCCAAGCAAGTTGTAATCCCTGCGCAACTCCCCACAATTCTGCCATAGGAACCGTGCAGATGCCAATGTTATGAACAAAGCCACACAACCACTTACCATCCTCATCCCGGATCACGCCACCCGCAGCGGCCAGCCCCCCACTCTTGACGGAACCATCCGTATTCAACTTGACCCATCCGGCCCTGGGTTTGCGCCAAAACACGTCGATTTCTTCAACTTGACGCACAGGAGCATCAGAATGACGTAGTGCCCAAGCGTCACCATACTCCTTGGCATGATTCTGGATAAATAGGGCCCTATTCCCCGAAAACTCTTCCTGCTGAAAAACAAAAAGATTACGCCACTTCCAGGTCCACCATAAAGTCATAACAAACATCTCAGCCCACCCAAGCTCCATAGAGCTCGGTTGATGGTAAAGAAGATTGGAGCGAAGCCAATAAGCAAAGTCAGAGTGAACGAAAACTTCCCTGGCAAGAGGAGGGTGAAGATCATCCCAAGTACGAGTTGTGATTTCACAATCCCGCAAGAGATGAACCAACGACTCCTCCTCAATATTGCACTTCGAGCAAAGGGCGTCCGAGGCCAAATGCCTACGCACCCGCTCTTGATTAGTCAGGATGACTCCTTTGACTACTAGCCAGGCGAAGATTTTTTGCCTTTCATGAACCCGAAGCTTCCATATCTGCTTGTACACTTGAACATCAGCCGACATGGGGATGGAGTCCCGAATCACCAACTCGTGGGCGGATCTTACCGAGAACGCGCCAGAGGCCGAACCCGACCAGCACAAAATATCAGCATCGCTAGCGTTCTCACTCAACGTAACAGCAGCAAGACGAAGAAGGATACTCTGCGGCAGCAACGACTGGAACGCAGCCCAATTCCAGCCACGATCAGGGAACCAGAATTCTCTAACCGAGCGCCGAAACATAGCGGCTGGAATTTGCCCATTGACGAACTCAGCCAAGGGACGGTCATCAAGCCAACTATCTATCCAGAACCGAGTATCCAGGCCACTACGCACACACCACTTCGAACCAGGCACTACCACTTTGTCCATCCCTTTCTTTATGCTACGCCATACATAAGACGACTGCGCCCGCTCCACACCCGTGGCTGAGACATACTTGGATTTGACAACCTCAACCCACAACTTATTCTTCTCAGTAAGGAACCGCCACCCAAGTTTCCCAACCAGCGCCAAGTTCATATCCTCAAACCGCCGAACACCCAGGCCACCGGCATCCTTAGGCAGGCAAACCTCTCCCCAATTCACCAAGTGTATGCGCCTACTGTTTTCGGATCCACCCCAAATAAACCGAGCGACCAGACTATCAAGCTTCAAACAAACCTCCCGAGGGATGGTCACAGCAGCCATGATTTGGACCGGAAGAGACGCCAAGACGGATTTCGCAAGGGTCAAGCGTCCGGCCATGCTTAGAAACC
Source organism: Polygonum aviculare (assembly GCA_934048045.1). Classification (NCBI taxonomy): domain Eukaryota; kingdom Viridiplantae; phylum Streptophyta; class Magnoliopsida; order Caryophyllales; family Polygonaceae; genus Polygonum; species Polygonum aviculare. The sequence continues at coordinate 28,562,132 of OW204031.1, read as the reverse complement.
GACCCTGCCAGCCCCGAAGTTTGGCCGAAAAACGTTCAACAAGAGGTTCGAAGGTGACGTTCTTCACAACTTCATGGAATATAGGCATGCCAAGGTACTTGCCTAGGTTCGACGTCCACTCGAAACCGCTTTCCACACACAAAGCATCACGAAGGTCAGTGCTAACATTCTGAGAGACAAACAGGCGGGACTTGGACGGATTCACACGCTGTCCTGAGGCCAAGCAGAAGCCATCCAGCACGTCCTTAATGGCTCGTATTTGATCAATCGAAGCCTCAGCAAAAAGAATTATATCATCAGCAAAGAGGAGATGCGAAAGCAGAGGACCACCCCGAACCAGCTGAACCGGTTTCCACCTCCCATTCGCCACTGACCTATTGATCAAGTGACTCAGGCGCTCAATACACAAGACAAACAAATAAGGAGAGATCGGATCTCCTTGCCTAACGCCTCTCTCGGGTATGAACCTGTCAGTCATCTCTCCATTCCAAACTAAACGGAACGAGGTGGACCGGAGGCACTCATCGATCCACCGAACCCAGGTTTCAGGGAACCCAGCATCCTGTAGAGTATCTGACACGAAATCCCAGCGGATCCTATCATAGGCCTTTTCGAGGTCAAGCTTCAATAGCATCCAACCTTTACGACCTGACTTAATCTTCATAGAATTGACAACCTCCTGCACAACCACTATGTTATCAGTAGCAAGTCGGCCAGGCAAAAAACTTCCCTGAGCGGGACTAATTAATCGAGGCAAGATCCGCCGCATTCTTCCCACCAAGATTTTTGTAATAATCTTGTAGAGGACATTACACAAACTAATCGGGCGAAACTGACTAATCCTTTCCGGCTCATCAACTTTAGGAATCAACGTAATGAGCGTTTCGTTGATGCCCTCAGGCAACTTAGCGGAATTAAAGAATTCCCGGACAAAGCGACACACCGAAGGACCGACATGTTGCCAACACTTCTGGTAAAAAACGGGTTGAAACCCCTCACTGCCAGGCGCCTTGAGAGCACCCATGCTACGGACAGCATCCAAAATTTCTTGATCCCCAAAGTTCTGCTGAATATCATTCCAATCCGACGGGGCAAGAGTAGGAAAATCGCCCCTGGAAATAACATGGCTGAAAGTATTAGGACTATCCAGGGTATATAACTTGGTGAAGAACTCGACAGCATGATTCTCGAGCTCCTTGCCATCCGTAATCCACCTGCCATTACCAGTACAGAGAGTCTCCACTCGGTTCCTCTTTCTACGAATAACAGTCGACATATGGAAGAACCGGGTGTTGCGGTCACCTGCTTGGAGCCATTGAACGCGAGACTTTTGGAGCCACAAAAGCTCCTCCTGTTCCAGCACCTTATCCAGCTCTGCATTCAAACGATTACCTTCCTCCATCAACTGAGGTGTTGGCCCAAGACTCATGAGAGATTGGTTCTCCTCAAGTTGCTGAACAATCGAATTCTTCTTCACAGTAATATGGCCAAAGACCTCCTTGTTCCAAATCAGTAACTTCGGCATCAGATCAACAAGCGCAGCAGAAGTCGAGCAATCCTGTCTCCAATTCTGTCGAACGAACTCCTGAAACTGTGGGTGAGTGAGCCACATCGCCTCAAACCTGATAGGTCGTCTTGCCCTGTTGAAAACCACACACGGTTCCAGGGAGAGAAGCAATGGAACGTGATCAGACGCAAACCGCGGGAGATGGCGGACACCAGCAGCCGGCCAACATAGACGTCCTATAGGATTGACAAAGACCCGATCCAACCGCTTAGCAACATAAGTACTGGGAGAATTACCGCGGAACCAAGTGAACGGCTGCCCAGAGAAACCTAAGTCGATGAGGCTACTGTTATCCACAAGCTCAGCGAATTGAGCAGAGTCCTCCGATAACCGACCCGATCCACCCTGCCTCTCATTCGTATGCAAAATTGAGTTGAAGTCACCTCCAATAATGAGCGGTTCCGAGATAGCACTCAACTCAATAGCCAACTCCTGCCAAAGAATCTTGCGCGGCCCCGGTTTCGGAGGTGCGTAGACCACAAAGAGATGGAAGCGGCACAACCCTTTCAAAATCGTGGCATGAATGAAGCAACTGCTAACCTTAATAACCTGGAGATTAATCGTACCATCCTGCCAAAGTAACCAGACACCACCAGCACGCCCCGAGGCATCAACTTTGACAGACCTTGAAAACTTAAGCCGATCACAGACATTATTAGCAACAACACCAGAAATTCTTGGCTCGAAGATGGCTAAAACATCGACCTTGTGCTTGCGGACCCAATATTTGACGGCCCTGCGGAAGCTCGGTTTCCCGGCTCCAAAACAATTCCAGAGAAGGCAATTCATTAACAACCGGGGGAAATACGGGCTGCTTCGGACCCGGGATTAGAGGAAATAGAAGAGTTCGGTTGATAAACATTACCTGCATCGGTCATTAAGGCTTCCGTAGCGGCCAGAGTCTTTGGATCATCACGAGTATGTGGTAATGGACCCAAGGATTGGCCATTTGTGGCTCCACTCACAGTTTGGCGTGGAGCTAGGGGCGGGAACTCGGTTACGTCGAACACTGTCTCCAACGAGTCAGAAGTTCTCGCCCGTTTCCCTTTCGTAATATCCGTGGGCGGAGCCGGCGTTGAGAAAGAGAAATTCACACTCCGCTGATCAGAATTAGTGTTCATCTTGCGGTTGTTCTTTCGGGCGTTCTTAGAAACGGTAGAGTTAGGATTGTTGTTGCGGTTCCTATTGCTCTTGTCCTCAGACGTACGAGGAGTGACCTTCTTCTGGCTTGTTTCCACCTCAGTAACAATAGCCTTCCCCTTATCTTGCGAGTGCCCACGCCCCACCTTCTGTACAGCAGCTGAAGCCCCTGCAACAGATTCCGAGGGGCCGGGGGGCGCAGGAGTTTTCGTAGAAGACTTGGCAGCAGGAGTCGGGGCGGATTTAGTCGTACCAGCCCGACCATCCGCTGTCTTGGCCGGCGGGGCATCCCTACCCGGTGTGGGTCTAGGTCGACGACGGCGTTGGACCACTGTCCAGTCACCATACCTAGGGTCATTAAGCGAAGGGACAGCGGGATCACGAGCAGAGACGGCAGGAGTTGATTTCATAACAGGGGCCTGTTCCGGATTTCCAGCAGTAAATACGATGGGGCACTGAGAATCTTGGTGCCCATACTTGCCACATTTAATGCAAATGATGTGCAAGCCTTCATATTCCACCCGAAAGCGGCGCCCATCAACAATAACATTCCCCTTAAGGGGCCTAGTGATATTGACTTCAACACACACGCGAGCATAACGACACCGATCAGAAAACAAAGTCTTTCTATCAACTCTTATGGGGTGCCCAACCCCCGCCGCTAATTCAAGCAAGGTTGTTTCTTCATAGAGCACCATGGGAAGGCCAGATATACGAATCCACACCGGAGTCGTATTGATAACGTCCGTAAACGGATCAAATTCAATGTTCCAAGGTCGAACAATGAGATAGTTTCCGAACACCATCCACGGGCCACCCATAAGAGCACGTATGTAATCTTCTTCGACCGAGAATTTGGCCACATAGTATCCATTCGGAAGATCAGCAACAGAGAAGTTCCCAACAGGCTTCCACAATTCTCGGAGTTTCTTGTCCATGATAGCGTGTTGAACAAGACTCCCGAGCGGCTTGATAACTAACGAAGATTGCCAGACAGTAGCAAGAGTTTGAATCATATCAGTCTTAATGTTGAAGACCGGATCACCATCTTCACCGTCCGGAAACGATAACGCCAACCTTTCCCGAACAAACTCCGGCTTCAAAATCATGCGTTCAACGGCGCCGTCCCTGGATCGAACTTCTTTCCAGGGAGCTTCACCAACGGTCTGCGCAACCATTGCAGTCGAGTCTAGAGGCGGGTCAGAAGGCCCTTCCGACATCACTCGGTCCCCACCAGCGTCCACCAGAGGGGCGCCAGCCACCGTGCCCAGCGGCACGCTCATCGGAGAGAGTACGCAAAACCAGGAACCCTAAATCGCCAGGAGGAGCGCGTACTAAAGCGCGTCAACAGATTCCTGCTGCAAAACTACATTAGGATTCAGTAGTTTTTGATTTGGTAAGAGTTAGCTATTTCATTAGATTGGATTTACCTTGTGATAACAATGAACAATGTTCTTTAGAGCATATTTAGTAGTGGACCAAATTTCTCGGTCATTAATTGTAATACTATTTTTTTTTCTTTCTTTTTAAAGGTAGATTAATTTATAAATAAAGTTTTGTACACATGGCAAAAGGAGATGAAAAGACCTAAACCAATTTTGGTTTTCATTATGACTGGCCTTTCGACTAAAAAAATAAAAGACCGGCCTTTCCCATTTCCCTCGTATTTATTATTTTTTTATTACCTTTTAGAAGTGATGACCAACTTTTGACTCACCGGTGTACTCTTAGGTTGGTGGACAAAAGTCACATAAGTGGTATCTTTTGAGGACTATATCACAGTGAACATTAATATCGTGTATAAATTTGCTGTTTTGTTTAATCTGATGCAAAATATTATCTTCTATCTTTCTATAGGAGTGTAGGAGGAGAAATTTCAAAGTGTTGAATCAAGCCAAATGAATCAAGGAAATTTCCAAGTGTATCGCTACGTTGTCGACATGAACTCAGCATCGATCATTTACACCACACACGTCAAACTCATCATACCCTTCATATTGGATTGGAAATTCTCCGTGTTCTTGACACCACGATAACACTTGTGCATACAGAAAAATGCCGTCCTCATAATATAGGTGTCAAACTCAACATACCCTTCATATTGGATTTCTTATGATCATAAATGGTGTACGTTGTTGGCACTTCTTTCATCATCGGTCTTAGAGCATCTCCAACATATGCTCCATTTTCTTGGAAACTACAAATTTGAAGGTTTGTGGGTGTTTTTCAGCCCCAATATATTCTCCAAATGCATCTCCAAAATGGGAAAAATCTCCAAAGTTAGAGTGACATTCTCCAAATTTTGGGATATCTCCAAATTTCTCCAAAACTATTCATTGACTATGTTTTTATTTATTTTTTCTTTTGAAATAAATGTAGGCTTTTGATTGGAGAATATAAATGTAGTATTCTCCATAATAGGGAAATTGTTGGAGTTTGATCACAACTTTTTTGAAGAACTAGTGGGCATCGCCCGTCCGATGGACGGGCTCAATCATTGTGTATGAAGAATATGTATAGGTCGCATTGGATTTGTTATTGTTATCATTGGATTAAAAAATAGTAAGCTTAGCCCGTCCAACGTAATCTTACATTATGTTGCTTGGTAATGAACCGGTGTTATTTTTGATAATTTTGTCAAAGTGTGAAGTGTAAAATTACATAGGTACTATATAAAATCTCAAATCTTGATGAAGAATCACATGAACAACTCAGCTTTAACAAAATAAAACAATAATAGCTGTCCATAAGAAGTTTACAACATGCATGGTTTTGCTTTGTAAGTGCTATTTTGTTGTATCCTTCTCCTTGGGGTGTTTGGTGATCGTGTACGCTGTATGAATTACTGACATTAGCACATTTGCTGTGAACGGGTTTGTATTTTCTTTGTGATAATGTGACGCCACCTTCTACTTTCCTGGGCATACTCGTATATATAAACACTTGTATGTATTGAAAAATCCACCTTCTACAAGCAAGATTTTGGCTTAATGGTACAGATTATTAGCCATTGCTGAGTCCATGATATCCACAGAATAATCGATGTAGCTCGTTTGAATTGATGAATATGATCTCACTACCAACCGTCAGAACAGATTCTAAATAAGAAATTAAAAGTTGTTCCTAATTCTTTGCCTATTGAAAAATTCTTCTGAGGGACAAAAACCAAAACCATACAGCAAACGAAAGAGTTCAAGAAGAGTTGTTAACTACCCACTCCACCAAAGTCGACACCTGGTGGTGGCCGTTCCCGGTGAGGGCGTCCTGGACCTGGCGGTTCGAGAACGCCACGTCATTTTCTCTCAGGACCTCCCTGGCGGCCCCCACTGACGACACCACGACGGTCGTCAGGGATCCGAGCCGGAGGGACATCACGGGCCCGTACGCCTTGGCCAGGCCCGCCAGCGACTGGTGGGGCTTCGGGCCCAAGTTGTGCAGGTTCCCGATTATGGGCATCGGCATCGGGCCAGGAGGGAGCCTCTTCGGGCCCAGCTTGCTCCGCCGGAGGATGGCGAGGAGGAAGTGGGTGGCGATCCATGTCACCACCAAGTACACAACCATGCTCATCATCATATGTATATATGTGCGTACTTCTTTTTTTTTGCTGGCTTGTTACTACACCTTATTGTGTTATATCTAGGCTAATGGTCAGAGCATAATCCACCAGCAAGAATCCGACCCGTGCCTACGGCACGGGGCTGCGCTCTTAGTGTACAGCCGTAACTCAGTTTGGTGTATATGTAGAAGTACATTTGATAGAATTACCGTGAGTTTGTTGGCATATTTAAGTAATGGAGTATGTGTCGGTGAAGAAATAAGGTCATGTTTACAATTGTGACTTTTAGTTGTTATTTTGAATGGACTTGTTGTTGGTCGGAAGAACTTGTACGACAGATTATCGGTAAAGAATCGCAATATAAATGTGTACTCATATAAAAAATAGAAGCTAATGGATGGTGAACAGCGACGTACACCACAATTGCTTAGTTTACTATATAATTTGTTGATAAAAAACATTAGAACATGTACGTTACAACACAACAAAATGGACTATTGCATTCTTGTTGGCATAGATCGAGTACTAAATCGATACTAATCTCAACGGAGTAATATGGTGTAAGAAATTGTAGAGATTCCCGTCCAAGAAGGAAGGTGCAGTAATTAATTATCATATGATAACTGAACACTTTGGGCAAGCATTTTGAAATTGGAATTTATATTTTACAATACCTTTTGAAATTGGAATTTGGGGTTGATAAGTTAAGCTTATCATATAGAACCGTAAATTGTATGAACTATATATTTTTATATATTCTCGTCGGGAATTTTTGGATTAATGAGACGGATTTTTTATTTTTAAAGTCATTTATTTATTTATTTTATTACGGGTAAGTTGCCGCCCCGTAACTTTGGTCTCAATGCCATTTTTTTTGGTCGAATCTGTGCGCCACTTTCTTTACGTATGCTAGTTGTTTCCCTGCCTCGTTTCTTTCCCTATCAATCTTCCTTGAGGCCAGAGTTAGTTTACATAATCATATACTCAAATGCAATTTAGTTTACATAATCATATACACGACACGTAGGATCCTGGTTTGGACAGTGTTCAAATTAATCAACACCAATTCGTTTCAATTCCCATTACCAATAAATGCATCAATAGACCTTCTTGGTAGTACCCATCTCAAGATTAGTGGCATCATCTCAAAAACTATTAATTCAAGTACGAAAATCTTGTTATCAGGTAAAAACTATTGCAAGATGTATTGTTCCCACCACACCGAGTCATGTTTTGAACATGCTAATGTCAGCAGTTGTGCGAGTGAGTTGTTGCCTTTCCCTCCTTGATACTCTTCCCCTCGGCAAGTTTTAAGAGTAATCTGAAGCTGATCCCCACATCTGCCCACAATAATTTTGTGCCTAACCAATAATATTGCAGTGTGGGTATAAATTCACTCGTCCAATGACGGAGTTTAATAGCCCAATCCTCCCTACATATGAAAAGATCAAGATATTATAATTAAATGTATCTAATTTATAAGTCAAAAAACAGCAAAGGATATCTACCTGCTCATTGAAGCAACAATCCCAAACTCTCTGCAATATAGATATATAGTGTTTATGAGATTCCTGGAGTTTCTTGGCCTTAGCTTTAGCACTGCTCAAACCTTCTACAACATCACATTCTTCTGGTCAAGGCTCTTTCACTTTAAAAGTAGTCTCTTCATTTTTGTCATTGCAAGAGTCCATACCACACTTCAGCTCCAACCCTGTAAACAACGAACAACAAAGAAGTATTTAAGAAGAGCTTGAATCACAAACAAACAGCCCACTTGCAATAATTATTTACCTTAGGCCCCAATTTGACTCCTCTATCCAAAGCCTAAACATAATGATTCAGGGCTCACAAAAATAGGCGATCCAGCCTTTCATCCCTAGAAATGTTCGAAGGCTGGGGCAAGTCTGCAGAAAAACAATCAATCAACTTAAGCTATGATCAGTTGCCTTCAAGCTAAGAATCAGTAAGAAGATCAGATATAAAACCTAAGATCAATCATCTCACTATCTACATGATTTTGCCGCTGGATCCCTCTTGTTCTCAATTAACATATGAAACTCAAAAACAATGTTGTACACAGGAAACTCAAAAACATTATCAGCTAAGTGTACATACGTTATATGTACAACAACAGTTTGTTTAAGAACTCAAGTTGGAGAGGCTGAAGAAAGAAAGGAATTAACCACCTTAGCTTGACAAATATGATGGTAGTAGTAAAATCGAAGATCTTGCCCTTTTTTATTGCATCTTAATTTGATCAATACTAATGCTTAGATCCTGCAAGAAAAAACCATAAAAAGACGGTCACAGAAATGCAAACATTTTTGAAGCTTTGTTCACATTTTCAAGAGCAGCACATCAGATAATGTTATGAAAAAGACCTGATTGACTAACAACTTCCATGGGTCTACTCAAGAAGAGGGGAAAAAAAGTTCCTACAAAGTAGAAACCTTAAACTTGAATCTAAAATACAGGAGTTTTGTTTAAGGTTCATGTTGTTCACATTTCCAGATCAGCACACCAGATACTGCATTGAAAAAGACCTAATTGACTATCAACAACAATTTTTTAGTTACCAGGGAGTTGCGCCGGCGGAGGGCGGATCTAGGCCGACAGAGGGCGGAGCGAGGCGAACGTTGGCGTAGCGAGGCCGGAGCAAGGCCGACGGGGCGCGGATCTAAGCTGTCAGAGGGCGGAGCTGACGGGGGTGGAGCGAGGGTGACGGGTGCGAAGCGAGGCCGGAGGAGGGCGGAGCGATGGCACCGCAAGCCTCTAGTCGCCCAATTCTGACGAACGCGTCGGCGCACGCTATTGCCACCGACGCCGTCACCGAGGATGATTGGGTCGTCGGCTCTGGGACCGTTGTAAACGGTCTCCGACGGGGATCCGAACCGTAGAGAGAAGGAGGATGGTGACGGTAAGGAGGAGAGACGATCTGAAATCCTCTATTCTTGAGAGAAATTGGACGGATGGGGCTAGGGTTTACCAGTACAATTTTTATGTAGTTGGACAAATGTGTAACGTACTTTGTTTTAATTAAGTGGGGGTGGGGATTTGAAGTGGCCTACAGATTTAAGTAAAGAAGAGTTGTAGATTTTGAAAGGTTGCTAATTTTTATAGTTTTATAGATTAAATAATTAATACTAATAGGAATGGGGTGGGAGGTGTAGTTATGGCTTAGGGATGAGGCTAGTTTTTATAGTTTTATAGATATGTCTCTTCTTTCTCCATTTTGGATAAAATTTTGGAGAAGCTCTTGGGCAAAGTTGTCAGGATCGGGATCCTTGGATCGGATCGGAAGGGGGTAGCAGGATCGGATCGTAGAATCGGATTGTTAGGATCGTAAGATCCTAGATTATAACTAAAAAATATACGACAACCTAATATATTGTATATTTTCTTATATATAAACTCTGAAATTTTATAAACATAATTAATTTGATGAGTAAAAATATTATAAGATGAATCGGGTTAATAATTTAATGGAAAAGAGACATAAACTTTGAGTTCAGTAATAATATATAAATATAATAGTGATTGTTTCGGATCGTAAGAATCGCTTGTAGGATCGTTAGAATCGTTGAAGAATCGTTAGAGTCGTGTGTAAAATAAAAATCCAATTATAATTTTATGTTAAATAATTTAAGATCCTAGTTTAATAAGATCCTACTTAGGATCGTGGATCGATTTATGACTTTTGGGTCGTAGAATCGTTAGAATCGTAGGATCGAGTCGGGATTCTGATAACTCTGCTCTTGGGGTTGTTCTTAGGCTCTTAGCTTCAGGCTCCAACTTACGCAACGCTAGCTTTTGCCATCTCTATAACGGATATCAACACATCCTCTTCGGCCTCACTCACGTTAATTGGATTGGATTTTATATATATATATAAATAGAATTAGGTTCAAGTGATACTACTCCTTAGAGTGCTACACAGTGAATAAATGTGAGCCATTGGATGCAAACAAAAACAAGGGTTATGATTCAATTTGAAATAGGGTTTTTTCAACGTTGATTTTGAAGAATTGAAACAAAAAGGTAATCATCCTTCTCTCCCCTCATTCTCTTTCCCGATTTTCGTCCAGCGCATTCCCGATTTTCGTTCCTCTAGACCTCCCTCGTCGTCTCCGGCGATTTTCGTCAAAACCACCAGCCCGCCTCGTCTCCGGCGTCTTCTCCGCCAGCAAAGCCATCGTCTCCGGCGTCTTCTCCGCCAGCAAAGCCATCGTCTCCAGCGTCTTCTCCGCCAGCAAGGACTCGATCAGTCGTCCCTCCCTCGCTAGATCTCGTTCGCCTTCTTCGTCGGGAGACCCTGCTCCCGTTCCCGCTCCAGACGCCGGAGATGGAGCCGATGGCAATCCAGAGAAATCGGCGGATCCGCCGTTAGCGAAGGGGACGGTGAAGCGGATGTTGGCGGTGTCGGCGGCGTGGATCTCGACGCGCTCGTAGGGGGATCTGGCGGTGATTATGGCGGCGCCGGTACATGTGATGGCCTCGTCGGAGCGGAGGAGATCGGTGGCCGTGTAGCGGGAGTGGAGGATGTGGAAGGAGAGGATGTTTTGGAGGGCGGGGAGGGATGGATTGTGGATGAGGAGGTCTTCCATGGCAGCGTTGTCGACGGCTCATACAGTTTCTTCGGTCGGCGGTTGACGGCAGAAGCCACGCCGGTTAGGGCTAGGTAGTGGCTGAAGACGGAGAGATCGGGGTAGGGGGAGAGGATGGCGATGATGTTGTGGAACTCCATCACATTTTTTGTCGGAGTTGAATGTTGTGGAACTCCATGATTGTATCCAGAATTGCACATGCATGATTGAAGAGCTCGAATGGCACACGATTGTATCCAGAATTTGTGCATATAGTGTATTAAAATAATGCATACGACGTGTTATATAATGCATATAGGTAACGTAATTTCATCATTATACAACTAATAAAACAACATGCATATAACCTTTAAAATCATGCATATAGTGTATTAAAATAATGCATACGACGTGTTATATAATGCATATAGGTAACTAACTTCAGTTCATATAATTTCGGGATTTGGGGATTTGATATATAACTTACAAAACACCATGCATATAACCTAGAAAATCATGCATATAACGTCTTAAAACCATGCATATGACGTGGTATATCATGCATATACATAACTAGTTTGTTTTATTAAAATCATGCATATGACGTGTCATATCATGCATACACATCAACGGTCCAGATTTATCCATTGTGTAGCACTATAAGACTTGTTTTATTTGAACCCACCTCTCTCTCTCTATATATATATGAAAGACATAAGGTTTAGAGCCACCATACTTTGTTATGTAAGATTTTTCTATATGTCATTCTCATATTTTGTCACCTATGATTTTGACATGTGCCGGTTTATTATTGCTCTACATTACATAGTATATAGGTTTTTTTATAAAATCACATCAATCATATCTATTTATTCATATCATATATATATATAAAGTTCAATAGAGAACATGTAATTATTAGAGAACAATTGTGGACCTTTGGATGATAATCAAATGAATGGCTCAGATTACCTATACAAATTTGACACAATTTCAAAATTAAGTCAATCCCTTAATTATAGGAAGTGATGATTAATTTTAGAATTAAATCAATCCCTTATTTATAGGAAGTGATAATTAGTTTTTAAAATTTTGAAAAATAACAAAATCTAGTGATCTGCTCGGGTGTTTTTTTTTTGGGTAAAAATTATAACAATTGATTTTATTTTTATCCTAGACCCAATTTCTACCCTAAATTATAGCAATAGTCGTCCTCACCAAAATCGCATGTATATAGACATACATGGGGTGTATATAGAGGTCAAATACATATGTTGACGTAATCCATATGTCATATGCCCTAATAAAGATGGTTTATACATTTCTCATGTTGTCATATACATTATTACTGTACATATATACATACATCTTGATTTGTAGAAATAGGTCACACAAACAATCCAACCACAACAAATTGCTTTTATACATTCCTCAGTTTGTCATATACATTATTACTTTACATATATACATCTTGATATGTGGGAATAGGTCACACAAACAATTCAGTCACAATAAATTGCTTATATACATTGGTCAGGTTGTCATATACATTATTATTGTACGTATATACATCTTGTCTGTATAAATAGGTCACATACACTATACAATCACAACAAAATTCGTATATACATTCCTCAGGTTGTCATTTACACATTTAATGTACATATATACATCTTGATCCATAGAAATAGGTCACACAAACAATCTAGACACAACAAAATTCGTATATACATTCCTCAGGTTGTCATATACATTTTTACTGTACGTATATACATCTTGATCTAGAGGAATAGGTCACATACACAATCCAACCATAACAAAATTCGTATATACATTCCTCGGGTTGTCATATACACAATTAATGTACATATATACCTCTTGATCTGTAGAAATAGGTCACACAAAAAAAAAACAGCCACAACAAATTTCGTATATACATTCCTCAGGTTATCATATACATTGTTACTGTACGTTTATACATCTTGATCTGTGGCCGGCGATTTTGGATATGCGTGGTTCCTACTATTCTCCGAATGGAACTGCGTACAATTTTCACAATATGGTGGCCTACTTTTTTTATATGCGTAGATCATGGGAGAAAATCTCTCATATTTTGGATTTTTTCTATTTTTTTATTAATGGATATTGTAGGCACTAATCGCACCATCCATTACAAATCTCATCCATCGGATGAGATTTATTCTCTTTATCTCTATAGGACCTTGTTCACTATAGAACCTACATATATATATATATATATAGGTTCTATAGTGAACAACCTTCTATAGAGAACAAGTGAACAAATCTCATCCGTAGGATGAGATTTGTAATGGATGGTGAGATATTACTCCACAATATCCAAAAATAAGAAAATCACAAACAATCTTAAATAGGAGAGATTTTCTCCATCATCTACCAATTATAACTACCATAAATACAATTCTGTAAAATCAGAAATTACGCTCCATTGTAGATCCAGAAGAGACGCTCCCAAAAATCATCGGCCTCCATTGCAGCCTCCACCACTTCGCCGGCCACCACGTCGCCGTCCTCCATTGTTGTTCGTCGTCCGTTGCGCAGTTGCGCATTCGCAGTCCCTCATTTGCCGTTGTCGTGGCGGTTCGCCGACCTGTATTGCGGTAGTTCGCCGTCCATTACGCAGAACCGATCGTGGTGATCTCCGGCATGTATTGTGGTGAGCCGTCCATTGCGCAGGCGCCCATTCGCAATCCCCATTCGCCGTCGTCGTGGTGGTTCGCCGGCTTGTATTCCGGTGGTTCGCCGTCCATTGCGCAAAACCCCCCATCGGAACCACCGCATCGAACCACCATGTCGCCAAAGCCACCACGAACCACCATGCTGCGCATTATTAATCGTATAAATATGGCATAAGGTAATTTTGTATATAATTTTTTCATTATGTATATGATTGATTTGATTTAGTATATGGCGTGATTTTCTGTGTAAATTGTTTACGTGACCTATTTCTACAAATCAAGATGTATATAGGTACAATAATAATGTATATGACAACCCGAGGAATGTATATACGAAATTTGTCTCCACTTGATTGTTTCTGTGACCTAATTCTACGGATTAAGATGTATATAGGTACAATAATATTGTATATGATAACCCGATGAATGTATATAATTTTTTCATTGTGTATATGATTGATTTGATTTAGTATATCTCCACCGTATTTCGCCGGTCACCACCATTGCGTCGACCACATCGAACCACCATTGTGTCGGCCGTCAGAACCACCAATTCGCTGGAAGGTCTCGTTGGAACCACCACATTGAACCACCACGTCGCCAAAGTCATCACCAACCACCACGTTGCCAATTATTGTATATATGTACAGTAATATTGTATATGACAACCTGAGGGGTGTATAAACGAAATTTGTTGTGGTTGAACTGTTTATGCGACCTATTTCTTCAGATCAAGATGTATATGTGTATAGTAATATTGTATATGAAAACGTAAGGAATGTATATACGGAATTTCTTGTGGTGAGATTGTTTATGTGACCTATTTCTACAGATCAATATGTATATATGTATAGTAATATTGTATATAACAACCTGAGAAATGTATATATGAAATCTATTGTATTCATATGTTTAATCGTACATTAATCAATTCTGCCGGAATATTGTAAATATAGTGTATATAATGATCTCATGATGTATATACAAAACTATAACATGTGTATATAGTTAATAATTCGTACAAGACATATGGATATCCAATATGTAATTAACGCTTGCTATAATTACGAGATTGAGTTGAAATTTGAAAATTAATTAACAATTGCTATAATTAAGGGATTCCTTTTGTGATTTTTCTATAAATCCGAAAATTACAAGACTGTAAATATAGTGTATATAATGATCACAAGATGTATATACAAGACTATAACATGTATATATATTTAATAATTCGTACAAGACGTGTGAATATCCAATATATAATTAACACTTGCTATAATTACGAGATTGAGTTAAAATTTGAAAATTAAGTAACACTTGCTATATTTAAGGGATTTCTTTTTGTGGCTTTTCTATAAATCCAAAAATTAATTAACACACCCTATAATTAAGGGATGAGGTTCAAATTTGAATTTGGGCCAAATTTCTATATGTAATCTGGACCATCCATTGGAATAGCATCTAAAGGCTTACAATTGTTCACTTGTTCACTCATATTTAATTGTCCACTATTGAACTTTAATCTATCTATCTATATATATATATATATATTTGTCCACGTGAGATTTTTTTTCTAGCAATTAGATAAATGCAAAGATTTTTTTCCAATCAGGTAAATGCGGCCTTGTCAGCTCATCTGTAAGGGTTCAACGCCTATTGGCGAGAACAACGCTTGGCTTGGTTAGTAGTGCCCGTTACAGTTTTTTTTTTTGCTAAATGTTACCGCCTAAATGATGAACTATCGACTCTACTGTGAGAAGCTTCTTGGTCCAAAGTTTGATGAACTAGCGAAAAACTTTCTCAGGTAAATATAGAGATTATTTATAATTTTTTTTATAGTTGTACAAATCTTATCTAGAACAATTAATTAAAATAATAATTAAGCTAGATATAAAAGGATTTAACAATTATATTTTGATCAAAAGATATTCTGATCAATTAATTTAAAATGCATTTTCTAATTAATATATTAACTAGTTATTTATTTCTTAATTAAAGATTTATAGTTAACTTATATGTTCCTTTAAACTTATATATTATTTATTAAAATTAAATTTTTTTTACCACTTAAACATGATTAGTTAGGAGTAAGGACAGACTTACGTTAGGGTGAGTGGGGGCTACAGCCCCCACTCATTTTTTAAGAAAAATATATTATTTAAAATATGAATTTGTTAACCTTTGATCTAAATAAAAAACTAATTTTTTAATGTATTAATCTGATATAAATTGATGTTCGAAATTACCCAATACAAAATTATTTGAAAACCCAAAGTTACCCGACCTAGTATCATTTAAAAAAATAAAGTCTCCTGACTCAAAAGAACTTGACCTAAAATAACTCGGAATCTTGAATTCAATGAACAAATTTACATAAAATTATCTCATATAGTTATATATGCTTTTAGAAAAAAGCAATATCATTTGATAAAATAATTTAGATACATTAAATATACATAAAAATGCTTAAATAAATACTTTATTTTACAACTTAATAATAATGGATTTTTGTTATGGTTATATTTTTAAATTTAAATTTAATTACACTAAATATTTAGTGGCAAAGTTAATTTAACCAGGACAAAAATCATCATTCAAAATATGGTCAAAAATCGAAATCTGAATCAACCAAAAATCTAAAAAAATGGATCGAAATTGACCCAAAAATCCATTTTTACTTAATTAAATGAAAAGTCGACACAAAATTGTCTAACTCAATTGCCAAAATATTTAGATTTGAATCAAATTCGGATTGGTCCGAACCTCAAAACGATCGGGTCCGAACTCATCCCGACCCACCCGATTTACAACTTTAGCTACTCCCACAACCTTGCTCAAAAAGTTTCTATATTTTGTATATTAGCCTCACTCGATGAAATTCCTGCATCGACCACTGGTTAGGAGATATATTGAGTTTCTTAAAATAATTGTGTATTGAATAATTATTTAAAATTATATAAATAAAATCTCCGTAAAGCGCGTGTGATTACTATAGTCTTATGGTATAGTTCCTTCTTCATGAACTAAGAAATGGTGTAATTATGTGTGGTTTATTATTCCGTTTGGTGGTTGAACAACGTAGTGTCAGCTTCATTTAGTGATGGCCAACAGCGCGGCCCGGTCCGACCCGGTGTCATGGGCCCAAAAAGTCCGGCCCGACCAGCTCGCGGGCCAGACAGGCCAAGCCCGAACGGGGCGTGGGCCGGAGTTTTCCAGCCCAGCCCGACCGATCCGGTGCATATCAATTTTATTTTTTGTAAAAATAAGTTTAATATGCACCCTATTAAATATATATTTGTAAAAATAAAATTATTTGTACCCTATAAATTATATGTGTGCAAAAATAAAATTAATATGCACTATAATTATTAAAATTAATTACATAGGCATCTTAATTATTAAAAATTTGATAAATAATTTTAAAAATAAACCATCAACCCGGCCCAGTCCGGTATGTGTGGGCAAGCCCGGCCTGACACCAGCCCGCCCGGGCCTATGTGGACCGGCCCGGCTCAACCCGGTGATTTGCCGGGCCGGGCCTGGGCCACGGTTTCTTGGCCCGTCCCGGTGGCGGCCCGGCCCAGCCTGGCCCGGTTCCACGGCGCCTTCATTCAACCTTGACAAATATATTATAAAAGCCGACCGTTTCTTGGCCCGTCCCGGTGGTTGGGTTTCTATTTACTGTTGTAATTATTTTCTTTTTTTTTTGCTCGAAGTTGTGAATTATTTTCTTTTTTTTTGGTCGAAGTTGTGAATCAATATATATTATAAAAGCCGACCGTTTTCGAGCCACCACATTGATTCTGGTCCCGCTTGATTTTTTTAAATAACTCAAATAGATAATCACAACTTTATATATTTTATTTTCCTTATTTATCTAATCTTTAATTTTATCTTTAAAGTCTTAATTACTATCTATCTATCTTTACTTTTATTCCATACTATCTATCTTTAATTTTATTTTTGTTAAATAGTTTTATTTTATCTTTAATTTTTTCTATAAGAGATACCCAATATGCAGTAAATTTATGATTTATGTCACACTTTTACAAAAATCTCTAAAATTTATCTTTTTTTCCAAACATTTGCTCAAAAACCATAAGATACATGCAAGATCTCACATAAATTTAAACATTACAAATTATCTATCCTACTACAATAACTAGATTATTGCCCGTACCTTGTACGGGACACAATCGATAATATTTTTTGATATATTATTCAATTAATAAAGGAATGCATAATAATATTATTAGAAATTTGATATTGGTATCGTCTTTTTTTTAATCCAAAACCGTGATTTGATATTAAGAATAAATTTAAATTTAAATTTATATAATATAACTTAAATAATAAGTATAGATAAAATAGTATCATACTATTTCAAAAAAATTTAGATTAATTTAAAAAAATCATATGTGATATGATATCAAATCTCAAGAGAGATATTTTATCAACATATATATTTTTAGAATTTAATAAGATTTTTAAATGAAGGTTGAAATAAAAATTTAAGTTAATTATGAATTATTTAAATAGATCTTTTGGAAAATCAGACTTGTATCAATAATAATATTTTTTGAAATAAATGAATATTTTTATAGATCTTATAAAATTATAATTAATTTAACAATAATAGATTTATATATCAATATAATTTATAAATGAGTATTATAACATTAATTTAATTAGATTATACATTTTAAAGATATTTTTAGATATATATTGTCCATTGTTTAAAAAAATGTTAAGCAAATGGTTAAAAAGGATAAAAATTAGGTAAAAGAAGATAGAAATTAGAAAAAGTAGAAGATAGATGATAGACAATTAATAAGAATAAGAAAGACTTTAAAATTGTTTTTCTAAATTTTATTCAATAACGTGGGTCTATAATTATATTTATGATAGAATAATGTTTTGTCGGTCGTTAATTGTGTTCAATCAATATTGTTGTTAGTTGTGTTAACTTTTTTTTATATTATTCTGATAGATTTCAAAAAATTATTTTGATAGATTATAAATATAGATATTATTTTGATATGTCAATATATGGTAAATAGATAGATATATATATGAGAATAGATAATTGATTTATAATGAATTTAACACGTGGTGGGGCCAGAATTAACGTGGAGGCTCGAAATTCTCCGGCTTTAATATATAGTATAGATAGATAGTACGTGCCAAAAATTGATCAATTTCCTTATACATTAAAGATTTATACAAAACTGTATGGGTACACGATCTAAAAAATCACAAGATAATTTCTACCAAAAACAAATCACAAGATAATATCCAACATTACCCACAAAATACGAAGTAACCTCTCAATAAGTATATATTATATTATTAATTAACTCTACTAGATTAATCTGAAAAGTTATAATATAATATCCAAAAATAAAAAACATAGTTTTATAAATTAATTACCTATATCAATTTTGATTAACAAAATTATGTTATCTTTTACTGACTTTTTTATCCATATATGTAAAAACATCAAAAATACAAATTTTTATCAAATGTATACTATATATTAAAGTTGAGACTTTTTGAACCTCCACGTTAATTCTGGTTCCACCTCATATTTAAACAGTTAATTTTTATTCATGTTATTTAAATTAATCTAATCAAATTCACTATTATTTATTTATGTAAAAGATATGTTGAAGTTCTTTTGATTTTGGGAAGATAATCTATCCTTTTTTATATATCACTTATCTATTTAATTGCCTTTTTACTCTATTTCAATCAAACTTAATTTTAGAAAATCGAATCTAAAAAATAATTTTAAAATGAAAAACCTCTTTTTACATAAATTATTATTTTTATCTTTGATATTAAATCAATTTATATGTATTAAATTTTACTTAATTTATATTTTATCAAGCTCATAATAGCTTATTTTTTATCTATCATATTTAAACAATTAAATTTTGTTCATTTTATTCAAATTAATCTAATTACATTATTTATTATCATTTTTTGCAAAAGATCTTTTGAAAATTTTGAATTTTGAAAGATATTCTATCCTTTTTTATATATCAGTTGTTTTTTTTTTATCTCTTTATGTAAGAAATAATTTTTAAAATTTTTAATTTAAAATGGAAGCCCTGTTTTTCTAATTAAATATCTTTGATATTAAATCAACTTGTATTTATTATCTTTTACTGAACTTATATATTATCATGTTTATAATAACTTATCTTTTAACAAAATTATTTTTGTTAATTAATATATTTTATTCATTTCAATATATAAAGCCATTAGAATTATATTAGACCCATTTTATATTTCTAAATTTTTACATTATATATTTATATATTTTGTTTAAATATCAATTTGTTATAGCTATATTTCATATTAATGTAATATAGTTTTAACAATAAAGTATAAAACAATTCAAACATCTTTTTTATATCACGGTAGTTTAAAAGATAATGCCTCAAAATTATGATAATAGGGATAATGATATATATATATATATATATGTACATATATAAATCATTAGAGACAGAGTTATCAGAATCCCGACTCGATCCTACGATTCTAACGATTTTACGACCCAAAAGTCATAAATCGATCCACGATCCTAAGTAGGATCTTATTAAACTAGGATCTTAAATTATTTAACATAAAATTCTAATTGGATTTTGATTTTACACACGACTCTAACGATTCTTCAACGATTCTAACGATCCTACAAGCGATTCTTACAATCCGAAACAATCACTATTATATTTATATATTATTACTAAACTCAAAGTTTATGTCTCTTTTCCATTAAATTATTAACCCGATTCATCTTATAATATTTTTACTCATCAAATTAATTATGTTTATAAAATTTCAGAGTTTATATATAAGAAAATATACAATATATTAGGTTGTCGTATATTTTTTAGTTATAATCTAGGATCTTACGATCCTAACGATCCGATTCTACGATCCGATCCTGCTACCCCCTTCCGATCCGATCCAAGGATCCCGATCCTGACAACCTTGATTAGAGACAAATGTTAGAGGATGAAAAAGTAATTAATTTTATTTACTAAATTATTCTATAATTAATACTCCGTATATGATTTTTTATTTTTATAATTTAATACGTGTGGTCATATAAATCTAAAAAACAATCTCTTTTTTGTCTTGGAAAAAATAACATTTTCATATATTAAAATTTACATTATATGTGCACTAATTAATATCCCATTTATAATAAAAATAATTTTAAAATGTGATTACGTGAGCATTAGTCGTGCATGGCACGACGGGTATCGCTAGTTATTTTCAATCATGCAAGAATTTAGCTCTCTTTTCTTTCTTTGAAAGTTGTTGCTTGTGACCTACGAAGTCAATCAGTCAACTCGTATAAGTCACTTAATTGTGATGTTCCTTTCGGAGCATTCAAGTTTTGGACCCCGCCTTAATTAGCTGTAATAAATCTGTCTTATTGCCTTGTTCATTGGGTCAATTTGATTAAAACACTTGACAATTTTCCTCCCCATGTATGAGCAGCCAACAAGAGATCAAAATCGATGTAAAAATCTTCTACAATATGCAAAAGAAAAAGAATGGCTTTATAAGAAGAGATGGGTTAAGCCTTCGGGCATTTAGTCAAAACGGTTAAGCCTCTAAGGGTAATACCTAGAAGTCACCGGTTCGACTCTCATTAATACCGTGGAAGGAAAAACCATGAGCTCAACACTGCTAATACACTTCCTGATATGCTTGCTCACTGCTGCAGCCTTGAAGGTGACGTCATCATCAGGCCTCATTGCAAAGCCTGGTTGCAATGATACTTGCGGAGGTGTGAAGATCCCTTTCCCATTCGGGATGGGTACTTCCGACTGTTTCCTCGATCCCTGGTTCGAGATCGAGTGCAGGCCGCACCCACACTCTCCGACAAATCACTCCAAAAATGGGTCCATCAACAAGCCCTTCTTGTCCAAGCTGGACATTGAGCTGATGGAAGCAAACTTTGATATGTCATCTCGTCAAATGCTAGTGCGCATTCCTGCGTCGAATGCATGTACTACTAGTGCTGCTGCTGATCCGTATACACAAACCCGGCGCGTAAAGAGCATAGACTTAAGCGGGAGCCCATACAACTTTGACATGACACAAAATGTGTTCATGATGGAGGGTTGTCCAGGCAACGCCGTCTTGGCGACACAGAACCAGGGAAATAGCGGCGGGTGTGGAACCGTTT
Source organism: Polygonum aviculare (assembly GCA_934048045.1). Taxonomy (NCBI): domain Eukaryota; kingdom Viridiplantae; phylum Streptophyta; class Magnoliopsida; order Caryophyllales; family Polygonaceae; genus Polygonum; species Polygonum aviculare. Next base: position 28,540,357 of record OW204031.1, on the reverse strand, counting down.
GCCATAACACCAAAAACAGTCCCATACCCAACAAAACTTGTTTCGGGGTCCATTGCTGCCAGACTTCGGTGTCTGACTACTACACGCAGGACACCTATTACTATGTAGATTTTACCCTCCAACCATCAGGTGAAGCTCCAAACTGCTTGGTGGCGAGTCTAATAGAGGGCGGCTCTGTGAACAAGTACGTGGGGAAGCTGTCAAGCTCAGATCCAAGCTCTTTTTCCCCGGTTGTGTTGAGCTGGACGTGGCCGAACGACTTGGCCAAGGATCGGCCTCGCAACCATCATCATGTCTCTTGCTCTAGTGATGACTCAAAATTTTTTTGTGAGTGTGATTTTAACTATGCAGGAAATCCTTATGTGCCTGATGGATGTCAAGGTAATCAATTAAGAGTACTCTGCCTAGCAGCTCCTTCTCCCATTTGTTTTGTATTTCTTATTCATTCATCTTCGTTAATGTTATATTTGTCATTCACAAAGCAACCTTTTTATTGATCTTAATTATCAGCTCCTAAAGGATGCGAGGGCTGCCGAGGATATTGCTTAAGTACACCGCGTGGCTCTGGATACTATTGCGAGAATGGACCCATCCTAAATCTTGCAGCCATCCTTGGTGAGAAGGACTTCATTTGACTCTTCCAAACATCTGGTTCTTTTTCAGCAGTCTATTAAGAATATTGCTTAATTTTGCAATTTTGGATTCATTTCATGCAGGACTTACCAATAGTTTCGGCGTGTTAGTTTTGGCAGCGTGCATCTATGGGCTGTATCGGTTCATCAAGAGAAGAAGGGAGATGAGGAGAAGGGCTAAATTCTTCAAGCGCAACGGCGGTTTGTTGTTGCAACAACAATTGTCCTCTAATGAAGGCGTTGTAGAGAGAACAAAGGTATTCGGCATAAGTGAGTTGGACAAAGCCACAGACCACTTCAATGAAAATCGAGTTCTGGGTCAAGGTGGTCAAGGGACCGTCTACAAAGGTATGTTGAGTGATGGGAGCATTGTTGCAATTAAGAAGGCTAAGCTATTGGATGATGAGAATCAGTTGGAGCAATTCGTAAACGAGGTGGTTATCTTGTCTCGGGTCAACCATCGACATGTAGTCAAGCTATTCGGATGTTGTCTTGAGACGGAAGTCCCTCTTCTTGTTTATGAGTTCATACCCAATGGAACCCTCTTTCAACATATCCATGATCCCGACGAAGATTTTGCTATTACTTGGAGGATGCGGTTAAAGATTGCTGCAGACTCGGCGGGTGCTATTGCTTATCTACATTCATCTTCATCGATTCCTATCTATCATAGAGATATCAAGTCTTCAAACATATTGTTAGATGAAAAGCACAGAGCTAAGGTTTCCGACTTTGGATCTTCCAAGACCATTGCGATGGATCAAACACACATGACCACTCTCGTCCAAGGAACAATGGGGTATTTGGACCCGGAGTACTTCCAATCATACCAGTTCACAGAGAAGAGTGATGTCTATAGCTTTGGCGTCGTAATCTTGGAGCTTTTGACTAGCAAGAAGCCGATCTTTAGGGATGCAAGTTCCATGGAGCAAAAGAACTTGGTGACCGAGTTCTTGTTTATGACACAAAACTCTAGGCTGTCCAACATTTTGGACCCTAAAATCGCGAGCGAGGCCAAGGAGGATGAGCTCATCTCTATCGTTGAGCTGGCTAAGCGTTGCGTAAGCTGGAGCGGGAAGATGAGACCGACGATGAAAGAAGTGGCAATGACACTAGAGATGATCATGAAATCCCCTGCTCAAGTGTCGTCTTGGTATCGAGAGCAAGAAGACTTCCCAATCCAATATGCAGGATATGATGAGTTTGACATGTCTGGATTAAGTGATGCTGAGTTCGTGTCGACAACGCTCCATCCCGGGGATGCCAGTCCTCCATACAACGATGCACGCCCTCTTCTGCCCGACGCCAACTGATCGAATCAACATACAAGATTGTCGTAAACTAGGTTGCTTCAATGGGTATCTTGAGCACCGATATGCTAAGTCTGTATAAGTTGGTCATGAATTAATATTATGCACCGATACGCTAGTGCTTTTGGTATGGTTCTCTTAGAGCTAGAGTTCAAATGCACATGCAAGATATATATCTTAGCTTTTAGCTAGCTTTGTGTACGCACATCATGTTTGAAATATACTGATAGATTTCAAAATAAAATTTCCCCAAATAGTTTCCGGAAGAAGCTTCAATCCGGCCAACGGTCAAAATTAGATCACGATCGATAATAGAAGAATTATATAGATGTTGCAGATGATCAAGCTAATCAGGGTTTCTTTTTTTACATGTTCATGACGAAAATCCAACGTCCTCTCACAGTCTCACCTAAATCGCTTTTAATTTGCAAAGCTGTAGTTAATCTTGGTTGGCTTCCCTGTTTTTGAAAATTTGGATGGAAAAACTAACCCTAGTTCCGATCAGAATAATTAATTCTGGAACATATTAAAATGTGAAAAGGTAGGAACCTAAAACATATGCAAGATAAAAGTTATAAAATCTAAAAAGTTACAGAAAACCCCGAAAATTAGTAAAATATGATTTTCGGCCTTGATTTAACCATTTCACATTTAAGATTGGATTCCATCTTTCAACACTAGTTTTGATCCCACCTAACTTATTTCACAAGTCTACATATATCAAAACGTTTTCTTTGGGATATCATGTTAACCACAAATCGGTGATGATATTATTACTCAGTGTCCATATCAATATCGGTTGACGAATACAATTTTGAATATTATTAGCCTTTGCGTTTACTTTGAAAGTGAGTTTTCCAATTTAATTGATTTTTCCAGGAAACCCACCATGAGTATAGCCTACAAGTTAGAAGAGAGGAATGAAGATGGACAATTGTAACGCACTTGGCGACTTGGACCGGTTTTTGGCCGAACTGGTCGTCGCCACCTGTGCAGCTTAGGAACCCGTCAATCGATTCTTGAAAAACCCGGTTCTCCTTGTCCAGATCCCGGGTCCACACGAGTCGGAGTGCGAAACGGAAAGAAAAAAGATTACATAAAGTAAAGGTTTTCGGACTTGACTTACATCAACCCATCTCTTCTTACGACGCCATTCTTTTTCCTTTGCATATTGTACAAGATTTTTATATCGATTTGATCTCTTATTGGCTGCTCGTATATACTTAATCTATGGGTGTAGACAAAACAGGACATGAGAATCATCCATATATCCAATAAGGAAGATACATTGAGAATCAAGGTATGCATAATTAAGTTGTTATTTTCATGTTTGGGGCCTGCAGTTACAAATTGCACTAGTACGTGAATTGATCAAACGAGGGCCTCAATGCAATCAATGAACCCAAGATTACACTAAACGGTTGAAATGAGAAAACAAAAATAATAAGAGAAACGGGCTAGAGACTAGAGTGTCAAATTTCATATGGAACAAGAATTTCAAATGCCCATAAATGACACTTTAATTTCACAATCTACATACCCACATTCAAGAAACTATAGGTTACCCTAAATGCATTCAGTTATAAGGTACCCTGAAATAATGCATTCCACAGAAAAGAAAGTATTATGCAATGTAATACATCAACTATTGAACATGGTTACAGAAAACCAGTCTCATGGCATCACCAAATCATCAAATGGTGCAAGGCACAAGAGGGTTCATATCAATGTGCAGAGGGCTCATAACCACAGGTGGAAGTGGGTTTGACATGAACTCTACACCACCATGTTCTTCAGTTATGCCATTCTCAGCACATCCAACGACTTGGGATCGGACGGCTTCTTGCTGTTTGTACCAAGACGACACTTGAGCAGGGGATTTGATGACCATCTCCAATGTCATCGCCACTTCTTTCATCGTGGGTCTCAGCTTTCCGCTCCAACTTGTGCAACGCTTTGCCAAATCCACAACGATCATCACTTCATCCTCCTTTACATCCCTTACGATCTCAGGGTCTAAGATTTCCGACAACCTTGAGTTTTGATAGAGAAACAAGAATTCCGTGACCAAGTTCTTTTGCTCCATACTACTTCCGTCTCGGTAGATTGGCTTCTTGCTAGTCAAAAGCTCCAACAAGACGACCCCAAAGCTATAAACGTCACTCTTCTCCGTAAACTGATAGGATTGGAAGTACTCAGGGTCCAGATACCCCATTGTTCCTTGGACAAGAGTGGTCAAGTGTGTTTGCTCAAGTGCAATGGTTTTGGAGGATCCAAAGTCGGAAACCTTTGCCCTGTGCTTTTCATCCAATAGTATGTTTGAGGACTTGATGTCCCTATGGTAGATAGGGACCGATGACGACGAATGTAGATATGCAATAGCACCCGCCGAGTCCAAAACAATCTTTAAACGCATCTCCCAAGTAATGACAAACTCTTCATCTGGGTCATGGATGTATTGGAAAAGGGTTCCATTGGGAACGTACTCGTAAACGAGAAGAGGGACTTCCGTCTCTAGACAACATCCCAACACCTTCACTACATTCCTATGGTTTATTTGGGACAAAATGACCAACTCATTTATAAACTGCTCTAGCTGGCTTTCATCTAGTAACTTGGCCTTCTTAATCGCGACAATTCTTCCATCAACCAACATACCTTTGTAGACGGTCCCTTGACCACCTTGACCCAGTATCCGATTTTCATTGAAGTGGTCTGTGGCCTTCTCTAATTCACTTATGGAGAATATCTTTGTTCCCTCCATAACACCTTCGTTAGATGATAGTTGTTGATGCAACAACAAACCGCCATTTCTTTTGAAGAATCTAGCCCTGCGCCTAATCTCCCTTCTTCTTTTGACAAAACGATATAGCCCATAGACAACGGTGTTTTGCAGCACTGGACTCCATAACAACTGTTTTTGGTGGTCGTGGTGGTGTTGCCGCGGCAGACAGTGCCACACCCGGCCATAATTCGCGTGTCATGATCGCGCAAGACTGCGTTTCCAGAGCACCCCTCCACAACGAAGACGTTGTCATTTACAGAGAATGTGTAAGGGCTGCCCGTTAAGTCAACACTGGTGTTGCGTTGCTGAGGTGTTTCCGCAACGCACACCTTCATAGGAGGTATCGCCACGATCAACGCGGGTGAATAGTAGGCATTTTCGGAGTCTAGGAATACCTCCATGAGCTCAATACTTTTGAGTTTGTGTAACACGGGTTTGGGCTTGGAGCCATTATTTGTGGCGGTGCACTCGATCTCGAACCACGGATCGAGGAAGCAGCCCTTGCCTATCCCGAACGGGTAAGGGATCTTCACACCTCCACAAGTGTCCTTGCAACCACGCCTTGCGATCGGTCCTACATCCGCCTCAACAACCACTAACACTTCCAGAGATAGTAGCAATAGTAGCATCTGTATTACCACCTCTAACTTCATTTCTACCTGTTTTGTTTTCTGTTAAGAAAAATTTGTTTCATGAGCTAGTTCATACGGAAATAGCTTAGCTGAATTTGTACGACTGATTCAAACGGGGTTGTTTAAGCTAAACAAATCCACATTAACGATTTAAATATATGTATTCAAATTTAAACGTGTACTAGTCTAAATTAAGTTGCAACCTCATTTTACTTGACTTTGCCAGTCAACCTCTATAGAGTTTTAATATTCTTACGTAATACGGAGTATATATTTCAACTCGCTAGAATTTGTCGTTAAATGTGGTTTAGATTATTGTTAAAATATTGTTTCATTGACTCATCATAACAATGAACAATGTTCTTTAGATTGGTGAACAAAAATGTTATCTTTTGATGACTGTATTACGGTACAGCATTGAGGTAGTGTACAAATTATTGATTTTTTAGTCTGATGCAAATTATTATCTTCTACAGTATAAGATTCTAGGAGGAGAAATTTCCGAGTGTTAGAATGAACCAAGGCAACAGGGGCAGGCTAGTTTATTATATTGAATGGCCACCAAATTGGAGTTCAACTCACCAAAGAGACTGAAAATATAGTTGATTCACAAGTTACAATCAGGAATTTTCGAAATTTTTAATTTTGAAATATATCCTCCAATTCCAAACACTCTTCCAAGAAACTCCAAACTTTTAATTAACAACATTATCAATATTCTTAATGAATAACGCTCCGGTACAACGTGCAGTTATGGTGCAACATGCAACACAATATCAACCATTAGATAAAAGTAAATCAATGGTCTATGGAAGAGATACTTAGATTGGAAGCATGCTTATATATAAGGATGAAAATTGGGGGCGGATAAATAAGTGACTATTGTGCATTACGTTTGCGATACTTATTCAAGCAATTACAAACAGTTATTAAGTAATATGTTTTTCACATACTTGTACATAGTTATTCAACCCTTTCTTACTTACTTGTTCATACTCAAATGAGAACTTGTTCAACTCATCGAGGTTCTAGCAAACCCTCATCCCCTCCCAAGAGTTTGTGATTCATTGAACAATTGTGTGTGGCAAAGAGATTCATTGAACAAGTATGACAAAGAGATTAAACATGGGCGACTCTTGTTCAATCTCTTTGCCATACTTGTTCAACGAACCACACTTACTTGTTCAAAAGGATGTTTTCCATCCTCCTCCCTTCCCAAATGGAAAACATCGATCCTTATATATAGGTATAGGATTTTGGTGGGTGAGGGGAGGGGCGGGGGGGAGGGGGGGGGGGATTGAGAATGGGATACATAGGTGACTCTTGTTTAATCCATTTGCCAAACTTGTTCAATTAACCACACTTACTTGTTCAAAATGATGTTTTCCGCCCTTCTCCCCTCCCAATTTGAAAGCATCGATCCTTATATATAGGGATGAGATTTTGGTGGGTAGGGGGAGGGGGTTGGGAATGGGGATACATAGGTCACTCTTGCTCAATCCCTTTGTCATACTTGTTCAATTAACCATACTTACTTGTTCAAAAGGATGTTTCCACCCTCCTCCCCTCCCAATTTGGAAACATCGTTCCTTATATATAGGGACGAGATTTTGGTGGGTAGGGGGGGGGGGTTGTGAGTGTGGATACATATGTGACTCTTGTTCAATCCCTTTGCCATACTTGTTCAACGAACCACACTTACTTGTTCAAAAAGATGTTTTCCACCCTCCTCCCCTTACAATTTGAAAGCATCGATCCTTATATATAGGTACAGGATTTTGGTGGGTAGGGGTGGGGGGGAGAGGAGATTGGGAATGGGGATACATAAGTGACTCTTGTTCAATCCTTTGTCATACTTGTTCAATTAACCACACTTACTTGTTCAAAAGAATGTTTTCCACCCACCTCCCCTCCCAATTTGGAAGCATCGATCCTTATATATAGCTACGGGATTTTGGTGGGTAGGGGTGGGGGGGTGATTGGGAGTGGAGATACATAGACGACTCTTGTTCAATCTCTTTGTCATACTTGTTCAACGAACCGCACTTACTTGTTCAAAAGGATGTTTTCCACCCTCCTCCCCTCTCAATTTGAAAGCATCGATCCTTATATATAGGTATAGGATTTTGGTGGGTGAGGGGGAGAGGATTGGGAATGAGGATACATGGGTGACTCTTGTTCAATGTATTTGCCACACTTGTTCAATTAACCACACTTATTTGTTCAAAAGAATGTTTTCCACCCTCCTCCCCTCCCAAATTGGAAACATCGATCCTTATATATAGGGACGAGATTTTGGTGGGTAGGGGTAGGGGGGTTGTGAGTGGGGATACATAGGTGACTCTTGTTCAATCCCTTTGTCATACTTGTTCAACGAACCACACTTACTTGTTCAAAAGGATGTTTTCCACCCTCCTCCCCTACCAATTTGGAAGCATCGATCCTTATATATAGGGACGAGATTTTGGTGGGTAGGGGGGGTTGGGAGTGGGGATACATAGGTGACTCTTGTTCAATCCTTTGTTATACTTGTTCAATTAACCACACTTACTTGTTCAACAGAATGTTTTCCACCCTTCTCCCCTCCCAATTTGGAAGCATCGATCCTTCTATATAGGGACGAGATTTTGGTGGGTAGGGAGGGGGGGGGGGGGTTGGGAGTGGGGATACATAGGTGACTCTTGTTCAATCCCTTTACAATACTTGTTCAATTAACCACACTTACTTGTTCAAAAGGATGTTTTCCACCCTACTCCCCTCCCAATTTGAAAACATCGATCCTTATATATAGGAACGAGATTTTGGTGGGTAGGGGGGGGGTGATTGGGAGTGGGGATACATAGACGACTATTGTTCAATCTCTTTGTCATACTTGTTCAACGAACCACACTTACTTGTTCAAAAGGATGTTTTCCACCCTCCTCCCCCTCCCAATTCCGAAGCATCGATCCTTATATATAGGAAGAGATTTTGGTGGGTAGGGAGGGGGTGGGGGTGGGGATACATAGGTGACTCTTGTTCAATCCCTTTGGCAAACCTGTTCAACGAACTACACTTACGTGTTCACGCTTACTTGGGAGTGGGGATACATAGGCGACTTTTGTTCAATCACTTTGCCGTACTTTTTCAACGAACCACACTTACTTATTCAAAAGGATGTTTCCACACTCCTCCCCTCTAAATTTGGAAGAATCGATCCTTATATATATAGCTAATGGATTTTGGTGGGTAGGGGGTGGGGGGAATTGGGAGTAGGGATAAACAGGTGACTCTTGTTCAATCCCTTTGCCTTACTTGTTCAACGAACCACACTCATTTGTTCAAAATGATGTTTTCCACCCTTCTCCCCTCCCAATTTGGAAGCATCGATGCTTATATTTAGCTACGGGATTTTGGTGGGGGGATTGGGAGTGGGGATACATAAGTGACTCTTGTTCAATCTCTTTGCCATACTTTTTCAACGAACCACACACACTTGTTCAAATGGATGTTTTCCACCCTCTTCCCTTCCAACTTGGAAGCATCGATCCTTATATAAAGGGATGAGATTTTAGTGTGGAGGGAGAAGAGGAAATTGGGAGGGGGATACATAGGTGACTCTTATTCAATCTCTTTGTCATACTTGTTCAACGAACCACACACACTTGTTCAAATGGATGTTTTCCACCCCCCCTCCTAATTTGGAAGCATCGATCCTTATATAAAGAGACGGGGTTTTGGTGGGTGGGGGGGATTGGAAGGGGAGATGCATAGGTGACTCTTGTTCAATCCCTTTGCCTTACTTGTTCAATGAACCACACTTACTTGTTCAAAAGGATGTTTTTCACCCTTCTCCCCTCCCAATTTGGAAGCATCGATGCTTATATATAGGGACGAGATTTCGGTGTGGGGGAGGGGAGGAAATTGGGAGGGGGATACATCGGCTACTCTTGTTCAATCCGTTTGGCATAATTGTTCAACGAACGACACACACTTATTCAGAAGAATGTTTTTCACCATTGTCCCCTCTCAATTTGGAAGCATGCTTATATATAGGGACGGAAATTCGGGGGATACATAAGTGACTCTTGTTATGCCGTTTGCGATACTTATTCAAGGAGTTACACATAGTTGTTCAATATGATATTTTTCACATGCTTGTAGATAGTTATTCAACCCTTTCTTGCGTACTTTTTTTAACATCTTTCTTGCTTACTTGTTCATACTCTAATGATGACTTATTTAACTCGTCGAGGTTCTACGAAACCCTTCTCCTCCCCCCCCCCCCTCCAAATGGGAAGCATTTATTTACTTTTATCTAATAGTTGATATTGTGTCGCATGTTGTACCATAAAAGGTATCTCACCTGAGCGTTCCCCTATTCTTAATATTAAAATAAAAAATAAATGTGCTCACCAAAATTTCCCAAATGACTTTGTATATACATACAATTGCTTTGTTAATAGAAGTAAAATCGTATTGCACATGGTAACTGGTATCAATCACTTCAATTCACAATCAAGCCTATTTCAGTACCAAAGTTCAGATGCCATTAAGCACACAATTACTTATCAGTTATCACACAACCACAATCCAATACAACTTACCACTCTTTATTTCAATAAGAAAGAAGTACTAGCATAACATTGCCTAGCTACCAAATTATACAAACGTGGTAACATATATGTATCATCAGCTAGTAGTAATACACTCGAGACTAATTGAAGAAACCCGATATTTGTCGGATGATGGAGATCAGTTGGCGTCGGGCAGGAGAGGGCGTGCGTCGTTGTATGGAGGACTGGCATCCCCGGGATGGAGCGTTGTTGACACGAACTCAGCATCACTTATACCAGACATGTCAAACTCATCATATCCTGGATATTGGATTGGGAAATCTTCTTGTTCTTGATACCATGACGACACTTGTTCAGGGGAATTCATGATCATCTCTAGTGTCATAGCCACTTCTTTCATCGTCGGTCTCAGCTTCCCGCTCCAGCTTACGCAACGCTTTGCCATCTCAACGACGGAGATCAACTCATCCTCCTTGGCCTCGCCCGTGATTTTTGGGTCCAAAATGTTGGACAACCTAGAGTTTTGTGTCATAAACAAGAACTCGGTCACCAAATTCTTTTGCTCCATGGAACCTGCATCCCTAAAGATCGGCTTCTTGCTAGTCAAAAGCTCCAAGATTACAACGCCAAAGCTATAGACATCACTCTTCTCTGTGAACTGATATGATTGGAAGTACTCCGGGTCCAAATACCCCATTGTACCTTGGACGAGAGTGGTCATGTGTGTTTGATCCATCGCAATGGTCTTGGAAGATCCAAAGTCGGAAACCTTAGCTCTATGCTTTTCATCTAACAATATGTTTGAAGACTTGATATCTCTATGATAGATAGGAATCGATGAAGATGAATGTAGATAAGCAATAGCACCTGCCGAGTCTGCAACAATCTTTAACCGCATCCTCCAAGTAATAGCAAAATCTTCGTCGGGATCATGGATATGTTGAAAGAGGGTTCCATTAGGTACGAACTCATAAACAAGAAGAGGGACTTCCGTCTCTAGACAACATCCGAAAAGCTTGACTACATGTCGATGGTTGACCCGAGACAAAATAACCACCTCGTTTATGAATTGCTCCAACTGATTCTCATCATCCAATAGCTTAGCCTTCTTAATTGCAACAATGCTCCCATCATTCAACATGCCTTTGTAGACGGTCCCTTGACCACCTTGACCCAGAACTCGATTTTCATTGAAGTGGTCCGTGGCTTTGTCCAACTCAGTTATGCTGAATACCTTTGTTCTCTCTACAACGCCTTCGTTAGATGACAATTGTTGTTGCAACAACAAACCGCCATTGCGCTTGAAGAATTTAGCCCTTCTCCTCATCTCCCTTCTTCTCTTGATGAACCGATACAGCCCATATATGCAAGCTGCCAAAGCTAACATGCCCAAACTATTGCTAAGTCCTGCATGAAATGATACCGAAATTGCAAAGTTAAGCAATATTAGTTTGTTGAAAAAGAGCCCCATGTTTGGAAGAGTCAAGGTCCTTCTCACCAAGGATGGCTGCAAGATTTAGGATGGGTCTAGTCTCACAATAGTATCCGGAACCCCTCGATGTACCTAAGCAATAACCTCGGCAGCCCTCGCATCCTTTAGGAGCTAATAAGATCAACAAAAAGATTTCTTTGTGAATGACAAATATAACATGATGCAGATGATCGATTGCTTAATAAAAATGGGAGAGGGAGCTAGCTAGGCAGAGTACTCTTAAATGATTACCATGACATCCATCAGACACATAAGGATTTCCTACATAACTGGAATCACACACACAGAAAAAAGAGTCACCACTCCAACAAGAGGCATGATGATTGTTGCGAGGCCGATCCTTGGCCAACTCGTTCGGCCACATCCAGCTCAACGCAACTGGGGGAAAAGAGCTTGGATCTGAGCTTGACAGCTTCCCCACGTACTCGTTTACAGAGACGCCCTCTACTAGACTCGCCACCAAGCAATTTGGAGCTTCACCTGATGATTGGAGGTTAAAATCTACATAGTAATAGGTGTCTTGCATATAGTAGTAAGGCATCGAAGTCTGGCAGCAATGGACCCCGAAACAAGTGTTGTTGGGTATGGGACTGTTTTTGGTGTTATGGCAAACGGTTCCGCACCCGCCTTTATTTCCCTCTCTGGGTGTCGCCAGGACGGCGTTGCCTGGACAACCCTCCATCATGAACACATTTTGATTCATGTCGAAGTTGTATGGGCTCCCGCTTAAGTCTATGCTCTTTACGCGTCGGGTTTGCATATCCGAAGCAGCAGCACCAGTAGTACATGCATTCGACGGAGGAATGCGCGCCACCATTCGATGAGATGACATGTCAGAGCTTACTTCCATGAGCTCAATGCCCAGTTTGGACAAGAAGGGCTTGTTGATGGAGCCATTTTTGGAGTGATTTGCCGGAGAGTGTGGCCGCGGCCTGCACTCGATCTCGAACCATTGATCGAGGAAGCAGTCGGAAGTACCCATCCCGAATGGGAAAGGGATCTTCACACCTCCGCAAGTATCATTGCAACCAGGCTTTGCAATGGGGCCTGATGATGACGTCACCTTCAAGGCTGCAACAGTGAGTAAGCATATCAGGAATTGTAGTAGCAGTGTTGAGTTCATGGTTTTTCCTTCCACAGTATTAATGGAAAGCCAAATGAATTTCACAACTTTGCTCTGCTTAGTTCCTTCTTCTCTGTTTTTTTTTTATCTGATTTCATATTTTCAAATGGGAAAGATGGAAGACATAGTGCCAGAGAATTGGTCAAAACATCCTTCTATAAAAGTATTAACCGGTCGTATTCAACGTTACGGAATTCATACTATAGTATAATACTGTATATAAGTATATAAAGGTTTGAATATTAGCGTTCCACTTTCGACCAAAAAAAAAATATTAGCGTTCCACTTAACGTACATCAAGCTTTCCACCTAGACAGCAATAATATAGTATTTATATAGAGGTTTGAATATTAGACCTCCACTTGACTTACGGTAAGTTTTAATCAATTGGTCGTCGGTCTTTCCTTTGTTAAGAAAAAAAAAATATTGATAAGAGGGAATTAAATTTGTAATTAATGGATTGGACCAGTCAACTTGTCACATAAGTCGAATTCGGGTAAAAACGGGTCAGAGTTATTGGGACGATACGGTTTACGGGTTGATCGAGTTGGGTCGTTTCGGGTTTGGTGTGGCGAGTTGGGGTCGTTTCGGGTTTGGTATATATTCGGGCGCATCAATAAATAAGTTTATTTAGGGTCCAAATTAATAAAACGTTGTGGATGAGTTGGGTCGTTTTGGGTTTAAAATTGGTTCGTTTCTATTTGTTTGAAGATTGTATCCGATGTGATAATGTGATTTTGAGTATTAGATCCAGTACACGTACAAGATCTAGCTGAGAGCACATATATTCAGTTTTCAGGTCATAGCTTTCCATACATGCATAAATAGTTATGTACTGATTCAGCTTGTTGATGTGTACGTTCTTCTGAACTTGATCTTCTAGTATTAGGAAACACATATCTTGTATTTTGGTCATATCTTATTTTAGGATAGATTATTATTTTAGAGAAGATTTGATCTTATCTTGTGTAACTTGGGCTCCAAGGAGTATCCACAATCTTGTATAAATACCTTTGCAATTAATGAGAAAGGAAAGCAATATTTCACCACACAATTCATACGTATTTGTTCAATATGGTATCAGCCTAACAACTGATCCTCTCGATGCCCTAATTTCATCTGCCGGTGACCATGAGTCATTCCGGTTCCGATCGCGAGGAAGAAATCGCTGACGGCTCCAACACCAACAAGCACGCCGGCGATATTCTTGCCTTGGCCTCTGGTGGTTCAAGCAACATCACCATTCAACTTCCGAAGATCAATATTACCCTTGATCGCAACAACTACACGCTATGGCGTCACACGGTCAAGTCTGCCCTCGAAGCTTACGAGCTCGATCCCTTTCTCAATGTGGCGTTTATGCCGGCTCCCACACTACCATCACCGGCTGACCCCAAGGCGCCACCGCCTCCTAATCCAGCGTATGCAACCTGGAAGAAGAAGGATAGGCTTATACTTCTCTGGATGCGATCCCTCCTCTCGGTACCGCTCCTCGCTCATGTGGCTAGGGCAAAGTCTACCTATGAGGCTTGGGAGATCCTCTCTCGGATGTTCTATTCACAGACGTGAGCACGCCTCATGCATCTCAAGTCACAACTTCAATCTTTTCCGAAGGCTGATCTCTCTATTCTTGACTATGTGGAGAAGAAACGAGCCTTTTCGGACTCCTTGGCCGAGTGTGGCTATCTTATCAACGATGATGAGTTTGTCGAGAGCGTTCTTCACGGGCTTGATTCATCCTATTCGGCGTTTCGGACCGCTTTCAACATGCAGCGCGATCCGATCCACCCTGACGAGCTCCTTGGTCTCTTGCTTCGTGAAGAAGAGCGACTCAATGCTGAGAAGTCGCCCGCTCCTATTACAGCCCTTACAGTGACCAAATCTGGCGCTTCCACCGGGTCCAAGTCTCGGACTTTCTCTCAGGACTCTACTCCTTCGTCCTCTGAAAGTTCGGGATCTAAACCTACATGCCAGATTTGTCAAAAACCGGGGCATGAGGCGCTCAACTGTTGGCACCGGGCGAATTTTGAGACTTATCCTGAGTCTCGGCCTCGACAGCAGCAACAAGGTCGTGGACGGGGACGAGGACGCGGCAACCCTGGCCGTGGTCAGAATTCGCAGCAGGCATTCCAGGCACAGCTTCCACCGCAGCAGCCCTCGTTTCAATACCCTCGTCAGGCGTTCAACGTAGTCAATCCTCCATCGACTCTCGTTGATCCCAACTGGTGTTTTGATTCCGGTGCCACCAACCATGTCACTGCAGACTTTGGTAACCTTTCTGTACACTCTAATTACACTGGCAATGACGGGTTACAAATTGGCAATGGTATGTCTCTTCCTATTACTCACCTTGGAAATTCTTCTCTTCCTGCATCACCTAAACCTATTCACTAATGTCCTCTTTGTTCCTCAAATCAAGAAAAATTTATTAAGCATATCACAGCTTACCCGTGACAATGATGTATATGTAACCTTTTTTCCCACTTGTTGTTTTGTGAAGGATCTGCAGGGCAGGACACTACTCAAAGGTACCGTTGAAGACGGGCTTTATCACCTTCGAACACCAGCCCCCTCTACCGACCCTCCTCCACGAGTGTTTTTGGGTGAAAAAGCCTCTCTTCAAACTTGGCATCATCGTGTTGGTCATCCTCATGAGTCTTCACTTCGTTCTTTAGTTTCTAGATATAATTTACCTATTACTAGCAATAAACTTTCATCTATTTGTGAGTCTGTCAACTAGGCAAAAGTCATCGACTTCCTATTACAGACAAACATGTTTCGAGTTCCATTCCTTTTGATTTAGTTTATTCGGATGTTTGGGGACCTTCCCCGGTTACTTCTTTCAATGGCAATAAATATTTTGTTATATTTGTTGATGATTGTACTAAGTTTGTATGGATCTTTTTCTTGCATCAAAAATCACAGGTCCTTCACACCTTTCAAATCTTTCAGAAAATGGTCGAAACTCAATTTTCTACAAAAATAAAACACTTTCAATCCGACTGGGGTGGTGAATATCGCAATGTTTCCTCATACTTGCAGACGCAGGGAATCACCCATCGGGTATCCTGCCCCCACACTCAGTCGCAGAATGGTGTTGCTGAAAGGCGGCACCGCACCATTGTTGAAAAAGGGTTAGCTTTACTTGCTCATGCTAAACTTCCCACCTCTTTTTGGGAACATGCATTTCATACTAGTGTTTTCTTAATAGAACTCTCACACCTATCTTGCACAACAAATCACCTTATGAATGTTTGTACAATAAATCCCCGGATTACTCCTTTCTAAAATCTTTTGGGTGTCTTTGTTATCCCTTTCTTCGACCATATATGACTAACAAACTTGAGTTTCGATCCGCTCCATGCATTTTTGTAGGATATAGCTCTCAACATAAAGGTTATTTGTGTTTGCATATTCCAACTAACCGCATTTACATTGCACGACATGTTATTTTTGATGAGACGGTTTTTCCATACCCATTACATGCAGCTACACATCGCCCCACACCATCTTCCGCCCCTCACCATTCCGCGTCCAACCTCCCACTTCAATTGGATAGCACCTTCCCTTCACCATCTATAACAAATCCTGCTCATGAAGCTCCCTTCAGCCCTCCGCCGGCGACACCACCGACCCAATCACCACCATGCACCACGACCCAACAACAGCCTGCATCTCCCTCTCCCATCTCCACGTCGCCGAGCACCACCATGCAGCCCCCACAGTCTGCCACAACCCCTCAAACTTCCTCACCCGCCAGCCCGTCCGAACGGTCCGCGAGCAGCTCCTCGCCTGCAGCCACTTCACAAGACGCAGGCAAGTCCTCTCTTCCTTCTTCTTCTCACATTCCATCTTATTTTCGGCCAGCCTCTGACTCACATCACCCCATGGCCACTCGGTCTAAGACCAACAACCTCAAACCTAAATCTTTTACCTCCACAAAACATCCTCTACCCATCACTTCTCTTCCCATGGAACCCAAAACCTTTGTCCAAGCCTCTAAATCACCCGAGTGGCAACATGCTATGCAGGTTGAGTTTGATGCCCTAATGAGAAATAGGACATGGGAACTTATCCCGCCTCCTTGTAATTCTAACATTGTTGGTTGTAAGTGGGTATACAGGGTGAAGAAGAATGCAGATGGCTCCATTGAGCGTTACCAGGCGAGGCTCGTTGCCAAAGGCTTCAATCAAGAGGAAGGTGTAGACTACTTTGACACTTTCAGTCCTGTAGTCAAGCCTACCACCATTCGCATCATGCTATCTCTTGCTCTGACCTGTAACTGGAAGCTACGGCAAATTGACATCACCAACGCCTTTCTTAATGGCGATCTCACTGAGACGGTTTATATGTCACAACCTCCCGGGTTCGTTGACCGTGCTCGTCCCCATCACGTCTGCCTCCTCAAAAAGGCCCTCTACGGGCTTAAGCAGGCGCCTAGGGCATGGTTTCATAAGCTCCGGGCCTTTCTCTCTCAACAAGGCTTCCGCTCGTGTCAATCCGACACCACTCTATTCATTCGTCGTCAGGACAAGTCGGTTCTCTGTGTGCTCGTCTATGTCGATGACTTGATTATTACAGGCACACACTCTGCTCATATTGATAGCTTCATTCGGCTCTTGAACGCCACCTTTGCTCTCAGAGACCTCGGTGATCTTCATTATTTTCTCGGTATTGAGCTACAACGTTCTCATGATTCTATTTTCTTGAGCCAGCAGAAGTACATTACAGAGCTCCTCCTCAAAAGCAAGATGCAAGACGCCAAGCCTATTAGCTCTCCTGCCGAGCCTGGCTCACGGCTCTCTTTACAGGGTGATCCAGCAACGGATCCTCATCTCTACAGAACTATTGATGCATTACAGTATGTCACTATTACTCGTCCTGAGATTTCTTACGCGGTTAATCGCGTTTGTCAGTTCATGCATGATCCTACAGAGTCTCATTGGCAAGTTGTCAAACGTATTCTGCGCTATCTCAAGGGCACTATTCAGGATGGTCTGCGTCTCAAACCAGCCACAGACTCTCGGCTCATAGCCTATTCAGATGCTGGTTGGGCGTCTGACAGTGATGATTGCAGATCTCAACATGGTTTTGCTATTTACTATGGCGGTAATCTTATCAGCTGGTCATCCCGGAAGCAACATGCCGTTGCCAAGTCGAGCTCGGAAGCCGAATATCGTGCCATCGCCTTCGCGTCTACCGAACTCATTTGGATCCAACAGTTGCTTCAGGAACTTCATGCACCGATTCATATTCCGCCTATTCTACTATGTGACAACCTCAGTGCTACATATATGTCTGCTAATCCTGTCTTTCATCAACGCTCCAAGCATATCAAGATCGACTACCACTTTGTTCGTGAGCAAGTCGCTGATGGTTCGTTGATTGTTCGACATGTTCCAGGCATTGACCAGATCGCTGACATCTTCACCAAAGCTGTAGGCACGGCTCGGTTTCACACTCTTCGGTCCAAGCTCCATGTCTACTCTCCTCCATGAGCTTGAGGGGGGTATTAGGAAACACATATCTTGTATTTTGGTCATATCTTATTTTAGGATAGATTATTATTCTAGAGAAGATTTGATCTTATCTTGTGTAACTTGGGCTCCAAGGAGTATCCACAATATTGTATAAATACCTTTGCAATTAATGAGAAAGGAAAGCAATATTTCACCACACAATTCATACGTATTTGTTCAATATCTAGGAAGCCAGCTATCTTAACCAACCTGGATTTTGACAATCTTTCTATCAAGTGATCGAACTATCAACTCGCAGAAGATGATGCGCCATCAGCGTATGTCGTCGACGTGAGCTCATCATCACTCAAATTAGACATGTCAAGCTCATCATACCCTGCATATTGTATTGGAAAATCCTCTTGTTCTTGGTACCATTTCGCCACCTGATCAGGCGATTTCATGATCCTCTCTAGTGTCGTCGCCACTTCTTGCATCGTAGGCCTCAGCTCCCCACGCCAACTTACACAACGCTTTGCTAGCTCAACAACCGAAACCACCTCATCCTCCGTGGCCTCTACCACGATCTTAGGATCCAAGATTTTCGACAACCTTGAGTTTTGTGTCAAGAGCAAGAAGCTTGTCACCAAGCTCTTTTGCTCCATGGTCCTTGCATCCATATATAACGGCTTCTTGCTAGTCAAAAGCTCCAACAAAACGACCCCAAAGCTATAGACGTCGCTCTTCTCTGTGATTTGATATGATCGGAAGTACTCCGGGTCCAAGTACCCCATGGTCCCTTGAACAAGAGTAGTCATGTGAGTCTTATCAACATCAATACTCTTGGAAGACCCGAAATCGGAAACCTTGGCTCTACATTTTTCATCAACCAGTATGTTTGCAGACTTGATGTCCCTATGGTAAACAGGAATAGACGAAGACGAATGTAGATACGCGATAGCTCCAGCCGAGTCTGCAGCAATCTTCAGGCGCATTTTCCAGTCGATGACAAACTCTTCGTCCGGGTCATGGATGTGTTGATAGAGTGTTCCATTGGTAACAAACTCGTATACGAGAAGAGGGACTTCGGCCTCTAGACAGCACCCGAATAGCTTGACTACATGCCTGTGGTTGACACGCGACAGCACAACCACCTCATTTATGAACTGCTCTAGCTGGCTCTTATCCACAAGCTTGGATTTCTTGATTGCAACAATACTTCCATCTGTTAGCATGCCTTTGTAGACCGTCCCTTGACCGCCTTGACCCAGGATCCAGTTTTCGTTGAAGTTGTCTGTGGCCTTGTTCAGCTCACTTAGAGTGAACACCTTTGTTCTCTCTAAGACATCAATATTGGATGACAATTGTTGCTTCAACAACAAACCGCCGTTTCGCTTGAAGAAGTTAGCCCTGTCCCTCACCTTCATTATCCTCTTGATCAACAAGTATAACCCATATTGGAAAGGCGCGGCCGCGAATACAAAGCCAAGGCTCCTTACTGGATATAGGCATTGTTAAAAAAACAAAATCAGGCAATAGCTCAATGAACTTAAAGTCTAAAAAAGTGCATGAAATAACTCTCACGTACATATTAGGAAGGCTGCAGAATGTAGCGAGTGGAGTTCACTTGATTCACAATAAAATTTGTTGGAGATCTCATGCCCTGCATCATCTCTCTGGTTAAAGCAATATCCTTGACAGTTGTTGCACTCTTCTGGACCTGATCAAGACACACAACCGAAAGACATGAGATTCCGAGTTTCGATAGTGACCCAAGAAAACAAATAATCACAAGAAACACAAGAAGTTGTAGCCTTGTAGGTACCTTGACATCCATCCACGACATAAGGATTCCCTTCATAGCTAAAAGCACATTGACATGACAAGACATTGTTTCCGTCGCGCGAGCAAGTGGCGTAACGGTCCTTATCAGGCTCAAGTCTGCTGTTCCAGGCCCAAATCAATACTGATGGAGCTTCTGACAGATTTGCACCATGCTGATGCACAAAGTCTTCCTTTATGATAGTTGCCACAAGGCATTTTTGAGTTTCACCTGAAGAAGGCTGGCGATTGAAATCTATGTGATACAAAGGCATGCTTGCAGGATTTGGAAGCAAAGGCGCTTGGCAACACTCAGCTCCATAGCAACCATTTTTCGGTACTACACTGTCGGTTTCGTTGTTGTTGCAAACAACTCCACAGCCAGCCATAATCGTGTTGCTGTCGCCGTCTTGGCTAGACACGACGGCGCTTCCTGAGCAACCCTCCATGATAAAAACATTGTCAATTGTTGAGAAGGAGAAAGGGCTTTCCTTCAAGTTAATGCTAGTGAGCTGCTGGTTTTTTGTATCCTCTGCATGGCATACGTTTAGGGAGGGTAATTTTACTGTCATGGAGTTAGAAACAGAAACGCCAATTGTTACCTCCATGAGCTCAATATGGAGTTTCGATAAGAAGGGCTTGGAATGATTCGGTTGAGACGGACGACACTCGATCTCGAACCACGGATCAAGAAAGCAACCGACGCCAATTCCGAAAGGGTAAGGAATGCTCACATTTCCACAGTGATCTCTACAGCCTGGCTTTGCAATTGTGGGTGCCTTTGCATTAGCTACATGAGCAAATAGTAGTGCTAGTAAGCATATTTGGACCTTGTGATTTGAAAGGGTTTGGATCATTGCTCTTGTTCTTGTGAGTTTGGGTTTGCTATTCTAACTATTGAATAAGCCTTGTTAGTTTGGGGTCATATCTTGTAGGAGGCTGCCTTAGTTTGCCTTCAACTTGTTCAAGGTTGAAATTCAACAGAGCCTGCCTTCTATCAATGGTATGCCAACCATTCTTTCAGAGTCAATATTAGACAAAAAAGAGTAATGAAGGTGGGTTTGTATCTTCATTTTAGGCTCCCACAAGGCCACAGCTATTATTTCAGAGTTATATATGCCAAGTTGATCGAGCCAAATTCTCCAATAATGAATTATTCATAACTTTAATAGATAATGATGATTAGAAGAAATAAACGTGTAACATATGCAGTCAATGTATGTAACCGGAGTTGTTCTTGTTTGATATTTCATGATTACGGGTCGGATATTACGGGTCGGATTACGGATCGATCCGTTGGTCCATTTAACTTAGTCAAATGAATTAGTTAAATGGTTTCCAAATCTCAAGTGATCTATTTGATCTAACAATTCATGACTCTATGACAAATTATATTCAAAAGATTGGAATAACCAAAACTTAATCGATTTAAAGCTTAAATTAAAAGGTTTCAAATTTGAAAGGGTCAACAAGTCATTCAAAATCACGTCTAATTGTCCGGTATACACAAATTTCCTGAGATTTGCTAAAAATAATTTATCAAAAAACATATTAAAAAAAGTATTATTAAAGGCTTATGGATAAATATGGATCGATCCGTAATCCTCCGGATTGGTCCGTATCCGATCCGTAATTCATAATTCAAGAAAAACACCATCCGTCATCCGTTCCGTAACTTACGGATCGGACCGGATCGGATTACGGATCGCGGACTGTTTGGGCCACCCTAACATACACGGTCAATGTATGGAACCGGACTTGCTACTGTTTTTTTTTTTTTGGTTGAAAGACTTGCTACTGTTTAATATTACATGATTTATGATTTTTTTTTGATCTAAAAAAATTTAGGGTGAGGGGATGGTTCAGGGAACACCCAAGGGGATGGTTCAGACCGATGCCCTGTCATGCTCCACTAGACCAACCCCTTGAGGTTACATGATTTATGATTAAGTTATCATTTTATTGCTCAAGTTCTTCATGTTTCATTTTTAAAACGTTTCAAAAGTCACAGTTTCCAAAAGGCAAGATAAGATTGGAGCTTTCTCATTTCATTCAAAGTGTGCTATACATCATTTTGCAGTTGGCACCAATTGTCAAAATTTCTTTTGGAGGTAGAATTCAGATGCTCACAAGTGACACAATTATGCAACAGCAATAGCCACACTAGCCATGTAACCTAGCATTACTTATGTAACAGCAAAAACACTAAGACCAGGACCAAAACTCATTAACATCTTAATTAATCTCCATCAGAATGTGTACATAACATTACATGGTATGAGGCAGAAGAGGTTGCACATCAGAGTATATGGGACTAGAAGAGCCAAACGGAATGGGGCTCGACACGAACTCCGCCTCGTCGTCACTAATTGCTTGAGCCATGCCAAGTCCATCATATTGTTGATAGCAACTTGATGCTTGAGCAGGAGATTTGATGATCATCTCCAAAGCCATTGCCACTTCCTTCATCGTCGGTCTTTGTCTACCGCTCCTACTCACACAGCATCTTGCAAGATCAACAAAGGCTATCAATTCTTCCTCCTTGGCCTGCCTCACAATTTCCGGGTCCAAGATCTTGGACAACTCGGAGTTTCGTGACAAAAGCAAGAACTCTGTCACCAAGTTCGTTTGCTCCACGTTTTCATCCTTATAGATTGCCTTCTTACCCGTCACGAGCTCCAAGAGAACGACCCCAAAGCTATAAACATCACTTTTCTCCGTGAACTGATACGATTGGAAGTACTCCGGGTCCAAGTACCCGAACGTGCCTTGGGCAAGAGTGGTCAGATGAGTCTGCTCAATTGCAATAGTCTTGGAAGATCCAAAGTCTGAAACTTTGGCTCTGTGTTTCTCATCTAACAAGATGTTTGCAGACTTGATATCTCTATGATAGATAGGAATGGAAGCAGACGAATGCAGGTACGCGATGGCGCTAGCTGAGCCAGCTGCGATTCGCATACGCATTTCCCAACTAATCACAAACTCTTCATCAGGATCATGGATATGCTGCGAAAGCGTACCATTAGAAATGAACTCGTAAACAAGAAGAGGAACCTTTGTTTCCAGACAACATCCAAGCAACTTGACTACATTTCTGTGGTTTACTTGCGACAAAATGACCACCTCGTTTATGAATTGCTTCAGCTGGTTTTTATCGATTAGCTTCGCCTTCTTAACCGCGACAATTCTTCCATCACTCAACATGCCTTTATAAACAGTCCCTTGGCCGCCTTCTCCGAGAATCCGGCTGTAACTGAACCGATCCGTCGCCTTTTCCAATTCAGCTATGGAGAATATCTTTGTCTTATCTACGACGCCATCAGACGACAATTGTTGTTGCAACAAAAAGCCGCCATTGAGCTTAAACAAGTGAGCTCGTCGCTTCATCTCCCTTCTCCTTTTGATAACTCTATATAGTCCATATAGGCCAACCGCCAAAAGTACTAGGCCAACACTAATGCTAGGACCTGATTATGTAGCAATTTAGAGCCCAAATTAAATCAATACTCATTCAACGTGTCAAATATGATGAAATTGTTGTACTTACCAAGGATGATGGCAAGATTTTTTGCATCAGTCACACAAACATAAGCAGCAGGGACAAGGTTCTGTCCTTCTCCATCGGTTTGTCGGTTGCAATATCCTCGACAACCCTTGCAATCGTCAGGAACTGAGAGCATGACAAAGCAACATGATGCATTAACATTGTAACATCTCATCACCATACAATATAGGAGCAACAAATTAAAGTTCTTACCTTGACATCCATTGGAGAGATAAGCATTCCCAAAGGTGTTAGCCTCACACACACAAGACAAAGTACCACCCGAACGCGAACACGACGAGTGACTACTATTGTCAGCAGGATTAAGGCTGCTTGTCCAGCTCCAAGACAGCACTACAGGGGCAGTAGAAATGATACCTGAGCTCAAAAGCTTTCCAGCATACTGATCAACCGAGTCGCTCTCGATCAAGCTCGACACAAGGCAACTTCCACTTCCACTACTTGATGAACCTTGGAGATAAGAATCTATTTGATAGAATGGAAAAGTAAACAACTCAGTAGACAATGTCGTATGACAACATTGAACTCCATAGCAACTCTTTTCGGGTATCGCGGTATTGTTGTTGTAGCAAACGGTTCCGCAGCCTGCCATGACATTACCGTCCTGATCACGCAACACCACGCTCCCTGAACAGCCTTCAACGACAAAATCATTATACATAGTCGAGAACTCGAAGGGGCTTCCTCGGAAGTCGATACTCGTGGTGTGTTCATGGTGAGGTTGCGCTACGAAAGCGCACCGGTTTAGCCGAGGTGGTAACTTGACTAGCAAGCTTTGTGGCCCATAAGAGCTGAAGGAGTCTATGTCAATCTCCATGACCTCAATATTGTTGACCTTGGACAATGTGGGCTTGGGTGTGGAGCCGTTGCACTCGATCTCGAACCACGGATCGAGGAAGCAGCTGGCGCCGATTCCAAATGGATAAGGGATGCTCACATTTCCGCAACTCGACTCGCACCCGGGCCTCGCGATCGGCGCATCTGGCTTGGCAACTGGCGCTAGTGTTAATAATAGTAAGCATATTTGGAGTTGGGTAAGTGATCTTGAGTTCATAGCTCTGCCTACATGGATGAGTTGTATGAAAAATGGGGAAATAAGAAATAGAAACTATAGATGGCTGCATCAGGTCAAAGATTTGACTGAATATTAGTCTATTAGGTAGGCCTAGCACTTGATTTGTATGGACCAAGAAGCCATATGTATGAAGCCGCCCCACTCATCTAACCATCTCGCGTGGTTCACCTTTAATTAATAGAAGATGATGGAGACTCAAAAGCAGCCCAAGTTGTGGACTTACACGTTTATGAAAATTAGATGCAGTTGCCAGGCAGCTGACACTTTGTGATCCAGAAAGATGTGATAGCGAATGCGCGTTTTCAGAAAGATATAAAAATTCATATTGACAAACCAATCGACTTATATTTTCGGGTCGAAATCGGGTTTCATTTCGGGTTTAAACTAATGTGTAGGGTTGGCAATTACTCGATCACGAGTATTAATTTGACAATAATGAAGGCGATTCTAGGAGTATTAATCTTGTTCTAGATCCACTTGCACCAAGGAACTTCTTGACCCTGATTTTTTTTTTTTTTGGTCGAATCTTGACCCTGATTTTTTTTTTTTTGAGCAAATGACCCTGATTTTTGAAGCTGTTGTAAATGTCACTTATTATAGAACAAAGGGAGTAATAGCACAACATCCATGTATCCATCGAAAACATCCATATATCCATAGCATAACGTCCATGTATATTACTAATATTCTCGATCGGTGGAATATGTTTACTAGTAGTACATAGTAGGTTTCATTTTTACTTTCATGTGTGCACATTATATTTCGAGAAAAGGGGTAGGAAGCCCATTTTTATTACATTTAAGTAGTACCTACTCTAATTTTTAGGCAGTTTTAATCGAGATTTGGTCAGAAACGTAGTTGAGTTGTGCTGGTTATTTAACTACCTTTTATATATATTGCTTCAGTAAATATTTATATGTGAAGATAAGTTTTTATACGAGGTGATATTTTTTAAAAGTGATGACAAGTTTATAAACAATGACGACGATAGAATTTGAGTGGTAACATGAAATCGTTGTAACAAGTTTGACGATAGGTGATAACATGTCGTATGATGACAAAACTTGGCGACAATTTTACTGATAACAAGGTATATATATGACATGTTGGGTGATAACAAGATAGATGATGACAAGTTTGCCGAGTTTTGTACACGATCACAAGTTTGATTTCATTTTGGGAGGTACTAGTTTAGAATTAAGATGGTGATGATAGAATTGAGTGATGACAGAATATCGGTATGACAAATTTAACGATAGGTGATAACATGTTGAATGATGATAAGATTTGGCGACAATTTTATTGATGACAGGGTATAATGTGTTCACTGATGACAAGTTGAACGATGACAATATTTAATGGAAATTTACCTATTAATAATAGTTTGGGTGGTGAAAAGATTGAATGATCGACAATTTAAGTGATGACAAGATTTAATGAAAATTTACCTATTAATAATAGTTTGGGTGATGAAAAAATTGAACGACAATTTAAGTGATGACAAGAGGGACGATGACACATTGAATGATGATATGATGGGTGGTGATAAGGTGATGACAAGTTGAATGATGACAAGATGGATGGTGACAGAAGGAGAGGTAGGAATGACTTGCACGTACGCGATTTTTTTGTTTAAGGACAAAATTGAAAAATTTACTAACTACCTCATTTATATATTTTTGGTACATAGACTAAGTCACCCATTTCTATCTTATATATTTATGCCTCCATATAGACAACTCTACGCATATACCTCTTATTTGGTTCTCTATTCCCTACTACATGTGGAAAGCTATGATCCCACCCATGGTGATGCAACTCCCGGTGTACTTATTGATACTACTACCAATCCTCAACGTAGAGGCTGCTCATGCAATTCTTGCAAAACCTGGTTGCAATCATACATGTGGAGATGTGAAGATCCCTTTCCCCTTCGGGATAGGAAACGGTTGCTTCCTCGGTCCCTGGTTTGAGATCGAGTGCAAGCCGGGATCCTCAAGTTCTAATGGCTCTATGCTCAAACCCTTCTCATCCAAACTCAACCTTGAGGTTCTTGGTATTTCCATGGACTGGGGAGACTTTCAATTTGTAGTTGGCATGCCTTCCATGAATTCGTGTCGTGCGGATGATCACCATCAACGGCATCTTAACTCTGCGGAAAGCCCGTTTTGGGTCTTGGGCGGCACTAATGCTTTAGTCATGGAGGGATGCCCAGGCAGTGCAGTCGTGCACAACCAAAACAAGAAGATTATAGGAGGGTGTGCCACCATTTGCGACGACGACGACAACGACACTCGGATACTGAAGAAGAGCGATTGCTACGGAACCCGTTGCTGCCAAACGTTGCTGGATTCAGAAGAGAATTCGAAGTATTATTCTATAAAAGTTCACAAGTTGGACTTTGTTAACCGATCATCGAGTGATGTACATCAAAAATGCCTTGTGGCGACCGTGATGGAAAATGACTATGTGGATGGGTATTTGTCAAGCTCGGACCGGGCCTCTGTGGCCCCTGTTTTATTGGGATGGGGTCTGGAAACGAAGATGATGCATGGCAACAGTCCTCATGCCGGTTGTCATGACCAATATACCTATCGTACAGCATCATACTGGCAGTGTTATTGCAAAGATGGCTATTATGGGAACCCATATTTGTACAACGGATGCCAAGGTAAAAACATATATTTAATCGATTATTTCTAAATCAAAACAAGATTATTGTGCATGTCTTCCACTTTAATTAATTCCTGCCCCCCTTTTGTCATTCAGTTCCGCGAGAATGCATGGGTTGCCGAGGAACTTGTCATGGAAATTGGGATACAGAAGGACGTAGTTTCGACCATTCTTGTGAAAAGGATCCGATCTTGAAGCATGCTGCCATTCTTGGTGAGAATCAATAACTTGACTCTTCTTTTTCTTGCATGGATTGCCAAGGAAGTAGTCATGGAAGCTTGCTGCCAACTTAGAGCTGAATCCGGTTCGGTTTGAACCGGCGAACCGGACCGGTCAAAACCGGAACCTTAACCTAAACCGCCAAACCGGCTGGGCTAGGTTGAGATTAAGGTTCGGTGCTAGGTCAAACCGGTGAACCGTCCGGTTCAAACCGGAATCGTGACCAGATACAAATAAATTATATTTTTTTAGTTTTAGTGAGCGTGAACCGGCCAAACTCGCGGGCGCGATTGTCTGAACTGCGATCGCGGTTTCCTTCTAGATGAAAACCGCGGTCGCAAATGTGGGCAGCGCCCGCAGACTCTCAAGAAAACAAAAAAACAAAAAAACCGGAACCGAAACCGACACCGAAACCGGTCAAAATCGGGAGGAAACCGGTCAAAACCGAAACCGGCAAACCTAAACCGGCTGTTTGGTTAACCGGACCCATGTCTATGTCAACTAGGTTTATCATCTTCCTTTATCCGTCAAATTGGGTAACACTACAAAAGTCGGATTCCTAGTTAAGGACTCTTCCTTTCTTTATGTAGTCAATGGCGCGCTCTTCTTCTTTTTTTTTTTTTTTTTTTTTTTTTTTTTTTTGAACCGGTGAAAATTAGGATCTCACCTTAAGGCGGGAATCCTAGGGCATCCTTTCGGATGAGAGCTAAAAGCTCGTGGTGGTTCCAGATGGTTTCCCATGAGAGACTGTGGCCCAAGAAAGCTATTTTATCGGCCACAGAGTTGCATTGCCTACTCCCATGATAAAAACGGACTGACTCGAAACTCCGAAGAGATTCAAGAATGTCTGTAATAATTCTTTCTATTTCCCATGGACAACGAATTTGTCCTGTGACAGCTTTAATAACTATTATATTATCTCCTTCCACTTCAAGCTTTCGTATACCCATCTGTTTGGCCTTCTTCACTCCATCCCATAATGCTATTGATTCAGCCATTAAAATCGATACGTTTCCATATGTTCTGACTGACCCGTCAATTGGTTTTCCATTCTCATCCCTTATAATCGATCCTCCCGACGCATTACCATTACTAAGTTTAGATCCATCAAAATTTAATTTTGCATAACTCTGAGACGGTTTTTTCCATTCTAGTGGTTTAACTCGTGCCCGACCACTTGGACGGACGCTCTTATTCAGACTCTTTTCTTCGTCCTCATGCCATTCGTTCGCTTGTTTCCAT
Source organism: Polygonum aviculare (assembly GCA_934048045.1). Classification (NCBI taxonomy): domain Eukaryota; kingdom Viridiplantae; phylum Streptophyta; class Magnoliopsida; order Caryophyllales; family Polygonaceae; genus Polygonum; species Polygonum aviculare. Next base: position 28,511,773 of record OW204031.1, on the reverse strand, counting down.
TGCATCAACTGATTACGGATATAAAGGCTAAGGTCTTGTATGAAGTCGTTAGGAGTTTCTTGGAAAAGTAACTTATTTCTCTGGTGCCAGATGCCCCACCACGCCACTGCTAACTCAGTGAACTCTTCTTTCTTTAGTTTGCTATGCAACTCGAATAACACATTTCGAGGGTTCATTTGTGATGGGTTATGTTCTCTAAGTACACGTTCTGTATTGACATTTATGCTTTTTATTATTTCCAACGTATGTGGGCATTCAAGCAATAGATGTATTGAGTCCTCATGTGTAGTCCTCATGCGCGCTCTTCTTTTTCTTTTGTTCATAAGTACGGAGTAAGTTGATCTCAAAAAAAAAAAAGTACGGAGTAAGTTTTAAGCCACATTTCTATTTGTTGAGAGTTAAGGTGGAGAAACAAGAAAAGAAAAATGAACTAATAAACCATTAATTAAGGTGAAATTCCAATCTATTGGTTTAATTTTTATTTTTTTTTGAGCAATATTGGTTTAATTTTTTGGATTAAAGGGTGTATCTAATCTTATATTATAAACTAGAAATCATGCATGCACGTACGTACACGAGATTTATTAAAATATTTTTGGCTATTATTGAATTTATATTAATTGGATCATATATTGCAATAATTTTTACCTTATTAAAATTTTAACAAACTTAATCAAATTGTTTCTTCATGATAAAAATATGGGTTGTTAGTTTGTTACAATAATTATTTGATATTGGTTGTATTATTTTTCATGGGAGTACTTGTAATATACTTAGAGTCATGGCCCATGGGTATATCATCAGTTTTTTAAGATGATAGATTAGAAAGGAAATTTTAAGATGATGGCCCATGGGAGTACTTGTATTATTTTTCATCAGTTTCTAAAAATGATAGATTAGAAAGGAAATTTTAAGATGATGGTGTATTTCAAGGAGTTATGGTTAGACTAGAATTATATTTTTATGGGTTAACTTAGCTTTAGATCTTCAAATCAACCATGGAAGCCCTTATATTATATTGATATATATTCGAAAGGAAATTAGGAGATTTATGACTGATATGAATTTAAATATATGGAGCAACAACAATGCTCCAAATTAATTAACTTACACGTTATAAAGGAATAGACGTTTTTTTTTTGTAAAATTGAGTTTCAGTTTCTTTCATTGTAAGTAGTAGTTACATGCTCAGTAGGTCAGTATCCATCTAACTCACCCATGTCCAAATAAATGAATTTAGTGATTAAAGAACATTGAAATGAAAAGGTATTAATAGTGAAATATATATGTATAGATAGTTAAAGTCTTTGGCCGTTTTCTTCTTCTAATAAATTAGTTGAATTAATTCTTAGAATTATATTAGTTTGTAAGAGGTCACTAATTTGGTAATCGGTTAAAAATATATAATTTGCTCAGTGGATTAGATTCTTTATTGGTTATATGGGTATCAATGATCAAAATAAGCTTTTCTTAAGTTGTAAATGTTTATGAATAAAATCTTATAATTGCCATGAGCATTATTAATTTTTAAGTTACACGAGTAAATATATTTCAGATTTATAAATTGTGTACTGGTATATGAATTTTTTTTTTGATTAAGTTGTGATTTCATTATATATATATACTTTTTAAAGTTATTATGAAGTATAATTTACATATTTTTATCCTCAATGAACTTTAAATTCTACAAAAATATGTAAAATTACTTATATATTATATAGTTTTCTTAAACATAGTTTTATATAATACAAGTTGCCAAGTTTGCTACAAAATGCACATTATAAAATTTTCTATAAAAGTTAAATATTGTCGTTACCTTTCGTATCAATTCAACGAGCATTGGAATATCAATGATGAATGAACATTTCGTATATATATCTAAATTGTTTTCTATACTCTAAGAAAATAGAGTAACAAATTTGTGCATTACCCACATTAGAAATCGCATTCTTGCAAAACCAAGAGTGACAAAAGCAGGAGTTCTAGGAGTGGTATAGAAAGGTTGGGCTTAACCGAGGCTATAAATATAATATATACTGTATTGAGGATTGCCGATAAACCTTTTTTTTTAAAAAAAAAATCTTCCTAAATATGTATAAATCACCCTTTTCATTCAAAAACAATATATACTTTCTAATTAGTCCCTCCGTCTACATCTAATTGTCCTTTTAGCAATTTGCACATATATTAATTAAGAAAATCATATCTTTACAAAAATACCCTTATTAAATCATCACTAATGTAATAAATTCTCCTCACATACTATCTATATATATTAAAAGTTAGGTGGTGTCCCCATTAAATGCTCCATTTAGTGTTGGTTGCAATCCTCCCTATATAATAAACACTATGCAATCATAATCAAACAAACCACCATAGCATAGTGGTAAACCCTTCCTCTATTTACCTAAAGGTTTGGGTTCAAACCTCTCTAGCAACATATCATAAAATATGTGTAATTTTTTAACATAAATCACAAAATATATTTATAACTTGAATCATAAAATATGTCTATTTTTTTAAAAGTGTTTTGTGTGTATTTGTTGTATTATTTGTATATATGATTTAAGTATATAAATAAATCAATAATTTATATTTTTTAACGTAAATCACAAATTGTGTTTATACCCTAAATTATAAAATATGTGTATTTTTTAAAATTTGTTCTATGGGTATTTGTTGAATTATGTGTATACATGAATGTTTTCTTAACAAAATATGTGAATACCATAAATCATAAAATATTTGTATTTTTTAACGAAAATCACAAAATGTATTTATACCCTAAATCATAAACTTTGGGTATTTTTTTCTTTAAACTTCTATAGTTTTCATGTATATAAAAATATTTTGAATAGCCACCAATATATTTTAATCTTTCATATGCTTTCTATAGTTTTCTATATCTTTCATATGTACGTAATTGCATTTAGATGCAAAAAAGGAGTGCTTCTCTCGCAAGTGAATTATATTTTCAATTGATTTATTTCTTATGGAATATATATTTATTTTATACTTAATATAATCTATTATATTTTATATTATCATACCTTGGTTCATTTTTTTACATTCATGCAAATTTATGCAATTTTTCAATTAAAGTTGATTAATAAAGCTTCAAAATAGTTTTTAAACCCGTGCGTAGCACGGGTCATGAATTCTAGTGAACTTTACAATTGTCAAGACTTCAATTAACAAATTAATTGAGGGCAAATTTGAAAGTCAATGGACAAAATAACGTACCTAAAAGGACAATTAAAAATAGATCAGGCTTTGAGACTAACAGTTCATTTGGCAATTGAGAATCGATGGGAAAAGAAAGGGTGATAAAAGATGAGAAAGGAAGAGAAGAGAAAGGGTAGGAAATTAAGATACGGGAATGTATATTTCTTGCGTTTTGATAAAGATGGGTTTTGATGGGGAAATGTAAATAAATTTTTATTTTACTTTTTTCTTTTAAGAGTGTGTATTTTCCTTTCCCACCAAATCCCACCAATTTGGTGAGATTTACTTTCCCATCCTTTCCCCTCAAATTTTCTTATAAAATCCCACTCAATCCCATCAAAAAGTTGAACCAAACACTAGAAAATCATTCCCACCACTTCCCTACCATTAAAATCCCATGGAATAGACCTGTCAATCGGGTCGGGTCGGGCGGGTTCGGGTCGGGTCGTTCCGGGTTCGGGTTGAGTTCGGGTTCGGGTCAATCGGGTTACGGGTCAAACTGGGTCGGGTCGTTTCGGGTTTTCGGGTCGGGTCGGGTCAACCCAACGGGTCAAGAGTATCAATTTTTTGACCAAAATTTAAATAAAATATTATTTAAATAATAAAATATAATAACAAAATATTATTTTTAAATATTTTAATAATAAAATTTATCATAATTTTAAAAAATAAGTTTTATATATTGTAATATAATTAAAATCTTTGGGTGCACAATTACCCGTCAATCTGTCATTTCATTATAATAGAGTGTATTCTAAAATAAGTTTTCCGCCTTATAGATTTCTTGACCCAGCGGGTTTGACCCTGACCCTAACCCTAAATTTTCGGGTTTATCGGGTTTGGGTTGAAACTGGGTTTCGGGTTCAAATTTTCGGGAACCCAGAAATTTTGGGTCGGGTCGGGTCGGGTTTACGGGTCGGGTCAGCTTTTGACAGGTCTACATGGAATCCTACTATACAAACACACTACAATTAGAAGTAGACAGAGGGAATACTGATATAAAAAGCTCTATTTCTCTATGCAGGACTCGCCATAAGTTTTGGCATTGTAGTATTGATGATTGGGCTCTATGGTCTGTATCGTTTTATAAAGACACGAAGGGAAATGAGACGAAGAGCTAAATTCTTCAAGCGTAACGGTGGCTTGTTATTGCAACAGCAATTGTCGTCTAACGAAGGTATTGTAGAGAGAACCAAGATATTCTCCATGACAGAATTGGACAAAGCTACGGACCACTTCAACGAAAACCGGGTATTAGGTCAAGGTGGTCAAGGCACTGTCTACAAAGGCATGTTGTCTGATGGGAGCATTGTTGCAATCAAGAAGGCAAAGTTATTGGATGAAAGCCAGTTGGAGCAATTTATAAATGAGGTGGTTATTTTATCCCAGATAAATCACAGAAATGTCGTCAAGCTATTAGGATGTTGTCTAGAGACGGAAATCCCTCTTCTCGTCTACGAGTTCGTTCCCAATGGGACACTTTACCAGCATATCCATGACCCTGATGAAGAATTTGTTATTAGTTGGGAGATGTGTTTGAAGATTGCTGCGGATTCTGCTATTGCGGTCGCGTATCTACACTCGTCCGCATCCATTCCCATCTATCACAGAGACATCAAGTCATCAAACATATTGTTAGACGAAAAGCACAAAGCTAAAGTTGCGGATTTCGGGTCATCTAGGACAATTGCGATTGATCAAACACACTTGACCACTCTCGTCCAAGGAACAATGGGGTATTTAGACCCGGAGTACTTCCAATCATATCAGTTTACCGAGAAAAGCGATGTGTATAGCTTTGGCGTCGTCTTGTTGGAGCTTCTAACACGAAAGAAGCCAATCTACAAGGACGCGAGTTCCATGGAGCAAAAGAACTTGGTGACGGAGTTCTTTCTTTCGATACAAAACTCTAGGCTGTCCGAGATCTTGGACCCTGAAATCGTGAGAGACGCCAAGGAGGATGAGTTGACATCCATTGTTGAGCTGACAAAGCGTTGCGTGAGTAGGAGCGGAAGGTTGAGACCGACAATGAGAGAAGTGGCGATGACGTTGGAGATGATCATAAAGTCCCCTGCTCAAGTGTCTAGATGGTACCAAGAACAAGAGCCTTTCCCGATCTCGGTAGGCGAATTCGACGAGTATGCCATGACCGACGTAAGTGATACAGAGTTCTTCACAAGCACAATGCCTGTTGGTTCTAGCAGTCCTCCAAACAACGATGTGCATCCTCTTTTGCCCGACGACAATTGATTTTGGAATATGACGATAGAAGCTATGCTAGATCCAGATCCATGACCTGATGCCATGAAAAGCTACGTACGTTCCTTCTTGTAATGCATTTAGTGATGAAGTATGTGTATAATTATCAGTCATCGATCAAGAAACGTTTGTGTGTGTAGACTGTGTAGTATACAAAGTTGTATAACTAAAATAGTGATGAAGTGTGTGTATAATTATCAGTCATCAAGAAACGCTTGTGTGTGTAGTATACAAAGTTGTATAGCTAAATTGTGTGTGATTTAATGAGCGTTTGCGTATTTGTTTCCCCTAGCTATGTGTGGACTTATCAGTCATGATGGACATACAGTTGAAAGGCATTTGCGCTTCGAAAGCGCACCGGTTTAGCGGTGGTGGTAACTTGACTAGCTAGCACGCTTTGTGGCCCATAAGAACTGAAGGAGTCTGTGGCTACGTCCTATATTGTTGAACTTGGACAACGTGGGATTGGGTGTGGAGCCGTTGCACTCGATCTTGAACCAGGGATCGAGGAAGCAGTTGGCGCCGATTCCAAATGGGTAAGGGATGTTGAATAAAAGATAGAGAGAATTTGTGGGCTAAACTTTTCTTTCATTCATTGCTCCCAACTTTTAAACTCACATACGTACAACCATTTAAATAAGCAACAAAGAGATCATAAACTACCCACTACACACTTCACTCCTATAATTATGCTATTCCACTAACTCACTTAGCCCACCTCCTAGAAATCTAATCCAATAACTTAACTAATGAGAAAATCATGCAACAAATACGTACACATCAGTTGACTAACAAGCTCCTAATTAATTAATTAATTAAAGCTTGAATTATATTTCTAACAAGGGATGCTCACATTTCCGCAACCTGACTCCCACCCGGGCCTCGCGATCGGCGCATCTGGTTTGGCAACTGGCACTAGTGTTAATAATAGTAAGCATATTTGGAGTTGGGTAAGTGATATTGAGTTCATAGCTCTGCCTACATGGATGAGTTGTAAGAAAAATGGGGAAATAAGAAATAGAAACTATGTAGGCGTAGCACTTGGTTTGTATGGAACAAGAAGCCCGGCCTGTCAATGAAGGCGTTTCAATTAATTCAACGTAACGAGGGTTATTTTTTTATTTTTTTTGGTCGAAAACGTAACGAGGGTTATTTGCTATGAAGGTGGTGGAAATTCAAAAGCAGCCCAAGTTGTGGGCTTTACATGTGTACAAAAAAATTAGATGCAGTTGCCAGCTGACACTTTTTGATCCAGAAAGATGTGATAGCTAATGCGCGTTCTCAGAAAGATTTAACAATTCATATTGATAAACCAATCGATTTATATTTTCGGGTCGAAATCGGGTTTAATTTCGGGTATAAATTATTGTTTAGGGTTGGCAAATACTCGCGGGTAATTGATCTTCCCATTTAATCCATCCAAACTGGGTGGGCAAAAATCTTAGCGAAACTGTTGATAGATGGCTCGAGTGACATGTGAAATAGGTGATGGATTGGATATGGGTGAGAGTTTGTGAGTCGATTGTGATCGGATATGCCTCGTTTTAAGCTGGGTTTCGGAAGGACTCATTTGAAGTTGGTCCATGTTGCTCGACTGATTTGTCCCACGGTTGATCTGTAAGATGCCTCGACATGTCCTTCACTTTAGGATGCCTGAATTTGTCCGCTCGTCTTAACTATGTATAATGATCATTCATTCTAGGAAAAATGACTCAAAATAATCTCAAGTATCAACTTTCAACCAAAAATAATCCCAAGTTTGAAAATCATCACCAATAATCCGAACTATCACATTATTAACCAAAAACGATTTAGAGTCATTTTCCGACAAGTTTTCCGGTGGAATTGATGATGCGGGGATCAATAATCTCGCATAACAATTTAATATTTTACACTTGGTTGAAATATTTTCGATCGCCATATCATCGATTCCACCGGAAAACTTGTCGGAAAATGACTCCAAATCGATTTTGGTTAATAATGTGATAGTTCGGATTATTGGTGATGATTTTTAAACTTGGGATTATTTTTGGTTGAAAGTTGATACTTGGGGTTGTTTTGAGTCATTTTTCCTTCATTCTAATAATTGTTTAGATTATCCTATTTTAATACTATAATTGCAGATATGTTGCTTCTAGCGTTGGTATATGCCTTCAGAATACCATGGTCGATCACTTGCATCATGTCCATAGAAAGATGATTTATTGGTCTTTTCCAAGTAAGATTCATACAAATCCGACCATATACAAACCAATCAAGAACATTCCAAGTTAAGAAATTGTCATTTGATCCCTGATTTTTGCTAGGTACGTGTTTTAGATGGACTTACCATTTGGCAATTGAGATCCTCTCGTCCACTCCCCTGGACCCCTATTTTGTAGAGACTAGAGAGAAGACTTGGAAAAAAGAAAATAATATTTTTAAGTTTGTGTGTTTTTTTAATTTAAAAAGATTATTTTAACCAATAGAAAACAAGAGACCACCAACTTGGACCAGCAAAAGGAACCAGAGAATCCTTATTCATCTTTTTGTCCGGTTTCATATTTTTAGTCATAACTATAACTTAAAATTAAAAATCAGCTCTTGCACGAGTTACAAATATGTTGAGGATGCAAGCTTGACCGATTGAGGAATTTTTTATTACCTTCCTTGTGTATGTATAAGACCGAATCCATTCCATTTCCAAAGAAACTTTATCTTGGTTCACATCTCATTGACTATTTCACGAACAATGGCACACGCAGCTTTCAGTTCTCTTGGTTTGATTTTGATTTAAAAAATAAATAATGGCTTGTCAACCTCCACAGGAATCAGGAATGTAAATGTAATCAACTATCTTTAAATGGAAATAAATAATGTAATGAGCCGGTTAATGAAAATGATACGTTAAAGTTAAAACAACATTTACTAGGTCAGTTGGTAATTTGTCAAATGTACATAGTATTTTATGCAAAAAATATTACATTCAATTGTTCTTCTTGTTATGTTATGTTACGTTGCACCATCGATCCGAACTGTCATATTGAACAAGTACTCTGTATTATCACTTTCAGAAGTATTTTACATAAATTCTTAGAATAAGAATGAGGAATGATATAGTACCAGTTGGACTTTTATAAGATGTTTGTGACAATTATTGTATTTGTGGAATTGGTCTTAGCTTGTTTTTATGAGATCATCAGGCAAGTTCCAAAGCCAAGACATTTACCCAATAAATTGCAATATTTGGCTACACATGCCACTGTTCTAAGCAACCCGCCTAGGCACAAATCGTCTATCCTTCTAATTCGCCTAGGCACAAGTTAGCCTCTCCCTTTGCCTGAGAGTCGTCTAGCGTTTTTTAGATCACTGGCTAGCGATGCATCTACCAAATTGCTTGCTTCTTACCCTGATCGTAACAGCCAAAGCATCACCCATTGCAAGGCTCGGATGCAACGAAACTTGTGGAAATGTACAGATCCCTTTCCCGTTCGGAATAGGCCCCGAATGCTCCGCTCACAAATGGTATACCATTGAATGCAGGGCATCTTCACATTCAAATGGCTCCAACAAACCATTCCTATCTGCATTCGACGTTCAAGTCTTGGAGATCACCTATGATAACCGTACTAATAATATTAGTACACAGACAATGACAGTAGCCATACCTCCCCTGAATGTGTGCACTTCAGAAACACAGCCGCAACGGTTGAGAAGAAGCGGTATGGACTTCAGAGGAAGCCCATATAACTTCTCTACGCAAGACAACGTTCTCGTCATGGAAGGTTGTCCAGGCGGCGCGTTCTTGCTTAACCAAAGCATGAGTGTTATAGCCGGATGTGCCACCATTTGCAATAGCATAACAAAAGATTGTTATGGGTCTAAGTGTTGCCAAACACCACTTTATTTAGATTATGGTACCAGTTGGAATTCTCTTCTTCAAAATTATCATGTAGATTTCAGCGTCCAACCTCCAGGGGTAAGCCGACACTGCGTTGCTGCGACTTTATTAAGAAGGGACTCGGTGAATAAATATGTTGGTAAGTTGTCAAATTCCACGGCTCCGGTTGTATTGACATGGAAATGGATGAACAGCCTTCCGCTTGAAAACAGTGCTCGTGCTAGTTGTGATCACTTGGATGAAGCTAATGGTATGTATTGCTCATGCCATTATACTTATCTTGGAAATCCCTATGTCACGAACGGATGCCAAGGTAAACATTCCGATTAGTTTCATTCTTCAAGAACACTCAATTATATATTATATGGTGTGACGCATATTGGCCACTTTCATGAGCCGTGTTACTTCTTTTTTAACTCATTAGTTCATGCGCAACGCAAGCGCTGCACGGGACAATGTCCCCCTCCCTCCGAGAATCCATATTCATACATGTGTGGACATAATGAAGGTCAGCCTCTGCACGGGACAAGTTCCGCCAGATTCCTCCTCCTTAATTTCCTTTTAGGTAAGGATCTTATGGGAACTTATATTTATCAGCTATGGAAGTCGTCAAAGTCTGGCAAGCCTCCATGTACGTGCATATGCACATTAGATCAAGCATATAAGTCCAACTGGATTTCATTCTAAAACCAATCGGCATAGGAAAAGTATCACTAGGACTTGTATACTAGGTAAGTTTCTCATAATTTCCGATGTGGGATAAATAACATTCTTTCATCGAGGTGCTATTTATATTTACATATGCTAAGATGGCTCATTCTAGGCCTACAACAGAGTCCGTGGTGAGCTTTTATTTATCTTATTAATCTATATAGAGTTCTGGAATAAGACTTATTGGATGTTCAATTGTCCTTTTATGCAGTTGTACTTCTCCCGGTGATTATAGGTTTGGTAATTTGCTGTTATGGGCTTTATAAATTAAACAAAAGGAGAAAGAAGATGAAACTTAGATCTGAATTCTTCAAGCGAAATGGCGGTTTGTTGTTGGAACAACAACTGTCCTCTAGCGACGGCAAAATAGACAAAACCAAGATATTCACCATCACCGAGCTGAAGAAAGCCACGGACCAGTTCAATGACAATCGGATACTGGGTCAAGGTGGCCAAGGAACCGTTTATAAAGGTATGTTAACCGACGGAAGAGTTGTTGCCGTTAAGAAGTCAAAGCTGTTGGATGAAGATGAAAATCAGTTGCATCAATTCATAAACGAAGTTGTCATCTTATCTCAAACAAACCACAGAAACGTAGTCAGGTTATTGGGATGTTGTCTAGAGTCACAAGTCCCTCTTCTTGTTTACGAGTTCATTCCCAATGGAACGCTTTCGGATCATATCCATGATCCTGACGAAGACTTTGCCATTAGTTGGGAGATGCGTTTGAAAATTGCTGCTGACTCAGCGGCTGCGATTGCGTACCTACATTCGTCTTCGTCGGTTCCTATCTATCATAGAGATATCAAGTCCTCCAACATATTGTTGGACGAGAAACACAGAGCAAAAGTTTCGGATTTCGGAATTTCAAGAACAACCCCGGTTCACATATCATATTTTGTCACGGATGTTCGTGGTACATTTGGGTATGTAGATCCTGAGTACTTCAGAACGCTCAGGTTCACAGCAAAGAGCGACGTTTACAGTTTCGGGGTTGTTCTATTGGAGCTTTTGACCGGGGAAAAGGCGGTCTATGGGGATGAACCCGACGTAAAAAACTTGGCAACCGAGTTTCTACATTTGATGGACGGCAATAGGCTGTCAGAAATCTTAGACCCGGAAATTGCGAAACAAGCCATGGAGGATGAGCTAGCGGCTGTTATAGAGCTCGCGAGACGCTGCTTAAGTTGGGACGGGAAACTAAGGCCTACTATGAAAGAAGTGGCAATGGCATTGGAGATGATCATGAAATCCCCTGCTCAAGTGTATACTTGGGATCAACAGGCTTTTTCGAACCAAGACGAAGGGCTTCGTGAGGATGATGATATGGCGGAAACCGAGATCAATGAAGTGGAATTCATGTCGAACCCGCTTCCTTCTGGAGCTCTTAGTCCTCTGTGCATTGATGTGAAGCCTCTTTTGCCTCATACTGTGTGATCTAATTTCTCCAGCAACCCACAAAAATCTAGAAAGCGTGGTGTTTATCACAACTTGTTCATTGCATGTATATTGCATGGATTTGTTAACACTGGGTTTGTATATGTGTGTATAAAACGTACCTATAACTGTGATGTGTGGATATCTATGAATTGTACTCAAGGAAATTTGACAAAGGTTTGTGATTATGCTAGCTGTTGATTTGTGGGCATTTCAATTGATCATAGTGATTTGTTTATTAAGGCTATGATTGGACGAATCATAAGGCCATATTTTTTTGTCGAGAGTACTAGCCATGATAATTGAATCGGAAAATCGGAGACCTCTTAATACTATTCAAAAGACTTGAGTGATTGACGGAGTACCCTAAGGCATCATAAGTCCATGTTAAAGAAGTGATATATTTGGCTGAACTTTGGGTGGACGCTATCTGAATTTCTTTCTCTAGAATTAGTTTCACTCTAGCACCACACAAAAGCCTGATTCAGCTACAAAAGCCAGCTTCCACTGGCTTTGTAACTTTTTGTTCTTTTTCCATCCGATGACTCGTAAAAGCGAGTCATTGGAAAATTCCAACATATGACAAAGTTGTCATTGTACTGGTGTGGAATTCCAAAAACTAATAGCCATTGTTGTTTGTTCATGCCGTGCGTGTCCGTTTTCATTTTTAGAAAAAAAAAAATCATATGAACGAGAAACATATGACAAAAGCCATGCAAACTGAAAGAATGAAAGAATTCGAAACATGAAAAATACTTCAAAAATCAAGCAAGTTAAGCAAACTATTTGTTTATACATCAAAAACGTAATTTCGTTGAGTTATTTTGTAAAAAAGTACATTAATTAAGCAAATTCACATCTCAACCTGTTGGAAATCTAGTGTTTTCATGGTAATAGCCCTACTGTTACCATAGAAACAATAGTAGACATTTCCTTGTGTTTTGATGATAACAAACGCCATAGGACTTGATGGTTTGAGTGTTTCTTGAGTGTTTTAGGTGTAACAAGTATATCAGGGAACAAGAGAAGCCATTAAGAGAGGAAAACAGTGAGGGTAACAGTGTGAGGTAACAACACTGGTACCGTGTCAAGGAATGGTGTGAACGACATTGTTGCAGAGTCGGAGAACAGTGTCAAGGAACAACACTGTTATCGCTGAGGGAACAGTGTCAGGGAACAGCACTGTTACTGTTGAGGGAAACAGTGACAGGGAACAACAGCGTCTGCGTAAGAATGGTTGCTAAATGAGGAAAGCGAAGAAGCGCGTATCACTTTGACGCGTTTTAACAGCTGGTTGAGTTTGTTATTATCTCTAGAAGGAAGATATTATCTTAGAGGATCAAATCATATCAAATCGGAGCCCAAGGAGAGAGGGATCAGTTACAGCTACAAGATAAGATTGTGTGTTGAGATTTGATTGTGTAAATCTGTTTGTATCTGGATAATTACGTGGAAAGATATTATTTTGTGTGAACAAAATAATATCATATCAGACCTAATTGTCCATTATAAATAGGATTAGACTCTAGGGTTCTAGAGTGTCATTCGTCGTCGTTCGTCGTCGTCGTTCGTCGTCGTCGGAGAGGACCCCTTGGAGTTCTTCTACTAGGGAGAAAATGAGACTTCATTGTAGAGGAGTGCCGACATTAAGGAGCATATGGAGGTTTCTTAATAGGCCATTGGAAGCAGTCATTGGAGCTCAAAGTGTAGATCTTCAAGGTGATTGCGTACGGGAACGGTGGTTGCAGCAGAGGCGTTGTTACTACCAGAGAAGGATGCGAGCTTCTGAAGCTTGGTGAGATGCCATGCTTCTGAGGTAACTTAGGTTGGATTTTGTTGTACTTGAATTGGTTATACGTTCTAGCTAGAGGGCAATGAGGTTAGGAGAGTATTCTAGGAAGAGAGTACGTTGGTATCTTGACATGCCGGATGTGGTTCGTGATAATCAATAAAAGTAGTACGTGATTCAAAATCCTTCTAAGGAAGGTAGAGGTTTTACTAGAGTAACTAGTTGGTTGCTTTAGCTTTCCTCTCTAAATATCGTGTCTTGTTGATTGATTGTATTTCCGCTGCGTGAAGGACTGTTACCCTAGGGGTAACGGTGCTTGCTCTGTGACTAACACATACACCCCCCGATCCTAACACAACCTCTCAAGATTATAGGGTTTTGTGTGACAGGTCAACGGTCAATGCATACGACACATAACAATCAATCACAATAATGCAAGGGAACTATACGTACGTGAAGGTGTGTTACGTACATCCTTATTTTTCCACGTACAATTGTTTCTTGGATTTTGCTCATTGGACTGTTTTTGATGCCTCGCAATTATGGACTGTCCTTAAGTTTCAACTTAATTTGAACGTCCCAATTATAAACCGTTGGATGAGTCTTAATTAACGAACTTGTGTTTAAAGAAGATATTGAGCAATACTTTGGCTCCTTGTATGAGGGGGATGTGATTTGAACTTCTGTGGAGGTAGTCTCTTGGAAATTAAATTCTATCCATGGTTGTTTTCAAGCATTCAAGATTTTAAGAAATGTCGATGAAGGTGCCGAGCTGGTATCTTGGAAAATTCCTTACTAGAAGAGGGCTGAGAGTTGGGCAATTGTGTCCCACATCGTCGGAGATCAAATTGAAAAAGTACTGAAATATAACCTAGGTAAAAACCATACTCATTGACTTAAACTTGTAGGTTAAAGTGTGGATTCGAACTTATATTAAAAATATTAATAATTATCGATATTAAAAATATTAATAATTATCGATATTAACTACACCTGAAGCATCCATATATGATATATCCATAACATAGACGGTTCATATTTTTATTTAAGATGTAGAATATGTTTACTAATAGTCGTATATGGTGGGTTTCTACTTACTTTCATGCGTGCTGTATTATATATATATTTATGCCTCCATAGACAACTCTACCCATATAGCCTCTTAAACGGAACGAGGATAAACAAACAAAAAAAAAAAAAAAAAAAAATCGGCAATTTGGTTCTCTATTCCCTCTTATCTGTGGAAAGCTATGATCCCAGTGTACTTGCTGATACTACTACCAATCCTTAACGTAGAGGCTAATCGCGCACTTCTTGCAAAGCCTGGTTGCAATGATACATGTGGAGACGTGAAGATCCCTTTCCCTTTCGGGATGGGAACTTCCGACTGCTTCCTCGATCCCTGGTTTGAGATCGAGTGCAAGCCGGCATCCTCGAGTTCTACTGGCTCTAAGCTCAAACCCTTCTCATCCAAACTCAACCTTGAGGTTGTGAATATTTCTATGGTCGAAGAATTGCGATTGGTCGTTGGCATGGCTCCGATGAATTCGTGTCGTGCAGATGAGCATCAACAACTTAACTTGACGGGAACCCCGTTTTGGGTCTCGGGCCTCTTCAATTATTTAGTGATGGAGGGGTGCCCAGGCAGTGTAGTCGTGCACGACCAAAACAAGAAGATTATGGCAGGGTGTGCCACGGATTGCGACCACGACAACAACACTGAGATACAGAAGAGCGATTGCTACGGGTTCCGTTGCTGCCAAACGTCGATGTATTCACGTGAGCATTATCTTACAAAAGCTTACAAGATGGACTTTGTTAACCGATCATGGAGCGATCGTGTACGTCAAAATTGCCTTGTGGCGACCGCAATAGGATATGACCATGTGGATCACTATTTGTCAAGCTCGGGCCGGGCCTCTGTGGCCCCTGTAGTATTGGGATGGGGTCTGGATTGGAAGACGAGGTATGGCCACAGTCCTCATGCCTCATGTTATAGAACCTATGAGTCGTCCGATGTAATCCACTGGCACTGGCAGTGTGAGTGCAAAGATGGCTATTATGGGAACCCATATTTCTACGATGGATGCCAAGGTAAAAACATTTAATCTTAATAAAAATAAGTTTATTGTGAATGTCTTTGACTCTCATTCCTGTCCTCCTTTTCTCATCATCTCTTGTCATTCAGTTCCAAGAGAATGCATGGGTTGCCGAGTTTGTTTTGGAAGTTGGGATATGGAAGGACGTCGGACGGACAAGAGTTTTTATTGTGAAAAGGAACCAAAGGAGCCGATCATGAAGCGTGCTACCATTCTTGGTGAGAATTAATAACTTGACTCTTCTTTTTCTTTTTCTTGCATGGATTCCTAGTCAATGGAATTCTTTTCTTCATCCAGCTAGCCAATGGCTCTCTTTTTTCTTTTGTTTATACGAGTATTTTTAAGAGATGTTCCATATTTTTAAAAATCTTAAATTTGAAAATTTTTGGGTGTTTTTTTAATCCCATTTACTTCTCCAAAATGGATTTTTTTGAAGAAAATAAATGTTATTTCTCCATTTTGAGAAATTTTTAGACCATATAAGTAAGTTTTAAGCTAAGGCCACATTCCTATTTTACAAAATGACCGTTACGTACGAAATCAAAACAGCTATCAACCCAAAAAGCAAAAATAACAACCACCCATATATACAACAATTGTGAGCAAACGAAGCTCTAGCTTGTCTACCAAATCATTAGCGAATCAATCAATCAGTATATCTATCTGTATATTATCTATCTATCTATTACTATATACTAAAGCGGAAGCAAATTCCGCCACCATATTGCGCCACATCACTCCCTTATTTAAAAGGTTATCTAATTAAAAATCTTGATTTTATCATAATCTTATACATATTTTATTAAGATATATATTAGTTTTATCTTATAATTTGAGTTGTTTAATCAATAATTCTATCCAAATATATAAATCTCAATCTTATCATCATACCCATTTAATTAATACATATATTTATCATAAATTTTTTATGTAAAAAAATATTTTTATTTATTCATAATGTATATATCATAATCATAATATTTTACTCATTTAATTAAACATCATACAAATTATAACTTAATTTTCGTAATTTTATTATGGTATTTTTTAAAAATCATCAATGGTAGCAAATTCTACCACTATATTGAAGTGAAATATTCATTCTATTAAAATAATATACTAAATATAATTTTATTATCATATCATATTCAAATCTCAATAAAAAGATTAGATGTTATATATATTTACCATAAATATATCTCTAATATTAGATATTGAATACACTTTAGATAAAAAAAAAGATAGATTTCTTAATAAAGAGAATAATTCTTTAAGATTTTTAGAAAATATTTATTATTAATTATTTTTTTAGAAAATAATAACATATATGCGAGATAATTTGGGTTTCTATATTATCTTATTAAATACTATCTATGTCTTTATTATAATAGTATATCAATCCATGTTGTTATTTTAAATTATTGATTTTATTATATAAGTTACTTTATGCAATTTAATTTAAATGTCAAAAGTTTTTTATCAATTTTTAATAAACTGTGACAATCCATCTTATCTTATGCCATTCTTCATCTATTATCCGGAAATGCTTCCTCCATATTGTGCCACATCATCATCCATTAAACATTTATCTTATTACACTTTATTTTATATTATATAATCTTAATCTTACACTTATATAATTAAAATATTATTTATATCTTAGATTTTGAGTTATCATCGTATATAAATCTCAATCTTATCTCATTTTAATAATGCATTCTTATCTTATACAATTATTTATCAATCCTATAAATATATGTTTACCTATGTGTAAAAAGTTAATATATAAATAAAATATGTTTAATATATATGTATATTTGATATTATATAATAAAAAATTAATATGTTATATTCTATCTGGGCATTTTTTTTTAATAATCGAAATAGGCACCGTAGAAAATAATTAACGAAAATAGGCATTCCTAGGTCCAGAGTCCACAGACCGGTGTCTTTTAGGTCGGATAGAGACGCTACAGACACGCTGGGGGTACCAGCGTCTCTACCTTTTATTATATATTTTGTTTGCTCGGTGCTTTTGGCTTATTGTGGTGAATAATTGTTTGTAGACTTGGGTTGAATGGACTAATTGTGAATTACTAATAAATGCATCTTTTTTATACCCTCTCAATTCATTTGAAATCTCACGTGTCATCATCTCTTAAATTAATAAACTTTTATTTTTCTAATACTCAAAGGTTTCATTCCAACTTGAATCAATGTTGAACAACAATAAATTTTTGCCCGAGCAAAAAAAAAATGTTAATACTCCCTCCATTCCATTAAATTTGTCCATAAAGTACGGTTGTAACAGTAATTATTAAAAAGCTAAAAAGCTAAAAAGTTAAATAATTATACTAATATATGAAAAAAGATTATGTTAATTTTATAATTTTATGGGGTTAAAAAGTGATAAAGTTGATGGAAAAAGTGGATAATTGAGGATAATATATAATATTTGGTAAGGGTAATTTTGTAATTTTATAGAAAAAAATAATTAAGTTGACATAAAAGTCGGGTAATAAAAGTAATATATGAGACTAAATAAGGGTAAAAATGTATAGATAAAAGTGAAAAGATTTGAGAAGTGGTCAAACTTTTTAGGAAACTCGAAATAGAAAGACGGACAAACTTAATAGGATGGAGAGAATAACAAAGATTAATTCACACCTTTATATATATGTATACATATATTCTATATTTATATATTATTGGAGCAAAGGATTGAAGGTGAGGTACGACCAACGTGTGAGCAAAGGATCATTGTTATATCAACCCCCATCCGGACAACAAAATACATGATAGGGCCGCTAGTAGAAATGGCTGGTACTCAACATCCTTTGCAATTGCCCACATAACTAAAGTAGACTCGTAACAGAGAAACAATAATAGACGGATTTGGAAATTAGATACTATTCCAAAGGTAAAGAATTTCTTATGGAAAATGATTAGTAATGGATTACCAACAAAAACTCGTTTGCGCGATAAACAAATATTGGTTCTAGGTGGCTGCCTACTATGTACTTGTACGCATGAAGACACAATACACTTATCCATTGATTGCAATCACACTAAAGAAATCATAAGACAAATCAATACAAAAACGCCGCAGATCCTTCAACAAATAAATACAAGTTCACAAAGCCCAAGATTAATTATTGATGAACTACGACAAAAACTGACAACAGAGGAGTTTTCAGAATTGGCCACAATATGGAGGGCAATATGGGATCAACGAAACAAACTTGTGTTCCAACAAGAAACAACTAACATAATTCTAGACTTAGCAAAATATATAAAAAACACAAATGCATAATTGGGGTCAAGCAAAACAATGGAACGAGGATGAGGTTCCTCTAAAAAATAAGAACATGCAAACACACCGACGACAAAAGAAAAACAAGACTTGGCAAAAGTCGAGCAATGGATGTTGTAAGATAAATGTGGATGGATCAAGGTTAGCAAATGAAATGGCAGTATCCGGATCCATAATAAGGGGAACTCTAAGAGAGGTTATTGATATATCAGCAACCAAATACCAACAGGTATCGGCACTGAAAATGGAAGCATTAGCACTACGAGACGTAATTAGAAGGTCGGTACAACTCAAAATTAAGAAAATTGAGATAGAAAGCGAACCTAACAGTAATTCAAGCTGTTAAAAATATAGGGAGATGCCCTTGGGAAATAGAAATGCTAAGATCCGATATAATGTTCTCACTGCTTAAATTCGAAACTGTTAAGATTTCTCATGTGGGTAGATGTTGTAATACTGTGGCCAACCTAATTGCAAAAATGGGTCATAGTCTCCCAAGCACTACCATTTCAACACTTCCAAAACTTCTTATTCTCATCCAAAAGTATGCTCTAGGGTGCCCCCCGTAAGGGGCGGTCCCCTAATTCTTACCTTTTCAATAAAAAGGACCATTATTATATATATAGGCGAATTTGCATAGGTTCCCAAAAAAGGTTCATAATGAAAAATATGCCCTTATTTAGGCTAAATGGCAAGTTATGTCTTTTTGGGCATTTTTGCTATAAACGTTATGTATTTTATTTTCTTTTAAATTGAAAAATGTAAATACCAAAAACAAAATGATCTTCACGAAAACATGTAATATAATTTTTTAAAAATTTTTTTACAAAAAACTATAATATTGAATAGAGAATAATGACGTCATTTAGTATTAATATTGTTTTAAACATGATTATTATAATATAAAAAAAATAGTTTTAATAAATCAAATTTAGACTTTCATGCACTAAACTTTTTCCCTAAGTCTACTAAGGCTTATAATTGAACATATTAAATTCGTTATTTTTTTATCATTTGTCATATCAACGTTCAATTTTTTAAAATACTTACATAAATACTAAAAATAATTGAAAATCTGTATTTTCTAAGTGATTTATTTTCTAAAAAATATTTTACATTCGCATAAATGGAATAAAAAACAATTAAAAAGACAATCTAATTTAGGCAAAGAATCGATAAAAAATTCAATTTTGAAAACATATTTTGCATAAATAGATAAAGGTTAAAATTTCGAAAAAATGTTCATCATTTTTTAAAATCACAATACGGATTTAATAACTATTTCACATAAAAAATAAAGTAAAATAGGAGATCAAGTTAATATAGCAGAAATGATATTAGAAGACTATTAGAGAGATAAAATATCAATAAAATATTAAATAATTCAATATACGGATTAATCTAATTTATTAATTTATATTTTTCCTAATCAAAATACGAATATTTTCTTATACACAAAAACAGTTTAATTATAAGAAGTGAAATGACAAATATATTCTATATAAAATTTAAGGAAAAATAATAAATAATTTTATATAATAGATAAACATATTTGTGCATTAGCCATATTTGAAATCGCATTATTGCAAAATGAAGAGTGACAAACTGTTTACCGAGGTTGTAAATATCTAGGATTGCTCATAATTTTTTGAAAAAGAACTCTTCTTAGGGCTTGTTCTTTTTTGGGGGGAAAATATCTTTTTGAAGAGAAAGAATGTGTTTTGGGTGAAAAAATTTCATTGAAAAACGTAAAAAGTAGAAATAAGATATATATATATATATATATATATATATATATAGAAAAAGGTAAAAGAAATTTTTTTGGTGAAAAAATTGTTTTAGGAACAAGTAGAACAAGGCCTTAATGTATGAATCACTATTTTCATTCAAGAACAATGTTTACTTTCTAATTATAGTCTATGATATAAAAAACTCTATTTCTCTATGCAGGACTCAGCATTAGCTTTGGCGCTGTAGTATTGGTGATTGTGCTCTATGGTCTATATCGTTTTGTCAAGACGATAAGGGAAAGGAGACGAAGAGCTAAATTCTTCAAGCGTAACGGTGGCTTGTTATTGCAACAACAATTGTCATCTAAGGAAGGTGTATTGGAGAGAACAAGGATATTCTCCATGACTGAATTGGACAAAGCTACTGACCACTTCAACCAAAACCGGGTATTAGGCCAAGGTGGCCAAGGCACTGTCTACAAAGGCATGTTGCCTGATGGGAGCATTGTTGCAATTAAGAAGGCAAAGTTATTGGATGAAAGCCAGTTGGAGCAATTCATAAATGAGGTGGTTGTTTTGTCTCAGGTTAACCACAGAAATGTAGTCAAGTTATTAGGATGTTGTCTGGAGACGGAAATCCCTCTTCTCGTTTACGAGTTTGTTCCCAACGGGACGCTTTTCCAGCATATCCATGACCCTGATGAAGACTTTGCCATTAGTTGGGAGATGTGTTTGAAGATTGCTGCGGATTCAGCAGGTGCTATTGCTTATCTACACTCCTCTTCGTCCGTTCCTATCTATCATAGAGATATCAAGTCATCAAACATATTGTTAGATGAAAAGCACAAAGCTAAAGTTTCAGATTTTGGGTCATCTAGGACGATAGCGATTGATCAAACACACATGACCACTCTCGTCCAAGGAACAATGGGGTATTTGGACCCAGAGTACTTCCAATCATACCAATTTACCGAGAAGAGTGATGTTTATAGTTTTGGGGTTGTTCTGCTCGAGCTTTTGACTAGCAAGAAGCCAATCTACAGGGATGCAGATACTATGGAGCAAAAGAACTTGGTGACGGACTTCATGTTTCTTGCGCAAAATTCTAGCTTGTCTGACATCTTGGATCCTAAGATTCTGAGAGATGCTAAGGAGGATGAGTTGATGGCGATTGTTGAGCTAACAAAGCGTTGCATAAGTTGGAGCGGAAAGCTGAGACCGACGATGAAAGAAGTGGCGATGACACTGGAGATGATCATCAAATCCCCGGCCCAAGTGTCTAGATGGTATCAAGAACAAGAGTCTTTCCCAATCTCGTCCGATGGAGGATTCGAAGAGTATGCCATGAATGATATAAGTGACGCAGAGTTCTCTTCAAGCACAATCCTTGCTGGGTCTAGTAGTCCTCCACACAATGATGTGCATCCTCTTCTTGACTCGAAATGATTCATGACCTCTTGCCATGCAAGTTTCTTCACAAGTATGTAATATAGTGATGAAACATATCTAATTATCAGTTATTAAGAAAGTTACGCTAGTGCTTTGGGAGTAGAATAAATAACGTCTGGGACTAGAAAAAGCCAGCTAGCTTGTGTGTGTAGTATTCATCCCTGGTATACAAAGTTGTTGTATAATAAATTGTGTTTGCTTTTATGGGCATTTGAGTATTTTTATAACGTGTGCAAGTTCTAGAGTAGTGATGAAGGGCATTAAGAAAAAAATTGTTGGTAGCATACACATTGTGAAGAAAAAAAATCTTTCTATTTCTCAATTAGGTAGCCATGGCATTTTCACAATTCTCTATCAACTTTGCCTTTACTTTGACACAATTTTCCTGATCAATATTTGCAACGTACTAGCTAGACTTGGCTATTGTTTTCAGGTAGAATTTGCTTACACCTCAAACTATAACGTTCTATGACACGTAGCAAAATGGAACCCTGTCTTTTTTCCTTTGCTCATCAATCATGCGTCATAGCTTGCATAATTAGCATGCCAAGGCCTTATATGTTAAAGGAAACCAACTAACAATTGAATGATCGATCATGACATCTCCTGCTCAAGTGTCTAGAGCTTCATAAAAAGTACAGTATTTAGCATACTAATTATATTAAAGGAATGCTTGGTTCTGATCAACGCCCGTTAATTACCACAATTAACCAACTAAGAACAATTCAATCTTCTTAGTTCTTGCCAGTAACATCATTACAATTTCTCACCTTGAAAGATCTCAATTCGATCATCACCTGCAAAAAAAGTTATTTATTCCACTATAACACCACGAGCGTTTCTTCACTTTCTTGATAGCTAATAATTATACAGACATTTGATCACTACATTAAATACATTAGAAGAAACTTGACTTAGCTAGATCGAGCATTACTTTTCCCTATTTTCATAATCATTTGGTGTCACATAAAAGAGGATGCACATCCTTGTGTGGAGGACTGCTCGAATCACTAGGGTTTAGGCTTGAAAAAAACTCCATATTACTTATATTAGTCGTGGTGTACTCATCAAATCCGCTTTCTAAGATCGGCAAAGGTTCTTGTTCTTGATACCATCTTGACACTTGAGCAGGAGATTTTATGATCATGTCTAGTGTCATTGCCACTTCTTTCATTGTCGGTCTCGACTTTCCGCTCCAGCTTATGCACTGCTTTGTCAACTCGACAATGGCTATCAACTCGTCTTCCTTAGCCTCATTCACGATCTCCGGGTCCAAGACGTCGGGCAATCTAGAGTTTTGGGCTAGAAGAAAGAACTCCGTCACCAAGTTCTTTTGCTCCATAGTGCTTGCATCCCTAAAGATCGGCTTCTTTCGGGTCAAAAGTTCCAACAAGACGACTCCAAAACTATAGACATCACTCTTCTCTGTGAACTGATATGATTGGAAGTATTCCGGGTCCAAGTACCCCATTGTTCCTTGAACGAGAGTGGTTATATGCGTCTGATCAATTGCGATAGTCTTGGAAGATCCGAAATCAGAAACTTTGGCTCTATTCTTCTCATCCAACAATATGTTTGATGACTTGATATCTCTGTGATAGATAGGAATGGATGCAGACGAGTGTAGATAGGCCACGGCAGAAGCTGAGTCCGCAGCGATTTTCAAGCACATCTCCCAACTAATAACAAAGTCTTCATCAGGGTCATGTATATGCTCGAAAAGTGTTCCATTGGGAACGAACTCATAAATAAGAAGAGGGACTTCTGTCTCGAGACAACATCCTAATAGCTTGACTACATTTCTATGGTTTATTTGTGACAAGATAACCACCTCGTTTATGAATTGTTCCAACTGACTTTCATCCAATAGCTTGGCCTTCTTAATCGCGACGATGCTCCCATCACTCAACATGCCTTTGTAGACCGTGCCTTGGCCGCCTTGGCCTAGAATTCGGTTTTCGTTGAAATGGTCGGTGGCTTTGTCCAATTCGTTCATGGAGAATATCCTTGTTCTCTCTACAGTAGATATCACAAAACTCCATTAGCACAATTGGTAAGTAGTTTACCAATTGAAGTCTTAAGGCCCTATTAAAAATATATTTTAAGTGGGAAGGCGCCAAGGCGGAGAGCCAACGCCGTTGACCGGCGTCCCACGACGCGACCCTTTTTTTCCGTTTTGTTTTTCCCGCAATTTAAATAATATAATATTCATACGCCTTTAAATGGCGACGCCTTCAAATGCCATGTACCATGGTGCAAAAAGTTAAAAAAACGGTGTGCAGAAAGCCGGGGCGATTAATTATTACATAAGTTGAGGCAATAGTTCTTCTTACCTAAAACGACTGCAAGCGTAACGATTGGTCCTTTTTCACAATAATATGAGCCTGAAGTTAGATGCCCTTCCATATCCCAACTTCCACTACAATATCCTCGGCAGTCCTTGCATTCTTTAGCAACTGCCCATATAAACATAGCAATATATATCACGTACATACATATAGAGAGATTAGTGATGGGCACGGGCCGGGCCGGACCAGGGAATCCGGACCCAGAACCAGCCCGGTAAAAATTGGGCAGAAGCAGGCCGGGCCCACATGTTAAAGCCCGGTCCGATTTTGTTGCCGGGCCGGGCCGTTGCCAAAACGGACAAAATTAAAATTTGATCGTTAAATGGCCGGGCCAGGTTGGTCCGGCTATTTTTCCCCAGCCCGGGACTGGCCCCAGCGGATTTAGCCTGGCTGGCTTGTGGGCTGGCCGGGCCGGGCCGGGCCCACACCTTTGTTCAAATCTGATACACACAAACGGCTAAAACAAATGATAAAAGATGGAGCAAAGGGTTGGTGACATGATAGACTTAAATATATATAATAAACTAGTTGAAGACCCGTAGAGTAATGATCATTTTTTCCCATCTTCATATAAATTATATGAGGATTATTTTAATAACTTAAGATATAAATTATACACAATCCCTTTAATCCTAATTATGTGTGTAAAATATGTATAGAG
The DNA here is from genome assembly GCA_934048045.1 of Polygonum aviculare. Taxonomy (NCBI): domain Eukaryota; kingdom Viridiplantae; phylum Streptophyta; class Magnoliopsida; order Caryophyllales; family Polygonaceae; genus Polygonum; species Polygonum aviculare. The sequence continues at coordinate 28,486,872 of OW204031.1, read as the reverse complement.
ATTCTAGCTAATATAGTTTTCCATTTTGATATGTGATCTAACTATAGTACACAATTCTATTAATTTTGGGTTAATAATTTTATTTTGTTAATAATTGTTAAACTAAAAACATTATTTTATTCAAGATTGATGAGGTGGCGCAATTTTTAACAAAGATGTAGGTTTCGCTTTATACTGTATTATAGTAGATATAGTAGATTAATACTTGATTCAACTGGGCTTATATCATATGATCCCTTGAGATTAGAGCTATAATTTCCTTGACAAAAGAAAACATAGAAAAATGAATTAGAAGTACTACCTTGGCACCCATTGGCGAGATAAGGATTCCCATAAGAGCCAGTGTTGCAATTACAGAACGACCTATTGTCTACATCAACGTAACAAAGTGCATTTCGGCCATTTGGCCAGTTTGTTTCTTTTTGGTCGGAGCCATTTGACCAGTTAGGCTGATCTTTGCTTGCCAAACTCCACAACAGTACAACTGAAACCCTAGAGGGTGGATCTGAACTTGTTGAGGTCCTTTTAGCATATTCATTCACATCATCACTCCCCATAATGCTTCCCAAAAGGCAGTTTTGATTCTCACCTGATGATTGCCTATTGAAGTCTATGTTGTAGAACTTTAGAGGAGAATAAGAATATTCACCCTCTGAAGGCAAAGGCGTTTGGCAACAATGAACCCCATAGCACTTGTTCATGTGTATGGCACTGTTGCTGCTGTTGCAAACGGTGGCGCACCCAGCCATCGTCGCGTTGCTTTCGTCGACTAGGATCGCGCTTCCAGGGCAACCCTCCATGACGAAAACGTTGTCCAGCCTCGAGAAGTCGTACGGGCTCCCCCTCAAGCTATGCTGCTGCTGATCGTGTGTACTACACGCGTTCGTCGGAGCCATGCCCACTTTCACGTTCGGCTTGTAGTTGACGCTGAGGGTCACCTCAATGAACTCAAAGTTGAGCTTGGATAAGAAGGGCTTGACGACGGAGTTTGGAGGTTCGCGCTTGCACTCGACCTCAAACCATTCATCATGGAAGCAGCCCTGGCCCATCCCAAATGGGTAAGGGATTTTCACACCTCCACAAGTATGATTGCAACCAGGCTTTACAAAATCTGCATGAGTGAGCTCTAGTTTTAGGATTGATATTAGTACAAGGAATTGTACTAGCAAATGTGAGACCATAGCTCTCCAAATATGAAGGAAAGAATGGAGAACTAAATGTTGTTGATATTTTTGACTTTGAGAGCAGAGAACATTTGTATGTTTAATGACTCTATGGTAGGTACGTATGCATATATATATCTTCCAAGCTCTTTAAATGAGATTTTTTTTTGTCGCTGATGAATGAGAGTCCAATGAATACCATCCTGAGAGTTTCAATCATTTGACTAGACGAGCTAAGACCGAATGAGAATTTCTTAGAAACCACCTACAATATCTGTTCTCCAAGTAAAAAAAATTGGTATGACTATATAGGTCAATAATAACATATTATTATTGAATTAATGAGCAGTTAGAATGGTTATTTAATCAGAGGAAATGGATAACTAAGGTTAACTTCGGGTAGAGTTAATCACTGTTCTCTACTAGTAATTAATAAATAAGTTTTTGGAAATTAATCAAATAAAAAGACTTAATATTTTGTTAGCTAGATTTTTTCATGGGTGCATGGACAAGTTTCTCCGACTCTTTGTAAACTAACTCTGCTAGAACAAAATAATCCCATATGAAAAGTATGCAACTTAATTAATTTATTGAAAACTTAGTTTGGAAAAGTCTTCGCTCTCATTATCAATTAGTTATAATTATTGATTATGCACAAACTTTCTGAACTTGACTTCTGACCTCATTTCTGACCACAAACTTTAACCCATTAATTTTTCCTGATCAATAGCTGCAACGTTCACACCTTGCTAGCTCATTCTATTAATTAACTTAATTAATCATTTTGGTTATAAAATCAACTCTTGTTAGTATTTATTAGATGAAGAAAGAATTATATGGGTACGTGAAGTTTTTTTGATCTAAACGTGAAAGTGAGAAGCTAGTGAGCATTCAAATGGATGAGATCGATCTAAAAGAGAGATCGAGAAAGGATGGTGAATCCAAATTATAAATAACGAGACTAAACTTTGTTAACGGGCCATAGATCTACTTAGGTAATTTTAAAGAAAATGCGTGTAAGACTATAGTCCTCGAACCTACCGAAAAAATGGTAGATATTAAACATAATCATCTCGATCTCCCACGAACACTTGCCTACCCGCCTACGGTCATAAGAATATAGGGTGGTTGTTTTCCTAGGGCCCGTTGCCACAGGTCAAGGTCTGGCGACAGAGGATGTATATGAACAATAATGGCCATAAGGCCATTGATGATGTCCACGGCTTTGATAGAGCCAGGCATCGGTCGGCAAAATAAGTGGTGCATGTATATATGAAACAGCTAGCGTGGAGAAATCAAATTGAAACGTTGAACAAAGCTGATTTATTTGACTATATATCCCATGGCACTAGCAACAATTGAGTACTTGTGACTTGAAAGAACAATTTCTAGACAATCATATCATCAGTCCAAAGCACGTGCTTTCTTTAAATATGTGTTACAAGATTTACTTGCTTTTCTTTGCTCTTCATATATGTTATGTTACATGATCAGTGTATATTTAGGTCTAACACAAAAGTTTGTGGCATGATTTAGCCATGTGGTCTGATCTTAGTTTGAGGCACGTGCATGTATTTAGGCTTCCATGTATTGTCTGCCCCTCTCGAGGGGATTATTTTCTTGTTTAATAACGATGTTAGGGGTCGGGTTATCCCCCGTTTGAGGACTATTTAGCCCATTTTTATAATTTTATTAATAAAACGCTCCCTCGAGGAGCCGGAGAGTGCCGCCTCTCCTTCGACCAAAAAAAAAATCTTTTGGAACATGGGAGGAAGCCAGTTAATATAACATAGCCTTGGATAGACCTGGGTCCGGTTCCATTGGAATCAGAACCGTACGGAACTGGAACAACGATACGGTTCCGGTTCCGAGGACGGTTCGGTTCCGAACCCTTCGAAATTGCCTTGTGGCGACAATCATAGAAAGAAGGTTTGTAAATCGGTATGTAAAAAACCTTTCGAATAATTCAGGCTCGCCCTCAACACCTTTCGTTTTCTCAATGGAGTTTGGAAAGCAATAGTTCGAATGAGATTAGGTCCAATGTCGATGAAGTGATCATGAACAAGAAGCATTCCCACGTCTAACATCAGTCCAAAATTGACGTCTTATCAAAGTAGGAGCTACTGATCAAACGCTCTATGAAGTTGGGTCCTTTGTGTCATGAGAAACTAGGGTTGTTCATTGGATCGCATGAACCGATCCAAACCGAAGAACCGAACCGATCCAAGGTGAACCGAACCGATCCAGGGTACTTTGGGTCGGTCCGCGGTTCTAGGTTCCCACAAGTTCCGTTTTCGGGTTGGATCGGTTCGGTTTCGGTTCGGTTCGGGCAAACCGAAGATTCTTAATTTACAAAACCGCATAGCCCATAAACCATTGAAATGTATATAATACTACATGGGTCATTGAGCACAATCTATAATTGTAAGCCCATGAAATGATTTGAAGCCCAATAATTGTGAGCAGCCACGTTATGCCTATGAATATATACTACTAGTCCCCTTTCCAGCCTTTAAAAATTTTTCGATGTGGGAGAAAAACAAGAAAAAAGGCAATAGACCGTAACTTATTTTTTGTTCCCACATCGGAACTTTTGAGCTGGAGGAGGCATAAATATACTATAAATACATATGCTCTACATGGGAATTCTATTGTGGTCTAATTGGGTTTAGCTGTAAAGCCCACGAAAGCCAATTAGTTAGTAGAGCTTTGTGGTCTTTTAGTCAAGACCCATTGCCACCGGTGGTGCATATAAATATTTTTTCGGTTCAAAGCCGAACCTGAACAAAAAAAGACCGAAATAAAACCGAACCAAACCGAACTATTTCGGGTTCGGTTCGGTTTTCGGTTCCCGAAATTCCGATTATTCGGTTTTCGGTTCGGTTCGGTTTTTTCGGGTCGGTTCAGTTTTGGCCCAATGATGTTAGACGTGGGTCGGTTCGGTTTTTTAGGGTTTGGTGGGTTTTTGTTGCAATGTCAAACGAAACTCCCTTTTAATTTCTCCTATGGTTTGATTTGACATAAGCTACTTTACAAAGAGGTAGGTAGCTAAATGAATCTTTAATTCTCAACTAATTAGCTACTGTGTATGACCAAATTTTGACATATCAACCGTTGAAACTTCCAACTTGCTTCCTCAACATATAACTTAATCCAACTCGTTATAAAAAACTCATCTTTGAAAATCGCTCCCCTTGCAATTAATTAGTTGTACACCGTTGAAACTTTGAAAAGCCGTTGAAAGAAAACTTATAATATAATTTGTTTTCAAACTTCCACACGTTTTCCTGATCAACCACCAATAATTACCATAATTAACTAATCAAGAACAAATCAACCTTCCTACCATTAACATCATTACAATTTCTCCTCCTCCTCCATGAAACAATCTCAATTCATCACCTGCAAAACATGGTGATTAGGCTGTTAATTATACTTTCATGCCTAACCCTAGCAAGCTCAGACTCACCTCCATCTCTAGCAAAACCAGGCTGCCAACAAAAATGTGGCCACTCCGTGATCTCATACCCATTCGGAATCGGACCCAGATGCTATCACAATTCATGGTTCGAGATCACCTGCAACAACTCATCAAACCCACCAAAACCCTACTTAACAAAACTCAAACTACAAGTACTCAGAATTCGCCTAGCCACACAGACAGTGAAAGTCAACATGCCCATGGTCTTCAATTGCACAAAGGGTGTGGCTCCATGGACGAGCTTGGACTTGGGTGGGACTCCATTTAGCTTCTCTAGACGCTACAACGTGTTTGCCCATGTGGGTTGTAGCGGAAGCTCGTTTTCTTACTACAAAAACAGGGTTTTGGTGAGTTGCGCACAACCTGTTTGTGGAAATGCCAGTGGGTTGGATGAAGGTGTTTCTGATGATGTTTTTCCATATACTTATAAGGGGGTTTGTAGAGCGAATCACCCGCCGTATGGGCTCACTTCTTACAGTGTGAACATCACGGAATCGAATGGGAGTTGTCGGTATGTCGGGTTGGTGGAGAGCGATCCGTCGACTGGGTACCAATTCAACCTTTCTGGGGTTTATCTGAAGAATGGAACAAATCCTGTGGTGCTGAATTGGTTGTATGATCTTTTGCTGGATCCTTCGTCGGTGTTTTTTCAGCAGGGTCGCTGTAATCTGAGCTCGTACCTGGATACCGGGCTTTATAGCTGTTCTTGCCCGGATGGGCAAGTGGGGAATCCTTATCTTCTCAATGGATGTGTAGGTAAGAGGCAGATACTAGTGTAGTTATGATAATGATGGTTGATTAAGCTTGTTAACTCTTTCTGGTGTTTTTAGATTGAAAAGGCTTCCATTTGTTGCTTTTTATAGAAGTTGGAAAATGTGCAAGCTGTGATGGGAGCTGCATAATATTGGAGGTTGATTCGAATGCTGTCCCAATCCGTTTCGAGTGTCTATCGGATTCTCGTTCTTGGATGAAGAGGCACCGCTGGGCAATCCCTGTCATTATAGGTAATGCCCACAATTTTCTTTGCATTTAGTTTGTGCAGTTCAAAGACTTAGCTCTGTTTTAGTAATTTTTAAGCATGTGAGCAGGCGTAGGAGTGGCTTTTGGGTCCATAATCTTGCTCCTTGGTTGCTACTGGTTTTACTGGTTGATGAAGAAATGGAAGGAGATGAGAAGAAAAGCTAATAACTTCAAAAGAAATGGTGGATTGTTGTTGCATCAGCAAATTTCATCCAATGAAGGTTCCATTAAGGAAACAAAGGTATTCCCTTCCAACGAACTCGACACAGCGACGGACCACTTCCACAAAGACCGAATCTTGGGCCAAGGAGGCCAAGGCACCGTCTACAAAGGTATGTTGGTTGATGGCAGAATCATTGCGGTTAAAAAGGCAACAAAAGTGAACGAAAGCCAAATAGAGCAGTTCATCAATGAAATGGTGATTCTGTCACAGATCAACCATAGGAATATAGTTAAGCTACTAGGATGCTGTCTAGAGACCGACGTTCCTCTGCTCGTATACGAGTACATTCCGAACGGGACTCTTTTCGAGCACATCCATGACCCAACCGAGGATTTCCCACTCACTTGGAAAATGCGGTTACAGATTGCAACCGACGTTGCTGGAGCAATTTCGTACCTGCATTACGCTTCGTCCATTCCCATATACCACCGCGACATCAAATCCAACAACATCCTCCTAGACGAAAAATACAAAGCGAAAGTCTCAGACTTTGGGGCCTCTAGAACCATCCCCATTGATCAGACCCATCTCACAACGGGCGTCAAAGGCACATTCGGGTATGTTGACCCGGAGTACTTCCAGTCAAACCAGCTCACAGAAAAGAGCGACGTCTATAGCTTTGGAGTCGTCCTCGTGGAGCTCTTAACAGGGCAGAAGCCAATCAGATCACCCATATTTGGGGATGAAAGAGGCCTAATAGCATATTTTTTGTCAGCATTCGAAAACTCAACCCTCTTCGAAATTGTGGATAACCGGATTGCGAATGAATGCAGCGAGGAGGATGTGTTGGCGTTTGCCAGTCTCGCAAAATGGTGCTTGCAAATGAAAGGGAAGCAGAGGCCTACAATGAAAGTAGTTGTGACGGTGTTGGAAGGAATAAAGTCGGGACGACGAGATCTGGCTATGGCACATGAAGATTCAGGAGGAAGGATTGTGGTAGATGAAGTTACAGATGTGGATGACTCTCTTTTTAGCACAGTTTCCATGGATTTGAGATCTTCTGGGCCACTTTCTGATCAGACTCTACTTATCAACACCTTTTGAAGTGCATGGCAATGCAAGCTAGATATATGTCTGGAAGAAACCTGTTTTTATGGCAGTGTCTTTTGGGTAGCTCAAGAAATTTTGTATGTGATTGACTGTGAATTATGATGTATAGTTGATTTTCTTTTATATATTTGCACAGGGTTCTTTAAAATATTGTGTCAACATAATTTAGGATTTTTAATGGTACTGAAGAAAAGTCAGGGTTTTTTTGAAGTAATTTCCCAATTGAATTTATTTTTCTGTATAATTAGATACTAATAGAAAGATCGAATAAATCTTAAATTTTGATTTTTAAAATTTTTTTTTTTGTGATGGATTCGCTATTTTTATTTTATGGTTTTAGTTTCTATAATTAGTACCTTAGAGTGTGTCTTAGAACAAAAAACCATTTTACAATTTTTGTACTTCAAATATTGGAATAATTCAAAAGAATTTAGCCACTTATATTTAAGGCAAGCACTACTCAAAAAAAAAAATTTAACGTAAGTTAAAGTACTGGTAAATCCGGACGAATCTTATTACAAAGTACAAACAGCTTTCCAACAAAAATCGACAGTATATTCCGGATTCGTCTGCGTTGGAAGCGCATGATTGTATTTTGATTTAAAAATACTCTCAACTTATCCGTACCGCATACTCAGCGTTCGCAAATTAGAGGCGCTGGCAGATTTTCGTAAATTAGGGTTTTTTCCCCCTTTCGCTAGATTTTCTGTTCTCAATTTCCTCTTCAATTCTCCTCTGCTCCGTTTTTCTCGATTTCGGGACACGATGAGCCTTACGGAGTTCGCCATGGTACGCCTCTTTCCGTCTCTTCCTCTTGCTTTCGATCCAATTGCGATTGTTCATAATTACTACATCAAAAGTTTCAGCCTTTATCCGGCCTTTTCAATTCTAGGGTTTCTGATTTTTGGTGCCATGCCCGAAATTCACCTTTGTAGATGATTAATTAGGTATTAGCGTGCCTGTGTTGGATATTGGATTTGTTTGATTGGCCCATTGTTCCTCCAAAGTTGTCAATTGAAATTCTTTCACCCCTTGTGAAATTGGGGTTACTTTTTTTTTTTGTATATTTGATCAGATTGTCTTTTTTTTTTTTTTTTCTGAATTTCATTGTGCTCGGTGTGCAAGGTTGAGGAGCTGGCTTTTCTGATCAAAGATAATCTCCCAAGCAAGCATCTTGTGCTCTCCGTGGAAGATGCATTGGTCAATTTTCTCCAAGAGGATGCAAGGTACCTATATAAATGATTCAAAACTCAGATTGCCTAACTCTTCCTTCCCTTTATGGTAAATTTAATTGCTTAAAGTTTCTATCTTGATACATTGTCTTAGATGGCTTTGTATCTGACCAACCCGGCTGTGATATAGGATAAACCCTAATAATCACCTGCCCTTGGCTGTAGGACAATTGAAGTGAATTGCTGTAGTGGATTTGTAAACAGGATTTGTGTCTTTCTATGCAAGACAAATTGAGTTGATGTATACATAATAGTAGTCTTGAGAATTAACTCATTGCTGATAAAGTAGAAAATACAGTATTAGCCTAATCTCTTCATATTTCTAGTCCATTTCACACGATTCTACTTCATATAGGTGGCGCAAATTTGTTCATTTGCAGTTTAAATTTATATACTTTATATGGCTACAGCCCAGATGGAATTCTGGATCTGCAACCTATGGATTCATATCACCGCCTTCTTGTGCATCGTCTTGCTGAAATATTTGGGTAGTGTGCTCCTTGCATTAAAGTTTCATCTCTGCCGCTTTACCACCTTATCTTGTTCTGTGGCTGAAAAGCATATATATTCTGTTAGATTTGCTCACGAGTCCATGGGTGAAGGAAACGATCGCCACCTAGTTTTGAAGTGCTCTCCAGAGACATCAATGTACGTTAATCCCCGCATCCATTCAATCCATTTGCTTACTTCATACTTGGTTCATATTTCTCCAGTTGGTTTGTTGTCTCCAATGTTCTGGAATTATATGTTGCTTCATGTAGTATCCATCATCTTGAACTTCAAGATTATACTTCATTCACTCTCTTGAGTTATGTAAGCCAAATCTAAAATGTTCTGTCTGTCTGAAGGCTTACCCAACAAGTAGCATACTTTTATGTTAGGCTATTCTAAATGCTCTTAAAATAATGATGATAAAGACGGCATTGCAACTTTCTCTTCTCAGCTGAAGTTTATGTACTTTTAATTTTGCAGACCCTCTATCCTTGTCAGTGATATTCTCTATCAACAGGATATGTATCAGACTCCACCTACACCTCACGAAATATTGAAGCGTGAGGATGGATCCAGAGGTGAGCATTCTCTTGGCTTCATTTTTTTTTGGGTAGTGAAAGCAAGCCTGTGTATGGAGATATTTTTCTCTGTAAAGGTTTATTCATCATCAAAAAACAATTTCTGAAGCTGAAATTGGTGTTAACTTTCTAAATCAGGCAGAAAATCTGTGAAATTTATTTGTGGGGTTCCTCTCTTTCAGTTCTAAATATGAATACATCACCTAAATCCCTTACACTGAAGGAGAGAGAAGAGGCTTATCTGGCAGCGCGTTGCAGAATTTTTTCAATCAATGATGATAACCCAACAGAATCCATCAGGCAAAGGCCAAGGAATGTTCCTGCAGCTGCTCAGCGCATGATTGCTCATGCATTAGGCCAAAGAATTAATCCAAGTAGTCTGGCTAGAGGAATTGACCGTGGCAAAGTTAGCCCTAACTCCAACCCGGCTGAAATCCAAGGCAAGGATCAAGTTCAATCAGATGGCCTCACAGGTGAGCAACCGAAATGCAATAACACTAAGATATCAAACCCTAAATCCTCTGCCGTGTGTGCAAATGGGAATGGAAGCCATTCCATTGATAACATGAAAAGGGAAAATCTTGGAGCTGCAAAAAGGATGTTTGCACAGGCATTGGGGATGCAATCCAACAGGAAGACGGTATCTCCAAGCTCAGGGAAATAAATGTGTCAGCATCAGAGTTTTTCCGACATCTTAAATTATTTGGATGGGCTAGTTTTATCTATTGCACCTTCAGATGAAGCCTTCTACTCCAGATGGATATGATGGAAGGTTCAAAAGAAAGGAAGTCAAATCAGTGATAGTTTGAGGGCCCTTCCAATCGTACAATTATGATTTTGAATCGCAAGAAAGAAGTGGTGAGCGGTAGGCTCGGTGTCATGTTGTGTACGAGTTGGTAAAATAGTTGAGATTCTACCTGAAGTACTATGAGCCTAGGATACATCGTCGTTGAATTCACAGATGAAAACAGCCCTACTCTTCAATTCGGCAGTTCTATTGGTGAGTTTTGCTTCTTTTTTTGGTCGCAGTCAAAGACTTGTTGTCTCCTTTAGGATGCTGTTGTTTGTAACTTTTCTTGATTATTAGGTTTCATTAAGTAATGGCTCCATACTCTTGTGTATTTACTTGTTGTAATGGCATCATGATCTGTTTAACTTATCGTTAAATACTTGGTTTGTGTCATATTGTGCACAATGAACTACTTAGTGAAATAGTTTCTACTGAACGTGGCAATGGAAGTGGTGACAGAGATGCGAATTGTGAATATGGATATTGATGTTTTATTGCACTCTTGTTCTCTAACTGATCCTGAATGATTAAGCTTGCTCCCACTCTCTTAAGCCTTGGAGATTTGTCTTCTTTAAAAGCCCCAAGAGTATAACCATTAAATAAATAAATACATGACACTGTAAGTCTGCAACCATTACATAAAGACTGCTACTTCATTTAGAGGAATTAAGCAAACATGTGCATTTCACACATAGATTAGAACTAATCAATCGGACTAACCATGTACATATCATATCAGAGACACAACAAATAGTATGCAGTTGTTACGTAGTTGTTAATGAATCAAGCTTAAACTGAGCATCCACGAGCTTATCCCTCAGCATGGTATTATATTCATACAAGCTCTGCAGACTCTTTTGGATGTCTGAAATTCCATCAGCAGAAGCACCATTGAGATCTGTCATTAGAGCAGTATAACCCAAAAATCAAGTTATTACCCTCAGTTTCACATCAACCCTAAAAATCTTACATGATTTCAGAAGGGCTAACCTGCAGGCATAGTTGGTGGATGAGGAATGTCGTTGTCTCTGCTTGTATGTGCTCGCGGAGAGTCATATCTCTGGACAGACACATTCGAAGGCTCTGTGTTTTCCTCCGGCGAGAATTCTCCTTTGTCAAAACTGATTGTGTGCAAGTTAATCTCCTGCAACCTCTTCTTTTGCGAGGGTCTACTACGCGTTCGAAAGCGCTTGGTCATGGAGCTAGTACAGCATTCATCATCTTTGATGTACATGTATCTTTCTTGCAGCTTCTTGCATCCCCATGTATATATGACATATTTCCTTAACTAGTCAAAATTTGAACAACAAATCTGTCATTACCAATCCAAAAATATGTACTTAGAACTTAAAAAATTGCCAAGAACACTTACTTTCTCCCAACGATCCTGTGCTTTACGACGCGATCTAATGCTTCTAAGAGTTCGATCCTCAGTTCGTAACCTTTTGATCCTGTACTCACACTAATAATTGAAACTAATGCCTGATCAGTAAAATCCCTAATAATGAAATTATTTAAGGCAGAAAGAGATGAATTAGCTGATAAAAAATTTTCAAGTTGAGATGAAAATACCTGCACCAAGAGGTAATAAAAGATCCCCATGCTAATGCAGAAGAGACCCCCAAGATCTGCAAGGAAACTGACTGCAATTTCCAAAAGTTTGAACAAGAAAACATGTAAGAGAATTTGTCGTCAGTCCTACAAATGAAAATTTTGCTCAGAACTGAAAAGTGATCAAGTTATACAAACCTGGACTGAGAATGTTCCGGTTATCAATCTCAACGATGTAATCAGACAGAAAGTTTATGAACAATGTCGTGTTGATCAGCCCGGTACTAGAGTTCTGAAGCGACGACTTGAATTCATTTACATCGCTAACAAATGAACCGGGAAGAAACCCATGGAATAGAGGTTGGACAAGCTTCATACTGTGAATGTTGTGGTGTACTCTAGGAAACAGATTAAACTGTAACACATTTGTATCTTTCCCTCGGAATGTGACAGGCTTCAGATCATCAATACTACTTCCATTCTTCACTATTCCACTGACTAAACTAACATGCTCTTTGTAACCCGGATTCTTCGCTGTAAGGTTGAATTGGAACCCAACTGCTGTTGCAGGTTGATTTGGGACATCAACAAACTGCCATGAGATATAGACATTGTCCCAAGCAATATGACATTTGGAGCATTTAAGAGTGATCATTGGCCCATTGCTCGTGTTGATACACGAGTAGTTTGCAAATCTTGCAAGGTTTGCTTCTCGATAGCCAATGATTCCCGGCTTCCCGATAAGTAGAGTCCCCAAACCGCGTAGCTGAGCACAGCTCATGCTAGAAACCGTGGTGATGTTGAATTCTAAGTCATTTACAAAAGAGAGTAGATCCGGCGCGCTTGTTGCTCTAGGATTGTGCACTTCTATTGTTCTTTCGGATATGACTTGGTAGAGTAGCCTATAAAGGGTCAAAGGAAAAACTAAGTCAATGCAAAGCAACACTTGCACTGAAACAACATTGTTGTTGCAAGGAGATTAATGTTGTTTGATACTCACGCTGCAAACAGACCGACGAATAATATCAAGCTAGCTATGGAGAATGTTCCTCCAAGCTCGGTTTTTCGCTTCTTAACTACCTTTTGGTCATCCTACAAAGAACAAGCTATCATATGTCAGAATTGCCATCATAGGACCAAAATACTTGTTAGAAGAACATAAGGATAAAGGTGAACACTTGAACTTACAGACTAAAACTATCAATTCAAGGCTCAAAACAGAATGCAATGATTACTGAAAGGAAGCTGAAAAACATACCAACCAATGTCTAGTAGCAAAACAAAGATCCAAGCGACTAATCCGCCACCTAATCTCAAACCAAAGACTCCTTCCATTTCCCAACTCGCCAAACCTCACAAGGCAACAAAAGAGCAACCAAGAAAGCAACAGGACAACAGTTCCCTCCAAGAACACAGCTTGTGACTGAGTCAACTTCCTGATCTTGTCAAAAGAGATGATGGACTCTGGCAACACAAAGGAAGAGTCAACCCCTGATTTGACCACCCAATCCGAATCAGGACTCAAATCGAACAAGCTACATGATTTTGAGGTTGAGTTGAAGAGGAACCCGGGTAAACAAGCACACTGTGAGTTGTTGTAAAGAACGGATCTTTCTGGACATGGAGATTGTGGAATTGACATCTGTTTGGTGTGTTAGAGATTCTGGGTAGTGCTAGAATTTGAATAAAAACGCGTTTCCGAATTTGGGTCTTTCTTGTTTGGTGAGAATTTGTAGTGGGTAAGTGGAGGAATTCAATTCAGGAGCAAAAATGGAAGCTTCTTAATTAGGGGACTGATTTAGCTCAGATTTCGGAGTTTCGACAATTCTGGGTGTTTGAAACAAACCAGTTTTTTTTTCTGGGTTAAGGGAGATTAAGTTAATTATTCGTCTTAAGGTGTGATTGGTGGCGGGAGGAAGGCGATTGAAGGAGGAAGAACAGTCTGGATTGTCAGAGATTCTAGTGTGTGTATGTGTAGATAGATCTCTGTCATGCTCTTTGGGAATGTGGGGCTCCAGCTAATTGGTAGGAGGTTTGACACGTCATCACTAGGGTGGGTCCCTCACACGTGTCAAATGTAGTTTACGTTTTGCCAGGTCGTTGACTGAAGTCGTTTATTACACCGGTCATTTTGTAACTGATTTTTTGTTCGCACTCATGTGGAATACCTGTTAGTAGGATTTTCTTATTATATATCCGGACATAGTATACGGAGTTACTAATGAAAAGATTTCGTAAATCTTGAATTTTTGGTTTTTTTGTCTTTTTTTTGACGGATTCACCATTTTGTAGTACGTTTCAGGTGTGCCCTTACACAACATAAAAATCGTTGTTAGTATAATCTTATATGAGGTACTTTAGTCCATGGTCTAATTAGTTTACCAATATATGTATATGCTTGGTAGTTAAGTAAAATTACAATTAGAAATGAAGATGCAAAGTTGAGAAGAAAGGCGATAAAGGGTCAGAAATGGACATGTGACTTTTAATTAGTTGATGAAACTTTGAATTAAAGCTGCCCACTTTCTGCTTCAGCTTCCATCTCATCTCTTATTCCACCACATGGATTACTTTTGTGGTTTCATCATGTTAATTAGGGCAAAGCTTGATCAAATATGCAAGAAAGATTAAAAATTTAGCTCAAAGACGAGTACTTTTGTGGGTCGTATAATTTTTGGCCCAATTACAGGCCCAAAACATAACGAAAGGAGTTGAAGAACAACAAATGGAAAGTTTTGCTGAATTTCATGCAAAATTGCACAGATGGCGACTATGAGAGGCTTTCAGGTTTATCCATCAACGGATGCCGTTCTTTGACCTCGTTCTCAATTCTGGTTCTTTCTTCCTTCTTGTCCCGTTCTCCGTTCAAAATTACGCAGAATTGCTTCGAGGTCCAAAACTGGAGGTCCTATTCTAGTAAGATTTCATATCACAACTTGTTAGGTACTTTGCCTTTGTCCTTCTTGATGTTAGGTCTTTCATTCTTCGAAATTGAAAATGTGGGTAGTCCAAATTGCTCTGAAAATGGCTAAATTGTGGCTGAGAACTTGCAATAGTGTCATTGGCTGTCGTTTTCATTTGTTATTGGCACTTGCAAACAGAACTTAGGGTTTGTTGTATAGTGCAGCTTGCTGACAAATGATGAAATGATTCATATATATTGTCAATTTGCTTTACTCTTTCCTGGTAATGGTTAGGAAAAATGTTAGTTTAGTTCAAAATCAGAACTTTGAACACATAGGGGCTTATATTGCAATTCAGAAACAAGCTGTCTTAAGGATTTTTGTTCTGTTGGTGTAGGATGGGAGATCCCATTGCGGATGGGAGAAACCAAGAGTTTGCTCCCATGGAAAAAGGCAATAGTAAGTTAAGTTGGATATGGTGTAATGGATTAAGTTCATTATGTAACACAACAGGCATTGTAGTTTCTGCGTTGCAACTAGCTCTTCCTCCACTTATGGTTGTGCTCGGGTTTGTGTTATCGGCCCCTTTCGGTTTTATGTTTTCGGTCTGTCCAGCAATCTATGAGATGATGAGCATTTTGCTTGGAGAGCCTGGGCCAAAAGTTCCAGTTTGTTCGGAGTATGAAGATTTATCCAGTGATGATCTTGGTAAGGAAGACGAAAAGTACTGTGAAGCAAAGGCTAAGGAAGAGGGCTATGAACAAGATTATGATCCTAAAGAGAAGGAAAAAGAATCCAAGGACGAAACGAGGAGAGTAGCTGACACTAGGATTGAAACGGGTGAGATTCACCGCAGCGAAATCCAGGAAGAAGGTATTGAGGACGGAGTTGCTGACAAGTTTGAAGAAAATAAGTATCAAAAGGTCAAGCAATATAGAAAGGAAAGTAATGATGGAGCCGAAAAGGACATTGACATAGAAGTAGTAAAGGAAAAGGACTCTTTCAGGCTTGGAAAGAGTCCGAAAGATAGTAACACAACTACAACTGCTACCGTCGAATTTAGTAGTGTTGAAAGAGAGGAGTTAAGTAAGGAGAAGAAAAGGGAAATCAGAGCTGACAAGAAGGAACGAGATGGAGGTAAGAGTGTGACACCTTCAACACGAATGACGTCACCTTTCTTGTCCTGGGAAAGCAATGGAAGTTTCGGTAATCTTGAAGAGCTGTTAGAACAACCTGAGGATGAAACCGCTGATGGATTTCGGCAGGATTGTGATGAAGTGGATGCGCAATTTCCCCAAATTGAACCAGGGGAATTTGTCAAGGAGACAATGGAGATAGCTGAAGCAGTAAGAAACGAGAGCGAAGCTGAAACTGAAAATTTCCAGCAGTCAATGGAAGAGGCTATGTCAGTATTACCTTCTGCATCAGGCTCCTTAAATAGAGCGGCTCTTGATCTTGAACGGGTGAAGCTACTGGCGCTAGAAGATAGCGTTGTTGACGTTCCCAGGTTGCAGACGTTTGATGAACAAATGGAAAGTGGTAAGGTGAAGAAGAAAGACGGCGAGTTAGCTTCACTCCAAGTGGAGTTTCAGCATACAACAAACACATCCATGGAGATGGAGGTCGATCCGAAGAGAATGGAGCAGGTAAACCCGGTCGGGGATATTTGGAGCTCAACATACAGGAGTATGGGATATGAGAAGAAATTTGAATAAAATTTGTGCTGAAAAGTTTATGTTTGGCATGAAGGGCGATAAAGAATAGTCTACTACAATAAATAGAGTTAATTGATACAAGCTTGAGTTTCTTAGGAGGGTTTTGTGGGTGTCATGTATAGTTTAAGGCTCAGTAGACAGTTGCTAGCTAGTGTGGTTAGTTGTGTCTGTAAATATGGTGTTCTGCCTTTGTTCATAGTCATCTAGAAGAAGTATTTCTAGATGACCACTTTGTAATATATTATGCTACCGTTTGTTATGTTGTAGATATTTGTTGTTTGTGTGGCTGTAGAGCAAGTTTTTTGCACTTTGTTTTCTAGGATTTTGGTAGAATATTTTACCAAAAAAAAAGAAGGTAAGATCAAGTTCATCTTCATATTGATGAGATTCCTCACTCGGAATGTGAGAGATTAACTTTCTTGCAATTTTAAACTTAAATTTGAGAGATTTGCTCCTTGACATGGTGGGAATTTAGAGTTGTAAAACTGCACAAGGGTGATCATCACTACTTGTCACATATCTCTAAAGTGTACAATTCTATTATCACACTATTACACAGAATCTGGAGCTCTGAAGTAATTCAGATGCTCATAACGAAAGCACTAGCATTCACTGAAACTTAGCTTCTCGATCATGGAACCCCACTCTTGTTTCATAAGATCTAGCTTCAACCCTGTCAAATTAGGGAAAACTCATATGGTGTCAGGAAGAAGAGGCTGAGCATTAGTGTACAGGTGACACTCAACAGAAGGCAGAAGTGGGTTTGACATGAACTTTGTATCACTTATCTCATCTGCGACTTATTCGTCGAATCCTTCATCTGGGATCGTAAGCGTTTCTTGTTCTTGGAACCATCTGGAAGCTTGAGCAGGCGACTTCATGATCATGTCCAACGCCATTGCAACTTCTTTCACCGTGGGTCTTAACTTACCACTCCAATTTACGCAACGTTTTGCTAGCTCAACTACGGCCTTGAGCTCATCCTCCTTGGCCTCTTTAACAATTCCAGGGTCCAAGATGTCAGACACTCTAGAGTTTTGCACCATAAACAAGAACTCAGTCACCAAGTTCTTTTGCTCCATATTTTCAACCTTATAGATTGGCTTCTTGCTTGTCAGAAGCTCCAAGAGGACCACCCCAAAACTATAAACATCGCTTTTCTCGGTAAATTGGTACGATTGGAAGTACTCCGGATCCAGATACCCCATTGTACCTTGGACGAGAGTGGTCAAGTGTGTCTGATCAATGGCAATGGTCTTGGAGGACCCAAAATCAGAAACCTTTGCTATGTGCTTCTCATCCAACAGTATGTTTGAAGACTTGATATCCCTATGATAGATCGGAACCGACGAAAATGAATGTAGGTATGCAACAGCAGCAGCTGAATCTACAGCAACTTTCAGGCGCATCTCCCAGCTAATGACATAATCCTCATCAGGTTCATGGATATGCTCATAGAGTGTTCCATTAGGAACAAACTCGTAAACAAGAAGAGGGACTTCTGTTTCTAGACAACACCCCAACATCTTAACTACATTTCTATGGTTTGTCTGAGATAAAATGACCACCTCATTTATGAACTGCTCCAATTGGCTTCCATCAAGTAGTGTGGACTTCTTGATTGCAACGATCCTCCCATCGGTTAACATACCTTTGTAGACGGTCCCTTGGCCGCCTTGGCCTAGTATCCGATTTTCGTTGAAGTGGTCGGTAGCACTGTCCAACTCAATGACAGTGAATATCTTGGTTCTCTCCACAATGCTCTTGTTGGATGACAATTGTTGTTGCAACAACAAACCGCCATTACGCTTGAAGAACTTGGCTCTTTGCTTCATCTCTCTTCTCCTTTTGATGAACCGAAACAGCCCGTAAACACTAACAATCAAAAGTAGTATGCCAAAGCCAATGCATAGTCCTGTGTAAGAGACAAGAGTTATCATCTATGCCATCATTCAAACTTAATCAGGACATTTTTTTTAGATGAACTACTAGCTCTCACCAAGGATGGCTGCTTGCTTCAAGAGCGGTTTCTTCTCACAACGCAACGAGCTGGGGCTCGTTAGGCGTCCTGTCATCATGTCCCAATCTCCATAGCAATATCCTCGGCAGCTCTTGCATGCTTGAGGAACTGATTAATCAAGAGGGTCACATAAGATAAGCTAACTTGGTCATATGGTTAATCAAGTAAAAGAATCAAATGGGCATTGACAAGGGATGCTATTACAAATCATACCTTGGCATCCATTGGAGAGGTAAGGGTTCCCATAATACCCATCATTGCAATGACAATAAGTCATGTTGCTTGTAGTATCGTAGCAAATGGCGCGAGGATTGTTTACAGCCATAAATCCTCTCAAATTCCATGACAATTTTACTGGAACAGCAATGGGTGGATTGGAACTAGACAGCTTTCCCACATACTGATTCACAGAGTTCATCTCTATGATCGTCGCCACAAGGCAATCTCGGCTTTCACTAGATGAAGAACTCTGGCCATTAAAACTGATCTGATAAAATTGAAGGCTAGACATATATGTGGGAGCTGAAATAGGCAAAAGTGTTTGGCAGCACTGAACTCCATAGCAACTGTTTGTGGGTATTGCACTGTTGTTGTTATGGCAAACTGTTCCACACCCTGCCATGATCGTCGTGCTTTGGTTCGCCACGACTGCGCTTCCAGGGCAACCCTCCATCATGAAAACATTGTCTTGTGCTGAGATCCCATAAGGGCTTCCTCTCAAGTCAAAACCGCTTGATCGTTGGAGCGTATGGTTTGCACTACACTCCTTCATAGGAGGTATCCTCACTTTCACAGATGTGCCAAAGCTAGCGAGATATATCTCCATGACCTCAATGTTGAGTTTGGATAAGAACGGCTTGGTGGAGCCATTGGAAGAGTTGCAAGTGAGCTGAAACCAGTGATCGAAGGCGCAATTCGCGCCTATGCCGAATGGAAATGGGATGCTCACATTTCCACATGCATCTTTACACCCAGGCTTTGCAATAATGGATGCATCCATTTCAGCAGCATTTGGTTTATGAACTAATAATGTTACTACAAGTAGTAGTATCAGCCATGCTGAGATTATCTTAGAGATTCTTCCCATTTGAAAGGATATGTACCAACTTTTCCTTTATTTTGAATGTGTTTATGTACACATTTGGTACATCTATCTAGCTATGTATAGTATTGTCAAAATTCAAGAAACCACGATGGATAAGCTATCTTTGTTACCCAGATAGAGAAGGAATAGAAAAGGTCAAATAGACAAACAAAGGGAATAAACAAAATAAAATGACATGTTCAAAGAATGCATAAACAAAAGATTTCTAAGATGTCACTAGTGCCAAGTCAAGGCAGTAACCTCATCCATGACGGATAGCCCAATATTGTGTTCAAATTTCAAAGTAAACAACAATTCTTAATTGTATAGTCTTCTTATATATATGTTGTGATTTGGATTTCATCATCCAAGAAGTCGTCTCAACCTTAATTTCTTAATTTTTTAGTTGTGAAAGAATGGATGTCAATTTTGGGGAAAAAGAAAGGCAGTTTGGTTTACTCCTCCTATCGTCGTCGATTGGTTTTTTGTTAGAACCTCATCGCGATTATGTAGTGGCTCTAACGCACATGTGCGCTCATACAAATACGTCTTCCGTCTATAACATCATTGGTCTAGTGTCGATCAACTTGGAGAGTGAAGGTGCTAGTCGATCCCCTCGCCCGAGCACCAGAAGACGATTATTTAATTTGTTTCGAGTACTATTCAAATGCAACAAAAGAAGAAAAGATCACACATTCACACATTGATACAATCAACCTCAAGGGGTTGGTCTAGTGGAGCATGACAGGGTATCGGTCTGATAGGTCACAGGTTCGATCCCCCACTAGTCTCCTTGAGGTGAGGCATATGTAAATCCCCTTGTAAGAGCTCTCTGAGCCCTTGGGTCTTCCCTGACCTTGGACTGGGGCACCATCCCCTCACCCTAAATTTTTCCGAACAAAAAAAAAAAACACGTTGATACAATCTTACAGAAAAGTTGTTACTTTACTTCAAAATAGAACTATACAACAACAACAACAACATTTACCCTGGGAAATCCCGCATAGGCAGGATCTGGGGGGTCAGGGTGGGGGCATTTCATACCTAGATGAAATACGCCCAATACGACCCAAGAGAAACGGACCAGATCACTCAACAAACTATACACAAAAACCCAAAAACCCAACAGACAAACAAAAACTACTACTAAGGCTAAAAGGAAGAAAGAACAAAAGAAAAACAAAAACAAAAAAGAAAAAGACTAAGCTTAACGGGAACAAGCCCGCTGAGCGAGAAATCGACCGCCAACCCAAGATTGCAAGGCTCCACTAGTAAGGCTCCCCCAACAAGCTGACTAGCTGTCTACCACGCTGATTCTCTCCCTCCAACTCTCTCTGCATTGTGCCAGATCCTCGGAAATCCCTAACAAACTGATATCCTGCCTTATGTTGTCCAACCAACGCTTCTTCGGACGGCCTCTATCCCTCCGGTAAGCTCCTAAATCCAAACGCTCGCACCTCCTAACTGTCGCGTCTAGACTCCGCCTCTGAACATGGCCAAACCAACGGAGTCTCGCTTCCCGCAGCTTGTCCTCTATGCTAGCGACCCCAAGCTTGCCTCTGATCTCTTCATTCCTAATCATGTCCATTCTCGTGTGACCACACATCCACCTAAGCATCCTCATCTCTGCGACTGCAAGTTTCCGCTCCTGAGCTTTAGTCGTAGGCCAACATTCTACACCATATAGGATCGCAGGTCTTATCACAGATTTATAGAACTTTCCCTTGAGCTTGAGAGGCACCTTCTTATCGCACAAAACTCCTGAAGCGATAAGAAGGTGCCTCTCAAGCTCAAAATAGAACTATAGTATATATTAAAACACTCCTTTAAACATGATCTAGTATGGAAAAAAAAAAGATGTTTATAACTATTACACAAGTACAAGGCTTCTCATAATGCAAAAATATCATATGTTGTCAGGCAGAAGACAATGTTCATCAGTGTATGAAGAACTAGCAACACCAGTTGGCCTTAGAGTAGTTGACGTGAACTCCAATTCACTTATTTCAGCCATGTCAAACCCATCAAATGCTGCATATTGGATGGGGAAAGCTTCTTGCTCTTGGTACCATCTTGACACTTGAGCAGGGGATTGTATGATCATCTCTAGTGTCGTTGCCACTTCTTTCATTGTTGGCCTCAGCTTTCCGCTCCAGCTAATGCAACGCTTTGCTAGCTCAACGACGGATATCAGCTCATCCTCCTTGGCCTCTCTCACAATCTCATGGTCCAAGATATTGGACAGCCGTGAGTTTTGACATAGAAACAAGAACTCAGTCCCCAAGTTCTTTTGCTCCATACTACTTTCATCCTTGTAAATGGGTTTCTTACTAGTCAAAAGCTCCAACAACACGACCCCAAAGCTATAAACATCACTCTTCTCGGTAAATTGATACGATAGGAAGTATTCTGGATCCAAGTACCCCAATGTACCCTGAACTAGAGTGGTCAAATGTGTTTGATCAATCGCAATGGTCTTGGAAGATCCAAAATCGGAAACTTTTGCTTTGTGCTTCTCATCCAGCAATATGTTCGCCGTCTTGATGTCTCTATGGTAGATAGGAATCGATGAAGATGAATGTAGATACGCGATGGCAGCGGCTGATTCAGAAGCGATCTTTAACCGCATTTGCCATCTAATGACAAAGTCTTCATCAGGATGATGAATATGGTGCGAAAGCGTTCCATTGGGAACGAACTCGTAAACAAGAAGAGGGACTTCTGTCTCTAGGCAACATCCCAACAACTTTACTACACTTATATGGTTGATTTGAGACAAGATGACAACTTCATTTATAAACTGCTCTAGCTGGTTTTCATCTAGTAGTTTGGACTTCTTAACTGCCACAATTCCTCCATCACTCAACATACCTTTGTAGACAGTCCCTTGGCCACCTTGACCCAATATCCGGTTTTTGTTGAAGCGGTTTGTGGCTTTGTCCAATTCGCCAACAGTGAACACCCTTGTCCTCTCCACAAAACCTTCATCAGACAACAATTGTTGTTGCAACAACAAACCGCCGTTGCGCTTGAAGAAGTTGGCTCTTTGTTTCCTCTCCCTTTGTCTTCGGATGCAACGGTATAGCCCATAGCTGCCGACCACCAAGACTACTATGCCAGAGCCAATAAAAAGCCCTGCATATATTACATAGATGGACCCTTTTATGTCATCATCCAAGACCAAGAGTTGATTTAGCCAATCTCAAAAGTTAAAGATCAAATAGCTCTCACCAAGGAAGGCTGCAAAGTTTAAGAATGGATTCTTTGAACAAAAGGAGATGGGTCTGATCGGACGACCCATCATATCCCAATCTCCATAGCAATTACCTGGGCAGCTCTTGCAAGATTGAGCAACTGAAAACTAACTAAACATTAGTAGACAACCAAGACAGACTCAATCCAAAATATGAAATGATTGTTAAGACTTTCTTACCTTGGCAACCATTGGAGAGATAAGGATTCCCATAATACCCATTGTTGCAAGTACAGAACAATGGATCCGAATCGCGGTAACAAAAGCTATTCGAGTCGTGGTCAGGCTCAATCTTGCTCGTCCAACTCCATACCAAAACTACTTGAACTCCAGAGTTTGCAACATACTTGTTCAAATACCCACTAGCCATTAAACTCGCCACAAGGCAACTCTGGCTTCCACCTAAGGATTGTTGGTTAAAATCTATCTTGTAAAACCGAAGAAACGAATCGAATCCGTAGCTTCCAGAAGGCAACGGAGTTTGACAACAACGAACACCGTAACAATTATCCGTGGCCATGGCACTATTGTTGTTGCTACAGATTGTTCCACAGCCCGCCAAAATGGTGCTGTTTTCGTCGGCCAGGACTGCACTTCCCGGGCAGCCTTCCATGACGAAGACGTTGTCTTCTGTCGAGTATTTGTAGGGGGTGCTCCTCAAGTCAAGGCCGGTCAACGACTGGTTTGTATGCGCAATGGTGCACGCGTTCATGGGAGGTACTTGGACTCTCAAGGTGCGAGCTTCGTCGAGACTGATCTCGGTTACCTCAATGTTGAGTTTGGATAAGAAGGGCTTGTTGGAAGAGTTTGAAGATGGCTTGCAGTCGATTTCAAACGAGTCGTCGAGTGAGCAATTCGCGCCTATCCCGAATGGGAAAGGGATGATCACTTCTCCACAGGTGTGTTCACAGCCTGGCTTGGCAACTATGGGTGCATTTTCCTGAGCAGCCTCTGCAAACAGAACAAATTGTAGAGCAAGTAAGCAGACTGAAATTTTCATGGCTTCAATTTTTATGTGTTCTGAGATTCTGAATTGCTTAGAACACAAACAAACTAAGCATAAACAAAGATACAGTCTTGAACATCAAATTATTTAAGAGAAGAATTGCTTACATTCAAAGCTGTCAACACAGACAACCTCATCTTATGACTCATCACTTCAGCCTAATAATTGTGTTCAAAAGTTGAAATTTCGATCATCAACAATTTTTTTAATTATGTTCAAACTTTTTTACGGTATAATTGTTTATTTTTCTATGAAGTCGAATCAGTCTCAATTTTCTTATTTCTGTTAGATTTTCTAATGTAAATTAGAAGGAGATCAAAATCAACCTGACGAGCCAAGGACGAAATCAAGGATCTAAGAATATTTTATATTCGACCTCAAAAAATATTATATATGTACTGTTCTTGATTATTTCATAGAATGGTATAAATTTTGTTAGTAAGAATTAAAATTAGAACAGGATCATAATGAATAGAAACAAAAAAAACACTCTTTTTCCCATGAAAAAACGATGTCACGTACGATTGTACATTAGAGCTATAGTACAATTTTCTTTTGCCTAATCCTCTTTGTAATGAAGCGAAATTAGCGCCAAAAAGCCCTGAAAAACCTCTCTTTGTCCGAATCCCACTCTAACCGTTTTGGAAAGAATTGATGATTGAAAATTTTCCTGTTTAGCGTACTTCACCTATAAATACCTCATGATTTACAAATTCCTAAACAAATCCAAATATTTATTTCAAAGACACCCTAAACTACCATAAACCGAAACATGGCAAGCCTTACAAATTCCATTAACATGGCAGGAGCTGTCATAAGAAGAAGCTCATCATGCAATATGAGCCGTTGGGCCATTCAAGCAATACACGTCCAAGTGAGTAATTAATCTAACCAAGTTTCAATAATTAACGTTAAATTTTTTGTTAATGGTTTCCCAATTTTCATTTTACAAAGTCATGCGTCCTTTTGGCCTAATTGATCTAGGAACGCTATTCACATCAAGACTCGGTTAAGCAAGGGATAAATGAAGCAATGAAGACCGGAGAAAATCTCAAAAATCAAGCATGTTCAAAAACAGACGAGGTTGGTTGAGACGAGATTTCTCGTCTTATTAATTTTGTTAATTGGTTTTACGATGAAACTTGGGCTTATACACACGTGCTATTTCATCGCGCACGTGCTATTTCATCGATTAAAATATTAGTCCGAAGAACTTTACACAAGTTATGAATTTTGATTTTGAAGATATTCGACGAGACAAAGGAGAAGGCGCAAGGAGTAGCGGAGCGAGCAAAACAAGTCGCGGAAGAAGCGTGGGGATCGGCCAAGGGAACGGCGGAGAGAGTGGGCGACTCGGTGTTAGGCAAGGCGGAGCAGTCGAAAGGAGGCGTTAAAGACGCGGCCGAGATAGCTAAACGTAGCATGAACACCAAGAAAGACCACGATTCCTAAAACTAATTAACTTCCAAACCTTATCGATTCGAAAAAAAAAAAGTGACTTCCTCGTTGTTATAAGAAGGACATACGGGTTTTATTGATCACGGATCTTCTTAATTTTGTCATATAATTTTAATACTTTGACATTTTCATTTGTACTTTGATCTTGAGGAGGGTTGCTTGGAGAAAGTTTTCAATTCTATGTATTTCATTACGAAAGTGGTTGTGTCTCTCGTAAAGAAGAATACAAACATTTTATGTAATAAGGTCATATATGTTCTTTTATGGAATTTTATAGATTCATTACAACATACCCATAAAAATTGATATGGTCTTGCTCGGAGCGATAACCACTCGTACGTATTGAACAAATTCGATGATAATTTTTGTGGTGACGGATTTTATTTATTTGGGGTTTTCATTTTTTTATTTCCTATATAAAGGATGAGAAATGTGAAAATTTGATTGCATTTGATCTTACAATTCATAAAAACATAGAATTTTTTGACCAAAAAAAAAAATAAAAACATAGAATTTTATTAGAGTTGATATCGTGATTTCCATTTCAACCAAAAAAATAACGTGATTCGTATCATGAAATGATCGTTGTGAGTTTACGTAGAAAACTTGGTGACGAGAAATTCATTTTACGTGACAAAGTTTATGTCATATGAATATTTTTTTAGTGTATGGTTTGTTGTATCAACAAATTAATTTCGAATAACTTTATTAAGGTCTGTATAAGAGGATTGAGTTGGCTACATTTTTTTTTCCGGTTGCGCACTGGTTCACCAGAGCTTTGTCTTGGCTATATCCAATTCGATCCGGGCCGCGTACCTGACTTTGGTGGGTGAGTCTCTCAAAGAGAATTTTTTGACATTCATTGAAGTTGAACTCCAGACCTCGTGGATGTGCAATGTAAAGTCACTATTAGTATAACCTCACTTTTAAAGTTTTAATTGGATCAGATAATGACAATTTGACCTAGAATGGAAATACTCAACATTCCACAAAATTGTCCCCTAATGCGGAGTATAAACCACATACGTCAAATATTCCATTATTAAAAAACCTAAAATTCAAGATTTTTTAAGGTTTTTTAAATACATATAATAAAAAAATCCTCATCTAAAATATGGTGACATATTATTCACAAAAAAGGATTCCGTTAATTAATCATTATTTTTTGGTAATTTTGTGTGTGATAGACCACATTGATGCATCCACAGATTCACAAAAAAAGTGTGTGTCCATGACCCACTCGATGTACACAGATTTTTATAAAACACAACAACAAAAATTGAGCTCCCGAGCAAAATCTGGTATCCATGGCTTCCCACGTTTCTCTCTTGCGCACCCCACCCATCTCATCCCCAATCAACCTTCATCGTCTTCACAAACCACTTCCTCCCCATCTCACAATCCCTTGTTCCTCCAAACCCAGATACGGTATGCCTTCAGATTCATCAATGTAACAAGGGTTTTTGGTTTCGTTGCTTGTAATCTCAGTTTTTGATTTTTTATTTTCAATTATGGGCAGTGATTGCTTGTTCTTCTTCTTCAAATGGGAAGCAGCCAGATGGCCCAATTGAAGATGGGGCCAAGAGGGCCGAGAAGCTTCTAGAAGAGAAACGCCGAGCTGAGTTGTCTGCCCGGATTGCTTCTGGAGCTTTCACTGTTCAGCAATCTAGGTTTTCCCTCTTCTATTGTTTTTTTGTTCTGATTTGAGTAGTGCAAAATTGGGCATTTTAGATGTCACAGCCTATTTAGGCCATTGAGGTGATAATCAGGGATGAGCTTTTGAAATCTGAGTGAATTTTTGTGTGACAATTGAAGAAAGCAGATTATAGCTTGTGCTACTAGCTAATAGTGGGGCTTTATAAGGAATTTTCCTCTGGTGGTTGGCTCAAACTATGGGGGAAAGAAGGAGATTGAGCTATTTGAGGCTCCTTGCAATGCTTACTGTCACATGTGCTTGTTTTCTATGCTTGTTTTGTTTGATATGAATGGCTGAAAGGGTTGTGATATCAGAGAGCCTTGGTGAATTTGTCTGCTGTCTATTTATGGGTGTTGCATTGTGTGTAGTTTTTCTGCGGGGTTGAGGAATAGCTTGTCGAAGCTGGGGGTTCCTCAAGGTGTGCTGGATTTTCTGTTTTTGTCGTCCGATGATTATCTGAAGATCCCGGAGGCAAAGGGGTCCATTAGTGCTATTAGAAATGAGGCATTCTTCATTCCTCTGTATGAGCTCTATCTCACTTATGGTGGAATTTTCAGGCTCAATTTTGGTCCAAAGGTTCGTCCTTTTACATCTTCTTTTCCGTCGAAGATTGTTTAGTGCGGTTGCAGCTTTACTGATACTTTTGTGTGATTGCTGCAGTCCTTTCTCATCGTATCTGATCCTCGTATTGCAAAGCATATACTGAAGGACAATTCGAAGGCTTACTCAAAAGTGAGAAAGATCGAATTTGCAGCTATTTGTCAAATTTAGGAAAGACAGTGTGTGCTAACTCCAACACTTGCAGGGTATTTTGGCTGAAATTCTAGACTTTGTGATGGGTAAGGGTCTGATTCCTGCTGATGGAGAGATATGGAGAGTCCGACGACGTGCTATAGTTCCTGCATTGCATATGAAGGTGCATTTCTAGCTATTTCATCTTTGTTCACTAACAAACCTATGAGCAGAACTAATAGAATGAGTCTTTTGATTGATTTTCATCTTTTCAGTGCTGATTTGTATCTTATCCAAAATCCTCTCTTAGTATGTAGCAGCCATGATTGGCCTCTTTGGGCAAGCTACAAATAGACTATGCGATAAGCTAGATGAAGCTGCATCAAACGGAGAGGATGTAGAGATGGAATCAGTGTTCTCTAAGTTGACATTGGATATAATTGGAAAGGCTGTATTTAATTATGACTTTGATTCTTTAACCAATGATGCAGGAATAGTGGAGGTAACTTCTTCTTTCTTACAGTTTATCTTATTTATTGTCAGTGAATTCAGTTTAAATGTGGCTTTCTGTCATTGACCTAGGACAGGCAGTTTATACTGTTTTGAGAGAAGCGGAAGACCGAAGTGTTTCTCCTATTCCAGTTTGGGATATACCCATCTGGAAAGACATATCACCAAGGCAGAGAAAGGTGGCTACGGCACTCAAATTGATAAATGAAACACTTGATAGCCTAATAGCAATCTGCAAGGTATAAAACGTAGTGAAAATTTTCAAATAGTTCCCAAATGATGATGTTATATATCTTTTCATTGACTTTCTGAACCGAATTCTTCAGAGAATCGTTGAAGAGGAAAACGTGCAATTCTACGAGGAATACATGAACGAACAAGATCCTAGCATTTTGCGTTTCCTGTTGGCATCGGGAGATGATGTATGTACGACCCAAGTTTTCTTACCAAGATATTATTTGTAGACTATCCTGATTTTACCTTGAATGTTTACTGAATTCCTTGCTTGCAGGTTTCGAGCAAGCAACTCCGTGATGATTTGATGACAATGCTGATTGCTGGACATGAAACATCTGCAGCAGTATTAACATGGACTTTCTATCTCCTTTCCACGGTTAGCTTCGATATTCACTAAAATAATTAAAAAAAATCTTTGCAAATCCTGGCTAATCTCACAGAGATTCTTCCCTTGAAATTGATACAGGAACCAAGTGTGATGTCGAAGCTTCAGGATGAGGTAGCTTCTTCTCACCTCGAGCTTTTAAACTGTGGTTGTTAAATTTGCATAGGCGGTATTTATCTGACTTTTGCAAGTTTGTTTTAGGTTGATTCAGTTCTGGGTGACCGGTTTCCATCCATCGAGGACATGAAGAAACTCAAGTACGCTACTCGTGTGATCAATGAAGTAAGATAATGCCGAGTGTGACATCTTTGGATTGCAAGCACATTTATTTCTGCATTTTTTTTTTCACACGTGCTCGCTGTTTTTTATGATGCAGTCCTTGAGGCTATATCCACAACCTCCCGTCTTGATACGTCGATCTCTTGAATCCGATGTACTGGACAAATACCCAATAAAAAGGTAATATAAGCACCCTTAACTTTTCAACTGTTGGCTCATTGAAAATGAGAATCCATAGCATAAATGATGCTTGATATTGTTCTGATGGAATTAAACTTGTTGCAGGGGTGAAGACATCTTCATCTCTGTCTGGAACCTGCATCGCAGTCCCCACCTGTGGGAAGATGCAGACAAGTTCAATCCCGAAAGATGGCCTTTAGACGGACCTAACCCGAATGAGACCAACCAAGATTTCAGGTACATCATTATTTGGCCAGAGATGTTTTTTACTGAATTTGAATGGCATACAACAATTGATCGTTGATCCTCGTGTTCTTCTAGATACTTGCCCTTTGGCGGAGGTCCTAGGAAGTGTGTGGGCGACATGTTTGCTTCGTACGAGGTAAACTCTCAACAAACGACTCTAATCTTTAAACATGACAATTGTGTAAACAAAACTTGTTTTTTCACATGAATGCAGAATGTAGTGGCACTCTCAATGCTTGTTAGGAGGTTCAACTTCCAAATGGCACCCGGAGCGCCACCCGTAAGATCGACGAATTCATAGTCTGATCCAAGATTACTGAAGAGCAATAGCAATGGCAAGAGATCATAAATGTTTCTGTGTTTGTGATTTTGCAGGTTGAGATGACAACAGGAGCAACAATACACACAACAGCTGGGCTGAATATGACGGTAACTCGAAGAACCCGACCGCCTATCATTCCCACACTCGACGGTATCCCGAGCATCCCCATCGTCGACTCGCAACTTGATCCGAAAGGTGAGGTTTCCGAGGAGTGTTCTTGAATCCCCGACATCGACTTGCCAGCTGTGTAGGTAGTAGGAAATTTGTAAATGCAAGAGTACATAGTTCTTCTATGACAACAAGTGGAAGAGGATGAGATTCTGATCAGGTCAAAGTGAATTTATAAAGATGGGGAAATGATGAGCATGAATGAGCTCACCCAAAAATTCACCGGGAAAAAAGAAAAAAGAAAAAGGGAAATTGAGTGAGGAATGTGAAGGTGGTGGGGCCTGGACGGAGAGTTTGACTGTTTTGACGGTACTTGACGTCAGAGCAAGACTTCCACGGCCGTTTCTGTGTTCTTTTTAAATTTGTTTATTATTTTTTTAATGATAAACAAATTGTAAGTAAATACGAAAGAGAAAACCGTGGGCCAGGGTGGCAGACTGGCAGCTCAACAACATATTGTATTTCAAGGCATATTATAAAAGTATTTGATTGGGAATTTTATCCTAAAAGTAAAATAATTAATTAGTTTTAAAATCTTAAATAATTTTAAAAAAAAAATCTAATGAAAATTTTCCAATTGAGAAATCTTATCAATACAAATATGACTAGTTTTCATTTTAACAAAATGTATGAGGACAAAACAAGACATGTTCACATTTTAGAGGATAGTAACAATAGAACAATCCTTATTCATATACAAGTCTTATACTTTCAATAATATATGAAAATGCCTTTTTGCAAGCATACCTTAAGTCCTATATATCTTTCACAAAATGTCATATTTTTTTTAAAGTGGTATGTATTAAACTTAAACAAGAAGAGGAAATTAGTATTAACAATGTAAGTGTATAAAAGTTGAAAAGGGTAATAGTTGTTTAATCAACGAGAAAATTAATAATTAGAGCATCTACAGTGTAATAACCGTTACGATGAAAGCTAGGGTTCGAGGGTCACTCTAGCCCATCTTTACGATGAAATTAATAAGGTCTATTCTTTCTAAAGACAACACGACAAATATACATAAATAAACTTGCAATTCATTCGATCGTTAGTTCCTTAAACATCGGAAATGAATAAATAAACCTAATTTACACATAATAAATTTTCTATAGTTATTTCGCGATTAACTAGTTGTATTCTATTCATAAAAAAAAACAAAAAACGAGTTGTATTCTACATGAATAAAGTAATTGAAAAATGAAATGAAAAACCTAAATCCCAATAGGGTTTTTATTCATACAGAATTCTTTGAAGAAAAAGAAACGCTTTCCACGAATTAAAACCGCCATCTTTTTCTGGGGAAAAAAAAGATATATTCCCATCTGGGTTCGGTTTTGCTCCAATATATACACACTCTCCAAGAAGTGACAAAATTGAATGGTGGTGCAAGGAGCGAAGCAATACACCCCATGAAAAGGAAAGTCCTCTTGACACGGATAGCGAGATACCCAGCGAGAGAGACATTTGCCCAAAAGGAAAAGAGGTATTTTCTGCCCCTGGATTCTTCTCTTCCTTGCTCAAACATCTTCATCTTCCACCGTAATTTTCCTAACCGGATTCTCAGTAGTGTTTCTTCATTAGCTTAATTTGATCTCTACTTGCTCTTCTTTTTGCTTTTATGAATGATCTTGTGGAATTTCGCTTTCTGGGTAAGAAATTTTGTTGCTTGTTTTGGTGATTTCTTTCCTCTAATTGTTGTTTAGAGTCTTTGGATTTCTGGGTACAAGCTGGATTGTTCTGGTTTAGTTGGAGTTGGGGAGAAATGACCGAATCTTGTAAGCTGAAGAATTGTAAGAGGGTTAGTTTAGGGGACTTGTGTTCAATGGGTTTCTCCTGTAGAAGAATCTAGACTCGCAATTGTTAACTTGTGGCTGTGCATTTGTGTTCTGTTGGCACTTATATGATGTCATTCTGAGTTAGAATTGTGTGCTTGTTTGCTCATTGTGAGGTTTTTGCCTTGTTTGTTCTATGTAAAGATCTCATGTTTAGATGATTTTGGCACTAGGGCTTAAAATTTTGGATTTATACTGCATGCATATTTAATTTGTGAAATTTGAGGCATTAATCAGGGGAAACCGATGCAAATCGATCACCTTGAGCTACTGATGGTGTAGTAGTTGCCTCTGACATGATTTTTTAGGGTTCATGTTGTGTTTCTCTTGTGTTTTTGTCGCTTTTATATCACTCTTGAGTTAGAATTGTGTGCTAGTTTACTCATTGTGAGGCTCTTACCTTGTTTGTCCTATGTAAGGATCTCTGATGTTTAGATCATTTTGGATCCCAGGATTGTGGAAATAGATTTATACTGCATGCCTATTTAAATTTATGGAATATGAGGCTGAAGAATTAATGATGTAGAACCGACAAAAATCCGTTACGGATTCTGTTAGTAGCTGCCACTGCCCTAGTTTTTCTAGGGTTCACGTGGCGCGTGTCACCTCAAAAGGTATACACATGAGTTTCATTAAAACGGCTTGATCACTAACTGCTAAGAGCGTGCGGGATGTTTACTTTATGAGTCTTAAAAATTCTGTGGGTTAGGATTTTGGTAAAAAAGAATAATTGTTGTTATAGATGTGCAAAACATTGTATATTTGCTAACTTTTTCGGTGTTTTCTTCCCTACATGTCTGACCGTAGAGAAAACTATTGCCATTAACCATTATGATATCAAATGTGGAAAATGTGTATTTGCCTTATCCCATAGGTGCCACTTCACATTTGTTTAAGATGTGTTTTTGGAGTTTCTTGTGGAGTGAGTCTAGAATCACAATTGTAGAAAATGCAGGGATTGTCCTCCTCATTTTTGTTCTGTTGCCACTTCTTGTTCATGTCATTGCATCAGAATTTTGTGCTTGTGTTGCTCATTGTGAGATGTGGATATAAGGGTTATATAATAGATTTTTACTTCACGCATATCAATTTATGGATTATTAGGTAGAGGAGGAATTATTGAAGTTGATCTGGCATAAAATTAACTAGCATTTGTTATTTATGGTATGCAAGTAGTCACCACTGCCATGGTTTTCCTAGGTTTGATGTGGTATGTGTCAGCTCAGCAGCTACCATACCTAGCATTCCAAAAGAAAAGGTTTAGTTATTCTAAGAGTGTGTGGCATGTTTACATTGTGCAATGTTCAATATACTATGAGTCAGAATTTTGGCATGAAGGATTGATTCTTGTTTGAGTTGTGTAAGACATTGTCTTTTCAAAATAAGTATTTCTTTTGACATGCTTTCCCATTGGAGATCATAATATCATTAAACAATATTGATCAAATTGGAAAATTTGTGTCTGCCTAAACATCGTTTTAAAGTGTATGTTGTATCGTCCCTGGAAGAATCTAGAATAACAATTGTAGAATAGTAGGGATTGCCTGCGCTGTTGGCTGTGTTGCCACATCTTTGTTCAAGTCAGAATTTTGTGGTTTATTCACTGTGAGAGCTTTTCTTTGTCTTATCTAGGGTCTGATTTTTGGATGGTTTGTGGCTTTAGGGTTGTAGAATTAGATTTATATAGCATGGATATTCAATTTATGGAGTATTAGAAGAGGAATTAATCAAGTGAAAAAAAACACAAAAATAAACTAGCAATACTTATGGATGGTGTCTTGGTGTGTAAGTAGTGGCCACCTCGATGGTTTTTCTAGGGCTATTGTAAAGTTATGTTTCAACAAAACGGCTTATTTACTATCTGCTAAGAGCGTAGGCTTATTTAGTAACTGGTAAGAGCATAAGGCTTATTTACTAACTGCTAAAACTGTAAGTGCATGTGACTTTACATTCCACTTTATACAATGGTTAAATTCTGTGGGTTAGGATTTTGGTATGAAAGATTAACTATTGTTTTAGATGTGTTTGAACTTGTCTCTACATGCCTGACCATTAGAGAAGCTGTTTCTTTAAACAATATATTATTATATGTGGAATATCTGTACGTGACTAAACGTAAACATTATTTGTGAATTTCATCTTATCTCTCTTGATGCCCCCAGTCTTCTGAAAAACTCTAGGCGGACCTGGGTGGCGAGGGGACGCCTACTGCCTAGGCTCTAGCCTATCAATTAGACACTAGATGCACTTCACAGTACTTCTTTAGATGCAAGTGTTTTTTTTCCCAATCTATACATGCTCTTTCCCTATCTGAAAGGAGGAAACCAACTACATCTTGTAAGCATCGGTCTTAGTCCCTGCCACGTGTCTTTCCGTTATAGATTCTATGCGTGTTTGGAAGATAGAGTTGCTTTGGCTTTGAGACTTGAATGAATGCATTTTTATTCCATGCCTTATGTTAACTGCTTGAACCATTTCGGGCGGATCCTTGACTTCAACGGGCCAGGTATGACATGAATATGCTGGAGCAAGAGCATGCTCTTGTAATGATGGTGCTGATATTGGTACAGGAAACATTTACAGATTTTAACTTAGTGCTTTGGTCTTAATTTTGGTATTATTCAGGCTCTTTCTCATCTTTCGTAAATAGTAACTGACTTGTCTTTTTATTATTATTATTATTCTCCTCTGGATCAAACCTTTTTGAGTATTTTGGTGTTTGAGTCCATGTGGTCTGCTTTCCTTTGTCTTTTTTTTTCGTTGTTGCTCTGATACTAGCTTTATCTGCTTCCTTGATTAATTATTGTGCAGAGCAGCTCACCGGAAATATCTAGATACCTTATTAAGAAGCATATTCCTGCAATAATGTATGATGCATAATTGGGATTTAATTCCTTTTAGACCTGATTTTTTTTCATGATCACATTCTTTTATGGCTCACTGTTTGTTATAGTTAATGTTTAAACTTTATCCTACTGATTGTGCTGTGCTTGTTTCCTCCGTTTATACTGTGATGTAAATTCTAAAGTGATCATCATGTCATCAATTTAGGCGATCTTGGTGTTAGTATTTACCTTGCTTAGACGCGTTTCCTGCAGTAGTATGTGATGCATAATTCTTTGCATTATTGGCAATTAATTCCTTTGAAGGCTAAATATTTTTTGCATGATCACATTCTTTATGACCCACCGTTTGTTCTAGAAGTTTTTAAACCAGGACTATATTTCCTTACTGATCATATTGTGGTTTGTTTCATTCATTTGTAGACTGTGAGGCAAATTCCAAAGTGTTCATCAAGCCACCGATTTAGGCCTTCTTGGTTTTAGTATTTGCATTGGTAGCACATCTTCTACCAGAAGCTTAAATGGAAGAGACTAATAAAGTTACTGTTACATACAAACGAAAGAGGCTGTCTTCATGCTCCAGTCCTGTCCGGTTGGATGTGTTTTCCGATTTGTCCAATAAAGCTCAAGCTGTCAGAGGAGGTGTATCAGATGACTGGAAGGCAAAGCCTGGGGTAAGAGAACTGCATCCCCTCCTGCTTGCTAAGTACTTGATCGTAGAGCTAGTTGATAGGTTAAAACTTATTTCCTCAATCCAGCAATAGGACACTGCCTCGCTTTTAACAACTTGAATTTCCATGTAGATTCTCGCGTGTGTAACCTGTGGTAGTGTGCCGAGTTTGGGGCAACAGGAGGCATGTAATAAGGTATCTCCTTGGTCTTTTTCATGATTTCATCCAATATTAACTTGAATTATTAATAATTATAATGATGATGAGACATGCAATTGTCCTGTTGAAGCATGTCTGCTGCGGCAAGCAACTATGCTTCAATTCTTTCTCTGGTCAGATCAATCAACCTAGCAGATCAGAAGAAAATATACCTGTCTTACCACAGGATAGCACACCCAGAGGAGTTTCTTCTGATATGGCTGGTGAAAAGATATCTTCTAGTTTGCCTCTGGAAAGTATTGGGAATGCAATTCAGCAAGATAACTCGGGTGTGCTCCAATGTGAGAAAAGTGTCGAGGATGGTCCTGATTCTCAATTGGTAGGCAGAGACAATGGTGAACTTTCTGTTGATAAAACAAAGTTGACAACCCACATTATTACTTTTAACCGAAGAGTAAAAAGAAAAGAAAATGTGGAGCGGGTGGACGTGTTGAGCAGACTACTCTCTGCTGCAAAAAAGCCACAGCCAGATAATGTAGAGGGAAATACTGATATATCAATAAAGCCACAACCAGATAATGTAAGTTACTTGCGTTTCTTCTTATGTGTGTTTGATATAGTGATTTGAAAAGCAAGGTATCAGGTCCAACGAAAACAAGCTTTCTGTTTTAAACTTGCTTGCAACTTTTGGATTGTGTCCAATTTATGCATTGCTCATATGTTACCTTGTTTTAAACTTCCTTCCAACTTTTTGAAAGCTTTTATGGTCATCAATCCTTTTTCAGTGTGCTGTGCTCTCTCATAAAAGGAGCTCTGTATGTTCCATATCAATCACTTTTACCTCTAAATGTTCTCTTATGTTGCTAGCCTAAAAGTAGCTGGAATTGGAATTATATTGACTGTATGTAATGTTGATCTCGGGGCAGGTTTCTGCCAAAGCTGATGCTGATTCTCACTGCGGTCACTCTGCATTGGATGCAGCACATATCACGTATGTTCTTGATTTCTGTTGCTTGCCCTTGCCTCTTCTTTTCTGGGTCTTTGTGACTTTCCTAACCTACTAAATACTTTTTTTCTTGCAGCGTGACAAATGGCGATAAAAAAGCTTGCACCCTAGTACCAGGTGTAGACGATCCAGCCTGTGACAAGCCGATGTCACCTAAGACAAATGAAGCAACAGGCACTAGTAACAATGTGCAGAATCCTGTTGGATGTTTGTCAAGTGAACCAGCTGTAGTCTGTTCTTGCAATGATAACAGTAATGAAGGTGCATCTGCTGAGGGTACTTCCCAGCTTACTTCAAGCGATGGCTCAGATTCAAAAGTACCTCCTCGAGTGCAGGAAAAACGTGCAGGTTAGCAGACGTCTCTTAAGTCTTATCTATTTTTTAGTATCTGACTATTGGCTTCCTCTTCAATGAAAGTACTGGAATTTTAAGGTTAAAACTAAATGATCTTTGCAGATGCTTTTGTGATCGACTGTAATGTGATTCCTGAGCCAGAATCTGAAGAACAGATGGCGATTGACACATCAGAGAATCTACAGCAAGCTAATCTAACAGGTAATGACATTGTTAGAGATGACAAGTCCAAGGGGGTTGAAGTTTTGGAATTATTTTCGGGTGCTGGTGAAGCAATTGGAAAGACGCGCCTGAATCCTCATTCACAAACATCAAAACATGCTTCTACTTCCATGGGAGTTGGTGGAAGCAGACTTAAGTATGAATCCCAAGATGTTTACAACATGTCTGACATTGATTTAGCTCGAAAGAGCAAATATCTGCAGGTGGGTAGGAAGCCATACTAATCGTGATTCCACTATTTCCATGTATTTACCAATAATCCGTTAAATTAACTTAACCATGGCTTTTCTAAGGGTGTGTTTGGATGTGTTTCAGTTATTTTCAGAAGATAATGCCGCCCGTTCGCCTTATCATCAATCTGAATTCACCCCCAACAGTTTCGACCAGAGGAAATTGTATGCTTTGGGAGGTGTGAGGCATCAGGCTGAGCAATCTTACGGCAGAGCTCCGGCTATTCCTCAATACTTCAATGTCAGAAACCAGGAATCGTTTCAGAGTGCCTCAGTACTAAGGCAAAAGATGCTGCTTGATAGCATCAACTCCAGAGCCAGCGCTATAACATTTGAGCCGGCTCTAACCCCTTGGTCAGAAGACGAGCTAGACTTCCTGTGGATCGGTGTCAGAAGACATGGCAGGGGAAACTGGGAAACCATGTTGAGAGATCACAGGCTGCATTTTAGTCCATGGAGATTGGCGAGAGACCTTGCTCATCAATGGGAACTCGAGCAACACAAGCTTCTAAATGAAACCAGCACATCGCATGGTAGATACTTGAAGGCACAGGCTATTTACCCTGAGTACAACAACAGAGTCGACCCTCAGCTCTCTCTCGGGGACCTTTATTGCCAGACCGAAGCGAGCTTGTACAAGCTCAACACTAAGTACAATAAAACCTTTCGCTCCAAGGGTAAAAGAGGAATCCCTAGTTGCACTATGTTTAGTGATTTTGATTCCAGGTTGGGTGCAGCAAGAAACGTTATGCCTCATTGGCTCCAAGGATCATCAACTCAGCCAGCTTCAATGGTTGTTCCTCCAACAGCACAGGCTGGGCCGTCAAACCAGCAGAATGTTCTAGAACATCATGGTGTGCCTTTACGCGCTGCTGGTAAACCCGGAAACCTGATTGTCCTTGATAGTGATGCGTCCTCCGAGGAGACTATTTCAGATGGACATAACCCCAAAATCTGAGCTTTTTCTGCTCTTTTGTTTTTGTACATGACTTGGTAGAAAGTGTTTAAAAGGCTTCTGCATGTACAAAGGCAACCTTCTAGTGTATGGATGCAAGAAGCCATTAAACTTGTGGGATTATCAATTGTCTTTTGTTGTGCTGTAGTTTATCGTTTATGCTCTTGTATGATGAAGACTTGTTTAGGAGACGCTTTAGAAGTTTCACTTCTGAAGCAAAAATGGGAATTTTGGTTTCTTACAACTGGTCATATTTTTTTGTTAGAATGAATATGATTCCATAATTGAAAAGAAAAGGTTCTAACAATCTATATACGCCACAATGTTTTTGAACTGGATACAATGATACCAACAAAACACTAGACAAAATAAGCAATTCTGAACTGAAATGTATATAGCAAGCCTTAATTTTTTTTTCGTTATGATCTCATCAGTAGAGAGCAAAATCATATTCAGAATGTCATGTATTACTAGGAAGTAGTAGAGCATGCTAGATGACCCAAACACGAAGCATTTTCAAGGACGCGACAAAGGCTAATTCTTCGACCCACAATGGAAGCCGTGGCAAACTGACAAAATGATGATGAGGATCAATGCGATAATGATGCCCAAGACGATCAGCTTTATTTTCATGTTCTGAAACCACATCTTCCTCCTTATCTGTGTTCCCTGGGTTCTGAACTCTTGCGCCTGCCAATGTGTAGACAACAGAACTTCAATTAAACGCAAAAATGAAAGCTTCAACTTGATCCCCTATTTAAAGGAAATGAAATCAATACAGGAAACTGATATGGGATCAAAGAAATCAATATGGGAATATGCTACAGAATTGTTGTTCCATTGGTATAAATGAGAATTTCTTTCTTGGCTGATCAAAAAGAGGAACAAGGCAAGTATCTTTGATATAAAATTTACAAACTACACTTGCAGGATGTGAAACCCCTGTCCACCAACATATGGGAACAAAATTCGATCTAGTGGAATCCCACACTCAACTTTAAGGAATTTACTTCTATTGGACTCCAACCATCTAAGTATGTATTAAAAATAGCCAACACTGTAGACCCCTGTATTGTTAAAAATGCAAAACGATACAAAATATTGCTGACAATAAGAAGTCACGAACCTGGGAGCGAAGATTGTCAGTTTTGTCCACCAGAAGTTCTATCTTTTCACCACGATCAAGCACCTGTGCAAAATAAACATAAAGCATGCTCAAAATTAATGCTAAACTGATATGAAAGGGTTTTATGCTACAAACCATATACACTGCCACGGTGCATAAATATTTTAGACATGGATTTAGCCAAAATAGCCACCCACTTCCTCCACCCTCTCAGGGTGGGAACATAAAAAAGGTCCTTCTAATGTGACAGGAAAAACAAATAGTTGTTTAAGAAAGGCAGATTGTCATTTATAGAATGGAGACAGGCAAGAAGTTTTGAAATGCCAATTATCAGACAATCAAGAGTAA
The DNA here is from genome assembly GCA_934048045.1 of Polygonum aviculare. Classification (NCBI taxonomy): domain Eukaryota; kingdom Viridiplantae; phylum Streptophyta; class Magnoliopsida; order Caryophyllales; family Polygonaceae; genus Polygonum; species Polygonum aviculare. Next base: position 28,447,352 of record OW204031.1, on the reverse strand, counting down.
ACCTACCTTTTCAATGTTTTCCATCATCACACCCTTGACTTCTGAAACTTGGGCCTGCACCTTTGCAAGCTTGTTCATTTCCTCTGGATGATCAACACAATACTGCATGTGCTCTTTGAGTTTAGGCCTAAAGAACAACCAGAGATCTTCAATAAGATGATTTAAAGTAAGAAATGCAAAATCTTTAAAAGGCCAACAGGAAAATGAATACTACCCAAACTCTTTGTTCAAGCTTTTCAGAGCTGCTGTTGCAGCTTTACCACCACCATATCTCTTGTTAAAATCCTCCTTCACTCTTTCTAAAAATGCCATTGGAAGTTGCCTGCCAGCGGATTCAACAGCGACCACGCAATAGGCTGTAACATCACAGACGCATTTTCAATTTTCCATTTGAACATATGTTACACATCAAACCACAAACTAATTGCTCATATGTGAATTGTCTACAAGATATCCCTAATTAAACATATCAAGCAATCAAATCTAATTAACAGTCTGGAATCCTCTCTGATTTCTTCAAGATAAAATATGAGAACCGACTCATCCAAGTCAGGATTGTTGAGGCAAGGCCACTAATGACCAGTACTGACCTCTTTTCCATGTTGACACCATCACCCAAAGAAAAACTAGATTTGATTATCATACAGAAGAGACAGTGACACAATTCCAATCATTTACCAGAAGCCGATGATTAAGCTAAATCTTCAATTTTCAATACAGCATATCTAACGCACTGATGGGGCCAAGAAACCTTTATACGCCAATAGGTAGCTAGCTAACACTAATTGACCCCTCCTTTTGGTTTCCTACAGGTTTACTATTCAACAAAACCCTCAGCATTAACTAATGTGAAGATCAACCCAAATGCTCAACAATTAAAGATGCATGTACGTAACAATAAAGCGAAACTCATGCAAAAATGATGAATCAATTAATTAACAGCACACTTGTCCATTAACTAAACTTGTCCATATAAATCACATAATCACACATCCATACAAACACGAGAACGCTGAACAACTCACACTTGCACAAAAGGCATTTAGCAACAGCATAAACCGTGTTCGAGAAACTACCACATCTAAACCAGTCAGTTCCACATCTAAACTAGAACCGGATCGCGGATCGATCAATTAGAAGTCCGAACACCACCAAGATCCAGAGAAACCACTCCGAAATCATAACAGAGCAACAAATCGGCCTCATAACAGTAAAGAAAGTGAAATTCGGGTGATCTAGGGCAAAAAAAGAGGCGAGATCGGAAAGACATACTGAATCCATCGGCGACGAGGAAGTTGAAGGTGTGGCCATCGCAGTTGTAGGTGAACTTGTTGTTGGAGGCCGGAATCTTCTGGAGACACTGCGAAGCTATACTGGTGAAATTGCCGGTGAATTCGGTGTACTCAGCGAGCACCACCGTCCCTCGCGACACGAAACTGTAGATCAGGTTCTGCTGCCCCATCTCCGAGCTAGATCGGCCTGGATCTCGAGAGAATTTGGGAGCGGGAGTAATGGAGGAGAGATCGAAACAGTGTGGAAAACCCCTGAGAGATGAAAGAAAGAAGAGGAAGACCTAGGAAGATCGAATCTAAGCACAGAACTGAGAAGAAAGCAAGGAGTATTTAATAATAATAATTTTTAATTGGTCTTCTTTGCGTATTTTGGTTGTAAGAATTGGGTATTTTTCCAAGCCGATCGATCTCAGTGGAAACGGTGTCGTTTTCGTAACTCCGGTTGCCGGTGGATTCAAAAAAGGGGAAAGCGTGTAGAATGGAGACGTCATTCCTAATTTTCGTGTTTAGATGTTCCGTTTATACCATTTGGGGCGGGTCGTTTAAATATCCATTTATAAACGGTTTTAATATTGTGTGCACTAATACTCAATTTGAGCGTACTAAATATAGAAATCAAAAGTCCAAAACATAAAAAAAAATAGTGAATCAGTCACAAACAAAAATTAAAAAATCCAAAATTTAAGATTTATCATATTTTTAAATTATTAGTTCATTGTAGTGTGTCCTTAGGTTTGCATAATAGAAAAATCCTTTATAAAATACATTTACATTTTTTTATAAAAATCCCTATTTTAACCTTTTTTTTTAAAAAAATTGATAAGTAATGTCTTGAGAACGTTTTTAGTTTTTACACTGCATCGACTAATTTAAGACATCTTGGTAGATGAGATCAGGGACGGAACCAGGAATGAAATTTTGGGTGGGCTAAATATAGGGCAAAAAATAAAAGTGAAGAAAATATGGGATAAAAATTATAGTTAACACAAAGTTGGGGCTAAAAACGTAAAAAAGGGCAGAAAGAAAGAAGAACTCACGGAGAAAAGAGTAGAAGGGGATACGGAGATTCGAACACACACGTCCACTCTCCTACCCAAAATGCAGCTTTCCCAGCTGAACTAGTTTAAACATTCTACTTATGTATCACTAATATTATTAGTATTAAAATTTTGGGTGGGCTAGAGCCTATCCTAGCCTACCCCTGATTCCGTGTCTGGATGAGATCATATAGGCTAGACGGGATGTCAATATCGAGAAAACTTCGAGAAGAAGCTATTTTAGCTATGTAGTCGGCCATGAGCAGAGATCATTATCGGAACCAGGTGAACTGAAGTATAATGTCAACTTTGATTATCTCATTCTTTCACGGACAACCTCGATCATCTCATTCTTCCACGGACAACCTCGATCATCTCATTCAGTTTGAGCCTTTGAGGCCGCAGGCGCGTATGAGGGCGTCGTGGGCAGTTAGGCCCTCGGAATTTGGTTTTTGCAAACCCATGTTAGCTTATAGGAAGCTAAAATGAACATATTTGAACAATCAAAAGAGTAAGAATATTGGAAGCTATACAATCTCCACAATGTATGGCTGAACTTTCTTGCCACGATGTGAAAAGAAAGCTTCCAGAGTAAGAATATATCTAAGACACTATACTATAGAAAAGACAAATATTATGAACACAGGGAGGACTTGTGGTAAATTAGGATTTTGGAAGGAGAGTTGTTTCCTTTTCCAAAAGGCATATTGATTTCACATTCCAAGATGAAACCTTAACCTGGTGCCCATTTTCTGATTTTCTATTGTTCAGCAAGTTACCACAAGGGTTTGATAAGCTGGGTGTAAACAAAATTGGACCTCTTGGGTAATCCTGACAAACAAAACTGATGACAGATAGTTCAGAAGAGGCTGCCTCTTGTGGTTCCTCCAGAAAGCAGGCTGAAGAATGGGTCTTCATCCTCGTCTTTGTTGCGACTCTTGCTTTCTTCTTCATTCATCCGAAGCTCGGCTGTACTTAATGTTGCTGGAGGCGCTGTTGTTACCGGTTTCTTCACAGAAATGAATGCTACACTGGGTTTAGAAGAGCCTGAACTGCCAATTATGCCCTCCCCGGAGCACGGTTTCTTGCTAGGCGGCTCCTCTGTGATCTCTGGCTTCATAAGATCGGGATCACTGTCGGGATCCCTTTCCGAACAGATTTCAGTATCTGCAAATATAAAATAAATAAATAAATTCAAATCTCACTTGTTTGCTTTTACTAGCGAATTAAAAAATTCAGAAACATACCTCCAAGAAAGGCGTCAACAGTTAGATAAAGTGGAACTGGTTTTTTAAGCGGTTCAGCTTCATCCAATAACTCCTCAGGAGGTTTGGCACTGATTTTATGTGCCTTTTCGACTAACACGTACTTGTCCTTTTCCCATACACATTCTAGGGTAATCACTTTCTCCATTTTAGGGTAATACTCTCGAAAGACCTGCAACCAACATCATGCTATCATGAACAAAAAATAAGAGCGCAATTGTATGATACGCTTTGGTAAAAAAAAATACCTCTACTCCATTCTGATTTATTTTTATAGACTGCTTCTTCTGAGCAATCGAAGAAACTTCATTGAACAACAAAACTATGTCCATTAACATCTGTTACAATGGAAACAAAGCATATTGATGTCATAAAACAAAGCAACTCTACCAATAGAAAAGAACAAAATCCAAAAGGAACTTCAGAAATTGATGTTTCGTATGCAAATTCATCTACCAAGTAAAACCCACCAGAATAACCTATTTCTGCAAACCATAACACCATCATGTAATGAAAAAAACAAAATTTTGTATAACACTATTTGGAATGCCATTCCTCAAAAAACAAAATTCACTCTACTGAGTTCAAGCAGTACCATCAAGTTACATAAAAATCATAAAATGAAGATCCCTCGTAAACCAAGCTGGACAATCCAACAAATCCCAAACTATCCAATCTAACAGCATTGTTCAATCTACACACAGAAAATCCAGCTCTGGTAATAGCCATCTTATTTTGACAACAACCAGATGTAGGAAAGGTGATGACTTTGCAACTCAGTTATAGACTTGAATGATGAAGAATTCAGCAGATGATACCTAATTTGAAGAGAAAATCTACTATTACATTTGCTATCCATACCATGTAAATTACAGAAAAGAATACGGACTCAAGGCCATTAGAATTTACCCCTGCCAGTTTTTGGTTTAATGATTGGTAATGTGATAAGAATATTATATAGCACATTCGCATATCAAGACAAAATGGGCATCAATTACTACTAGATCCATCCACTTCAGCAAAAATGCAGTTGAAAAAGCTAATAAGATAAGAAAGAACATACTTGCTGAACCAAAAGCCTAATCCTACCAAGCAGCGCCAGAATAGTAAGGGAAAGCCCGGTGAAGAAAGATCGAGCAAGCAATTTAGATATCTCTCTGAGTAAATTAAGGCAAACAAACAGTGATATTATTGTTTAGCAACGCAAATCCAATACGCATGCGTATGAATATCAAGTTGTTTAACAGCTTCTAAAAGGAAAGCACTTAGGATACATTGCTGCCTTGATTATGGGCTCAACCATCTGCAACAAAAACCAAAGAACAGCAACAGGATCAAATCATATACAACATAATCAAAGAGCACACATCTAAGGCATCTACTGAGACATTAATGTCCAACCTGATTAGCTTCATTGATCAACAATCAAATAAGAATAAACATTAATATCCAACCTGGTTAGCCTACTTTTCTTACCTGTGATAACAATCGTGCAGACCCTAGTAGACGTTCCATAAAATTGTATTTTCCACTCTCTTGATTCCACTTCAAACTGTGATAAAAACGGATCAATAGTCTCAGAGTCACAAACTATAACGACCTCTCACAACCATCATAATAGCGTCTGTACAACATGTAGCCTGATAAAAACACCTTTGCAAAATCAATTCAAAACGTGGGAGTTGAAGCACTCACCTTTCAAGGAGATGGACCTTCTGCTTAGCTTTTCTTCCAGTAACAACATTAAAACACGACTCCAAAAGATCCTCCAAGTGAGCCGATTTCAAAAGCTTCAAATCCCGTCTAACCTAAGCATCCACATTGCACCACTCAATTTCAACACCAATAACAACTGAACTCACACATTCCATACGAAGAAAAGAGGAATTTTGAACAGGAACCTTCATCAAATACTGGAAATAGGATGAGCGACGGTGCTGGTTCTTGTTTTTGTAGACGAGGCGATCGAGAACTCCACACTCGGTTAACAATTGGCTGACGAAGGAGCTAAGCCTCTCCTCCGCAACTTCAATCTCCGACGCCATGAATACGCCGGAAAACGACTACTCCGATGACCTAGCCCTTCCGATGGCGGTCGTCAAGCTCCAACGACGACGGGAAACTTCGGCGCCGGCTAGGGTTTCTTCGCCGGTGGCGTTGAGACAAATTTGGGGTTCGGATTTTCGCAACTTCGCCCCGGGGGAACTAATTTTTAGGGTCGAAAAATAATTGCGCGCGCCGGCTCTTATTCTACACAAATTTATTAGAATTAATTATTAATTAGATTTTTTTTGAGCCATTAATTAGATTATTTTAATCAGACATATAAAGTGAAAATGATTTTATTTTAATTGTTTGAAGATAAATAGAGCAAAAGAAAACTCTTTTTATCTATTGGCTAAGTTTGTGATTCCTGATTTGTGCAATTTACTAACAACATACATGTTTTGGAGTTTATGCTGAAAGCTTTACTGAACAGTTGGAACTAAACACAATGCTTTACTGAATGGCTTTTACAAAACTACAGTTTCGAGCTGTCTATTGAGCAACCAAATCTTTCACACCCACCCATCAAAATTATTCACCAATCTCTTTCAGGGGAGGTTTAACAAGAAACCACTAAAAATATTTCCTCTATGTATAAACCAGACTGAAGTGTTAAACACTTGAGTTCTATAACACTTTCAGCAAAAGAAGCTTGGGTTATGTATACAAGGGCGAGCAAGCATTATGAAAAACAGGATCAAAGATATATCTTCAACTAAATCTGCAATGTGCATTTCTTCTGAGAATGACCCAACATATGGCATCTACCACATTGAACTACCCTCTTTGGTCTCTTCAAGCTCTCTACTCTAGGAACTTTCTTCTTCGGCCGGCCAGGAGGACGACGCGTCTTTGGAGGCCGAATCAGGATATCAGCGTTCGACCCTCCACCACTGCCCTCTGGTTCTTCCTCGCCAGCCTCCTTCCACATACTCTTATCTGGAATCGGGTTTATCACATGCGAATACGTCTCCCTGTAGCTTTCCACTGTAAAGCAATGCTCAGCAAACAAATGTGCATTCTGCCCACAGGAGATTAAAGCTGCTGCCGCGTGTGCACATGGAATCCCGTAGACCTGCCAACGCCGACACGAACAGACCCGGGTTCTGATGTCAACAATGTTGGTTCTTTCAGTTGAGACAATCTCAAACTCAACTTCGTTTGCACGTAGTACTTGGTAACAATGGGCGTCTGAGATAGCTTCTGTTAATTTCTTCTCGGCAGATGGAACCAGAATTGAGTTCAATCTCATTCCCATGGAACGTCGCTCCTCAAACCATGATGCCAATTGACAACGAATATGCTCCATCATTTGTACAACAGGTAATTCATGGCATTCGAGGGCCCAATTGTACAGCAGCTCTGTAATGCCGAGGGTGAAGTGACCGTACCTTACTCCATCAAAGTACGCGACGGCCCAGAGTTGAGGAGGAAACTGTTGGAGCCAATTCATGACATCTGGAGACAAATCTACCATCTGAGAAACCTTGTTCTCAAATTCAAATGACGTAAGTGCATATACAGCATTCCAGAAGATATTTATCAGCTTTGTGTTCTTGAATGTGTCACGGAAATTCTCACTCACGTAACGGAGACAAAATCCATGACAAGCATTGGGGAAGTGTGTCTCAACGGCCTCCACGACTCCGTTTTGTCTTTCAGAGAGGATTGTGAGTCTAGGCATGTTATCAGTGTTGACACCAAGAAGCTTCCTCAATTCTGAAATGAACCACGTCCAATTCTCATCACTTTCCACATCTACAACAGCAATTGCTAAAGGAAACAACGCATCGTCTGCATCAACGGCAGAAGCACACAGCAAAGTTCCCAAGTACTTCCCTTTCAGATCTGCCCTGTCGAGCTCCAACAGAGGCCTGCAGGAATTTATGAAGCCATATATAGAAGCCCGGAAAGAAACAAAGAGGCGTTGGAAGCAATTTTCTTGTCCAGTGACACAAACAGATGCAATACTTCCAGGGTTAGTCTTCCTAATTTGCTCACAGTAAGCAGGAAGAACGCGGTACCCTTCTTCGTAAGTTCCATGGAGTGCAGCCATGCTACGTTCCTTTCCACGCCAAGCTTGCATGTAAGATACAGCAACACCATGTTGATCACGAATATCTTGCAAAATTTCCTTAGGTTTATACTGCGGATTCTCTCTGATCCGTGCTTCCACAGATCTTGCAACCCAACCCACCGAAGCTTGCTGATGATGGAGATCAAGAACTCCCTCACACGTATGCTCTCCGTGCAAGGTTCTGACAGTAAACGTCGGAACTCCAGGGACTTTTGCAGCATGAACACGCCATGGACAGCCTTCTTTGGAGCACTTGGCTATGAAACGGCTTCGGTCAGATTTTACAATTCGGAGCTCAAAGTGTAAAGCTATAGCAATCTCTTTAAGTGATCTTCGGCAAGTTTCAACATCTCTGAATTCCTGCCCTACAACTAGAGAAGGATCTGCCAACACAAGAGAAGCATCTCGCAGAATAAGTTGTTGGTCAGCCATAAACGAAGGAACAAGAACCAGCTTTGAACGATTTCTAAAGGCTCTCTTCACGCCATTGAAAGGACTATACCATTGCCGTACTTAAGTACTACACACTTCCAGAGACTGATAACAAAACTGCAAAAAGGGAATCAAGAGCATTCAGATACAAAATAATGAAAACAGAAGCAAAAGGTTAAGAAAACATCATTCCTAACATTATAACCAGCTCAGAAGTAAATGATCACAAATGTTTATCCTAATTATGCAAGCTTATAAGCAGATTACACTCTTCAGATGATAGAATCAGATGCAGTAAGTAATACTAACATCAATGAACAAGCAACAGCATAATTTTGCAAATCAAATCAAACTCCGATCGAGCATTCGAAGCTATCAAATTCGAAAACAACTAATCAAACCAATTCACCGTGATATGAAATGCAAATTAATTTTGCCCCAAATCGAAGTGCGAATAAGCCCTAAATCGAAGATTCGACCTTTCAAAAGCCATCGATCAAGACCTATATCAGAGAGGGCTATATAACGCAGGAAGAACGCCTAAATTGAAGGCGCAGACCATTTTCGTTCTGAAAGATGAAGCTGAAAGAGGAAGGAAGGAACAAACCCTAGAAATCAGAGGAGAGAGCTAGAGGAATGAACTGCCAATGCCTGAGGGAATTGACGGGGGGTTCAGGTGACTTCCGCCGCCTCCGTCGCCGGAGGAGAGAGAATTGTCGCCGGAATGGGTTGGTCTGAGAGTCGAGTATTGAGAGAGAGGGGGCGGCGCGTGTTTGGGTCTGAGAAGGGAAGGGTTAAAGTTTCGGGCTGAGACTGAAAACAGGAAGTGGTTTGGGGCCTTTGGATAATATTTGCAAAAGGAGTTACAAAAATAAGGAAAGTATAATAAAACACCGCTATAATGGATTTTAGTAATTTTACCCTTCCAATTGTCATTATGGACCAGGTTCTTGTAAAATTTAAATAATCTTAAGGCCTGTTTGCACCGCAACTGTAGAAGGAATTGGTTTGGGAATAGCTAAATCCCATCCTTTTATTTGTTTGAAATTTTTTATGGAATAACTCAAACTGACCCCTATAGTAAGGTTTAAACCATACCTAAAATCATTTAATCACATATTTTATCCCAATTTCAATCTTATATGAACTCCATTCCTAGCATGGTACCAAAAATTTGATATTAAAGAGTCAAGACTGTGACCTTGATCTTTAATTGTTTGTTTCTAAGAATCTCAGAACACATCCTCTTTCTTGCAAAACCAACTGCTTACCAAAAACAAAACAATTGAAACCAATCAAGCCATGAAACTTTCAGTCTGCTTACTTGTTCTACAATTTGTTCTGTTTGCAGAGGCTGCCCAGGAAAAATGCACCCATAGTTGCCAAGCCAGGCTGTGAACAAACCTGTGGAGATGTGATCATCCCTTTCCCATTCGGGATAGGCGCGAATTGCTCACTCGACGACTCGTTTGAAATCGACTGCAAGCCATCTTCAAACTCCTCCAGCAAGCCCTTCCTATCCAAACTCAACATTGAGGTAACCGAGATCAGTCTCGACGAAGCTCACACCTTGAAAGTCCAAATACCTCCCATGCCTTGAGGAGCACCCCCTACGGATACTCGATAGAAGACAATGTTTTCGTGATGGAAGGCTGCCCAGGATGTGCAGTCTTGGCCGACGAAAACAGCACCATTTTGGTGGGCTGTGGTACATTCTGTAACAACAACAATAGCGCCATGGCCCCGGATGATTGCTACGGTGTTCGTTGCCTTCTGGAAGCTACGGATTCGATTCGTTTCTTCGGTTTTCCGAGAAGAGTGATGTTTATAGCTTTGGGGTCGTGTTGTTGGAGCTTTTGACTAGTAAGAAACCCATTTACAAGGATGAAAGTAGTATGGAGCAAAAGAACTTGGTGACTGAGTTCTTGTTTCTATGTCAAAACTCACGGCTGTCCAATATCTTGGACCCTGAGATTGTGAGAGAGGCCAAGGAGGATGAGCTGATATCCGTCGTTGAGCTAGCAAAGCGTTGCATTAGCTGGAGCGGAAAGCTGAGGCCGACAATGAAAGAAGTGGCAACGACACTAGAGACGATCATACAATCCCCTGCTCAAGTGTCAAGATGGTACCAAGAACAAGAAGCATTTCCAATCCAATATGCAGGATTTGATGGGTTTGACATGGCCGAAATAAGTGAAGTCTCTACTACTCTAAGGCCAACTGGTGTTGCTAGTCCTCCATACACTGATGAACATTGTCTTCTGCCTGACAGCATATGATGTTTTTGCATTATGAGAAGCCTTGTACTTGTGTAATAGTTATGAACATCTTCTTCTTCTTTTCATACTAATCATGCTTCAAGGAGTGTTTTAATACCATAGCTTCTATTTTGAAGTAAAGTAACAACTGTTCTGTAAGATTGTAACAATGTGTGATCTTCTTTTCTTTTGTTGCATCGAATCGTACTCGAAAAAAATAAGGGCGAGGAAATCGACTAGCACCTTCACTCTCCAAGTTGATCGACACTAAACCGAGAATGTTATAGACGGAAGACGTATTTGTATGAGCGCGCATGTGCCTTAGACCCACTACATAATCTCGATGAGGTTCCAATATAAAACCAATCGACGATAGAAGGAGCAAGCCAAACACTAAACTGTCTTTATTTTTTCCAAAATTTCCGATGTGCCTTAGGTTGAGACCGCTTCTTGGCTGTTTAAAGCTCACAAAATGTGCCACATATAAAACATACAATTAAGAATTGTTGCTTCTTAGAAATCTTTTGTTTATGCTTTCTTTGAACATGTCAATTTATTTTGTTTATTCCTTTTGTTTGTCTATTTGACTTTCCTATTATGTAATATTGTAATATTGTGATATTTATTCCTATAGAGATTTGTTTCCTTGTAAATCAGCCTGTTATTATTCTATAGAGATTTGTTCCTATCCTTAAACGCTCCTGTATATATTCTCTTGTATACTGTCAATGAAAGATCATCAACACATTCATCCATTCTTCTTCTAGCTTTACTTAAAAATAGGAACATTGGTACATATCCTCTCAAATGGGAAGAATATGTAAGATAATCTCAGCATGGCTGATACTACTACCTGTAGTAACATTAGTTCATATACTACATGCTGCTGAATCGGATGCAACCATTATTGCAAAGCCTGGGTGTAAAGATAGTTGTGGAAATGTGAGCATTCCATTTCCATTCGGCATAGGCGCGAAATGCGCCTTCGATCACTGGTTTCACCTCACTTGCAACTCTTCCAATGGCTCCATCAAGCCTTTCTTATCCAAACTCAACATTGAGGTCATGGAGATATATATCACTAGCTCTGGCACATTTGTGAAAGTGAGCATACCTCCTATGAAGGAGTGTAGTGCAAACTATACGCGCCAACAATCAAGCGGTTTTGACTTGAGAGGAAGCCCTTATGGGATCTCAGCACAAGACAATGTTTTCATGATGGAGGGTTGCCCTGGAAGCGCAGTCGTGGCGAACCAAAGCACGACGATCATGGCAGGATGCGGAACAGTTTGCCATAACAACAACAACAGTGCAATACCCACAAACAGTTGCTATGGAGTTCAGTGCTGCCAAACACTTTTGCCTATCTCAGCTCCCTCATATTTGTCTAGCCTTCAGTATTATCAGATCAGCTTTGATGGCCAGAGTTCTTCATCTAGTGATAGCCGAGATTGCCTTGTGGCGACGATAATAGAGATGAACTCTGTGAATCAGTATGTGGGAAAGCTGTCTAGTTCCAATCCACCCATTGCAGTTCCAGTAAAATTGTCATGGAACTTGAGAGGATTTGAGGCTGTAAACAATCCTCGCGCCATTTGCTTCGCTATGAGCAACTTTACTTTGTGTCAATGCAAAGACCGCTATTATGGGAATCCTTTTCTCTCCAATGGATGCCAAGGTATGATTTATTCTCGTACTTGACTGGATTAACAATATGACCAAGTTATCTTATGTGTTCCTTGCAATTAATCAGTCCCTCAAGCATGCAAGAGCTGCCGAGGATATTGTTATGGAGATTGGGACATGATGACAGGACGCCTAACGAGCCCCAGCTTGTTGCGTTGTGAGAAGAAACCGCTCTTGAAGCTAGCAGCCATCCTTGGTGAGAGCTAGTAGTTCATCTAAAAAAATGTCATGATTATGTTTGAATGATGGCATAGATGATAACTCTTGTCTCTTACCCAGGACTATGCATTGGTTTTGGCATACTACTTTTGATTGTTAGTGTTTACGGGCTGTTTCGGTTCATCAAAAGGAGAAGGGAGATGAAGCAAAGAGCCAAGTTCTTCAAGCGTAACGGCGGTTTGTTGTTGCAACAACAATTGTCATCCAACAAGAGCATTGTGGAGAGAACCAAGATATTCACTGTCATTGAGTTGGATAGTGCTACCGACCACTTCAACGAAGATCGGATACTAGGCCAAGGCGGCCAAGGGACCGTCTACAAAGGCATGTTAACCGATGGGAGGATCGTTGCAATTAAGAAGTCCACACTACTTGATGGAAGCCAATTGGAGCAGTTCATAAATGAGGTGGTCATTTTATCTCAGACAAACCATAGAAATGTAGTTAAGATGTTGGGGTGTTGTCTCGAAACCGAAGTCCCTCTTCTTGTTTACGAGTTCGTTCCTAATGGAACACTCTATGAGCATATCCATGAGACTGATGATGATTATGTCATTAGCTGGGAGATGCGCCTGAAAGTTGCTGTAGATTCAGCTGCTGCTGTTGCATACCTACATTCGTTTTCGTCGGTTCCGATCTATCATAGGGATATCAAGTCTTCAAACATACTGTTGGATGAGAAGCACATAGCAAAGGTTTCTGATTTTGGGTCCTCCAAAACCATTGCCATTGATCAGACACACTTGACCACTCTCGTCCAAGGTACAATGGGGTATCTGGATCCGGAGTACTTCCAATCGTACCAGTTTACCGAGAAAAGCGATGTGTATAGTTTTGGGGTCGTTCTCTTGGAGCTTTTGACAAGCAAGAAGCCAATCTATAAGGTTGAAAATATGGAGCAAAAGAACTTGGTGACTGAGTTCTTGTTTATGGTGCAAAACTCTAGAATCTCTGACATCTTGGACCCTGAAATTGTGAAAGAGGCCAAGGAGGATGAGCTGATGGCCGTAGTTGAGCTGGCAAAACGTTGCGTAAATTGGAGGGGTAAACTAAGACCCACGATGAAAGAAGTTGCAATGGCGTTGGAGGTGATCATGAAGTCGCCTGCTCAAGCTTCCAGATGGTTCCAAGAACAAGAAACTCTTCCGATCCCAGATGAAGGATTCGACGAATACGTCGCTGATGAGATAAGTGATACAAAGTTCATGTCAAACCCACTCCTGGCTTCTGTTGAGGGTCACCTGTACACTAATGCTCAGCCTCTTCTTCCTGACACCATATGAGCTTTCCCTAATGTGACAGGGTTGAAGCTAGATCTTATGAAACAAGAGTTGATTTCCATGAGAAGCTAAGTTTCGGAGAATGCTAGTGCCTTTGCTATGAGCATCTGAATTAATTCAGAGCTCCAAATTCTGTGTAATAGTGTGATAATAGAACAAGTAGTGATGATCACACTTTTGCAGTACAACTCTAAATTCCCATTAAGAAAAGGAGCAAATCTCTCACATTCCGAATGAGAAATCTCTTCAATATGAAGCTGAACTTGATCTTACCTTCTTTTTCTTTTGGTAAAATATTCTACCAAGATCCTAGAAAACAAAGTGCAAACAAACTTGCTGTACAGCCACACAAACAACAAATATCTACAACATAACAAACGGTAGCATGGTATATTACAAAGTGGTCATCTAGGAATACTTCTTCTAGATGACTCTGAACTTAGACAGAACACCATATCTAGAGACACAACTAACCACAAGAGCAACTGTCTACTGAGCCTTAAACTATACGTCATGACACCCACAAAACCCTTCTAAGAAACTCAGGCATGTATTCAGTTAATTCCACTATAATAGACTATTCTTTATCTCCCTTAATACCAAACATAGGCTTTTCAGCACAAATTTCATTCAAAATTTCTTCTCATATCCCATACTCCTGTATGTTGAACTCCAAATATCCCCAACCGGGTTTACCTGCTCCATTCTCTTCGGATCGACCTCCATCGATGTGTTTGTTGTATGCTGAAACTCCACTTGAAGTGAAGTTAACTCGCCATCTTTCTTCTTCATTTTACTACTTTCCATTTGTTCATCAAACGTCTGCAACCTGGGAACGTCAACAACACTATCTTCTAGCGCCAGTAGCTTCACCCGTTCAAGATCAAGAACAGCTTTGTTTACGTAGCCCGATGCAGAAGGTAATATTGACATAGTCTCTTCCATTGACTGCTGGAAATTTTAAGTTTCAGCTTCGCCCTCGTTTCTTACTGCTTCGGCTATCTCAATTGTCTCCTTGACAGATTCCCCTGGTTCAATTTGGGGAGCTTGCGCATTCACTTCATCACAATCTTGCCGAAATCCATCAGCGGTTTCATCCTCAGGTTGTTCTAACAGCTCTTCAAGATTACCGAAACTTCCATGGCTTTCCCAGGACAAGAAAGCTGACGTCATTCGTGTTGAAGGTGTCACACTCTTACCTCCATCTTGCTTCTTATCAGCTCTGATTTCCCTTTTCTTCTCCTTACTTAACTCCTCTCTTTCAACACTGTCAACTTCGACGGTAGTAGTTGTAGTAGATTCCTTTTCCTTCACCACTTCTATGTCATTGTCCTTTTCGGCTCCATCATTACTTTCCTTTCTATACTGCTTGACCTTTTGATACTCATTTTCTTCAAACTTTTCAGCAACTCCGTCCTCAATACCTTCTTCCTGGATTTCGCGATGATCATTCTCACCCGTTTCAATCCTAGCCTCAACCTCTCTCCTTGTATCGTCCTTGGATTCTTTGTCCTCCTCTTCAGGATCATAATCTTGTTCATAGCCCTCTTCCTTAACCTTTTCTTCGTAGTACTTTTCGTGTTCCTTACCAAGACCATCACTGGATAAATCTTTCATACTCCGAACAAACTGCAATTTTTGGCCCAGGCTCTCTGAGCAAAATGCTCATGATATCATAGATTGCAGGACAGACCGAAAACATAAAACCGAAAGGGGCCGATAACACAAACCCGAGCACAGATAAAACCACAAGTGGAGGAAGAGCTAGTTGCAACGCAGAAACTACACTGTCTGTTGTGTTCCATATTGAATTTAACCCATGACACCATATCCAACTTAGCTTACTATTGCCTCTTTCCATGGGAACAAACTCTTGGTTTCTCCCATCCCCATTGGGATCTCCCATCCTACAACAATAGAACAAAAATCCTTAAGACAGCTGGTTTCTGAATTGCAATATAAGCCCCCCATGTGTTCAAAGTTCTGATTTTGCATTAATCTAACATTTATCCGAACCATTACCAGGAAAGAGTAAAGCAAATTGACAATATATATGCATCATTTCATCATTTGTCAGCAAGCTACACTATACAACAAACCCTAATTTCTGTTTGCAAGTGCCAATAACAAATGAAAATGACAGCCAATGACACTATTGCAAGTTCTCAGCAACAATTTAGCCATTTTCAGAGCAATCTGGACTACCCACACTTTCAATTTCAAAGAATGAAAGACCTAGAATCCAGAAGGACAAAGGCAAGTAAGGGAAGTACCTAACAAGTTGTGAAACGAAATCTTACTTAAAAGACCTCAATTTTTGGACCTCGAAGATTTTCTGCGTAATTTTGAACAGAGAACGGGACAAGAGACTTTCCGAGGGACAATTTCGAGGGACTTTCTGAGTGACATTCTCAAGGAAACTTTTTCCGAGAGACACTTCCGAGGGCCTTTTCAAGGGACTTTTCGGGAGACTTTCCGACCGACTTTTCCTAGGGACTTTACTAAACAAAGCAACACTAACACTAAACCAAACCCAACAGCATAACTATATCCCAGCCCTGCCTGATTTACATACATGCCACATAGGTTCAATCTATATTATCTTTCTATTTCATGCAATAACGGAAATAACCATTACAATCTGGATAAAGAGCAACCTTCCTAGTAAGTTAAGTCAACTTGAGGGTTATTAGGATGTAATCTATCTTGTACAATTTTGTGATTATTAAGTCATGCTTTACCCTATATATATATTGTAAATCTTCTTTCAATGGAAGGAAGAGGGAATTTCTCAATTATTTTGCATCTCTGAATTTTGTTAAACACTGTGTGCCTATGCCACAACCACCAGAAACACATACAAGGATTGATGGATAAACGTGGATTTCATCCGCATTTAAGATAATTTAGTCATGCTTTGCTAGAATTTTTCATAATATGAATCCCAAACTGAAATAATCAAGGCAAGTTTATTATCTGTCACCGCATGAAGGTATTAAAAGTGTGATTGGGTGAAACACACAAGACCCTCATTTTTGTTGTGTCTAAGTATGGTTTAAGATAAGCATACAGGAAGACCAGTCACACGTGAAGATGTCAAAAATGAGAATAGGTGAAACACACAGGATGCTCATTTTATATGTGTCCAGTATGCTTTAAGATAGACGTACAGGACTAGTATAGTTCAATAAGAACAGTGTTACGGTTAGAAATATACCTCTGCATGCACAGCAACTAGAGTATGCAATAGCTCAATTGCTGTGCATCGCACACACCCTGTGAATTATTATCATTACCAAAGTCATGTTTTGTAGGTCACTTCCAATGATGCCAAGTAAGCAAACACAAATCAGACCATGAAATACCTTCACTGGAGGTGCTGAGCCCCATTGAACTCCAGCATCCAGTAAATAACTCCTCAATGCTGTTTTGATCAGGTTTGCCTGGTAGCACATGAACAAGTACAAGTATGAGAACTTAAGATATTCCTAGCATCAAAGTTTAGTCACTAACTAAAATACATCTGAGTACAAATAACGACGATATCTACAAAAAAAACATTTTTCCCAGTTCAATGAATTCTGAGTCACATGAGGAATGTCATTGGTAACTATTTTGAATGTAGATATGCTGATGCTCAGTAGGTTACTCTAGGTATTTACTTCTCTTTGCAAATTTAATTTATGAAAATGAAAACGAGCAACAACATAGAAGTATCCAAAAGGCAAACGAGAACAATACTGCTCAGGCAAATGATTGTAGGAAGCAATTCTTTCACTTTGGCAAAAGTATATTGCTCCAGAACTTTCTCTTCCAGACCAGAGAAGGCGGTAACAAGATCAATAATATCAGGATCTTCTCCATCTCTATTCCTGCATGAAAAGTTGAATTGTCAATATGCAGGGATAACTTCCATCCACAAATTGTAATTGTGCCTATGAAGCACATTTAGTATTTTCCATGCTTAAGATCTAATCTCTTCACAGCATAGTTTTTGACAGCCAATTCCGCTTCATAGAGTTTTGTGTTTCAAAGCATCCATTTCTTATAAGGAGGCAATATTGTGACCTCCTAAGCATCAACCACAAGACAGCTCTCAGCTTGTTTTACTAGTACTTAGTTATGTTATGTTATACTCATAGATTCAATTTCTGTTCAGCAAAGTCATGCCTTTGCAGTTCCAACACCATCAGCAACATTTCGTTCAATTTGATTCATTAGTATCAACTGGCAACTCCTTGTCAATTTGCTTTTCAGCATCAATGCCCATGATTCATTAGTAGCTCTAGCATCTTCAAGATCATCCTCATTAGAAGGACTAGGCAGGTCCTCAACCGATGGTTCCACACTACACACGATCGAAACATCATGTGGAAGGAACTCGGTTTGAACCGTAATAATGACCCTCGTGTCTAAGCTCTGACGTACCATTAAAAAGATGGTTCAAGCCATTGTCAATGACCAAATATTCTCAACGACGGTTTCTATTTCAGTAGCATGCTCAAAGGGAGGAAGTGTGTAGTGATGGCTTCTACTTTGGCAACAATTGAACAGCTTATTTTTTGGATTTCAATCGAACAAATTAACTCCTTCTCAACTTGAGAATCATTGCAATCCAAGTTAGATATCTTGTTAGACACTGTTTGTACATATGAGGACAAACTTTCTTTTCTCTTGTCAAATCTGCAAGGGATTCCTTCACACTCTCAACTTCAGCTAGTGCATTTGCATTTTTTGCTTGTTTGTTAAGGCAATCCTTTTGAATTCTTCTACATACGTGACACTTGGTATTCTAGGCTAGGCAGATTTTTCAAGCTTCTTTGATACTCAATCAATCCATCTTACTTTTCAGCTTTAAGGCTAGGAAGTGGCCTTGCAGCTCTTAGATATCAGTTTCTGACTTTCCCAAATGCATCAGTTCTTTCTCAATCAAGGGACAACTCCGAGGGACAATCCTAAGGGACGACTTCGTGGGACAATTCCGAGAGACAAACCTGTGGGACAAATCCGAGGGGCAAATCTGTGGGGGCAATTCCGAGGGACAAATTCGTGGGACAGTTCCGAGGGGCAAATCCTTGGGGGACAATTCCGAGGGGCAATTCCAAGGGGCAAATCTGTGGGGAAAAATCCGAGGGGCAAATCCTCGGGGGACAATTCCGAGGGACAAATTCGTGGGACAATTCCGAGGGACAAATCCGTGGGACAATTCCGAGGGAGAATTCCCAGGGACAATTCCGAGGGGCAAATCTGTGGGGACAAATCCGAGGGGCAAATCTGTGGGGACAATTCCGGGGGGGCAAATCCGTGGGGACAATTTCGAGGGACAAATTCGTGGGACGATTCCGAGGGACGATTCCGAGGGACAAATCCGAGGGACGATTCCGTGGGACGAATCCGTGGGACAATTCCGAGGGACAACTCCGAGGGACAATTCCGAGTGACTAATTTGTGAGACAAATCTGAGGGGCAATTTCGATGGACGACTCCATGGGACAAATCCGATTTGTAATGTTTTGGCACAATTTCGAGCGACTAATCCGTGGGACAAATCCGAGGGACAATTCCGAGGGACAACTCCGAGGGACAATTCCGAGTGACTAATTTGTGAGACAAATCTGAGGGGCAATTTCGATGGACGACTCCATGGGACAACTCCGATTTGTAATGTTTTGGGACAATTTCGAGCGACTAATCCGTGGGACAAATCCGAGGGACAAGAACGAGACTTTTCCTAATTACAGGAAAGGAAAACAGCACCGATTTTATCTAATCGAAGCCATGAGATTCATAAGTATCAGTATTTTGAATGATTGATATAGATTTGAACGGGCATCTTTTCAAGTGTATGGCTAACCACAAACCCTAAATCACAGGTTCAATTTCTCAAAATTCAACTGATTTGGATCATATAGATTCAAATTATCCGAACGATTGATAGGAAAGAGAATCCGACAGTGGTGATTATTACCTGCAAAACGGACTTGAGAGAGCTGAAGCCGATCCATGGATAAGATCAAGAGAAAATCACCCTTGACTGAAGAGGGGCAGGGACGAATTTGAAATTGGATCGAGAGGAGGGAACGAGGAATTGACGACATGGGAGGAAGGTTTATTTATATTGGAATGAGGCGGTGCGCATATAGCGTAAGCTGCAAGCAGTAATTTCCATATATATTACTTTTTTGTTTTTCAAAATGTATAATGACCGACTCTGTTTTTTTTTGGTCGAATTTTAATGACCGACTCTATATTTTATATACAACGGTAAAATACATCTATTTTCAAAATCTTTTATGTTTTTACAAAAATAAGGAAAGTATAATAAAACACCCCTACCTTGGATTTTAGTAATTTTACCCTTCCAATTGTCATTATTGACCAGGTTCTCGTAAGATCTATACTATATATTAAAGCCGGAGAATTTCGAGCCTCCACGTTAATTCTAGCCCCACCAAATGTTAAATTCATTATAAATCAATTATCTATTCTCATATGTATTTATCTATTACCATATATTGACATATCAGAATAATATCTATATCCATAATCCATCAAAAAAAAAATTGATATCTATCAGAATAATATCAAAAAAATAAAACAATCTATCTATACTACATATTAAAGCCGAGGAATTTTGAGCATTCACGTTAAGTCTAGACCCACTTTATTAACAACTTTATATATTTAATTTTGTTTAATTATCTAACTTTTAATTTTATCTTTTTTCCTACTCATCTAATATCTATTTTGAATACATACTATTTATCTTTAAAATTTCTTAATTATCCAATCTTTACTTTTATATTTTTTCTTACTAATCTAATTTTATCTTTACAACAATACTATCTATTTTTTAAAATTTCCTTCAATATTTTACAGGCAACTAACACAATGAAACAACTAATTAAGCAAACTAAGGGTGCGTTCGGTAAACCTAAAATAAGTTACTTATTTGTTAAAATAAGTTAAATGATACTTATAAGTATCTGGGAGATGTGTTCGGCAATTTAAAATTTTAGATACTTATTTGTCCAAATAAGTATTCTGTTACTTATAGAAGCTATACCCCATCTTATTTCAAAATAAGTATGCTTATTTTCTAAAAAAACAACTAATCAGCAAATCATCCTACCGAACACTCAATTTCAGCATCAGTATCATTTAACTTATTAGTACCTTAAATCAGTATCAGCATCAGTACCTAAAATCAATATCAGTATCAGTATCATTTAACTTATCAGTATCTTACTTAATTTGCCGAACGCACCCTAACTGACGTTGTCAAATTTATATTTGATAGGCAAATTCTCTTAATCACTCACCACGTCGTCAAATCCACGTTGTTAATCTCATTTAGTAGATTTTTCCTTTAAACTCCTTCTCAACAGAACAAATAAATTATTAGTTCATATAGATCGATCCCATAATACATTTTAGAAGAATTTACTTAATTTATTTTCCATATTTACATGATCAACTATATTATCAAATCTTACTATGAAGATTTTAAGATATTATCCGATCTTATTTGATTTATTAAGATATTATCTTAATAAAACTATTTGATGTTATTTGTTATCAAATCAAATAAAGATATTAGAATAATTTTATCAATATATTATTAAGATATTATCGGGTATAAAAATAATATCAAACGTCGTTGTTGACGTCCGAAAACACCGATTTGTGGTGAACGCGATGAGAGTACGAGGTTTGAACTCAACCGAGTCAACAGACGAAGAGATGGAAAATATATGGTCGCTGGTGGTGTTCAACGCGATGAAGGGAGTGTGAAGGATATTTTGTATTTAGCTGTAGGATTACAAGACACAGATTCTCTATCGCGTTTAGGTGTATCGGGTTACAACAATGATCTGATCTCGAGATCTAGTATATGTGGTTCGCGAGGTTTTCGATCCTCGTTCTAGTGCATTGAGCCCGCTATTTATAGCGGACGATTGGGCAGGGCTGGGGTGAGATGCCGATGTGGGACGGGCGCCATCCAGGTACGTGTCGCTCCATGGTTGGCCGTTAGGGCGGTGGCCGCGGAGCTGGCCAACCGGAAGCCAGGATGGGACGCTGCCGCCCGCCGCTCCCCTGATGGGACGTTGCCGCCCACCCACTTGTCTGGATGGGACAGGGCGGCGAGCGCGGTGAGCGCCGCCCCGGGGGTCGAACCTTTGTTTTCTGAGGAGTTGCCCTTTGCTTAAGAACTTACCGACCCGAATGGCGTCCTAGATCGCGATGACCGCATGGCTTATGGTTTGATGTCATCTTGGGAAATCTACCCTCGTCATGTTTTGTTTTGGTGGGGTACTCTTAACGCGTTGACGGTTCCTGGTATCAACACAACCCCATGGGCCGGGACTCGATCGCCCTTTCGAGGACGGGTCCAAAAAGAAAGCACTTCTGAACCGGAAACGTGGTGTACGGAACGCGCTGTCGTTTCGGAGACGGGCAAGCGAACGAGGGCGATGGGACGAGGAGTGTGGCGAAGAAATTCGTTTGGGCCGCTTTCGCTTCATGGGCCGCCCTTCAGCCGAAGCCCATATTTTCGCGGCCCGCCAGACACTGAACAAAACAGCGGCTCTGCCCTTCGTCCTCTCCACTTCCTCATTTTAATTTCGAAAGTCCGGTACTTCCGCTCCCGTTTTCGTGCTCTCGCCCATTCTCACCGGAAACCTCCTGTCTGTGACGTCGCCGTTGCCCAAGCCTGCCCCCGCAGTTCCGTGACGCCAAGGTATGCCCGCCCTTCTTCCCCTATGTTTTTCTCGTTTCCTCCCGTATTTTTCTGGGTTATTTGGGGGGGGAACCGCCCTAATTCCTGGGAGCTGGCGGCGTTTCATGGTGGTTTCTTCGTTGAGGGAGCGTCTCGCTATGTGGGGGCTCGGGGTTGGAACGATTTCGGGGCAGCGGAGGGCGGCGGAAGTCTCCATTGGGGAGGCGAAACGTCGTCGAGGGGCGCAGGGTTAGGGGAGACGAAACGTCGCCGGGGGGGCGCAAGGGTTTTAGGGGAGGCGAAACGTCATGCCTGTGGGGTGAAGGGAGATGACGTGCCTAGCGCAGTCATCCGTCCCATCAGGCCCCGTCGTCTTGGCCGACCCTTCGGGAAGCGTGTCGAGAACGGCGGAATGTTCTCCTGACACAGCGCGCGCGCCCCTAGGCTTTCTGTTTTGATGGGACTCCTCGCCCTATTGCGAAATGACATCTGCCCGTGCTAGGGTACCGCGTGCCTTGTTTCCACTAGTTTTCTGTGTTTCTCTTATTGACCCTATTGCATTCTGTGTACTTATCGCGTTATATACTTCTCCGTGATTGTTTCTTCCTATGCACATCATTTTTCTTTTCCTTCCTCCAGGAGCCTCTTTGCTTCCGTGCCCTGGATTTGGGGTTTTCCAGCGACTCCTGCCCTTCAGGCGTGGATCGCGGTCATAGAATAACGAATTGGGACGACTTCTACGCCCCCGATCCCTCGCCTGAGTACCGGGACGTCTACTAGTGATTCACAGAACAACTTCCGCGAGCCCGTTGGTCTGAGCCAGAGCAATCCTACTACGGTGTCCGAGGCTCGTACGAAGAGTGATTCCTCATCGCGATCAATGGCCCGTTGCAGGCCTTACGACCCTCACGATGAGGCCCCTGATGACGAGGCGTCCACGTCTGGGATCGCGAGGAGCTTTCCTTCGCGGTATCTACCGCGCGGTAGGGCGGTCGTCCCTCGCTTTCGTCAAACCAGGCCTGCGCGCCTGGCCGACTATGAGAACCCAGAGTCACTGGCCCAGGGTTATGCGTCCATCCTCACCCTCGAGGAGTTGGACAAGATCGCGGTAGGGTATCCCTGGCCAGAAGGGGTGGAGCTCTTGTTACCTTCGGACGGGGGTAACAGCTATGCCGCCTATGAGGCGGGGCACGTGGTGTACGCGGCGAGCCTTATCGCGGGCTTTAGGATTCCGCTGCCGTCCTACGTGTCCCAATTTTTATTCGATCTCGAGCTCGCTCCTGCCTCGATGGCTCCTAACTGCTGGAGCTATATCGCGGCGTACCACATAAGGTGTTTGGAGCTGAAGTTCCCCCCTTCCGCGGGGCATCTGCAACAGATTCTCACTATAAAAGCAGATAAAAGAGGCATTGTTAACTTCAGCCTTACCAATTGCAATCTCATTATCACTCCCTCCAACGTTGGACCGCGATGGAGGGAAAAATGGTTTATTGTGCACGATTTTGAGGGCGACGTCATGCTCTGCCCCCTTATTGCTAATAGGTTCTGCCCCTACAAGCGTAGGCGCGGTGCCATGCAACAAGCCGCCGAGGCGAAGAAAGCTTTTGCTGCGCCCCGGAAGAGGGAGCAGCAGGCGTGGCTGACCCAGGAACGCCTTGAGCGCGCGGGGCTCAGCCTGAGGCCCGAGCCTCCTCGGGAGGTTGAAAAGTCCTCGTCAGCCACCGCGTCCCCAGCGCACACGGGCGAGGGTATTTTTTGTTTTCCGGGGCTGCTTCTTGCTTTTATGTATGCTATTCTTGTGTTTTGACCGCGTTGATTGTGATTACTGATGGTTTGCTTTGCAGGTATGGACGTGTTCGCCGCCCTCACTTCGGGCAAGTCGGCTCCTGCCACTTCTGGGGCTCCCTCCACCGCCAAGACCGGAGGCCTCAAGGGGAAAGACGCGAAAGCGGGGGATGAGGCCACCGCGAAGGCCCGTGCCGATGCCAAAGGCAAACGGGCGCAGGCGGAGGCCATGAAGCGCAAGAGCGCGGAGGACGCTGTTCGCGATGAGGGGGTGTTGGCCAAGAGATCCAGGCGGGACGTGGCCACTACTGGGGATCGACCCCTCTCCCCCTCGAAGGGACCCGCCCAGATCACCGCAGGCGCTGGGAGCCGCCGACATTGGTCGCGGAGGGCGGAGGTGGCGGGTTTCGCGTGCCCTGGGCCTGCTTGGGGTACCTTTGAGGCCGGCCAGTACGGGTATGAGGAGGAGAGGGAATGGTTCCAGACCCTCAACGCGAAGGAGGTCAGGGGGGAGTGTCAGAAGTATGGCCATATGGTACGCGATCTTTTCCTCTTTTCGTGTTAACCTGCCATGGTTTCTATCTTTGAATCTGTAACTTATGCTTTGATTCGTAGGTCAACGCGTGGGTAAACTACCTCCCTGATCGTTTGGTGGAGGAGGAGGAGCGAGCGGAGGCGACGGTTAAAGCCAAGGAGGAGGCGGAAGCGGCACTCCAGGAGCTGCGCGCGCAGGCGGAAAAAGACGTCGCGGCGCTTAAGTCCGCCAGGTCCTAGGTCGCGGCGCTGAAGAAGGAGGTCGGGGGCTATAAAGCGCGAAACGAGGAGCTGAGTTCACAGCTGGAAGCAACCAGCAAACAGCTGGAGAGCGCGATACCCGACTTCCTCAACTCGTCGGAGTACCTGGAGAAACGCGTCGACGATGCGCGGATCGTCCAGGCCCTCAGCGCGGTTACGGCCGCTCTCCAGTACTGCGAAAGGTATAAGGTGAAGTATTTTGCCCCCAACCTTCATCGCCAAATGGGAGTGGTCTGGGAGGACGGGGTGGCGAACCCCCCTCCGGGAGTGGATGCAGATGACGCGGGTCTTGTCAACCCGAAACTTCCTGCCGCCACCGACCCAGAAAAAGAGAAGACCCCTAATGACCCTCCTCCCTCTGACATCGCGGACACCGCTCCTGATGCCTAAATGGTGTTTTAACTCTTTTTTGTTTTTTGTAATGTGACCTGATGCTTTACTCGGCCCTTGAGGCCTTAACAATGTTTGTTGCCGCGGTGCGGCTGTAATTACGTTTGACGCGGTCACTGCGTCTTAACTGCTTTTGCCGCCATGCGGCTTTGTTGATTATGATCTGTGCTTCTTTCTATTTGGAGATTTTTGACACAATATCCAACCCCATGCCGAGCTAGGTACTAGGACCGCGCTCGGCACTAGGCTTATGTGACACAATATCCACGATTTCTGCGAAAACTTATCGTATCCAACCCCACGCCGAGCTAGGTACTAGGACCGCGCTCGGCACTAGGCTTATGTGACACAATATCCAACCCCATGCCGAGCTAGGTACTAGGACCGCGCTCGGCACTAGGCTTATGTGACACAATATCCACGATTTCTGCGAAAACTTATCGTATCCAACCCCACGCCGAGCTAGGTACTAGGACCGCGCTCGGCACTAGGCTTATGTGACACAATATCCACGATTTCTACGAAAACTTATCGTATCCAACCCCACGCCGAGCTAGGTACTAGGACCGCGCTCGAACTAAGTTCTACTTCGCTGATAGTTTTTGGCGTGATATAATGCGAGGGGTGAAACCCAACTCGAGCGCGCCTAAGCGCACCGCGCGCGTTAGCGGACAATCCCAAGCGAGGAAGGCAACTCGGGCTTCCGTAACGACTTGTGGAGTTTTTGATGTTTTAAGGCATTATGCGACTGCGAGGGGTGGAACCCAACTCGAGCGCGCCTAAGCGCATCGCGCGTGTTAGCGGACAACCCCAAGCGAGGAAGGCAACTCGGGTTTCCGTAACGACGTGGAGTTTTTGATGTTTTAAGGCATTATGCGACTGCGAGGGGTGAAACCCAAATCGAGCGCGCCTAAGCGCATCACGCGCGTTAGCGGACAACCCCAAGCGAGGAAGGCAACTCGGGTTTCCGTAACGACTTGTGGAGTTTTTGATGTTTTAAGGCATTATGCGACTGCGAGGGGTGGAACCCAACTCGAGTGCGCCTAAGCGCATCGCGCGCGTTAGCGGACAACCCCAAGCGAGGAAGGCAACTCGGGTTTCCGTAACGACGTGGAGTTTTTGATGTTTTAAGGCATTATGCGACTGCGAGGGGTGAAACCCAACTCGAGCGCGCCTAAGCGCATCGCGCGCGTTAGCGGACAATCCCAAGCGAGGAAGGCAACTCGGGTTTCCGTAACGACTTGTGGAGTTTTTGATGTTTTAAGGCATTATGCGACTACGAGGGGTGGAACCCAACTTGAGCGCGCCTAAGCGCATCGCGCGTGTTAGCGGACAACCCCAAGCGAGGAAGGCAACTCGGGTTTCCGTAACGACTGTGGAGTTATTTGACAGTGTACGGTAGTTGTCTCGTTTTATTCATATAAACATAGGTAGGATAGAGACACTACAATCGACCGCCACGCGGCAACAAACCTAGACTATTTACACATAGTATTTCTTGAGGCGTGCCTCATTCCATGTTTTGGCGAGAGTTTGCCTCGTCGCCGGATCTGTGAGCTTGAAAGCCCCCGGCACGACCTCCTTGGAGAGGAGGTAAGGTCCTTCCCACTTCGCGTCAAGCTTGCCTCCCTCAGTCCTTCGGAGGGCTAAATCGCCCTCCTTGAGACCGCGTGCCTTGACTCTTTTGTTGTAGTATGCCGCGGTCCTTCTCTTGTATTCGGCCGAGCTACGCTCGGCCGCTTCTCGGCGCTCATCGCGAAGGTACATTTCAACCTTGAGGGCTTCATCGTTGGTGAATTGGTCGTACCCCGCGACTCGCTCCGTGGGTAACATGGATTCAACGGGTACGACGGCGTCACTGCCATAGGCCATCGCGAAAGGTGTTTCTCCCGTTGCCCTGCGCGGCGTAGTGCGGTTTGTCCATAAAACAAGAGGCAACAGCTCGGCCCACCGGCCTTGCACGCCGTCCAGCCTGCGGCGGAGGTCGTCAAGTATCCTCGCGTTCATATTCTCCACCAGTCCGTTGGACTGAGGGTGTGCAACCGAAGAAAACTTCAACTCGATGCTCAAACTTGCGCAAAAGTCTCGCGTCTCCTCACTGTCGAACTGAGGGCCGTGGTCTGTGATTATCGCGATGGGCACGCCGAAACGACAAACCACATTTTTCCAGAGAAAGCCGCATACCTTCGCGCTTGTGATCCGTGCCATGGCCTCGGCCTCCACCCACTTGGTGTAATAATCGACCAGGACCAGGATGAACTGTACCTGCCCGGCGGCCTTAGGGAAGGGACCTAGGATGTCCATGCCCCACATCGCGAACGGATAGGCCGGCTGGATGCCACGCAGCTCTCGTGCCGGCGTGTGCTGGACGTTTTCGTAACGTTGGCACTTGTCACACTTTTGCACGTATGCCGCCGCATCGCGGCGCAGGGTAGGCCAATAGATTCCCATCCGGACTATCTTGTGGACCAGAGTCCGCCAGCCCGGGTGGCCTCCGCATATGCCCTCGTGCACCTCTTCGAGGACCTCGAAGACTGTGGCCTCGTCTACACAGAGCAGGTTGGGCTCCGCGTAGCCGCGGCGATACAACTTGTCGCCTTCGATGCAGTACCGCGCCGCCTTGAGCTTGGGTTTGCGCGCGTTCATGGCATCGTCCTGGGGCAATTCCCCGGTTTGGATATATCGGATTATGGGAGCCATCCACCCGTCCGAGGCCAGCGCGAACACCGCGCTGGTCACACCGCGTTGCATCTTCCTCTCAACCACTACCTTGTTGCCAACCTCAGGCGGGAGGGCTGAACCCATCTTGGCCAGTGCGTCGGCCTTGGCGTTTGCCGCACGTGGTATGGATTCAATGGCAAACGTCTCGAGGCACGCGATCAACGCCTTCACCTTGGCGCGATATTGGGGCAGAAACCCCGTGGTGCACTCGTACTGGCCCCCGACCTGACGCGCGACTAGCTCAGAATCTGTGAAAACCCTTATCCTTCGGGCGCCCACTAGTAAGGCCATCTCAATTCCCGCGATCACCGCCTCATACTCGGCCTCGTTGTTGGTTGCCTCAAAGCCGAAGTTGAGGGCATGTTCGGACGCGTAGGAGGGTCCCTCAAGGACCACCCCTGCACCCGACCCCAGGTCGCAGTGCGAGCCGTCCACGAAGACCCTCCACTCGTCGGGGCTTTCGTCCGTGTTGGGGAAGGTGACTTCTACCACGAAGTCCGCCAGGGCCTGTGCCTTGATCGCAGTCCGAGGGTGGTACGAGATGTCGAATTCTGACAACTCGACCGCCCACTTGGTCATCCTTCCCGACAGCGCGGGCTAGTGCAGGATTTGGCGCAAAGGGAGGTCCGAGAGGACCTGGATGGGGTGCGCCTGAAAGTAGGGGCGCAACTTTCTCGCCGCCACCACAACGGCCAGAGACATCTTCTCCGCGGGTGAGTATCGCTGTTCCGCCGGCTGGAGTACCCTGCTGGTGAAGTACACCGGGTAGCTGAAGTCGCGGGTGAGGACCGCGCTGACCGTATACTGGCTTACGGCTATGTACAGCTGTAGGTCCTCACCCGGGACGGGCGGGGAGAGCGTTGGCAGATTGGCGAGGTAGACCTTCAGAGCTTGGAACGCGCTCTCCATCTCCTCCGTCCAGGTGAAGGTGGTGGTGCTCTTGAGACAGGAGAAGAAAGGCAGAGCGCGGTCCGACAACCTGGAGCAGAAACGGCCAAGATAATTCACAGCGCCCGCCAGTCGTTGGACCTCGTTGCGCGAAGCCGGTGAACGCAGCCCCAACACTGCGGCGACCTTGGCGGGATTTACGTCTATACCCCTCGCGTTGATCATGAAACCGAGGAACTTTCCCGATGTCACTCCGAAGACACACTTCTCCGGGTTTAGGCTCATTCGGTGGGCGCGCACGGTTTGAAAAACCTCGGCCAGATCGGCCAGGTGCTCCTGCGCGCCGTGGCTTTTGACTACAATGTCGTCGACGTAAGCCGAGACGCTGCGCTTCAGCTGTTTCCGGAAGACATGGTCCACCAGGCGCTGGAAAGTGGCCCCCGCGTTCTTCAAACCGAAGGGCATCACCTTGTAACAGAAAGCCCCGCGTTGAGTGATGAACGCGGTGGACTCCTGATCCAGGGGATCCATGGCTATCTGATTGTAGCCGGAATAGGCGTCGAGGAAGCTCAGCGCGGTATGACCGGCGGTGGAGTCGACCAGATCATCGATGGAGGGCAGGGGGTAACTGTCCTTAGGGCAGGCTTTGTTGAGGTCCTTGAAGTCGACACACATCCGCCACCTCCCGTTGGACTTCTTCACCAGGATGACATTGGAGAGCCAAGTAGGATACTTGACCTCGCGGATGAAGTTGGCGCGCAGGAGCTTCTCAACTTCCTCGTTTGCCGCGCTGGCGCGCTCCTCGTTAGTCTTTCGTCGCCTTTGACAGACGGGTCGGGACCCCGGGCTCACACGGAGCGAATGGAGCGCTACCTCAGGAGGGACGCCCTTCAGGTCCGTCGCCGTCCACGCGAATACGTCGCGAGAACGGGCCAGGAGATGCTGCAGGCTTTCGGTGTCCGCCCCGGTCATGCAGTCTCCGACAAACAGTTTCTCGGTTGCGTCGGGAAAAGGGACGATGGCAATCTTCTCAAAGTCTCCGAGAGGCTCGCGCTCCCGCTCCTGTCGAACGTCCAACTCCGCGCTGGCACCGCCCGTGATAACATACGTGGCAGGGCGAGCGCGGGTTGACGCCTCATAGCACTTTCGTGCCTCAATCTGTTGGCCTTGGGCGACTCCGACCCGGTCCTCCACGGGGAACTTCAAAACCAAGTGGTAAATGGACGCGACGGCCTGGAACTTCATCAACGAAGTCCACCCCATTATCGCGTTGTAGATGGAGGGGAGCCGGACGACAGTGAACTCGATGGGCTCTGTCCGACGGGCGTCTTTGCTGTCCCCCAGGGTCATGTCCAGAGTGACCAACCCCGCGACGTCGACCTCGTTGCCGGAAAAGCATGTGAGCTTCCCGGCGTAAGGAAGGAGCGTGGAGGGGGAGATGCCCAGCTGTGCGAACGCGTCGTAGTACAGGATGTCCACCGACGCTCCCGTGTCCACCATGATTCTCTTAACAATCTTGGTGGCGATAACCGCGTGCATAACCAGAGGATCTGTGTGCGGAGTGATGAGCTCGCGGGAATCGCCGGGTCGGAAGGTGATGTCACCATGAGGGATTCCCGACGCGCCCAAACTGTTGATGGAGCCTCCGGAGGTCGAGGCGCGAGCATAACGCTTCCTTTCCCCGCCACTAGACCCCGCGAGGGTGGAACCCCCAGCGATGGTGTTGATGTAGAGGTTGGGATCGTTTTGGTTGACCTCCCCCCTCGCGGGCGCGTCGCCGGCCAAAGTATTTGCCTGCGCCAGCCGCCCACTGTCGTTGCGGGGTCCGAGAGCCGTGGTGTTAGCCCCGGTGTATGGGTCGTTGTTGTATGGCCCGTTGCCACCGCGGTTATTGCGTGGCCCGCGGTATCCCTGATACCCGCGACCACGACGGCCTCCACCACGGCCATGGCCACCGCGCTGTCCACCCTGAGGCTTTGTTGGTGTGGTGGATACGGTGAGGGCCTCCGGGGTGGTTTTGGCCTTTCCCTTGCCGCGGTCCTGTGTGGGCTTTCCTGCCGCATCCTCGGCGAAGACGCGTTTGGTGATGGCGTCGCAAGCATCTTCATAGGTGTGCAGGGTCTTCCCACACATCTTGACCTTGAATGTTCCGTCGCGGAGGTTGTGGATCAGCATGTCGCGGGTAGAGGTATCGTTGAGGTGAGGCACCTCCGACGCCGCGTTGACGAACCGGGTGAAAAAGGCCGCCAGGGTCTCCTCCTCTCCTTGCATTACGCCCATGAGATCCTTTGTTGTCTTCATACGCGTTCGTGACCCACTGAAATGGGACATGAAGCGCCTCGTCAGATCATTAAAAGACCTGATGGAACCCACCGGGAGGTTAGTAAACCATCTCATCCCGGCAGCCTTGAGGGTGGAGGGAAAAACCCGATAGTACATGGCGTCATTATAAGTGTTAAACGTCATGTGCGCGAAGAACTGCTTGACATGCTCTCCCGGGTCCTTCGTGCCGTCGAATTGTAGTGCTGTTGACGGCTTCTGGAACCCCTTGGGCATGGGCTCCTCTTGTATGAAGTCGGCGAAGGGGCTTCCATAAGAGGTGCCGCGGTCGTCCACCAGCATGTTGCTCCGGGAGCCGGAGCGCGTGGACAGGGAACGAGAGGTAGAGCGCCCTCGCGATATGCTCATGTCCTCACTCGAGCCCCATGGAGGCGGGGTGTGGTATGCCTGACCCGGCCCGTAGCCCGCGGCATAAGCGGGCACATACGGCTGGTGGGGCATTGGGTAAGCGCCCTGGCCATGCTGCATGGGATATGCCCCCTGGCCGTAGTGGTACGCGGGAGCGTAGCCTTGGAAATTGGGGTTTGGAGGTGACAACGCGTTGGGAGCGTCCTGGTCCACCTCCTGGCCGGTCGAGCTCCCGTTGGTGGTTGAGTACTCCTCTACATAAGGCTCCTGCGCGGGCGCGTACTCCTGGTAGTATTGCGCGTGCACGTACCCCTGGAACGGGGCTTGCGGCTGGAAACCCTGCTGAAAGTCGGGGTTCCAGCCGGGCATAGGTGCGGCCTGGGGCATCGCGGGTGGTGACCCGTAATACCACGGAGGTGGTGGCTGCATCCCGAAGGCCGTGCCATCAGCGTAGTAAGCGTTGTTGCTGTTAGCGTCCATTACTCGGCGTCGGTTGAAAACGGTGTCTTCTTAGTTTGAGGAGGGTCCCCACGGACGGCGCCAATGTTGACGTCCGAAAACACCGATTTGTGGTGAACGCGATGAGAGTACGAGGTTTGAACTCAACCGAGTCAACAGACGAAGAGATGGAAAATATATGGTCGCTGGTGGTGTTCAACGCGATGAAGGGAGTGTGAAGGATATTTTGTATTTAGCTGTAGGATTACAAGACAGAGATTCTCTATCGCGTTTAGGTGTATCGGGTTACAACAATGATCTGATCTCGAGATCTAGTATATGTGGTTCGCGAGGTTTTCGATCCTCGTTCTAGTGCATTGAGCCCGCTATTTATAGCGGACGATCGGGTAGGGCTGGGGTGAGATGCCGATGTGGGACGGGCGCCATCCAGGTACGTGTCGCTCCATGGTTGGCCGTTAGGGCGGTGGCCGCGGAGCTGGCCAACCGGAAGCCAGGATGGGACGCTGCCGCCCGCCGCTCCCCTGATGGGACGTTGCCGCCCACCCACTTGTCTGGATGGGACAGGGCGGCGAGCGCAGTGAGCGCCGCCCCAGGGGTCGAACCTTTGCTTTCTGAGGAGTTGCCCTTTGCTTAAGAACTTACCGACCCGAATGGCGTCCTAGATCGCGATGACCGCATGGCTTATGGTTTGATGTCATCTTGGGAAATCTACCCTTGTCATGTTTCGTTTTGGTGGGGTACTCTTAACGCGTTGACGGTTCCTGGTATCAACAGTCGTAACATATAAAGATATCGGAAACATATTTTTTTATTTACTTAAAAAAATACATTAAGATAATATCTTAATAATTAAATATTGGTAACATATATGCTAATTTTAAAAATACTTTGTGTTGATAACAATAAATGTCACTAACAAAAAGGAACTTTTTTAAAATATGAGGTATATCAATTTAGATTTTTATAATAAGGTTTTAAAAAAATAATATGTAATCAAGTATAAACATTATGTCTTCTATGCATATTTTAAGTTATACGGACTTTAAAAACAACGTCATTCTTTTTAAAACATGTTCATATATTAAAACTTATATTATATTTTTCTGTATCAATATTCGACTATAAAAAAATCTAATTATAATTTTATATTTTGAAGTCAAATTGTCGTGCATGGCGCGACGGGTTAAGCTAGTTTAAATAATCTTAAGGCTTGTTTGGCTGTTTACACCATAAACGTATAAGGAATTGGTTGGGGAATCACTTAATCCCATCCTTTTATTTGTTTGAAATTATTTTATGAGTCATCGTAACGTATCTTGGAATGACCTATTTCAAGATTTTACACACAAGCTCAAACTTATCCCTATAAGTAAGGTTTGAACCATACCTAAAATCATTTACTCACGTATTTTATCCCAATTTCATTCCTTATATCAACTCCATTCCTAGCATGGTACCAAACAAACCCTTACCTAATATATTGTTCATTCGCTCTGTTTTGCCCTAGTCTGGTTGAGTGTTCCCATTGGACATAATTCTTCAACATTCCACAAATGCAATATCAACTCCATTCGCTCTGTTTCACATAGAACATCATACTTTGTTATAATCGAATAATAATTTCCGTACGCCCCTCTCAAGATCATTGGACAGCCGTGGTACGGCTGAGCCCTTAATCTACATAAGAACAATTGAAACCTAGCTCATTAGGTAACAAAGTATGATGTTCTATGTGAAAGTATGTAAGTTTTTATTATTCAGACATTATACCGAACTAGTAACTATAACAACCCTTTGAAAGCCAAATCTGAAAACGAATTCAGAGTTCATCAATTTACTTCCTCGCCCACCTTTGGCCATGTTGGCCTTACCTCAATGCCTTCAACAATGAGACCGTTCTTCCAGTGGCTGCTCTTCGTCTCCAAAGCGAAACGCACCACATCTTTCTGCCCTCGACGACGACGAGTCAAGAACTCCCCCATCTCGATCTCTTGCCACCCGTCCGTTCTTCGCTTCGCGCTTCGAAAAACGCCGTATCTACATTCAAGGGTAGGTGGGTTTCTTAGCAAATTCAAGACCCATAGCCCGCCCGACGCTACATCGGGATCAGTGACCTCCACAAGACGCCTTTCGGTTTCGCATCCGCGGATGATCACCGAAGCCTTGAACCCGTCGTGGAATCCGTACGCGTCGTCTGTCATCTTGAACACGAGATACACAGCGTAGCGTGTTCCATGGGACAACACGGACGTACAAATTCTCCCATTGATCTCAATCCACTTCGCACCGACGAGTTGAATTACTTCCGGGAACCTATCACCACCAATCAAGATCAAGCAAACAATAACTTCTCTTGAGTTCAAAAATCAGAAGGCTAGCAGGTTTTTGGATAATTGAAAGATCTACCTTGATTCAGGTGTGGATTTCCAATGCCAACATGTATTCCAATCGCTACTTTCGATCTCTAGTCTTCTTGATGCAATCATCCAACATTTGTTTCCACTCGGTTTGTGCAGGCAAAAGCTCTACATACGAAGAAGATTCAGGGCCCATTTGGTATCCAATGGCGCAAAGAAACGAAACGGAATGGAAACGAATGTACTATTTGTTTCGATTTAGGGCACGTTCGTTTCTATTCCGTTTACATTTCCGTCGTTGGATACGAAATGGACACTTGGACTATTACATCATTTTCTTTACCGGAAATTGTTTATGTAAAAGACGTTATTTACGCATTATTCAATCCGAACTCATACGATAATCTGCCACAAGTCACAACCGATCCGATTGACAGATTTGTCTCCATCAATCGTTTTAGTGTTTTACTATGATAATGTATCATTCCGTACCTTGGTGCCGTTGTCAAAGAGGAGAGGGCGATCGGCGAGGAGCATGTACAATTGCTTCTTAGACCGAACAGTGGGAAACGCTGCTTCTCCGCCGTCGGATTTGGCGATGATGAGTTCGTAATCCTCAGGCAGGAATCGCGCCCAGATTTCGTCGGATTCCGATCCCGATAGGAAAGCCTTGGAGACGAGCGATAGGCGGCAGGCATCCGCCGGAGTCTTGCTCGTGAAGGCGATTATGGCAGAGATGCAATTCTCCGCTATGGCGGAGAAGTTTACTCCTTTCTTCTGAGGTATGGTCACATCCATTCCAGCTCTAGCTCTTTAGTTCAATTTTTTCATACTCAATTTGGATGTTGTTAGTTAAATAGTTCCGTCTCCACCAGAAGAATGGCGGAAATTACGGGAGTTTGTTACGGGAAGATATCTTACGGGAGTTTGTTACAGAGTTGGTGGTTTTTTTTTTTAGAAATTTTGACCTCAAAAAATTGTGGTGAACAATTGTTTTGACCACATTGTTGAAGGGGTGTGATTGGATCGAAATTTAAAATAGAGGGTAATTTCAACACTATTTAACCAACAATTTTCAACACTATTATCCATGCTCTTATTACTTGTCAAAAAAATAATATTCAACAAAAACAGACCATAAAAAAAAATAAACAAATTCGGTCCGCATTACAGAACACATCATAACCAACAATCGTCAGCACTCTAAGCTACAAACAGTGCTGTCTTATTCGTCTGTATAAGTCAGTATGGTTTTGCTGTCTCTTTCACAGCCCAAAGCTTATATACACTCACTCACATTCACAAACACCAGTAGCTCATCTTCTCTGTTGTGGGTTTGTCGTCCATAATCAACCTTGAATTCACTCACTTGGCTCCAGAATAAACCCAACCCCGAAAACGAGTTTTGCCTTCTCGGCCCATCCTCAATCCTCCATACTTGGCCACTCAAACCGGCCTCACCTCAATCCCTTCGACAATGAGCCCGGTCTTCCAGTGCCCGGTTTTGGTCTCCACTACAGAGAACTCGACGTCGTCATCCTGCTCGGGACACGTAAAAAACTCCCCGATCTTCATTTCCTGCCACCCATCGGTCCTCGGCTTTGGAGACGGATCAACCACAGTCACTTCTCGTCTATGCTGAAACGAAGGCATTATCAGCCTGTTGTAGCCCCTAAACCCCCGGAAACCCCTCGGAGGCATCCTCTGGATCTGCAACTGCTCATTCTCAGCAGTGATGTGCACGATCTGCGTTTCGGTTCTGCCTCCAGCAACGGCTACCAAAGCCTCAGAAGCATTGTGTAGCCCGAAGGCTTCCTCGGTCGTCTGGAGGACGAGATACGCAGCGTAGCGCGTACCAGGCGAGAGTTCAGAGGTCTTGATCTTGCCGCGGATGTCTAGCCAGCATACACACAGAAGCTCGGCCACTTCGGGAAACCTAATATCGAGTAAACAACACAGCTCGTTGGCTTACATTCCATATGAATTCACATGATCAATCGGATTTTCGATGTCTAAACGCCTACCTTGATTCAGGATTCGTAGTCCATTTCCAGTATCTTGGCGTATCACTCCACACAATTGACAGACTCCTTGCCCCAATCATCCAGCACTTTTTCCCACTCGATTTCTCCAGCGAAAAACTCTGTTCAGGTCACAACTTAGGGTTAGAACTTAGAACTGAAGAACACACAGCCTACAAATTAAGCGCTCAATGCTTCAAATTGACACTAGAGAGAACGCAATCGAACTTCCTATTCCCCAATTTCAGTATCCTCAGCTCCACGAAAACCTAATTTCAACCTTTTTCCCCCCTTTTCATCTTCAAAGTAGACTAACTCAGCAATTCGTAACAGAAACGACAATCAAACCTAAACAACGAGCCCTAACAACCACAATCGCCCCCAATTCGACACCGATCTCACCAATCGAACTTTCCGAACTAAGTCGGCGGAAATCATATCAGATTTTTCATACCTTGGTTGCGCCGTCGAAGAGAAGAGGCGTGGTAGCCAGGCGAATGTAAAGCTGCTTCTTGGTGCGAAACTCGGCCAACACAGCCTCGCCGGAGTCAGAGCAGGCAACGACGAGATCGCAATCGGACGGAAGAAACCGCTCCCAAACGCCGTCGGATTCCGACGCCGACATGAAATCCCTCGAGACGAGGGCGAGACGGCAGGCGTCGGACGGCGAGGTGAAGGCGACGATGTCGGCGATACATCCTTCCGGAACGGAGTGGAAATCGAAGCTCACGACTCCTTTCTTCTGAGGCGAAATGAATCCCTCCTCCATTTTTATGTGCTTTTTTCTTCTCTCTTTTTATTTTTATTTTTTTGGCGGTCTCCTGCTTACTTGTCGAGTCGATGTGGTGGAAAATTAGGGGTGTGTGTGGGGCTTTTTATAGGTAGTGGGGGAAGAGATAGAATTTAAAAAAAAACTTAGCCGCTAAGATTAGTTTTATAATATAGTTCGGTTGAACGTTGCGACGAGGATAAGTTCTAGACCTTAATCGATCCGATCTGAATTGTCCGAAAATTTTATAGTTGAAATTCGACTGTAAGAATTTGTGTCAAAGATTGAAATTTACTAGATTGATCTAACTCATTGTTATTGTGGAATTATAAGATTTATTATTATAATATATTTAATTGAAACAAAATATACGCTTCACCGACCCACTGGTTAGGTATACACGAGAAACAACAAAACCATCAATGACCTAATCTACTTGAACTATGAATTTTAATGATCCGTATTTATACCAACTCGACTCGGAATGAACGAACACAAACTCGCTCGAATTTATTAATATATTAAAATGAACTTTTAATAACATATATTTTTTAACTTTATCAGTATTAAAATGAACTTTTAAGAATATATATTTTTATATACCAATTTAACTAAGTCAAACGGGCTAACGGGTCGACCCGCAACCCAACCCGCGAATCGGGTCGTGGGTCACTTTATTTTTTTTGCGGGTCGCAAGTCGATCCAGCCCGACCCGTTAAGCATCCCTATATTTAATCGAGTATATTTTTGTAACCGGTTTTCTTCATTGATAGAGAATGGTTTTTTTTTTGGTCGGAATAGAGAATGATTATCGATAAGTAGTCAATTATAAAGTCATACACACTTAATATAAGATCTTATTACATACTTTGTTATGATATACACCAAACACACTCAAGAAATCATGTACACTTGATTAAAAAAACGTACAATTAATATAACATGATTAATACAACTCACTTATAAGATTCCTAATGTTCAGGTAACATTGTAAGTTTATTTCAACTTGTTGATTATATTCACCTGACATCCTATTAAAGAATTTATAATGCTTTCTTAAGAGAGTTACACTATAATATTGGCGGCCTTTAAATGAAAACCTCGGGGTTGGTCAGTTTCCTTTGACGTTGGGCATGGAACATCACAATATATATAGAATATTTTCCTGCAAGAGACAAATTATTTTGATAAAACAAAGTTTGAATTCATTATATATTTTAGTTCAGGTCGGTCTCTGCAAAGAATAAAACTTGCAATCAAAGCGCTCTAAAAATAGAGAGATGACTATAGACTACCGCTTCGGAGTCACGATTCTTGATGATTTCGATTCGGTTTATTTTTTTAGGAAAGATAAATGGATAAAAATTTGCTACTAGGTACCGTCAAAACATTAAAAATTGATCGTTCTAACACTTTTAATAAAAATTTGATCCAAGTTTCGTTTAAAATTGTCTTAAAATATGGGAAACCAAGATGTTTAAAATAATTGAAATCCTATGGTTTGGCTACGGGATCAAATTGATTTAGTTAATTACGAATACGATTCAAACAAACCAACAATAAAGCTAAATAACTGTCGAGACTTGTGAGCATTCCTTGTATATATGGATTGAGCGCAAATTCTCTTAGTTATCTCAAGCGCATGTTAAAAAGGAAACCCCACGTTTGATGACTATTTAGCACATTTTCGAATATTAGTAAAACGCCCCTCGAGGGCCCGGAGAGTACCGCCTCACTTTCAACCAAAAACAAAAAAGGAAACCCTTTGATATTATTATTTGGCATAGTTATATAATTTAGGAGACTTCAATAAAAATGTCCACCCTTCAAATATTTAGTCAAACGATTAAACTTTCAAAGGTACGTGGTATTCAGATATCGTTGATTTTTTTGGGTGGAACCAGATTTCGCTGATTTAAATATCATTAATAATAACCTCAACCAAAAAAAATACAAGATATCCATTTAAGATTATAGTATATATAGTTATTACTTGTGATAGTTATTACTCAATTAAGATTATAGTATAGTTATTACTTGTGATCTATCAAAGATTCAAAAGTGGTGTGCTAGTTTGCTTGAGTGAAGTCATATTTTTATGTCTTGGCCGAATCAAATGTCTGCAAGAGAATAGGTAGACAAGGGCACATGGGTGAAGGAAATGGGGGTTCGAACTTCGTCCTTGGCCTGACAATATGTTGATGGTTTTATTTATTTATTTGGATTTTATCAAAGTTTTTTGTATGATTTTAGTTTTCAAACGTGACCAATTAAGGCCATTTGACTAATTCTTTTCCAGATATATAAAATGTTAGCTTGTACTGTAATATACAAATTTGAAAAACATACACGTGCACTATTATTATTTTAACAAGAATATTCTAAAGGTGCCGAGTTCATGGGTATTTGCCGATTTGGAAATGTTTTAATATTGACATTCCTAAGAATATTGCCCTATACCAAGTATCTCATAAATTACATTTTTGCTACGCAATCAAATAACCTTCGAATATTTAGTCAAACAATTAAATTTCTACAAGTAGTATCTAGAGGCCACCAATTCGACTCATCAACCAAACTAAAGGAAACACAACCTAACTTAACAATAGACTTATAGTAATTAGGAAGTAAAGTCAGACACATTAGTCAACTCAAGCATCCAACTCAATTGGATTTCGATAGTTCTTATGTTTTTTAACCTACTAGTTGTACCCGTCGTGTCATGCACGACTCGTGTTTTGTAATTTTTAAAATATATTATAAATAGAATATTAGTGTGAAACCATATAATAAAAAATTTGACATAATTTAATCTCATCGAATTAAACATGCAGTTGCTTACATTATTTTGCAAATTAGGAATATATTGTTATGCAAATCATGTACTTATATTTTATAGTCAATAACTTACATTATTTTACAAATTATATTTACTTATATTTTAGCATGCAAATCACCAATTTGATATAACCAAATTAATTTAAACATGTAGTTGCTTTAATCAGAATATTTAATGAATAATCGTCGCCCCAGGGGCGATAAATAAGATCCTAAAAGTAGAAATTTGTTTGATTTAAAATGTAGTAAAATAATTACCATATCTAAAATCTTACTCTACTATCTAATTAGCATATCTAAAATTGACTAAAATACTTTTCAACTTATATCTTTTATTTTGTTTTCACTTTTCAAATAATTTAAATTAAGAATATGTGAAGTGATAGATAGTTAAAATTAAAATCAATCTTTGTTCGAATATTTAGGATAGTATGGCTCGAAATCAAGGGGGAAAACAAAATATAATGTCAAGCCCACTTTATAAAAGATAGATAAAATTAAAGATAGATATATGGGATAGGAAAATATAGGTGGATAGTATGGCTTTGAAGATAACATATGAGATTAGATAATTAAGGAAATAAAAGATATAAATTGTTATTATCTATTTGAGGTATTAAAAAATTTAAAATCAAGTGAGACCAGAATTAACGTGGAGGCTCGAAATTCTCCGGCTTTAATATATAGAAAGACTTGTCTCAGTCCAGTCAAATTACTATATCGGAACTTTGACGACTTAACATATTAATATAGATAGATCCTATGGAAGTATGGACCCAATTTCTTAGTAGGTAGCTTGCTCAATGATAATTAATATATACATAAGTTATAATTGTAGATATATATTAAACATAATTTAGTCACAAACATATTAAAAGCTTGCACATGCCTTCGGACATTTAGTCAAAACGGTTAAGCCTCCAAAAGTAGTATCCAGAGGTCAAGTGTTCGACTCTCATGGGCAGTGCCCTCAACAAAAAAAAAAAAAAAACTTGCACATTCATAGTTATACAACACATGTGTTCCCACACAACAACAAATTAAAAGAGTACACTCTTGAATCACATTGATCTGAATTGACAAGGGATCAATGCCGTGTTGGCCTGAGCTCAATCCCTTGAACAACAAGGACCGTCTTCCAGTTCAAAACCTCCACCTCCCTCACACTCACCTCCACTTCACCATCATCTTCCTCTTTTGAACCACTCAAAAACTCTCCTATCTTCAACTCTTCCCAACCATCGCTCCTTCGATTCGCAATGGCCTCACTAGGCACCCGTCTTCTTGCTCGTGCCCCTTGCTGATCTCTAACATACGCGCGCCGTGTGATGATACCTCCACTTGTATCGCGCACTCTAACCTCAATCTCGTCGTCAAATCCATGTGCGTTTGATGTCATTTTGTATACTAGGTATGCACCATATTGCGTGCCGGGAGATAGAATCGATGTCTGAATTTTCGCACCGATATCAAACCAGCAAACATAGATGAGTTCAGCCACTTCCGGAAACCTAAATGGTCACAAATCATGATCTATAAGCTCAAGTTGTCAATGAATCCATTTATCAAAACATGTCAAATTCATGTTCAACAAAAATGTTTCTCAATCCACGATTTTTGTTGATCCTTGACTTCTTATCCTAAACCCCGTTTTATCTACTCTCTCCGTCTCCTAAATGATTGTCCCTTATTCTTTGGAACTTGTGAAGAAATATGGACAAACATTCAGAGACGAACGAGTAGATATTTCTCAAAGCAATCTTATAATTGAAAAGCTAGCATACCGAAGTCCAATTCCAGTATTCCGGTGAATCACCCCATGCAACGGAAAGACTCCTTGCACCAATCATCCAACATTTCTTTCCACTCGATTTCTCCAGCCAAAAGCTCTGCTTAATTTCAAATCAACAACCCCAACATTCAGAATTAGGCTCCGTTCGACATGCCTAGCATATCAGCTAGCTTGAGTTTTTTCGTAGCTTTACAGCTAAACTTTTAGTTGAAACGCTATAACTAGCTTAAATAAAAAGGCATGCCGAACGGAGCCTTACATCGAGAATCGGATCATTAAACCGAATCAGCATATACAACTACGTACCCATTCACCAAAAAAAAAACTACGTACCTTGGAATTGAAGTCAACGAGAAGAGGATGATCAGCAAGGTGGATGTAGAGTTGCTTCTTGTTCCGAAACTCGGCCAACAAGCCTTCTCCGGCGACGGATCGGGAGACTATGTGATCGCAATCGGACGGCAGAAACTGCTCCCAAACGAGATCGGACTCCGACGCCGATTGGAAGCCCGTCGAGACAGGGGCGAAGCGACAGGCGTCTTTCGGCGTGGTGAAGGCGATGATGGATGCAACGCAGCCCTCTGGTATGGTGTTGAAGTCGAAGCTGTTCGCCATGGTAAGTCGATCGCCTCTTGAATTTGGGAAGGTTTTGGGCAGCGGGAAGAGGAGCAGAGTGGAAGGATTCAAGGAATGGGAGCTTGGCTTTGCATTTTTATATAATCAATTTGTTGTTTTGTCTTTTGGTAAGTCAAGTCAAGTCAAGTTGTTATATAAAATGAGATGATATGATATGGAGGTGGCTTAAAACATATCCAGACACCTGAACTTGTCCATTTTGGTCATTTGGACACCTGACCTTTGAAACGGACCTATTGAGCACCTTAACTTGTCAAAGCCTACCTATTAAACACTTCGTCCTTGATTACGGAGTATTGTAATACGCACGCGCTATTACGTGAACATGATTAAGCGAAAAAACGGTCACGTAATGTCAGATAATGCCTCCTTGTTTAATCAATTGTCACCCGACGAGGTGTTCAATAGGTAGGTTTTAACAAGTTGAGGTGTTTAATAGGTAGGTTTTTACAAGTTGAGGTGTTTAATAAGTAGGTTTTTACAAGTTGGGGTGCTCAATAGGTCCGTTTCAAAGGTCAGGTGTCAAAATGACCAAAATCGACAAGTTCAGGTATCTGTATATGTTTTAGGCCATATGGAGGTTGAAGAAATTATGCACAATGCACATTGTCACATTGTGGCCAATTAATATTCCAAATGGTAGTTTTATTCTTTTCCTATGCATCTTTTCAATTGACGCCTTTTATATTATGCCTTGTTCGTTGCACCCAGTTTTTTGAAAATAATACCTTATTTTCTCTTTCTAAATTATTCTCTTCCCTCCTATGCACAAATACCAATGCAAAAAAATAAACTCTTATAATTGATAAGTATTTGCACCGAACAAACCTTTAGTAGCACGAGTACAAATTTTGTATGCTTCTTTTGTTATAGCCTTCATTTGGCACCGACGACAGGATCAAGTTGGAGATGCTCACGCTAGCAGAATGTCTACAGTCTACACCCTCGAGTGCACACAAGAGTGAACTTGGACCCAAAACGCTCCCGTTAGCAGAAGACGCTATGATCACTCGCAGGCGCTGAACGGTGCCCTTCATTATTGTTCTCACCAACGCTCTTTTGAGTCGTGGTTTTCTTCTTATTGTTTCGGCCTCTCGATCAAAACCTTTCCAAAAATAGAAACATTGTTGAGATTTACCATAATTGGGGAGAAGAAACAAAAGACGCAAAATTTCCCCCCAAAAAACAGGGCGCCATGCATTCGCAAGCCCTTTGTTCGTCCTTGGTTTGATTCGCAATCGGTTTCAAGGGGTCTTCCCCCCTTGAGAACCGTCTTCAATCCTTCTTCCTCTCGCTCTCTTTTGCTCTCTCTCCCCTCTCACTTCCTCTCTCCTCAATCTCGCTTCCTTCTCGAGATTCCTCGCACTTGAATCGTCGAATTTCACAGAATTTCAAACTCGATTTGGAATTGACATTGTTCGCCTTCGTGCTCGTGAGGATCGGCGCCCTAATTGATCTTCCTATCTCGGA
Organism: Polygonum aviculare; assembly: GCA_934048045.1. Lineage (NCBI taxonomy): Eukaryota > Viridiplantae > Streptophyta > Magnoliopsida > Caryophyllales > Polygonaceae > Polygonum > Polygonum aviculare. Next base: position 28,403,432 of record OW204031.1, on the reverse strand, counting down.
TCTGGCTTCGTTTGACCTAATTGATAGCTCTGGTGCGAAATTGTGAGGCTCTGAGGGCGTGATTTTGAGGAAGAGAGGCGAGGAGGAGAAGAGGAGAGAGAGGAGGGATGAATTGCTTTCCGTGTTTCAATCGGAAGGGCTCCGCTCGCTCAACCAGCAGAAAGGATCGGCCTCCCCCTGAAACGCCGGCCGAAATCCCCGATTCTTCTGATGGTAACTTCGCTCTTCCCGGAAACTTCCTTTGATTTTGGAATTGTTTGTTCACGATTGCAAATTTCGGAACTTAGGTTGAGGAGGAGGAGGATTCAGGATACTGTTAGGTTTAACTCAATTTGCGTTTGTTTGATCTGATGGATTTGAAAATGTGACCAGACTGTTCGTTTGTTAAGCTTAACATTGTTCACTTAAGTGAGTTTTCTGTTTTGGGGAATGCGGATGAGATCATGATTATGATTTCAATTCTTCTTAATCTGGCTTTTTACAGTGCTAAGATAAGATATGGAATTTTAGAACTAAATGTGGTAGTTACTGAACAATGGAGCCTCCCTGGCATGTGTGACGTGTATACTGATGTTTGCAGGAGCCAAATGTACAGGATTAAGGTCATCATTTTGAAGTTTGTATTGATTCTTGCTTTTCATCCATTCCTTACAATGGCACGCATTCCATGTCCTTTAGTACTTGGTTAATACTCTGTTGAATGAAAGAAACATAAACTAGAGATACATGACTCTTATGAAGAATCTGCATAGGCATGTGTGATGTGTGGTTGCATATTTTGAGCTTGTTTTAACTCTATGGCTTTCTGCAATCATCATCTTCTTTTCAATCCAACAGATGGAACTGAAAAGCTAAGTATTACATGAAAACTCTCTTTCAGTGCAAACGTTCAACTTCCGTGAGCTGGCCATGGCTACGAAGAACTTCAGGCAGGAGTGCCTATTGGGCGAAGGCGGGTTTGGAAGAGTGTTTAAGGGAACACTTCAAGCCTCTGGTCAAGTTAGTCTACATCTCATTTTGTCTATGTTTCCCCCTTTTCTTTCTTTGTTTTTGCGCTGAGCCTCACGTTCCAATACTACTTTTTACTTGCAACTCTTGAAGATTGTGTCTGTGAAGCAGCTTGATAGAAATGGAATGCAAGAGAACAATGAGTTTTCGGTTGAGGTTATGAAGCTTAGCCTTCTGAAGCATCCAAATCTGGTCAACCTTATAGGCTATTGTGCAGATGGTGATCAGAGGGATTTGGTATATGAATACGTGCCGTTTGGATCTCTAGAGGACCATCTATTTGGTACATTGGTTTACTTGATTTTCCTCCATTTGTTTAATGATCCACATCTAAGTTTGATACTTAACTTTCAGGTGACGGTCCGGAAAAAAAGCCCTTGGATTGGAGTACCAGGATGAAAATAGCATCAGGTGCTGCTCAAGGTCTGGAATATTTACACGAGACGGCCAATCCACCAGTAATCTATGGCGGTTTCAAACCTTCGAATGTCTTGTTGAATGAGGATTTCGAACCAAAACTCTCTGATGTTGGATTGTGCATGCTTGGAGCCGGAGGTGGTACGAACCAAAATTCATCAAGAGTTATGGACACATTCGGGTATTGTTCCCCTGAATACTCTAGAGGTGATGAAGTCACGCTCAAATCAGATGTGTATTGCTATGGAATTGTGTTACTAGAACTCATAACCGGAAGAAAAGCCATTGACACCACTAGACCAACTGATGAGCAAAATTTAGTTACATGGGTAGAGTTAATTCCTTCCAATACTCATACTATTAGTACTCATTTGAATTTACTGTCTGCAACTAGAGTTTCTAAATTTTATTTTTAACTTTCTATGGCTTCTTACTAGGCTCAAACTTTTTTCCGGGACCCAAAGAGGTTCCCGGAGATGGCAGACCCAAAATTGAATAATCAGTTTCCTGCAACGGCTTTAAACCAAGCAGTTGGGATTGCAGCAATGTGCCTACAAGACGAACCAATGGTGCGGCCTTTAATCAGCGACGCTACTGCAGTGCTAACTGGCATTTCCATGATACCAAACGACCAGCCGCAACCATTTGCCCCGCCACAACAGAAAATGGAATACGAAAACGAAGTAAAGCAGGATCCAAGCAGTTCAGAGATTAGCAGCTCAGATAGTGAGTGCGAGAGCCATGAAAACACACAAAGCAGCCAAGTTTCGGATGGAGAAAGTGAAAGTGGCTCAGATTCAGACAGTAATGATGTGGGTGATGATGATCACTCACACGATGAAGAAAGCACTTGTAATTCCGATTCGGATTCTTCTCTTGTAAACATAAAGGAGAGAACATGTGTTGATGAAATCGAATCAGGACAAACGAGTCGCACAGAATCCAAGAGAGTGTCTTCAGGAGCGTCTTCCCAGAGGAAACAAGACAGTTCACGTCGACCTATGGTTACTTTCAAGGAGCCCAGCCCGAGCTCAAAATACAGTGCAAGAGGGAAATCGGACATCAAAGAACCGAGCTCGAGTTCGAGTTCGAATTCAAGTGAAGACAGCACAAGTGAATCAGATGATGATGGTAATGGACAAATTCAATCAACAGAAAATGGATCAAGCTCATCACACCAGAAAATACCAAAGAGAAGAGGAACAAGTGAAAGCGCTATTCAGTTGGAGAATGGAGGCCATTTCAATAGGAACAACTTGGAAACCGGTGAATTGAGAGGAATGTTGACGCCACATGAAGTTTAAAGATGAGAATTTTCCATTCCAAGAAAAGTGAGTTAGATTTTCATAGCAGGGGCTAACTCATCTCTAAATCTGTTCTTGTGTTAACAGAATTTGAGAAGAGAATCATAGTGTGCCAGATTCTTCAGCTACAGAAACCCTTTTGCAAGGTCACTCGTGTACAACAAATCTGGCATAATTTATACCATAAGAGGTTTCCTTGGATCTTCTTTGGAATCCCACATTTTTGTATATGTACTATGGTAATAGGTTTTTTGCTTGAAACTCTGCAATTCATTGGAAACTTCTCATTTCTCTTCCTATCAATTGAGAAATCATTGTCAATACTTTTGTAATGATTTTAGACGAATCGATACAACATTCATACATATGATTTTGTAACATATGGGATATTGCTAACACGTTCAAAGCAACAACAAAAATGTCCTCAAACATTTTGGTTAAGATGCATCTAAGTATATCATAGGACTTTTAATGCTTCCATTTTTAAGGTTTAGTTTATAAATAAATTTTTAATTTTAACCTACACTCTAAGGCGACACTCTTAACCATAGGTCCATAACCAAAACCGATGTTTTAATTTTGTTTTTCATTTTTAGCGTTTAGTTTTAGTTTTCAATCAACGGAAAAATACCCATGTTGATATAAACAAATTAAGATAAAACTTATAGAATACAATCGTAATCAATGCCACAATATGTGTACGTATATGAACAAATTATCTTCTGTAACATAAATTTTTATATACCAAATTTCCATCTGAATGGAAACTTACGATTACATAGGCAAAGATTATGTGCAAAATTGATTTCACGTCATTACTACATACATTCCTATTTGGATGCTAGAATTAAAAGTGAAGATTTGTATGCATTACTAACCTGTGTGTGGAAACATCTCTATATAAGGAGAGCCATTAGTAAGAAGAAAACATCAAGAAATTAATTAAGAAGAGATCAAGAAAGAAAGAAGATGGGAACACGTTTACCATACCCACCATGCCAAACCGGAGCTTGCGTAGATCCCTCGTGTTGTGCTGCAGGTTCTTAATCCTCAAGTGCCAATTACTCTTAATTCTTTTTTAATTAGTCCTAAAATCTAATTTATTTGTGTTAATTTTGATTTAGGTGGCAGATTCCGTTGGCCCGAGCTTTTGGGCCAAGATGTGCAAAAGGCAAAGGCAGTGATCGAGAGCACTAACAAGATTGCAACCGTTGTCATTCTTAACCCGGGTCAGGTTGGGGATGACCATTTTTGTTGCAACCGGGTTTATGTCGCTGTCGACGCTCAGAATAAGGTTATTCGCATTCCTTACGTGAGTTGAAACCCGAATCGAAATTTATGAAACACTAGATGCGAGAATAATAATTCAATAATAATTAGCTCTAGTGTTCTTTTTCTTTTTAGTTAATAAGGATATATCATATTCTTCCTATTATATGGAAGCCAATTTTTATCTATGAGTACTATTTGATGGTAATGCTTGATTATAATGCAAACTTTATATATTAGACTTTGTGTCTTGTTTTGCTTAATAAATTCATGTATGTACGCGCGTATTGGAACTTAAAAAGGTGTCAAAACTCAAAACCAACCGCAAATGTACTTTGTACTAGATTGTTGGGCTATTAAGGTGTCAAAAGATTATTACACAAAGAAAATATGCACGAAAACTATTAAGGAAATCACTAAGACATCCTACTCAATATCATTGGTTGTTAAAGGCGCCATTCGGCACTAACGGAATGTTTGGCACTAACGGAATGGCTAGCGTGTTTCGGGTGCGTTAAAAAGGCTAAAGTCTTCTAAAAGAATAAAACAAATCACGATAGTAACTTTTTGGGTACGTACGAATCTTGCAAGATTTTTATTTCCCGGTCTAGCAGTTGTAGACATTGTTTTTTATGTCCTCACACATGCGTTGATTATAGGAACAATGAGAAGCGTGAATATCAAAATTAAGATGTTCTTTATATGCTAATTTCGATGGTTTTGTAAGTTTTCACATCTTTCTTATGTTTCATTTTTTGTATTCCTAGCTTGTATTGAATATGAAAGCAGTCCTGCTTGGACCTTTTATGCCCTGATCTTCTCAAGTATGGCAGCCTTATGTGAATGCCTAAACCGCATAAGGTTTTAATCCATGTAACAAACTAAGTTATTACAATCCCTACATTAGGCACAATACTTGATCGAATCCAGAGTTATTTCAACATCAAGGAGTACGCTTCAATCGGTAACGGCAGCGGATATCTATTGTCAGTCCCGCTCAATTTTACACTTTATACCGCTAAGGGGACAACATTTCGCTAGCAAGGAGGTGTCGAACTATCTCAAGCTTAGAAGCTCGTGCCCATTAAGGTCATGCACAACGCCCTCCTAGAGGCAAAATATATATAAAAAATAGAATATCTCATGTATCGAGAAAATGAGGGGTAAATTATGCACCTGAATACATCTGTGAAAGATGGGGTGCATGGCGCTTGCACTCGAGTGTAGGCAAAAAAAATACGGAAATTTCACCTGGTAACCCTGTGGTTAAGCCAATTTCGCATGGTACCCACACATTTACACTATTTCGCATGGTAACCCTGTAGTCTTGATAAATTTTGTCAAATAACCCTGTTGTTATTTATAGTCTAAATTAATTAATTATTTTTCCTTTTTTCTTTTTTCCTTTTTCTTTTTTGAGAAAATATTATACTTTTCTTAAATTTCATGTTTGTAAGAATTAGGAGATGAAATTGTTTGTTCTTACTAACTAGTGTGGTTACGACTTACGACTAGAATATATCATAATTATATTCTCCCTACATGTATATTATGATTATTTTCATTAATTTTAAATTCGATTAGCATAGCTATATAGAATAAGTGTCTTATGTCATGTATAATATATTTTTCTTCATTATGTTAATTGTATATATTCAAAAGGCTAATAACAAGTCAATAATTGATGAAATAAAAAAAAATAAGAAATGTATAGATACTCTCATTGTCTTTGATATGGAGCTTCTACTAACTCAAAATTATTCAGCTTGACGAACACTATTCCCAACTCAAATCTCATGGATTCTCTTCCAAAAATTATTCACTAGCTTTATTTAAATTTAATCTTAATATATTCTAAATGCTTTTTTTTTCTTCACTTAAACTTAGTCCTTCAAACATTGACAACATATCAATCTTACATACATAAGAAATTTCTATATTTTTAAAATTAAACACAATAATTAATTAATCCAAATCCAACAACTATCACAATAAACATGCATTTAAAATTGTTAATTTTTAATCTAATTTAACATTTTAACTATAGAATAAAGATGGGTGGGGTAATTTGACAAAATTCACCAAAACTACAGGGTTACCTCATGAAATAGTGTAAATATATGGGTACCACGTGAAATTGCCTTAACCACGGGGTTACCAGGCGAAATTTCCGAAAAAATATACTCCATCCGTTCCATTATATTTTTCTCCTTTGACTTTTTCACTAGAATTTAGGAAAAATGAGTAATTTGTACTAATGTAAAATTTGTAATTTGGATGTTTTGATAAGGATAATATGATTAAAGGATAGGAGAAATGAATTTAAAAAATGATAATTTGAAAATTTTGATGAGGATAATATGGTAAAAGTAGATAAATAGTACGCATGTAACCAAATCATATTCTGCAGCATAAATTATTATATACCAAATTTAATTTCATCTGAATGGAAACTTATGATTACAAAGATAGTTGCAAATAAATCTAAAAATAGGCAACGATCATGTGCGCTATTGAATACAAATTAATTTATGATCGTCTTGTTGTATATATAGAAGTGGATTATCTTCACTTATCATGATTTCTCATAATATGAATGCATTACTAATCTGAACGCATGATACTAATATTGAATGCATATACTGTATGTATTATCATACTGTGGAATGAATCACATCATTTAACTACCTTAGTACCTACATTTCTATTTCGATAATAAATTAAAACTAAGACTAAATTCGTCTCTCTATATAAAGAGCTAGAGCCATTAGAAAGAAGCAGGGATCAAGAAATCAAGAAGATCGAGATCAAGAAGAAAGAAAGAAAGAAGATGGCATCACGTTTACCATGCCCACCATGCCAAGCCGGAGCTTGCGTAGATCCCACGTTTGTGCTGCAGTTCTTAATCCTCACGTGCCAATTACTCTTAATTCTTTTTTAATTAATCATAAAACCCAACTAATTAGCCTCATAATGTTAATTTTTATTTAGGTGGTAGGTTCTATTGGCTAGAGTTTGTGGGCCATGATGTGCAAAAGGCAAAGGCAGTGATAGAGAGCACTAACAAGATTGTCACCGTTGTTGTTCTTAACCCGAGTCTGTTGCAACCGGTTTTTCGTCGTTGTCGATGCTCATCATCGGGTTATTAGCATTAAGGTCGTCCACGGCGCCCTCCTACAGGAGGGCGCGCATAGAGGCAAAATATATAATAAAAGATAAGAATATCTCATATATCGGGAAAATGAGGGGTAAATTATGCACCTGAATACATATGTGAAAGATGATGTGCATAGCGCTTGCACTCGAGTATAGGCAAAAAAAATATACTCTATCCATTTCATTATCTTTTTCTCCTTTTTTTTCATGAGAATTTAGGAAAAGTGAGTAATTTGGACGATTTGATGGTGATGATATGATAAAAGTAAAAGAGAGAGGTATAAAAGGCGTAATTTGGATGTTTTGATAAGGAAAATGTGTTCAAAGGATACGAGAAATGAATTAAAAAATGATAATTTGAAACTTTTGATGAGGATAATATGGTAAAAGTAGACAAATAGTACGCATGTAACCAAATCATATTTTGCAGCATAAATTATTATATACCAAATTTTCATCTGAATGGAAACTTACGATTACAAAGATAGTTGCAAATAAATCTAAAAATAGGCAACGATCACGTGCGCTATTGATTACAAATTAATTTATGATCGTCTTGTTGTACATAAAGAAGTGGATTATCTTCACTTATCATGATTTATCATAATATGAATGCATTACTAATCTGAATGCATGATACTAATATTGAATGCATATATGTATTATCATAATGTGGAATGAATCACATCATTTAACTACCTTAGTACCTACATTTCTATTTCGATGATATATTAAAACCAAGACTAAATTCGTCTCTCTATATAAAGAGCTAGAGCCATTAGAAGGAAGCAAGGATCAAGAAATCAAGAAAATCGAGATCAAGAAGAAAGAAAGAAAGAAGGTGGCATCACGTTTACCATGGTGGGCATGCCAAGCCGAAGCTTGCGTAGATCCCACGTTTGTGCCGCAATTCTTAATCCTCA